>CM064547.1:33419828-34648474 GCA_032716605.1 Paralithodes platypus
TATATATATATACAGAGAGAGAGAGAGAGAGAGAGAGAGAGAGAGAGAATTACCGTATTTATATATAACCCCTTCCTCGTGTTAAATTCATTTTTTGTAGTTTTCGTGTTTATAATTTTCGCCTATATTATCTTGCTTCTGTCAGTTTATTATTAGTTCTTCCTCTTTTCTGATAAATGTTCTTTCTTCTGATATATTATATACTCTCATTTCTTCCTTTCCGTTTCACAATATTATCAATTATGGTATCTCAGACTCTCTCTCTCTTTCTCTCATATTTGTATCCCTCCTTTATGTCTTTATTCTCATTTACCTATCGCTCTACTCCAGTCCCCTCTCCTTTATGTCTTTATTCTCATTTACCTATCGCCCTACTCCAGTCCCCTCTCCTTTATGTCTTTATTCTCATTTACCTATCGCCCTACTCCAGTCCCCTCTCCTTTATGTCTTAATTCTCATTTACCTATCGCCCTACTCCAGTCCCCTCTCCTTTATGTCTTTATTCTCATTTACCTATCGCCCTACTCCAGTCCCCTCTCCTTTATGTCTTTATTCTCATTTACCTATCGCCCTACTCCAGTCCCCTCTCCTTTATGTCTTTATTCTCATTTACCTATCGCCCTACTCCAGTCCCCTCTCCTTTATGTCTTTATTCTCATTTACCTATCGCCCTACTCCAGTCCCCTCTCCTTTATGTCTTTATTCTCATTTACCTATCGCCCTACTCCAGTCCCCTCTCCTTTATGTCTTTATTCTCATTTACCTATCGCCCTACTCCAGTCCCCTCTCCTTTATGTCTTAATTCTCATTTACCTATCGCCCTACTCCAGTCCCCTCTCCTTTATGTCTTTATTCTCATTTACCTATCGCCCTACTCCAGTCCCCTCCTTTATGTCTTTATTCTCATTTACCTATCGCCCTACTCCAGTCCCCTCTCCTTTATGTCTTTATTCTCATTTACCTATCGCCCTACTCCAGTCCCCTCTCCTTTATGTCTTTATTCTCATTTACCTATCGCCCTACTCCAGTCCCCTCTCCTTTATGTCTTTATTCTCATTTACCTATCGCCCTACTCCAGTCCCCTCTCCTTTATGTCTTTATTCTCATTTACCTATCGCCCTACTCCAGTCCCCTCTCCTTTATGTCTTTTATTCTCATTTACCTATCGCCCTACTCCAGTTCCCTCTCCTTTATGTCTTTATTCTCATTTACCTATCGCCCTACTCCAGTCCCCTCTCCTTTATGTCTTTATTCTCATTTACCTATCGCCCTACTCCAGTCCCCTCTCCTTTATGTCTTTATTCTCATTTACCTATCGCCCTACTCCAGTCCCCTCTCCTTTATGTCTTTATTCTCATTTACCTATCGCCCTACTCCAGTCCCCTCTCCTTTATGTCTTTATTCTCATTTACCTATCGCCCTACTCCAGTCCCCTCTCCTTTATGTCTTTATTCTCATTTACCTATCGCCCTACTCCAGTCCCCTCTCCTTTATGTCTTTATTCTTATTTACCTATCGCCCTACTCCAGTTCCCTCTCCTTTATGTCTTTATTCTCATTTACCTATCGCCCTACTCCAGTCCCCTCTCCTTTATGTCTTTATTCTCATTTACCTATCGCCCTACTCCAGTCCCCTCTCCTTTATGTCTTTATTCTCATTTACCTATCGCCCTACTCCAGTCCCCTCTCCTTTATGTCTTTATTCTCATTTACCTATCGCCCTACTCCAGTCCCCTCTCCTTTATGTCTTTATTCTCATTTACCTATCACCCTACACCAGTCCCCTCTCCTTTATGTCTTTATTCTCATTTACCTATCGCCCTACTCCAGTCCCCTCTCCTTTATGTCTTTATTCTCATTTACCTATCGCCCTACTCCAGTCCCCTCTCCTTTATGTCTTTATTCTCATTTACCTATCGCCCTACTCCAGTCCCCTCTCCTTTATGTCTTTATTCTCATTTACCTATCGCCCTACTCCAGTCCCCTCTCCTTTATGTCTTTATTTTCATTTACCTATCGCCCTACTCCAGTCCCCTCTCCTTTATCTCTTTATTTTCATTTTCCTCTCGCCCTCCTCCAGTCCCCTCTCCTTTATGTCTTTATTCTCATTTACCTATCGCCCTACTCCAGTCCCCTCTCCTTTATGTCTTTATTCTCATTTACCTATCGCCCTACTCCAGTCCCCTCTCCTTTATGTCTTAATTCTCATTTACCTATCGCCCTACTCCAGTCCCCTCTCCTTTATGTCTTTATTCTCATTTACCTATCGCCCTACTCCAGTCCCCTCTCCTTTATGTCTTTATTCTCATTTACCTATCGCCCTACTCCAGTCCCCTCTCCTTTATGTCTTTATTCTCATTTACCTATCGCCCTACTCCAGTCCCCTCTCCTTTATGTCTTTATTCTCATTTACCTATCGCCCTACTCCAGTCCCCTCTCCTTTATGTCTTTATTATCATTTACCTATCGCCCTACTCCAGTCCCCTCTCCTTTATGTCTTTATTCTCATTTACCTATCGCCCTACTCCAGTCCCCTCTCCTTTATGTCTTTATTCTCATTTACCTATCGCCCTACTCCAGTCCCCTCTCCTTTATGTCTTTATTCTCATTTACCTATCGCCCTACTCCAGTCCCCTCTCCTTTATGTCTTTATTCTCATTTACCTATCGCCCTACTCCAGTCCCCTCTCCTTTATGTCTTTATTCTCATTTACCTATCGCCCTACTCCAGTCCCCTCTCCTTTTTCTCATTCTCATCCGCGTTCCCCTTTCTTTTTCTTATTTTCTTTCATGCCCTTTTATCACTATTTTTATAATACTTTTCTGACTAGTTCCCAGATATTTTCCACTTTCTTATTTCCATCTTCTCTCTCTTTGTCCTCTTGCTTCCTCCTTGTTTTGTTTTGTTATGCATTTTATCCACCTCTATTCCTCGACCCTCCCTCCCTCCCTTCCTTCACCTTTCCTCATTTTCATCTTTCTTCCTTCCTTATTTTTTCCTTCCGACCCTCCCTTTCTGTTTACCTTCTTTTCCACCCTCCTTTCTTCCTTTCTCCCTCCCTCCTTATACTTCCTCCTTTCAGTCCATCATGCTTGTGTTTATTGATTATTGGTATCTTCCTCTATTCTTTCCATACTACCATCCTTCCCTCCTCCCTCTTCCTTGCTTCCTCCCTCCCTCCCCCATCCTTTCTCCCATCCTTCCTTCCTCATATCCTTCCCTCCTCCCCGCTCCCTTTACCCATTGACGCCCTGTTACATCTTTGGGACGCAACAGTTTTACCCATTTTATCATATGGTTGTGAAATATGGGGTATGTACAAATATAATGAGCTTGAGAAACTTTATCGTACATTCTTAAAGTATATATTAGGCATAAGAAAGTCAACATGTTCAGCTATGGTTTATGGTGAAACTGGTAGTTATCCTGTGGAGGTTACGGTTAAGAAAATAATGATTGCTTTCTAGATAAGACTGTTGAATGGAAAATATAGCAAGCTTTGTAAAGTTATGTATGAATGTCTGTTACGAAAAATTACAAAACTCTGGCTATGAATCTCCATGGCTGTTATATATTAAGCAGATATTAGATCATTGTGGCATGTATGAAGTGTGGATGAATCAACATTTGCTAACAAATAATGTTATGGTTAACCATGTCCTAAGGAGTGTAGAACAAAGGCTACAGGACCAGTTTGTACAAAGCTGGGGGGAAGACCTTAACAACCATAGCTCTTGTAACGTGTACAAAGAATACAAGGTCAAATTTGAGATAGACAAATATTTAACATGTCTAAATTTAAAAAAAATATGAAAGCATTGATCAAATTACGAACAAATAATAACAGATTTCCAGTAAATACATCCAGATACAAACAAAATAGCAAACAAGTAAATAAACCTGCCAACTCTAATGTCATTGAACCAAATAATGAACCTGCATCTCAACCTCACAGTGACAATGTACAAACTAGCAAATTGTGTAGGCTGTGCACGCTTCAGGATGTTGGGGACGAATATCACTTAATATTCAAATGTAACAATGCTAAAGTTAAGAATATCGTGCAAAATATCTTATAAACATGAATTACTACATGTAACGACCGACTATGGCTAAACTTATTGACCTCATTAACTCTAGTAATTCAAACTTGTTAATTAAGCTTAGCAACTTCCTCAAGGGTACGCTCCCTGTTATCTAGTATGATAATTATTTGGTATGATGATGCAGAGACAGTTTTAAATATTTATAAATGTAGTTATATAAATGCTTGTGAATACACTTGCACTAACGTAAGTGAATGCTTACCTTGTGTGATCCTGTATGTAGCCGTTTATAGTATAATACACGGGTATACTTGGGTGTTCTGTGTGTGTGTGTGTGTTTATATGTGAACATATTCTGTATCTTCACTCATTCAGTCGTAATTCAGTACACCACATGGATCTGATTGTTTCTAGTTATGTTAAATTACCAAATTGTCCTACTTTTAACCATGACATTTGTTTATTTGTAAGTGCTCCATACTGTATGTATACGGTCTGAGCAATACAAGTTATTCTATTCTGTTCTATTCCTTCCTCCCTCCCTCCCCTCTTCCTTCCTTCCTTCCTTTCTCCCCCATCCTTCCTCCCATCCTTCCTTCCTCCCTCCTTCCTCCCTCCCTTCCTTCCCTCCTTCCTCCCCCCACACTCCCTCAACACCTGGGAAGCCATATATGACACTCTATATTTTTCCATCTGTGGACAAATCTAAGGCACCATCACCCTCTGCAAAAACTGACGATTTTAAGGGGAAGGGTATATTTTTTGGTCAATTATTTCACATATTTATTCTTATATATATATATATATATATATATATATATATATATATATATATATAATGTATATATTGTGCTTTCTAGTTTCCTTCCTAGACCTCCATCAACCTTAAACAAACATCCTCAAGATCCCTCTTCTAAAATATTTGTATATTTTTGTTTATAGAGAAATGTCCCGGCTGAAGGCCGGTCACTCCTTAATTACAGGCTCACTATCATGCGCCAGGAAAAAATGGACACCTAAATCAAACGAACAGTCTTAACATTGACAAACAAATTGGGCGAAGGTCTTAAAATCGCCAAACTAATGGGCCGAACGTCTTTAAATCTCAAAACTAATGGGGCTAAAGATGAGGGAGAAGGGGGGCCAGAAAAAACAACTACCACCCCTAAAGCCTTCCAGTATACCATACCGCACGCTTTCCTTATATTCTGGCAAGCATTAGACGATGTTATGCAGTTTGGTACACAGGCTGGTGAACGTTAGACCTTGTATTTCCAGTCCTAAAACTGTACATTATTATTATCCCTTTCATTACCGGTGACGTCTTTTGTATTTGATCTCAGCTTCATTTAGACGATTTTATGAAGCTAAGGAAGGATGTATGGTAGCTAAGAGGATTCATTGAGATAGTGTTTAGCCTTATCATTGGTAGACGTCCTTCCCAAGCTGAATAAAACCGTTTAATAGGTGGCAATATATAATGCAAAGGATGGCTCCGGTACTGAAGGAGTTAATATTGCAAAAAGTGCCAGACGAGCCCATCCTCGCAAGGGAGCAAGCTGTCGCTTCAAACAGTCTACTGCACCAAATCACCACCCATAACGAGGGGCGTCGCGCTCCTTGGTGCCGCTAGAAGAGTGGCGAACACATCAAAAGGTATCAAAAGGTAAAGGATGATAAGTTAAATTGTTTAGTCCATAGTTGTAACTTCATACACATCTTCAACTCAGTCTTGAAGGGGGGGGGGGGGAGTTACTTTTCCTGGACTCTCTTCTCCCTCATGTTTAGCCCCATTAGTCTTGAGATCTTAAGACGTTCGGCCCATTAGTTTGGCGATTTTAAGACTTTTCGCCCCATTTCTTAGTCAAATTTAAGACCTTTCGTGCCATTTAAGTGTTGAATTTTTTTCCTGGCGGGCAATAGTGAGCCTGTAATTTGGGAAGAATTAGCCTTCGGCCGTGACATTTGTTTACCGAAAAATGTGCAAATTTGGCATAAGGGGGATCTTGGATATTTATTTAAAGCTTGATGGAAGTCTAGGGAGGAAACTAAAACAATGATAAATAAATATATAAATCGACCAATAGATAAACTGTTGGCCCCTTAACCCCTTATGTACCGGTGCTGTCCTTTTAACATTGTACTGGCTACTATTAGATTATTTGAATCAGTTTAAAAAGGGCCTCCAGCAATTAACAGGCTTCGAACTATTTCATTTAACCCTTTTACTCACACAATTCCTGGCAGCAGCCTCCACGAATCAACACCACCCACTACACTACATGGCAACACACCCACAGACACCAAGAAATGTCAAAACAACACCCAGCACACGCTATCACACACAAATACTGTCTTCTCTCCCTCCCTGCCCACCCCGAACCAACTTCCGGAAGCACATCCATATTCATATCACTCGCCGTTCCATCCACTCACTCATAGACAACACGCAGCTGCAAGCACGACCTCCCGAAATCCATCCTTCTGAATCCTCCCTTCCTTGCGAGGACAGAGTCCACCTGGCCAGGCTGAGATGCGGACACCATCCAGCTCTTCTGAGCTATCAGAAGAGACTGGATGACTCCGTCGTCGACACCTGCCCGGGTTGTAACACAGCACCCCATACCATTAAACACATCATAGAAGACTGCATTTCACACAACCACTTACGCCAACAACACAATTCACACTCTTTGAGAGCTCTGTGGGAAAGCCCGACCGTGGCCATGGCCTTCCTTAAGGACTCGGGGCTGTTCGGCCAGGCAGATTAGGGAACAACAACAACCCTTTTACTACCACAGATCCTTCTTAAACTGCACAAAATCGTCTAAATACAGCTAGAATATAACTAGAAAGACGTCGCCGGTACAGAAGGGGTTAAGAGTTCTGAGAGGTTGTGATAGTTGCCACGGATTTTAAAGAGCTATAGAGAGTTATAAGTACCGATAAATATGTATAGTTTGTTTGGCCATGATGACATAGCTATAGTCCATTCATTATAGGTTGGCCAATAAGCTTCACCACTAACCTCTACAACTCATAAACGACTATAGTAATCGACCTAATATGTCTTCCATTTGGGAAGAGACAGCCAGGTAATAGGTATAGAAATTCACAGCCCATTTGCTCTAGCCCCTTATTGAGTAACAGAGGTTAGGGATTACGGTCTCTGGCCTACCTGTAATGAACAGGATATACAGTATATTCTATACACGCTTAACCCCTTCAGAACGATCACGTAATATTTATCATAATTCTGGTTACCATTAGACAATTTTCTTTAGCTTATAATCTACTTCAATTACTCAAAGGGGTTAATACGATCTCGATAAACCCTCTGAATGATATGGGTCCTTCTTAAGCCGCATAAAATCGTCTAGTTTTAGCCAGAATAAGAGGTGAAAAGGCCCCATCGTGCGGAAGGGGTTAAACAATTCCCTATAGGCTATATTACGGTCACGGAACAGGCAGCAGTATTGCCAACATAATGTAGGGAGTTTTAACGGTCTCATGCCTACTTAGTAATTAACCACTTCAGCACGAGGACGTACGGTACTCTTCATCATATTCTGGTTACCATTAAATTATATTCTTTAGTTTATGATATACCTCTAGGACTGAAAGGGGTCAACACGATCTCAATAAACCCTCTCATACATAGGTCCTTCTTTAACTGCATATCATCGTTTAATGTTAGCCAGAATCAAAGTTAAAAATGCGTCATCGTGCTGAAGGGTTAAACAATACTAGTTATCTATTGTGTTAATGCCGTAATTTAAGGCACACTACAGTTCAAAAAACCGTATTATTGAATACATTTTTCGAATGTCAGTAATTACGACCCTTTACTGTTAATGTGTCCAGGGTTCAATCCCAGCTGATTTATATAGGATTTTTCTCGAGAGGAATTGCTTTGTTACAGGATTACACATATTTGTTATAGCTTATGCACAGACACACATACAGAGAGAGAGAGAGAGAGAGAGAGAGAGATTTAGACATTGAGCCAGTCAGGTAGGCAGGGTAATAGACATGTATATTCCTACCACGAATGCCAGTCCTTTTTTGTAGTAACCGATCCACTCTGGCCGCCACACGTGTTCGGAACTAGCACACGGAGATCCGCTATACCTCACATTAACCCCCTCTGTCACATCAACACTATTTGGGGTTTATTTTATATACTGTATGTGACAGGACTTTGTTATTATAAACTCACAACTGCTGCAAGGCAACCCCGTCTGAGCCGTTACATTATATGCAATGGAAAACGACGCTAAACCTATGTACAGTATGTAGTGTTTATATGTACTGTATTTATCCTGACCACTTTCTGTAACTTGAGAAGGTTGTGTGAAGTGTGGAGGGTGGTGGATATGTCAATTGTGGAGGGTGGTGGATATGTCAAGTGTGGAGGGTGGTGGATATGTCAATTGTGGAGGATGGTGGATATGTCAAGTGTGAAGGGTGGTGGATATATCAAGTGTGGAGGGTGGTGGATATGTCAAGTGTGGAGGGTGGTGGATATGTCAATTGTGGAGGGTGGTGGATATGTCAATTGTGGAGGGTGGTGGATATGTCAAGTGTGGAGGGTGGTGGATATGTCAAGTGTGGAGGGTGGATATGTCAAGTGTGGAGGGTGGATATGTCAATTGTGGAGGGTGGATATGTCAATTGTGGAGGGTAGATATGTCAAGTGTGGAGGGTGGATATGTCAAGTGTGGAGGGTGGATATGTCAAGTGTGGAGGATGGTGGATATGTCAAGTGTGGAGGGTGAATATGTCAATTGTGGAGGGTGGATATGTCAATTGTGGAGGGTGGATATGTCAAGTGTGGAGGGTGGATATGTCAAGTGTGGAGGATGGTGGATATGTAAAGTGTGGAGGGTGGTGGATATGTCAAGTGTGGAGGGTGGATATGTCAATTGTGGATGGTGGATATGTCAAGTGTGGAGGGTGGATATGTCAAGTGTGGAGGGTGGTGGATATGTCAAGTGTGGAGGGTGGATATGTCAATTGTGGAGGGTGGATATGTCAATTGTGGAGGGTGGATATGTCAAGTGTGGAGGGTGGATATGTCAAGTGTGGAGGATGGTGGATATGTCAAGTATGGAGGGTGGTGGATATGTCAAGTGTGGAGGGTGGTTGTGTCAAGTGTGGAGGTTGGTGGATATGTCAAGTGTGGAGGGTGGTGGATATGTCAAGTGTGGAGGGTGGTGGATATGTCAAGTGTGGAGGGTGGATATGTCAAGTGTGGAGGGTTGATATGTCAGGTGTGGAGGTTGGCGGATATGTCAAGTGTGGAGGGTGGTGGATATGTCAAGTGTGGAGGGTGGTGGATATGTCAAGTGTGGAGGGTGGATATGTCAAGTGTCGAGGGTGGTTGTGTCAAGTGTGGAGGTTGGTGGATATGTCAAGTGTGGAGGGTGGTGGATATGTCAAGTGTGGAGGGTGGTGGATATGTTAAGTGTGGAGGGTGGATATGTCAAGTGTGGAGGGTGGATATGTCAAGTGTGGAGGGTGGTTGTGTCAAGTGTGGAGGGTGGTAGATATGTCAAGTGTGGAGGTTGGTGGATATGTCAAGTGTGGAGGGTGGTGGATATATCAAGTGTGGAGGGTGGTGGATATGTCAAGTGTGGAGGGTGGATATGTCAAATATGGAGGGTGGTGGATATGTCAAGTGTGGAAGGTTGATATGTCAAGTGTGGAGGGTGGATATGTCATGTGTGGAGGTTGGTGGATGTCAAGTGTGGAGGGTGGTGGATATGTCAAGTGTGGAGGGTGGATGTGTCAAGTGTGGAGGTTGGTGGATATGTCAAGTGTGGAGGGTGGTGAGTATGTCAAGTGTGGATGGTGGATATGTTAAATGTGGAGGGCGGTGGATATGTAAAGTGTGGAGGGTGGATATGTTAAGTGTGGAGGGTGGTGGATATTTCAAGTGTAGAAGGTGGTGGATATGTTAAGTGTGGAGGGTGGATGTGTCAAGTGTGGAGGGTGGTGGATATGTCAAGTGTGGAGGGTGGATGTGTCAAGTGTGGAGGGTGGATGTGTCAAGTGTGGAGGGTGGTGGATATGTCAAGTGTGGAGGGTAGATATGTTAAGTGTGGAGGGTGGTGGATATGTCTAGTGTGGAGGGTGGATATGTTAAGTGTGGAGGGTGGTGGATATGTCTACTGTGGAGGGTGGATAAGTCAAGTGTGGAGGGTGGATATGTCAAGTGTGGAGGGTGGTGGATATGTTAAGTGTGGGGGTATAACTGGGAAAATCGGACGGTGGATATACAATTTCCTCGTAAACCGTAAACCGGAAACAATCAGTAGCAGTAAACCAAGTCACATCTGAGCCTTCGGATGTCAAAAGCTCAGTGCCCCAAGGAACAGTGCTAGCGCCCCTTCTGTTCCTCATACTAATTTGCGACATAGATACCAACACCAGACACAGTACGGTGTCGTCTTTTGCTGATGACACAAAATTAAGCAAGATAGTAAACACACAAGAAGACACTGGCCGACTGCAGGAAGACATGAATGTAGTGTTCCAGTGAACCAGGGAAAACAACATGCAATTCAATGAGGAAAAATTCCAATTAATACGGTACGGAGATAATAATGGTGTTAAAGAAATTACAAATTACATAACAGAATCTAACCACATAATAGAACGGAAAGACAGTGTGAAAGACCTTGGGGTATTAATGTCTGAAAATATGGGTTTCAAAGTACATAACCAGGTCAAAGTGGCGGCTGCGAAACGTCTAACGGGTTGGATTCTGCGTACTTTTAAAACACGCGGTGAAGTACCTATGATAACGCTCTTCAAATCTCTAGTGCTACCACGGCTTGAATACTGTAGCGTATTAACATCCCCATACAAAGCAGGTGAAATAAATGACGTAGAGAGTGTACAAAGAAATTTCACTTCGCATATAAGTTCGATAAAACATCTACACTATTGGGAGCTTTTAAGAGCACTGAATCTGTACTCACTGGAACGTAGAAGAGAACGTTACCTAATAATATACACGTGGAAAATCGCAGAGGATTTAGTACCAAACCTACATACTCCGATAGTCATGAAATTCAGTGATAGGAGAGGCTGGGAATGCGAAATCCCCCGGATGAATAACAGGGGTGCTATGGGCTCTCTGCGAGAGGGCTGGTTATCACACAGAGGCCCACGTCTCTTCAACAAACTCCCACGGCGAGTAAGAGACATGAGGGACATCTCGTTAGACAACTTCAAGAGAGCCCTAGATGTCGAACTGCAAAAAGTGCCAGACGAGCCCATCCTCGCAAGGGAGCGAGCTGTCGCTTCAAACAGTCTACTGCACCAAATCACCACCCAAAACGAGGGGCGTCGCGCTCCTTGGGGCCGCTAGAAGAGCGGCGAACACATCTAAAGGTATCTAAAGGTAAGGGGTTGGATATGTCAAGTGTGGAGGGTGGTGAATATGTCAAGTGTGTAGAGTGGATATGTTAAGTGTGGAGGATGGTGGATATGTCAAGTGTGGAGGATGGTGGATATGTCAAGTGTGGAGGGTGGATATGTCAAGTGTGGAGGATGATGGATATGTCAAGTGTGGAGGGTGGATATGTTAAGTGTGGAGGGTGGATATGTCAAGTGTGGAGGATGGTGGATATATTAAATGTTGAGGGTGGATATGTTAAGTGTGGAGGGTGGATGTGTCAAGTGTGGAGGGTGGTGGATATGTCAAGTGTGGAGGGTGGATATGTCAAGTGTGGAGGGTGGATATGTCAAGTGTGGAGGATGGTGGATATGTCAAGTGTGGAGGGTGGATATGTCAAGTGTGGAGGATAAGTGTGGAGGGTGGATATGTCAAGTGTGGAGGATGGTGGATATGTTAAGTGTGGAGGGTGGATATGTTAAGTGTGGAGGGTGGATATGTCAAGTGTGGAGGGTGGTGGATATGTCAAGTGTGGAGGGTGGATATGTCAAGTGTGGAGGGTGGATATGTCAAGTGTGGAGGGTGGTGGATATGTTAAATGTGGAGGGTGGATATGTTAAGTGTGGAGGGTGGATATGTTAAGTGTGGAGGGTGGTGGATATGTCAAGTGTGGAGGGTGGATATGTTAAGTGTGGAGGGGGGTGGATATGTTAAGTGTGGAGGGTGGTGGATATGTCAAGTGTGGAGGGTGGATATATCAAGTGTGGAGGGTGGATATGTTAAGTGTGGAGGGTGGATATGTTAAGTGTGGAGGGTGGTGGATATGTCAAGTGTGGAGGGTGGATATGTCAAGGGTGGAGGGTGAATATTGTTAAGTTTGGAAGGTGGATACGTTAAGTGTGGAGGGTGGATATGTTAAGTGTGGAGGGTGGTGGATATGTTAAGTGTGGAGGGCGGGACTTAAGTGTCTAAACCATTGCATTATTTGCATATTAATTATTGAAGACAAATAGCTGATAGTGGAGTAAAAGTTTCGCCAAGTTAGAAATAATTGAGTTAGGTCACATCACTGTAATTTAATATCTTTACTGTTTTACCTGCAGATCGTGGATGGTGTTCTTAAGCATCTATGCCTCTTGATTTTAAATGGCGTTGTTAAGGAGAGATGAGTAGTTTTTCTGGACCCCTTCTCCCTCGTGTTTAACCCCATTTGTTTTGACATTTTAAGACGTTTGGCCCATTAGTTTAGCTCCATTTTGTTGTCAATTTTAAGACCTATCGTGCCATTTAGGTGTCGAATTTTCCTTGGCGAGCGATAGCAGGCCTGTTATTTTTAAGAGGAACTGGCCTTCGGCTGGGACATTTTCTACCGAAAAATTTACAAATTTATCTTGAGGGGGAGGGGGGGGGGGTTCTAGGGGGTGTTTTTCTAAGGTTGAGGGAGGTCTATCGAGGAAACTAAATATATTATGAATATATGAATTAGTAGACCAAAACAAAATAGCATCTGTGCCTCATTTCAAACCACTTATCACATGATGCCAACACACAAGCAGCAGCTGTGCAGACACCTATTGCATTAAGGGGAGATGCCGCATTTTACTGGTCCCCCTTCTTCCTCATGTTTAGCCCCATTAGTTTTCAGATTTTAAGACGTTCGCTCCATTAGTTTGCCGATTTTAAAACCTTTCGTCCCATTTCTATATCAATATCAAGATTTTTCGTGCCATTTAGGTGTTGATTTTTTCCTGGCGAGCGATAGCGAGCCTGTAATTTTAAGAGAAACCTGCCTTCGACCGGAACATTTTTCCATCGCAAAATTAACAAATTTATGTCTAGGGAGTGTTTTTTTTTTTTAGCTTGAAGGTCTAGCGAGGAAATTAAAAATAAACACATAAATTAATATATAAATAAATAGGACCCCCCCCCCCCTCAAAAAACAAAAAAAACAAAAAATCCCCTTTATAGGTAATTGTAATTGAGCTTTATTGCCGAACTCAATACGACAAAAGTAGTTCCTATTCCAAAAATTACCGGAAAAAATGCTGTTATGACTGGAGGGAGATTTACACGAGGGTTTTGTTCCAGCAACTTTAATCGGCAACTCTGGGGTGGTAGGTTATGGAGTCAACCTTTATATGAACGGTGTCAGCTATATGATATTACTTTCAGTCTAGGTATCGATATAATTACATGTGAGTCTTAAGGGAATATTTATACTTGGCTCCCTAGCCCTTCATCAAGCTTTAAAAATATCCCTTCGAGATAAATGTGTACATTTTTCGGCAGAAATATTTCCGGGCCGAAGGCCGGTTCCTCCAAATTTTCAGGCTTGCTATCGCTCGCCAGGAAAAATTCGACACCTAAATGGCACGAAAGGTTTTTAAGATTGACAGAAATGGAGCTCAAGGTCTTACAAGCACCAAACTAATGGGGCGAACGTGTTAACATCTCGAAAGTAATTGGGATAAACATGAGGGAGAAGGGGGTCCAGAAAAAACCCTAATTGAAAATCTCCTCTTAACATGTTGTCTTAGTAAGGTTGCAGGTCAAATGTCACGGGAAAAAACCCTTGTATAAATCCATTAAATTGGCAAACACTCCTGCATTTAAGGCAGATTAACATGAGCGGTTTTATTGGCAACATTTTCTGAAACTCTGGTCTTGCAGCTTCTGAAATATTCGGTACGTTTATGTACAATTGTGTGACTTAAAAGATGTTGCCTTTGATATTTTGTATGATGCCATAATAAAATTGCGGATCAAAAGTTGTCGGAAAAAGTCTTCGTGTAAATCCGCCTAAGCTCAATTACATGACGCTATTTTTCTTACTCTATTCTAGCTCTATCCGGATCGTTTGATTCCCCTTAGGATGGATATGTTCCAGTTAAAGAGTTAATTCTTCAACAAAGACCTACGTCACAGAGTCTGGTTACGTTACCATGGTAACCAGCGACGCTTTTGGCCATGTTTTGTTGTTGGGAGACACCATCACAACAACAACAACATAAAATGAGCGATTTGACAGCAGAGACACCTACTGTTGAAATTGAAGGATTACACTCCTAAAAGTTTTTCGTAATCTGAATAAACTCATGTAACAGTAGCATTTATAAAGTAAAGTTATGGTTGTGTGATTGAAGAGGTTAATTATAGCATAGACTGTGTCTCTTTCAAAATTTTGATAATTGATAAACAATAAATCTAAAAGAACTACTCCACGTTGCTTGTATCCAATTACGCAACCTTTCCAAAGTTGGGAAAAAGTCAGATACAGTATTTTTCCTAAACTGTAATTAGGAGGTTGTTGCAAAGTGCCGTGAGCTACAGACTGATTAATACTTTTATAATATGTTCCTGAAATTAACTACTAAATCAACACGCACACAAAAATCTCACTTATAATATCTGCGGTGCTTGTCTTTGAAGTGTGGGAAAAACTATGTTGGAAAAGCTATACACACACACACACGCACACATACACACACGCACACATACACACACACACACACACACACACACACACACACACACATACATACACACAGGTCGGTTTAGCCGATTTGTCTAAGGCGCCGTGTCGAGGCTGAAAGTCCCCCAGAATTCTAAAGTTTTTTTTCGACTATACCGATGGAGAGGATTGTATCGTGGTCCCTCCCTAGCCAAGCTACTCAACTATCAGCTTGCATTAGCCTAAAGATGCTCTCACAAGTGCATCTGCGTATTTACTATGGTGGGAACTCGGGGAACTCGAGGTCGCCAAAGGTCGACTGTGACTTCGTAGTTAAGGTAGAATAAACATTGTACTGTACCTAGGTTTAAGAAAAACTCTGTAGATTTTCAGCTTCAGGGCTGCAACTGAACGATAAACCAACAATTATTAGTATTTACTCTCAAGATTTCATGATGTAAAATCTGGATTGAAATGATAAATTCTTAGTCTCTCTCTCTCTCTCTCTCTCTCTCTCTCTCTCTCTCTCTCTCTCTCTCTCTCTCTCTCTCTCTCTCTCTCTCTCTCACACAGACATACACAGTATACTGCCTGGAGTGACAATTAGTTAATGGTCCCTAGCTAATACCAGTATTACCAGTAATACCCACTAACTGCACAAGGAACCCGTCATTGACACAGACAGACAGACAGACAGACAGACAGAGAGAGAGAGAGAGAGAGAGAGATTTACATAATACATATTTGCATAATTAGTTATTTTACGTAAAAGAATGAATGAAAGATACATACATTATATAAAAATTATATATATTATATCAACGACGAAGTCCATACAGCAAAAAATGTCCTTCATTTGTGAATAACGCTGTGATTGTTCACACTGTTATGTGTTCAATGTCACAAAATGGCACCTAGTAAAAGTGTTCATTTGTCTTATAAGCATATTACTTACTTTTAATACAATCGTGTTAGATTTGAACGCTTTTTTATTTTTGCTTTATGTGCGGTATTTATATTTTATGTTTTTTCATAAGGGAAAGGGGGGGGGGGCGTATATTGAACACTTAGGATTCGGAGGATGTCAGGCAATCTGTGTGTGTGTGTGTGTGTGTGTGTGAAGGTTTCTTTGTATGCATGTCAGCTGGTGTACATGTATGAGCACCTCTGTATGTATGTGTGCCCGCATGCTTGTACGTGTGTGTTCTGTGTACGTGTGAAATTGTGCGTGCATGTGTATTGCTTATGTGTGTTTGTCCGCGTACATTCATAGGTATATTTAATAAGTGTGTGTGTGTGTGTGTGTGTGTGTGTGTGTGTGTGTGTGTGTGTGTGTGTGTGTGTGTGTGTGTGTGTATCACTGCCCCTGTATTATGTAGGAATGAATGTATGAGTTCCGTATGACTCCTAGCATTCCTGATAACGTGCTTGTATTGTATGAGAGAGAGAGAGAGAGAGAGAGAGAGAGGTTGGCAGGGAATATGAGTTGAGTGTATGTAATTGCGCGTATTATATGTGAGTGTGAGAAAGTGTCTTTCCGTGAGAGTGAGTGTGTGGAGACATGTTAGTGTTTTATACAGTACAGTATATACCGGGTATATATATATATATATATACAGTATATTTGGGACAAACGACGCAAGTGTTTATTTTTTCTAGTTACTTCCAGACATTCAATGTATATAGGATCATTCAGAATTATGGGGTTAATTGAGATAGTATTTAACACTTTGATTCCTAGAGGTGTTGCCTAAGCTGAACAAAACCGTCGGTAGGAAGCTAGAATGATAAAACAAACTTGGCATAATGCTATTGAAAGTGTAGTCGCGAAGGTAGGACTGTGTGTGTCTGTGTGACTAAAATTCTGCCTAGGCTACTATTACCAGCACGTCCATCCAGTGACCCTCTTTGCCTTACGCAGAAAACAAGGACATCAAACGACAATAAATGGAGAATGTAAAGTAAATATATATGTAAAGCAAACACAATAGAGGAAAATTAAAAGGTTGTCGGATGTAAGCGAAACGACAGTACTTGCAACAAATCCAACGAGTATCTTAACTAAGAGGAGAAAAACAATAATAAAACAAGAATGCAAATGAAATAGAAAGGAGAAACACACGTATGGTGATAAATATCCAGTTATTCGGAAGTAATCGGACACCGTAGGTAGAACTACAGTACTAGGGCTATGTGACGATAATCCTGCTTACAGTAGAGGCGGGCACGTTCATCCCGTCACCTTATTGTTATACTGTTAAATAGAAGAGGTGTACGCGTTGCAGCTGCCTCACTCTGTCTGTCCATTATACTGCTAATGTAGTGTTATATAAGTGCCTCTCTCTGTTTCATAAAGAGGTTGGTGTTATGATGTTGTCTCTCTATATCTGTCCAATATAGGCCTACTGCTAATGTAGTGTTATATAAGTGCCTCTCTCTGTTTCATAAAGAGGTTGGTGTTATGATGTTGTCTCTCTATATCTGTCCAATATAGGCCTACTGCTAATGTAGTGTTATATAAGTGCCTCTCTCTGTTTCATAAAGAGGTTGGTGTTATGATGTTGTCTCTCTCTGTCTGTCCAATATAGGCCTACTGCTAATGTAGTGTTATAAAAGTGTCTCTCTCTGTTTCATAAAGAGGTTGGTGTTATGATGTTGTCTCTCTCTGTCTGTCCTATTAATATAGGCCTACTGCTAATGTAGTGTTATATAAGTGCCTCTCTCTGTTTCATAAAGAGGTTGGTGTTATGATGTTGTCTCTCTCTGTCTGTCCAATATAGGCCTACTGCTAATTTAGTGTTATATAAGTGCCTCTCTCTGTTTCATAAAGGGGCTGGTGTTATGATGTTGTCTCTCTATATCTGTCCAATATAGGCCTACCGTACTGCTAATGTAGTGTTATATAAGTGTCTCTCTCTGTTTCATAAAGAGGTTGGTGTTATGATGTTGTCTCTCTATATCTGTCCAATATAGGCCTACTGCTAATGTAGTGTTATATAAGTGCCTCTCTCTGTTTCATAAAGAGGCTGGTGTTATGATGTTGTCTCTCTCTGTCTGTCCAATATAGGCCTACCGTACTGCTAATGTAGTGTTATATAAGTGCCTCTCTCTGTTTCATAAAGAGGCTGGTGTTTTGATGTTGTCTCTCTATATCTGTCCAATATAGGCCTACTGTTAATGTAGTGTTATATAAGTGCCTCTCTCTGTTTCATAAAGAGGCTGGTGTTATGATGTTGTCTCTCTCTGTCTGTCCAATATAGGCCTACTGCTAATGTAGTGTTATAAAAGTGTCTCTCTCTGTTTCATAAAGAGGTTGGTGTTATGATGTTGTCTCTCTCTGTCTGTCCAATATAGGCCTACCGTACTGCTAATGTAGTGTTATATAAGTGCCTCTCTCTGTTTCATAAAGAGGCTGGTGTTATGATGTTGTCTCTCTCTGTCTGTCCAATATAGGCCTACCGTACTGCTAATGTAGTGTCATATAAGTGCCTCTCTCTGTTTCATAAAGAGGTTGGTGTTATGATGTTGTCTCTCTATATATGTCCAATATAGGCCTACCGTACTGCTAATGTAGTGTTATATAAGTGCCTCTCTCTGTTGCATAAAGAGGTTGGTGTTATGATGTTGTCTCTCTCTGTCTGTCCAATATAGGACTACCGTACTGCTAATGTAGTGTTATATAAGTGCCTCTCTCTGTTGCATAAAGAGGTTGGTGTTATGATGTTGTCTCTCTCTGGCTGTCCACTTTACTGTTATTCTGGTGTTATGAAGTTGCCTCTCTGTGCACGTAACTGGTACTCCGTTGTCCTTTTAAAGAGATGAGGTTGGCACGTTGCAGCTGTCACTCTCTGTCAGTCCACTGTACTGCTGATGTGGTGTTGTGAAGGGGCCTCTCTCTCCACTTTACTGTTATTATGTCGTTATGAAGGTGCCTCTCTCTGTTACTCTGGTGTCTGTTACATGAAAAAGGCTGGTGTTATGATGGTACTTCTCTCTGTTACTGTGGTGTCTGTTTCATATAATCGTCTAAGTGAATTAGGACAAAAATGGGCCAAACCCGGAAGTAATTAGCATCAAAACATGTTTGGTATCATGAGAACCGCAATTTCTTGTAGATTAACATACTAAAAGCCTCGCTTCATAGCTTTTGGGGACATTTTCTTGCAGATGTAAACGTGAAGGGTGGTTTTTAGTATTTTCTTTTTCACTTTATCGGTTTAGTATCGTTGGTTTAATTGGAAAAAAAATGGGAAAAGTGGGGATTGGGCCTGAGTAAATAGATAGATAGGTTCAATTGAACTATATTTGACAGGGATATTAATGTACTTCTTCTATTATCTTTAAAAGAGTTTACAGAGCTTTTCAGTACCAGTATATTTAAGAAATTACAGTTTTATTATTTGGACTGCATAATTCAGCTCAATCGGGGGATAAAGTAAGCGAAATCATGGGAGTGAAATACCAGAGTTTGTGTTTTATTGGGTGCAAGTTTCGATTTGAAAATTTGTTTTATCAATGTCTATTATGTTCAATTCTAATCTATTGTTATTCGATAATTTTTCATGTCATAGGTTACAAAGTGGACACGACCTGACCAGTGATGGAGTATGAGGAAGGTAGTGGCTCGAATACACCAGATGGTACTGACATGGATGATGCATTACATGAACTTTGCTGTGTTAAATGCAAAGATCCAAAGTCGCAACATGAAGACCTCACAACTGTGAAAAAGGGAGTGGAAGTTCATGTAATGCATCATCCATGTCAGTACCATCTGGTGTATTCGAGCCACTACCTTCCTCACACTCCATCACTGGTCAGCTCGTGTCCACTTTGTAACCTATGACCTGAAAAAAATGATCGAATAACAATACATTAGAATTGAACATAATAGAAATTGATAAAACAAATTTTCAAATCGAAACTTGCACCCAATAAAACACAAACTCTGGTATTTCACTCCCATGATTTCGCTTACTTTATCCCCTGATTAGAGCTGAATTATGCAGTCCAAAGAATAAAAACTGTCATTTCTTAAATATACTGGTACTGAAAAGCTCTGGAAACTCTTTTAAAGATAATAGAAGAAGTACATTAATATTCCTGTCAAATATAGTTCAATGAACATATCGATCTATTTACTCAGGCCCAATCCCCACTCCTCCTTTTTTTTTTTTTTTTTTTTTTTTTTTTTGTATTCATTGTTTTCCAAATTGAACCAACGATACTAAACTGAAAAAAGTGAAAACATAAATACTTAAAACCACCTTTCACGTTTACATCTGCAAGAAAATGTCCCCAAAAGCTATGAAGCGAGGCTTTAGTATGTTAATCTACAAGAAATTGCCTGGCGATGGGCTGGTCTATCAGAGTGAGACCTGAGCGATCTCTGCCATACCCATAGCTTACTCTGACTGTTCCTTTTATTATATATTTTCTAAATCTCAAGTGACGGCGTCTCTTCCGTGGATTGACCTCCCAATCTACCAAGATTGGAAGCTAAAGCGTCACATTATTCCTTTGCCCCTCAGCTTTCTCTTCATAATTGCTGAGGGGCACAGGGCCCTGGGTGGGGCTTTGGTTTCCCGGGCATTTACGCACCCTCTCAGCTCCCCGCCATGGAGTGGCTTCGGTCACCCAGGCTTTATTGTGGTCAGCAGGGAGGGTTCTGTGGGGACGCTCGTTTATGGCCTTGGCCTTACTCGGGGCCTTGGGGCTGTTCGGCCAGGCAGCTTGGGGAACAACAACAACAACAACAACAACAAATTGCGGTTCTCATGATACCAAACATGTCTTGATGCTAATTACTTCCGGGTTCAACCCTAATTCGCTTATGACTATAAGAGGTTGTTGTTATAAAAGTGCGTCTCTCTGTTACTGTGGTATTATGATGGTGCCTCTCTTTGTCCACTTTACTGTTATGGTGATATTATGGTGCCTCTTTGTCCACTTTACTGTTATTGTGGTATTATTATGGTGCCTCTTTGTCCACTTTACTGTTACTGTGGTATTTATTAAGGTGCCTCTCTCTGTCCACTTTACTGCTACTCTGGTATCTTACAGGGATGCTAGGTTAACTTTATGTCTGGTACTTTCCTCTCACTGACTCATGCTGGTTTTGAAGTAGTGACCAAAATAACACTCCATTTTGGGGTGGCTTGTGGTAAACTGGTATTGCAGCCCCAAATTATAACACTATTAACGCCGTGGACAATCAAAATGCAGCAGAACAATCTGTTATGCACTTGCCAATAACATATAACTCTTGGAAAGGTTCACGTATCTTGGTAGTGAGATCCAGAGCAGTGAATGATCAGACCAGCATAGTAATTGTCGCCTTTGGTCTAGTATAGTGTATTATAGACTCTCTCAACAATATTATATGGTGCTGTTGATATCTATACAGAAAGACTACGGCTGGGGATCTCTAAGTTACTACCTGTTATGTTATATGACTGCGAGACCCGGACACTCAACAGTGATGCGTAGAGACAGTACACATCAACTCCATTGGTACCACAATGTCTCCACAGAATCGGCTACCATTGCCAGCATAGCCACATGTCAAACCAGCCGTTACCTTCAGAAACAGACTCGAGACATGTTGAGTGCATAGTTCATGTGACCAAGTGGGTTGTCTCCTTGAAGTTGACCCTGCTGACATGGTAGTGTTGGTTTGTTTGAGTGTCCCCAAATGGAGGAGACCTTCGGTAAGACCACACTTATCGTGGCTGAGGCAAGTTGATCAATCATGCAGAGAGTTACTTGGGATACCAAGAATCATGGTCTTGAAACTCTCCCGGGGAGACACCCGGGAGTGGAATCAGAGGGTGATTACCACCAAATGCCGTTGCTGCGTTTGGAAATTTACAGGCTTACAGCCCAATTGTTCTTGCCCATTATGAATTACACGAGGTTTAAGGTCTTGAATTCTGGCTTAGTTATAGTGAATAGACCTACAGTATAGGCATGGACTATTAGAAACACGTCATTACTGTCAGTGAATAGTGATAATAACTTAAAATTACCCACTTTCATGAAAAAGGTTTTCAGCAAAATATTGATTTTGAATATACATATTATATCAAGACAGTAGTAATTCTTTTGTTTACTTCTAATAACCTGACGCTGGAATATAAACTTAATGCTATGTATTTTAATTTAGATAGTTATTGTTTTGGATTGAATTTTTAAAGACATGCTAGTCATATATTAAAAAAAAAAATAATAATAGTGAGAGGCAGTTCATAATAGTCCATTTCTTTTCTGTACCGGTATTATGCTATACGTTAAAGCAAAACATTAATATTGTCCTCATTCCTCTTGCATTATTAAATTGTTCGTACATTTTTCAGGTAACGTTAGTAACTTATATGACTTTTCAGAGTCCGTCTTTTCAGAGTCCGTTTGAAGTAAAAAAACAACTAATTAATTGTCATAGTTTATGCATATTACATTATGCTATTTAAAGCTGCAAGTTTTCCACCCTAATCATTAGGGTGGAGAACTTGCAGGAATATTACCCTTTTACTATTGTTTTTACCCTTAACCCTTTACCCTTTACCCTTAACCCTTAACCCTTAACCCTTAACCCTTTACCCTTTACCCTTTTTAAAACTTTTTTCTGTTTCCAGGTGAGCCAACTGACGAGCTAAGGCAGTGCTAACGTGATGTGTGAGTACATTATTTGTATATAAATAAGTCTATGTTTTATGATAATTATTAGGACACAAATATTGACACCAAACCCTATTACTTTTAAGGGGAGGTTATTCTATTTTCTAGATATTTTCTTAGATTTTATATTTTCGTTTAGTTTGCTCTCTAAACCTCTATCAAGCTTAAAAAGCAACCCCCATGCCCCCTCGTCAAGATAAATTTGTAAATTTTTCTGTAGAAAAATGTCCGCCGGTACCTACTAAATTACAGGCTCGCTATCGCTCGCCAGGAAAGATCAGCCAGGGAATAGATGTGGACATTTACCGCCCATTTGCTTTACCCCATTTTTAATGTACAGAGGTTAGGGGTCAAGATGGCTGGCGTAATTATAAAGAACGGACTATAGTTATTGTTTATCCCTTTATTCCTTTTATTCTGGCTAACATTACATTATTTTATTCAGCTTAGGATGGACGTGTGTGAGTCAGAAGGTTAAGTACTATATAAATACTACTTTGGTTCGATAAGGTATTTTATTCAGCTTAGGATGGACGTGTGTGAGTCAGAAGGTTAAGTACTATATAAATACTACTTTGGTTCCATAAGGTATTTTATTCAGCTTAGGATGGACGTGTGTGAGTCAGAAGGTTAAGTACTATATACATACTACTTTGGTTCCATAAGGTATTTTATTCAGCTTAGGATGGACGTGTGTGAGTCAGAAGGTTAAGTACTATATAAATACTACTTTGGTTCCATAAGGTATTTTATTCAGCTTAGGATGGACGTGTGTGAGTCAGAAGGTTAAGTACTATATACATACTACTTTGGTTCCATAAGATATTTTATTCAGCTTAGGATGGACGTGTGTGAGTCAGAAGGTTAAGTACTATATAAATACTACTTTGGTTCCATAAGGTATTTTATTCAGCTTAGGATGGACGTGTGTGAGTCAGAAGGTTAAGTACTATATACATACTACTTTGGTTCCATAAGGTATTTTATTCAGCTTAGGATGGACGTGTGTGAGTCAGAAGGTTAAGTACTATATACATACTACTTTGGTTCCATAAGGTATTTCCCTATTTGGTCTGGGGGGGGGGGGACTGGGGGATTATATGGTTTGCAGAAAGTCTGAGAGAGAAAGAGAGAGAGAGAGAGAGAGTCCGCATATACAGTATATTAACACTGTCTGGTCCGACGTCTTGTGGGTTATTATGATATTTTGTTTAATTATTATTGGGGATTTTGCTTGTTTTTGGCATTTTCGAGCAATGTTTAGTTTCTTCCTTACGCTAACAAACACGCCATCCTAGGTTTATTACGCTAACAAACACGCCATCCTAGGTTTATTACGCTAACAAACACGCCATCCTAGGTTTATTACGCTAACAAACACGCCATCCTAGGTTTATTACGCTAACAAACACGCCATCCTAGGTTTATTACGCTAACAAACACGCCATCCTAGGTTTATTACGCTAACAAACACGCCATCCTAGGTTTATTTCGCTAACAAACACGCCATCCTAGGTTTATTACGCTAACAAACACGCCATCCTAGGTTTATTACGCTAACAAACACGCCATCCTAGGTTTATTACGCTAACAAACACGCCATCCTAGGTTTATTACGCTAACAAACACGCCATCCTAGGTTTATTACGCTAACAAACACGCCATCCTAGGTTTATTACGCTAACAAACACGCCATCCTAGGTTTATTACGCTAACAAACACGCCATCCTAGGTTTATTACGCTAACAAACACGCCATCCTAGGTTTATTACGCTAACAAACACGCCATCCTAGGTTTATTACGCTAACAAACACGCCATCCTAGGTTTATTACGCTAACAAACACGCCATCCTAGGTTTATTACGCTAACAAACACGCCATCCTAGGTTTATTACGCTAACAAACACGCCATCCTAGGTTTATTACGCTAACAAACACGCCATCCTAGGTTTATTACGCTAACAAACACGCCATCCTAGGTTTATTACGCTAACAAACACGCCATCCTAGGTTTATTACGCTAACAAACACGCCATCCTAGGTTTATTACGCTAACAAACACGCCATCCTAGGTTTATTACGCTAACAAACACGCCATCCTAGGTTTATTACGCTAACAAACACGCCATCCTAGGTTTATTACGCTAACAAACACGCCATCCTAGGTTTATTACGCTAACAAACACGCCATCCTAGGTTTATTACGCTAACAAACACGCCATCCTAGGTTTATTACGCTAACAAACACGCCATCCTAGGTTTATTACGCTAACAAACACGCCATCCTAGGTTTATTACGCTAACAAACACGCCATCCTAGGTTTATTACGCTAACAAACACGCCATCCTAGGTTTATTACGCTAACAAACACGCCATCCTAGGTTTATTACGCTAACAAACACGCCATCCTAGGTTTATTACGCTAACAAACACGCCATCCTAGGTTTATTACGCTAACAAACACGCCATCCTAGGTTTATTACGCTAACAAACACGCCATCCTAGGTTTATTACGCTAACAAACACGCCATCCTAGGTTTATTACGCTAACAAACACGCCATCCTAGGTTTATTACGCTAACAAACACGCCATCCTAGGTTTATTACGCTAACAAACACGCCATCCTAGGTTTATTACGCTAACAAACACGCCATCCTAGGTTTATTACGCTAACAAACACGCCATCCTAGGTTTATTACGCTAACAAACACGCCATCCTAGGTTTATTACGCTAACAAACACGCCATCCTAGGTTTATTACGCTAACAAACACGCCATCCTAGGTTTATTACGCTAACAAACACGCCATCCTAGGTTTATTACGCTAACAAACACGCCATCCTAGGTTTATTACGCTAACAAACACGCCATCCTAGGTTTATTACGCTAACAAACATGCCATCCTAGGTTTATTACGCTAACAAACACGCCATCCTAGGTTTATTACGCTAACAAACATGCCATCCTAGGTTTATTACGCTAACAAACACGCCATCCTAGGTTTATTACGCTAACAAACATGCCATCCTAGGTTTATTACGCTAACAAACACGCCATCCTAGGTTTATTACGCTAACAAACACGCCATCCTAGGTTTATTACGCTAACAAACACGCCATCCTAGGTTTATTACGCTAACAAACACGCCATCCTAGGTTTATTACGCTAACAAACACGCCATCCTAGGTTTATTACGCTAACAAACACGCCATCCTAGGTTTATTACGCTAACAAACACGCCATCCTAGGTTTATTACGCTAACAAACACGCCATCCTAGGTTTATTACGCTAACAAACACGCCATCCTAGGTTTTTATTACGCTAACAACAACGCCATCCTAGGTTTATTACGCTAACAAACACGCCATCCTAGGTTTATTACGCTAACAAACACGCCATCCTAGGTTTATTACGCTAACAAACACGCCATCCTAGGTTTATTACGCTAACAAACACGCCATCCTAGGTTTATTACGCTAACAAACACGCCATGCTAGGTTTATTACGCTAACAAACACGCCATGCTAGGTTTATTACGCTAACAAACACGCCATCCTAGGTTTATTACGCTAACAAACACGCCATCCTAGGTTTATTACGCTAACAAACACGCCATCCTAGGTTTATTACGCTAACAAACACGCCATCCTAGGTTTATTTCGCTAACAAACACGCCATCCTAGGTTTATTACGCTAACAAACACGCCATGCTAGGTTTATTACGCTAACAAACACGCCATCCTAGGTTTATTACGCTAACAAACACGCCATCCTAGGTTTATTACGCTAACAAACACGCCAGCCTAGGTTTATTTCACTCCCACCCAGACACCTTTCAAGCTAAATTCGAACATTTTTCGATAGAGAAATGTCCCGACCGATGGCTGATGTCTTGTAAGTTACAGGGTCGCTATCGCTCGCCCAGAAAAATAAATCGACACCTGAATGAGGTGAGCGTCATATTATTGCTAAACTAATGGGGTGAAACGTCTAAAAATATCAAAGCTAATGGAGCAAAACAGGGGAGGTCCAAATAACAGCGGACCAAATTAGGTTAATGTACAGTGAAAAACATAAATGTGGACGAACCCATTTAAATCAGTATCCAACACAAACGAGACAGTAACCCAATAGACCAAATGCTTCAGAAGTTAGCTTCTTAAGGTTCAAAGATTCGATTTTATGTACCCTTATACATTATACTGTATGGTATGAAGGAGAGTTACCATCAGATACATCATAATACTGGATATTAATTTTATACCAAAAATTATATATTTATCTACTGCATATATATATATATATATATATATATATATATATATATATATATATATATATATATATATATATGAAGTTGGAAGCGAATCTAATAACATGTGAAAATTATCTCTTATATAACAACCTTTTCTACATGGATTTGTAAATAGTATTTCAGTACAACAGTTTTAGAAGAGTTTGCATAGTATTTTATATCCTGTACTTTGAAGACTTCTGTGCGTAGTACACCGTTGCAATCTCTGTTTCATCACTCAAAATTTCTCCCTGGAATAGACCGTAAAGTCTGTTGGGTAGTAGCTATTCTTTGACACTTCTTGTAGTTGTTTTTCATAATAACCCATCATTAGCGCCTCGCTTCCATATAAATAAACAGTAAATTAGAGCGTTTCCCAACCACCCCCGCAGCCTATTCATTGTATTAATTATAAGGTTCCCAGGCGCCAACAGTCATATTAGCGGACATAATACTGGGGGTAGGAAGGTAGAGTGTGGTGGTTGAGGAGCTTGGGCGGCCAGTATATTACCTTTGTCTAGTTCACGGTGTGTCTTCAGTACCTCTAATGCCTATATAGTAGGTGAGTGTGGTTTATTACTGAGGATTTATTTTATTTATCAATGCTCAAGCATTGTGTTTAATTTGCTCCGTAGATCCCCTCCAAGCTATGAAACACCCCCAAGCACCCCTTCAAACTATATTTGAACTTATTTTGTTTTATTTGATTTATTTATTTATTTATTTTATTATTATTATTACTTTTTTTTTTCCTGACTAAGGGCCTTTTTTCTCGTAGATTGCAGGCTAGCTATCGCTCGCCAGGAAAAAATCGACTCCTGAATGGAGCGCCAGAGTTATATTATTAATGTCCATGATGCCGGGGTAGCAAGCTAGAGTATGTTGGTTGGGAAACAGGGAGAGGCATTTCCTTAACTTTGTGTAGTTTTGGGTGTGTTTTCAGAACTGCGTCTAGTCTGTTACAGAAGGCGCCATACCAATTGTCTTATAATTAAGGGTAGTAATGGCTGACTATTTATAACTTGCAGCACCAGATGTCAGCACCATGTTATCAAGTATGGCAGGGGTTATTCTTACATACATACAAACATACATGCATAATACACACATACATAAAAGTTTAAAGACCGTTTCATCCACAGATATCGTGGTTTTAGTCTCTTTAATGTAGTACAGTACAATAAAGACTTGCCACAACACAGCCCCATCATGTCATCACAATGGCCGATCTTGGTATAGTGCTAACAGCATCTCAGCAAGACTCAACGAACTCTTTATGACCTCTTACTTAAATGTCATTGTTATATATTATGAGGTCCCGTATATGGCCGACCAAATCTTCTCACAACCTGGACTTGAACTATAAACAACTCCCTGCGAGATCAAGAAGTATTTGTCTGTATTTTTAACCCCCTTCTTTCTCATGTTTAGCCCCATTAGTTTTCAAATTTTAAAACTTTCGCTTATTTCCTTTGCAATATTAAGACCTTTCGTGCCCTTTAGAGGTCGATATTTACCTGGAGAGCGATAGCGAGCCTTAAATTTTGGAGGAACTTGCCTACCTGAAAATGTACAAATACCGGTATATATATCGAAAGGGGGTGGGGGGGGGGATTTTTTGTTTTTGTTTATGCTTCATAGAGGTCTAGGGAGAAAGCTACATATATACTGTATATATATATATATATATATAATTATATATACTGTATACTGGTTATAATAATTGAACAATAATAAGAATAATATTATATAAATAAATATAATAGCATCCCCTTAACGGGTATGAGTTGGTCCATCATCGCCCTCCTACCGGTTACCATAGTGGGGACGTTTTGGGGGGGTTTTCTGGACTCCCATCCCCCTTATGTTTAGCCCCATTAGTTTTGATATTTTAATACGTTCTCTCTAGTATTTAGGTGATTTTAAGACCTTCCACCCCATTTCTTTGTCAATATTAAGACCTTTCGTGGCATTGAATTTTCGTATTTATCCTGGTGTGCGATAGTGAACATGTATTTTTGGATGAACCAGCCTTCGGCCTGGACAATTATGTTTGTCTAAGCTTGATAGAGGATTATGGAGCAAACTATCCCTCCCCATTTATTTGTATTTTTATCTGTGTATTAATATATACTGTATATATATATTTTACCTAAGTGTGTACACAATTATCTCGAAGGGGGTCTTGGGGGTGTTATTGTAAGCTTGATAAAGGCCTAGGGAGCAACCCCCCCCCCCCTATCCTTTAAATTATATGATAGTTCCGTTATGTTGCCAAGGAGCTTAAAAATAGTGTATGTGATCAATACAGTCGGTAGCACACGAGCGACTTGTCTTGACCTTCCTTCGGCACTTCTGGTTTGGCAACATTTGTCTTATTTAAAGTTTTATAATAATTCCTGTGCCTACGATAATCTGCCTTCAGCTTAGTTTTCGATACCAATGAACAGAATCTCAAAATTGTCGCCGGGAAAAAAAAAATGGCGATCGAAAAGTGGTGATAAAAAGTCAGGTGTGATAATCCATTAAGGGGGGATGGTTGCTTTTTCTGGTCCCCCTTCTCCGTCAAGTCTGGCTCCATTAGTTCTGTGATTTTAAGACGTTTGCCCCATTAGTTTGGTGATTTTAAGATCTTTCGCCCCATTTTTTGCTAATATTAAGACCCGTCATGCAATGTAGGTGTCGTTTTTTTCCTGGCGAGCGATCTGGAGCCTGTAATTTTGAAGCTATTTTCTTCTAGTTTTTGGCTGAATACATTTAATTTCATTCAGACACTTGCTTAATCAATCAGGAGTGCCTGAATGAGCCCTAATATGGCGGAAATATGCCCACAGTGTAAGTGTTAATGCCCATCTAAGTGTCAAACAAGGACATTTGGTATCAAGACTGGAATGGACATGAAGAGGAATACAGATAAATTGACATGAAATTACACTGTTTGGCCATTTTTTCACTTCCAAAGACACATTACGAACTTTAACCCATTCAGTACCGGGGATATCCTTTTCATGATTTTCTGCCTAGTATTAGACAATTTTATTTAGCTTAAAAAGGACGTCTACCAATTAAAAGGTTACAGACTATTTCAATTAACCCTTTTAGCTAATATATCCTTTCTAAGCTTAGTAAAATCGTCTAAATGAAGCTGAAATAAAAACAAAATACGTCACCGCTACTGAAGTGGTAAAAGTATAATCTTAACTTTGTATTTTTACTAATGATAAATAAAATGAAGCAACTCTGTTATAGGACTGACCCTAACGAGTCTCTCATGTACCAGGCTGTTGTCTATATTTATTTACTTTATTCTGTCTGTGTACTTGTAGACTCGGTGTAAATTATGATATATTAATATTATTTATAATATCGTTTATTATTTATAACATTGCATTCTGGCTACCATGAGACGATGCTATTCATTATTTGGTAGGACAAGTGGACCTCAAAAGGTAATAGTATATAGTCTGTACTCTGTACTCCTTTGATGGTCCTTCCTATGCTGAATCAAGTCGTCTAATGGTAGCCTTATAATCATCAAATGGTATAGCAAGCCCAAATCTTACTGTATAAACTCTTTCACTGTTCTATGACGCACTCTACATTAATTGGAGCTATTGTCACACGAGAATATTAAGGGGAAGTTTGTGTTTCTTTGTTTTTTCTGGGCCCCTTTCTCCCTCATGTGTAGGCCTATTACTTTTGAGATTTCGAGACGATTACCCCATTAATTTGGCGACTTTAAGACCTTTCGCCCAATTTAATTGCCAATATTAAGATCTTTCGTGGCATTTAGGTGTCGATTTCATTCCTGGCGAACAAGAGCGAGCCTGCAATTTAAGAAGAACCAAGGCTGAATTTTTTTCGACCGAAAAATGTACATATATATCACAAAAGTGGGGTCTTGAGGGTGTTTTTTTTTTTTTTCTTTTTACTTGATGAATGTCTAGGGAGCAAACTAACCTCCTCCCCCCTTAAGATTATAATGGATTTGAAATAGCCTAAGAGATAATTGGGATATATTATTTAGACTCCTTTATTGCTAGAGGTCCATCTTTAGCTGTAAAATATAGTTTAATTTTAACGAGAGTGAAATTATACTCCCTTTATTTATATAGGTCCATCCTAAGGTTTTTAAAATAGTTTAATGTTAGCAAGAATAAAGTAAATATACAGACTAGGTTCAACCGCACTGTACAATAATGTGTATGTAGGAGGCTAGGAATCGTCCTCCCCTTGTAAAATTCTCCTACTCAACGAGACAGAGAAAGGGGCGAGGGAACGCGAAAGTGGAACTTGGAAGGTTTCTGTTCGGGCTCTGTCTCGAGTCGGCCACCCCCAGCAATGGGGCATGTGCCTGGGTATATACATACACATACAGTACATACATAATAGATGACACATACTGTAATAAAGGTGCTAAATATAATCAGTATTAACTAACCGTATTGTGGACGCTTGTACAGGCCTTTTGAACGCATTTTTGATAAAGGTGTTCTATAATGCATGCGAAATTAGTGAAGCTGTTTAAAGTCCATTCAAATTATTACCTTTAAAATGTGTATCATCTTTGTTGCAGTCTATGTGTTCTGTTGTGCACATGCAAATATTACAGTGTAGAAGATAAGCACCCACACAAACACACACACCCACCCCACCCCGCTACTTGTGCGTATCATGTTTTCATTGGCTCCTGTCTCTTATTTGTGTTTGCTTGATTATGTTTGATGGTGGAGGGACAACCTTTGACGTCAACCCCAAATAGCAAGAAGAAGCACAATAAATTATGGAGGAGTAAAAGAAGAAGAAAAAAAAAAGCCGAAGAAGAAGAAACAAACGAAGGAGAAGCAAAACAACTAATTGAGAAGAAACCGACGAATTAGAAAAAGAATACCAGAGAAGAAGACGAAGAAGAAGAAGAAGAAGAAGAAGAGTGACAGAGCCGCGGCGGTTGAGTGGAGAACACGCTCACGTGTTAATCTACTTGACCTGATTTCGATCCCAGCCAAGGCGGACATTTAGTGGGTATGGTAGTACGTCCTAGCATGTTTCACATGCTTGCACCCAGTCAGGGGACACCTCGACGACGTATACAGACTAATAACACACATAAAAAATCCACTCCAACAGCTTCCTCTTTCTCCAACACCCCTTCTCCCCTCTCTACACTCTTCAAAAAATAGGAAAAGTAGAAAGTAGCTACGAGGTGCACGTCGTTGTAAAGGCTTATCCCTCAATAACTTCACCTGACCTGAGGGGAGTGGGAAATATCAATGTTTACTAAAGCTGGTATCACACTAGGGCTTTTCCCCTCAACTTTTGTCGTGTACACTGGTCTGACAGCTTATCACACACACACACACACACACACACACACACACACACACACACACACACACACACACCTCTGTCTCTCTGAAGGCTGAACAAAATTAAAGTGTATGTCTTATCATTACACTATGCATATTTTAAAGTATTTTCCAGCTCTTAGTTAATAATCATATATTAAATTATATATTAGACATTGTCCATTTTGAGGAGGCGAGTTAATTCAGTTGCATCGATCACCTGGAAACAATCACTGAACAATTTCCTGGCAGTAGCTAAAGGAATATATATAATGCATGTACCTTTGGTGTAAAGAATTTAGACTGCAGCAACAATTTTTTTAATTTATTATTATTATTATATATATATATATATATATATAAATATATATATAATTATATATATATATATGTGTGTTTTATATATACCTTTTTACCATTGTGAATGCTGACTGAACGAAACGTCTCATGATTTTTTTATGGACGCGTTTTCCCCTTCTTTGTTTGTTTCCTCTCTAGTGTATTATGTACATATATTTTTCTTTTGGTTCTATATTTTAATGTTCGAGGTCTCTCCTTAACCCATAATATTACTACTGTACTAACTACTGACTAACGGACTGAAAAAGTCAACCAGTTTCTCTGCCACATTTAAAGGGACTTATAACATGACTCCAACACAAGATCAGCCAGTGTGAGCTCCTCCATTGCTCCCACTTTATTCCAATTGTTCATCCCCGTGACCTCCAAGTATACTATTATATTTATTATGCAAAGTCACAATAAGATAAGCCTCTGACGTGCAGTACGAGTGTATAATGATAGAAAATGTGCGTGTGCTTATGTAGCCCCGAGGACCAATCAGCCCCACATTATTACCAAAATGGCTACACTCATCAATATACCTTCAGTGTGTCCTGCCCTGATGAAGATTTATGCACAGTTTCATGGAGGGAGACACCACACAGTTTACTTGGCCTGCATGCCATCCTAAACCACCAACAGTTACATTTTCAAGACACACGTAGCTTAAGCTAACTTGGTCTCATTCTACTGAATAGTCGTACCTTTCCTGATAGAGGATCGCATAGCATAGCACTGCATTGCATTTTCCATGAAAGAATATGGTACCTACAGTATATATATATATATATATATATATATATATATATATATATATATATATATATATATATATAGTATTACACCCATCAATTTCCGTGTGATTCAAACACAAATGTAATATTTATCATTACACCACACTGACTTAGATATTAACCAGAGCCTGCTGCACTCGGACATACATTGTATCAAATTATTTTGTGTAGAAATAGGTCATCATCGTGTTTCAATAGGTTGCAGTTAATGTGGTACTGTAGTATTGGCCTGAGACCAGATGCATCAACACATACACCATAAAAGTCGGTGATTATCCAGCTTTGTCACAACCAAATATTTTCCACGAGTTATTTTATACTTCATATGATCGTAACCATCATATTTATTTAATTGATCACAATTCTTGATTTGTTTTAATGAATATGGAATTATGATGATTTTAGCAAGATTGGCATTCAGCGATTTTGTGCAGTAGGCACCAGTCGAGCAGGGTAATGGCCAGGGGAGGCCACATAGGCATATAGTAAGGAGTTGCTGGAACTCCTTTTTCATTTGCCTGGCGTTCCTCAGTCCTTTTGTTTGTGCCTCACTTACACAGAGTAATCCAGCTACCTCTCTCAACAACTCCTATTAATTTCATTATACTTAACAAGCACACCACTCTTCTTTCCAATACTGTACACCTAAATCATTATTTTAACGTACCTTGAATATTGCTCTTTTTCGGTCTTTCAACTTTGAGGGGGGACACTTGCTGCAAGCAGCTTTGCCTTTTGTCTCCTTTATATACATAGGGGGAAAAAAAAGAGTTTAGGTAGAACTGTAGGAATGAAAGTGATAAAAACGATACCAATCAACCTTGGAACTCCTATTTGAGCTTCCTAAGCTGAATACAATCGTCGAGAGCCATACAATATGAATAATTAAGTCTCCGTATACTGAGAGGGTTACAATATAATAATGAATCCCATGGCTAAACGTTGACTAGCCCATTATTACCCCATTCTCTTAGCTAACTTATTTCTTACAGTACTGAACCTATTCTACCTTAATCTAACCTAATTTAGCTGATCCTGTTCACGGCTGTTCTCCATTGTAGTATGAAGGTTTGCCAGCATGTCTATCTGATTATCTCTAACCCCTAACAGGGTGGCCACGAACAAGCCTCCTCCAGGTCACTCTGTTCCCCAGCAACACTTGTCCCTCTTCCCAGACCCCCTCCCCTCTCCCCCATACAGCTCCCCAATCCCTCCATCCACCTCATTCTCGGTCTACCCCTCCCTCTAACCCCTTCCACCTCATTTTCATACACCCTTTTTTCCATTCGCTCCATGTGACTATACCGCCTCAGTACATTTCTCCCGACATTCTCCAGAACATCTACCGCCACACCACATCTCTCACGTACTTCTTGATTCGCCAGTCTGTCCATCCACGTGACTCCACAAGCTCCTCTCATATAACTAATTTCGATTACTTTCATTTGTCGACTTGTGCCCTCTAGCAACGTCCACCCTTCACTTCCATATGTCAAGGTCGGGACTACAGCATGTATACTGTAAATTATCAAGAAAATAAGAAGGTATATCAAATCACTGGGTATGATGATAGTGATTTACCTTTGTATCTTTGTATGATGGGTTTATTACAACCAATATACCTTTATAAAGGTATATTATTTTGGACACTTTAATTATCCTTGTCATATCTACTTTAAACTCGTGTTTTTTTTACAGTGTACTGTATATAAAGGGTATTTAACCCTTGTCTAGCGGGGTGTTTTGGGCTATTTTAGGCATATTCAGGCCCTCCTGAATGATCAATCAAGTATCTGCATGAAAAGAAATGTATTCAGCAAAAACTAGGCACTAAAAGCTTCAAAATGAGACCAGAACGAGCTACGTAGCACTCGTGGTTCTCATGCAGTGGTGCCACCAACATGGGAGTTTAGCGTATAGCGGTATATTTGTCCCAGCTATGCTCACTACTGGCTACACTGCCGGCCTCTCGAGAACACAGGGAGCGTGAGTCAGTGGGTGGCGGTAAGCCCTGGGTGTCGGACGTGTGGCCTGCTGCGCTCCCGGCCATTTGCACTCGATTTTAACCTTTTAAAAGCCTTAATAATGCTCCTAACTTGCTGCAAATTGGAGCACGACTTAAGTCGAGCGCCGCTCTTTAAGGTTTACGGAGGATTGTTTATAGGCTATACCGTACTGAAAGATGGGCTACCAATACAGTTTCGTGTTGTAGGCCTACATTTCAGAGAGATAGTATATCTTGTACGTTATGTGGACATAGCATACTTTGAGAGAGAGAGAGACGCAAACACATATAATTTATAAGAGAGAAGAAGAGTGAGTGAATGAGTGTGTGTATATATGTGTGCGCGAGAGCGGGACAACAACAACTTAATTACACTCATTAAATTCACTTAGTGACCAGCGACCATAATTAACCTGGAGTGACCGGAAGTACCTTCTTTATACTTGTTAACTCTTTTCAGGAGTTAGGAAAGATCTTTACACTGTAAAAAATGTCCATAATATAAACAGTAATAGACCTCAAATTATAACGTTTGTAAACGTATTCAATATTATGGGTTAACTGTATTATGCCTCTAATTTCCAGTAATAAGACAGTAAAGAACTAGTATGTTGATGGTTAGGTATGCTTGTGACCGTTAACATTATGGTATCATATGTTAATATGACTGCCTGTCCTGTGACTAAAAAACAAGAGATTATTTTTTATCAGTGTAGGAGTCAGATGGGTAAAAATTCAATTGTTTCTCTAGCTCCGATGACTTCTTCCTAAACTGAATAAAATCATCTAATAATAACCAAAATATACTGTCAAAACGTGTCTTGACCCTCAAAAATTGGCCATCTTATTGATGGGTCTACTGCTCAAGCGGGGACTTTCCCAATATTTTCACTCATTAAACGTCGGCCTTTCAAACAAGTCCCAATGGAAAGATTAGGTTAAATTCTCCCTATGAAAGTCTTACAAGTTCATTTTCCCCTCTGCTGGCCTTGAAAATTTTCGGAGAATACTTCCTCTGTGCGGCTTGAGGCTGGCCCGGCAATGAGTGTATTGTCATCTCTCTCTCTCTCTCCCTCTTTCATATTCTTCCACTCTCGATAGCTCAGTTAAATTTGCCGTTACTGTTATGTGTGTCCCAGCTAACTCCATAGATGCACAACAGGCCTATCTTGGGTTGGGGAGTAAGTAGACACGCTGTAGATATATAGGTTCTTATTGAGAAGGATATGGAATACAGGCACGAAGCAGAGCCTACAGGGTGATAGCTCTGTCTCGTGGTACACACACATGTATTGGCCCTTTGGTGAGAGGAGCCCCAGGCTTGAGTTGCCAGAGTGGCTATATGACATAACTAATATGACTGCCTGGATGCTAACATGAATCTTACTCATAGAGAGATATTACATATGCATAAGTGACTGTACTAGATATGAAAGTGATACTGTACAAGGTAAATCATATACATACACCTCCCTCCCCCCTCACGCTCGCAGTTCATTCTCGAGCGGACTCTTTCCTACTGAGCCGTTCTGATCGACGTGGGGTAACTTGGGGGTCAGAAGCTAAGGACTGTTCAGCGTCATTGAAAGGGGCCACAGGGTTGAGGGAGTCACCAGTTTGGGGCACGGGGCGGAGGAATCGACGGTTCCGCCACCACACACGGCCACTAGGGAGACGTACCTCATAGGCCCGTGACCTGCCAAGGCTCATCACAACCCCCACCTTGTCCCAGCGTTTCGTGGTCGGGTCTTGAATCCGCACTTGCTGACCGACACGTAACCTGGGAAGGGGTTGTGTGTGCTCATCGTACCGGATCTTAACCTGCTCGGCACAGTCGGCTGCACGTCTATCACAGTCCTCGGCCTTGGCTTGCCATTCCACAGCAAAGGACTTGGGATGGGCCGGGAGACATGTCCTAAGAGGATGACCATACAGGAACTGGGCTGGGGAGCGGCCTGTGAAGTTTGGAGTATTCCGGAGTTCCAAGAGACCCCGGTCGAAGTCCTCACAGTCAATGTTGCCAGAGGGTGCAGTCTTTAAGGTGAGGTGCTTGAGAGACTTCACCGCAGCCTCGGCATGGCCGTTCGCCTGTGGGTAATGCGGTGATGTTACCACATGACGAACTCCCCATCGCTTCTTAAAGTCCCGGAACTCGTGGCTGGTGAATTGTGGGCCCCCGTCGGTCCTCAGACGAAGGGGCACACCAACTTCCCGGAAGTAGCGACAGAATATCCTGATGGTTGCAGAGGCGGTTGTGTCGCCTGTGCAGGGGACAACAACAGGCCACCCCGAGAGACGGTCGACGACTACCAGGAAAGACTTCCCGGCGACCATGAAAAAGTCGGCCGACACAGACTCAAAGGGCCTTGTAGGGTTGTCATCATTCATGAGTGGTTCCTTCTGGAGGCTAGGCTGAAGGATCTGGCACGACTCACACGCTTGAACAGTGTTGGTGATGTCGGAATCTATCCCCGGCCAGAAGACAGCCTGCCTCGCCCTGCGTTTAGTGGCCTCCACACCATGGTGGCCGTCATGAAGATGCTGTAGGGTGCGTCGGCAGAGGGCTGCAGGAACCACGATCCGAGCTCCATACAGGACGAGGTCATCATCAGCGTAGAGTTCGTCCCGTATCTTCCAGTATGGGAGCAAGGAATTGTGAAGGTCGTATCGGTTGGCAGGGAATCCTGAGGTCACACAGTCGAGTAGACGAACATACGCAGGGTCCGCTCTTGCCGCGACCCGGAGATCCTGTAGCGTCCTGTCTGCGTCTGGTGCCGAAGATCATGCCGAAGATCGTCCTGAGTTGATAACGTCCTTGGTTGTCACTATAGTCCTGAGGTAGGTGGCGGCGTCGGCACAAGCGATCTCATCCTCTGGCGTGGGGCGGCTGACCGGGGCTCGAGACAGGGCATCAGGGATGCAGAGCAACTTGCCGGCACGCCACACGGCCTTGAAGATATAGGGTGAGGTCTTCTCCTTCAGGCGTTGGAGGCGGGGATTCTCCACAACGTCCAACATGTAGTGATTGATGATAGGGATGAGGGGGCGGTGGTCAGTCATCAGTGTGAAATCCTGTAGACCCTGTAAATACAGTCGACACTTGGACATGGCCCAAACAGCAGCCAACATCTCCAACTCGATAGTAGCATAGCGGGTCTCAGCGTCCGCCAGGAACCGAGAGCCACACTGGATGAGCCGCAGGTGGCCACTGCCGTGGTCCTGCAAGAGGGCATACCCAATTCTATTGAGTCGCGATGCATCAGTCTGAAGAATGGTGGGTAGGTCTGGGTCGAAGTGTGCGAGAACAGGAGGACTGACAAGGGCTAACTTGACTCGCCTGAAGGCCTCATCGTGGTCAGGAGTCCACACAAATGTCCTCTTGGGGCTCATCAAAGGGCGGAGGGGCTGAGCGGCGGCGGCGATGTCAGGGGTAAACTCTGCCAGCTGGTTGACCAGACCCAGGAATGACCTGAGGTCGGTCAAGTTGGTTGGTGCCGGAAAGTCCCCGATTGCAGCCACGTTGCTCGTGTCAGCCGCATGGATCCTCATGGGTTGACCCACCATAGGCTTGAGGGGCACAGTCTTTAGGTCGTCTTTGGACATCAACACGTCGCTAAACTCCCGCAGGAAGTAATTCTTGGCTTCAGCGGGCGACGTGGAGACTGGAAGTGGTGTAGCCTTACACCTGTTGACGTGCTTGACCTCTTGTATGGGCGTTGGGAATGCCAGAGGTATGATGGCTAACTCCCTGCAGTGGCTGTATGAAAGCAGAGGAGTCTGGACACCCTCGTGCACATGGATCAGGGCAGTACACACTCTCTGTCCCAGGGTGAGGGTAGCCTGAAATACCCCCAGAGCAGGTGCCATCGGGGAGCCGTCCGCCGTGAACGTTGTCGTGGGCGAAGGGGCTCGCAGGCTGCTCATGGGGATAGCCAAATCCTCAAGGTGACGCCGGCCAATCACGGTGACGTCGGCGCCCGTGTCCGGTAACATCCGTAGGCGGGATGTAGCGTCGCCAAAGGAGAGGGTAACACAGATGGGTTGCGGCGTCGAAGCTGTAGAAGGAGTCGATCCCACCTGATGACAGCTATTACTCCTAGCGTCGGGGGGCTTGCCAGAGTTGGATGGGGCACCCGTATCGCCTGGGGGGGCCACCTTGGCGTCTTTCCTTCTTCTTAGTCGACGGACAACACTTGTCATAATGCCCCAGAAGACAACAGATGCGGCACTGAACCTTGTGAGCAGGGCACTTAGCTGTCCGAGCCCAGTGACCGTGGCGCCCACAGTTGTTACAGGTGCTGCCAGCAGCGGGACACTTGTCAGGCCCGTGTCGGCGAGCGCAACTCTGGCAGGCATCAGCTGCATTCGATGGAGGCTTGGGGGGTTGGGTCCTGTCACTGCCCTGTTTCTTGTTTTTCTTGTATGAAGAGACGGCCCTTACTTGTTCATGGGGCGCACTAATGGCCGTGGTCGCAGATTTGGCAGCCTCATACGAGTGGCACGTAGTGACGACATCCTGTAGTATTGACTTGGAGTCCAGGGCGATGAGTTTCTGGACTAACTCCTTGTCCCTGAGGCCCATGAGGATGATAGTCTTGAGTTGTGTCTCCACACAGATGGGTGAGTTACCAGGGCACACATCCACTTCTTCTGCGAGACGTTTGAGGCGGACGTAGAACTCTGCAAAAGTTTCCCCTTCATGCTGTCTGCAGCTCAACAATTCACGACGCCGGAGTGCCTCATTCCTTAGACTCTTGATATGAAGCTGCAGGGCGTCCAACACCTCTTCAACAGTCTTGTCTGTGGAGGGAGCGATCTGGAGGGTGTGTTCTAAGACACGCTGTGTCTCGAGAGTCAGGCACATGCGTAGTTGTATCATCTGTTTGGCCGCAGGCAGGTTGGACAGGTCCACCATGACAGCATAGTCGTCCCAGCGTCTCCTCCACTCCCGGAACATCTGGAATGTAGCGTCAGGCTTCAATGGTGGTGGTGTCTGGGCCGTAGCCTTCTGTGGTGGAGGATTGTGTGAGGGATGTGGAGAAGAATGTGGCTGCTGTCCGCCAAGGTGACCAGCAGGTGTGGAGGAGTCGGGAGGGGTCCTGGTGGGAGCCAACAGCTGAAATAAGCTCTGGAACTCCTGTCTCCTTATAGCCTCATCATGCCTGCGAGACTCCTCCAGGACACGATCTCGGCAGGCCTCCTCCTCTTGTCTCCTCTGCTCATCATACCTGCGAGACTCCTCCAGGTATTTGAAAAATTGCAGGAAATCAGCTGAAGAAGGGGCTGAAGGTGTGGTTGGGGACTGAGGGTGCTGATAATAAGGTGTGTATTCCTCCCCATCATAAGGCAAGTTTGTTCCTGCCCCTTCGTCCTGTACATCACCAGAGTCTGACATCTTGTGTGGGTGACAGACAGACAGGGAGATAACAAACACACAGTTATTAGCCTCTCACATATACAAGTGGGGTATCAAAATGACTGACAAAAACAGCAGAATATTTAGAATACACACCAGCTGTATCCTCACCAATGTATAAAACCCAATTACAATTAGCACTGAAGGGAATGCTTGGGTGATGAAATAAAAGTTTGCCAGTTGTGTGTGTGCCCAGTGTGTGTGCGTGCGTATGTACCGAGCGGTGGAGCGGTGCCGGTGGTGCGCGGCCTCCCTCACCTCAGTATCTTGCTGGCAGTCAGAGGGGGAGGATCTCACGCCCCGCTCTCTCGTGGCTCGGACTTGTGCGGGCGTTATGCTTATGCCACACACAATACATATAAAATAAAGCACACAATATAGCACTGGCACTGCACTGGGAACGTCGGCACCGCACTGTTGAGTACTATAACACTGTAATCCAAGCTGTGAGACGGTGGCTGGGATGCAGGGTGTGTGGACAATGGCGTCTGGCGGCGTCTGGCGAAATCCACATAAACTTCTCTTAATACACACTGCGCCATGTTATGTGTGTCCCAGCTAACTCCATAGATGCACAACAGGCCTATCTTAGGTTGGGGAGTAAGTAGACACGCTGTAGATATATAGGTTCTTATTGAGAAGGATATGGGATACAGGCACGAAGCAGAGCCTACAGGGTGATAGCTCTGTCTCGTGGTACACACACATGTATTGGCCCTCTGGTGAGAGGAGCCCCAGGCTTGAGTTGCCAGAGTGGCTATATGACATAACTAATATGACTGCCTGGATGCTAACATGAATCTTACTCATAGAGAGATATTACATATGCATAAGTGACTGTACTAGATATGAAAGTGATACTGTACAAGGTAAATCATATACATACAGTTACATTATCAAGTTTTGTGTCTAGAATACAGTTTGAGTTATGGCCTGTAACACAAAATGAACCTCTCATTTATACCTGGTATATAGCCGTCACAATTACATGTAGAAATGGCCCTGTTTTCCATGAATTTCACTTTCTATAAAAAACTCTTGCTTGGACACAGACCCTCTCACAACCAATACTTGTGGCAGACTGATATTAGTATTGTGGGAAGTTTAGTAGCTTATGGAAGCATCTAGCAACAAGCGGAGCAGTTCGATGCTACCAACTCAGCTGGTAATATTAAAGTGAAACATATGGGTATGTCGCCCGCGGTATTTTACATAAGAAGTACTAGTAGGTTGCCCGCAGTGAAAGGGTTAATCTTTAAGGGGTTAAAATATCCCCTTATTTGTTACCGTCACAGAACAATTGCCAATATAGGCTATAGCTTGTATCACATGAGAGCTTTTTCCCTCGACATCTATTTTCAACAATGGTTTGGCAGTTTATGAGACCAACTTTATAAATTATTCTATCATCTATATAAATCTATCATCAGTCTAATTTACGACACAAGTGTAAAGGATCCAAGAAATCTCGCCAGAAAAATATTGACTACAGAAAGCTCTCGTGTGATACCGGTTTAACCATTTCAGCATTAGGATGCGTTTCCTCACTATATTAAGATTGTACAGGGATATTTAAGGATCTGTGGAGAGTTAACCTGTAAAGGTCGGCGAGATTGGAATTTTAAGGACTCCCTGAGTGGGCACTTTCACGATTTTTCGCCTTTTTTTTTTCGCTCGCTCAGCTCTGTGAAACAAAAAGTTAAGGAAGAAGAAAAAAAATTGTAAGAACATACCCGTTCTGGCCTGTACGGAGACATCAAAATCTCATTCCCAGCTGGTCTGTGGCCTTGAGAGTGATGAACGGGAATGATCATGTTATTGTGTTGGAGGCCGGGATCGAGTCATCCGCATTCAGACTGCTTACCGCGCCGTCGTAGATTTCGTCTTTGTTCGGATCCTGGCACATGTTTGTACAGACTAAGTTTTTACTTAGTTTATAATTTCTTATTGCATACTGTATGCTTACATGTATTATACCAATAACACAAGTAGACCGCGGCGGGAGCTTGGCTAGGGTCGACGAACCCATTGGTTGTTCATCTACAGTATGTGGGGTGTGTGATCGGACGAGGTCAGATTGTTTGCACACACATACGTTCAATCCAATGGTTTGTGGGTAACTAAGCAGGCCGTCACCATGGCTGTGCCCTAGAACCTAGACAACCAATAACATGCCTCCCCAGACCTGTTCTTTCAGGGCGGGGGAATTCAAAATGTCACAGAACTATACCCAGAGGGCGCTGAAAGAACGTCTGGAGACGTTACCTGCTCAATAGAGGTTAATGGGTTGATTGGAGTAGTTTTTTAGCTCTTTTATTTCTAGAGTTCCTGCCAAAGTGTCTAATGACAGCCAGAATAAAATTAAGAAACACTCCCTGGAATACTGAAAGAGATAATACTGTAGTTTCACCAGTCATACTCTCAGTAAACCGTCGATATTACTGTACTAGTTGCGGTCATAAATCATAAACTATAGATAAAATACAGCTAATAAAAATGCAATATTGAATCGGGATTTCGATAGTGGTAATTTTTGGTTCCATACAGTTAATTTAATGGATAATATTGTTGCAGGGTATGTGTTTATTTGTCCGCAGAGGTTTATTTTTTCGCGTGTTTATTTTTTTATTTTTTATTTTATTTGTTGTCTGTGTGAACGTTAACCCATTCATTATGTATACCATTCTCTCATTTTATCCGTCTATTATTCAACGATTTTGTATCAAGTTTAGAATGGGTTGCTTGGGATTTAAAGAGATAATTGAGATAGATTTGACCCTTTCGTTTGCTATAGTTTACTCGTTAGCTGTATAAAATCTTCTAGTCGTAGCAAAAATAGAATTGACGTCATGAACCAAAGAAAAATAGAGACTGTGTGTGAGAGAGAGAGAGAGAGAGAGAGAGAGAGAGAGAGAGAGAGAGAGAGAGAGAGAGAGAGGGAGGGAGGGAGGGAGGGAGGGAGGGAGGGAGGAAGGAAGGAAGGAAGAGAGGGAGGGAGATAGATTGATTTTGATTTTGCCCCGAGGGGCGAGTTTATTGAGCAGCGCCCCCCATCCTGTGAGGGGACACCCACTGGTAATGCGATACATACTGCTCAAAGAGCCATTATTCCACTGAAACAACAGCATCGTCGTCTGGTTACATTCATATTTGTGTTTATAAATCAGGTAGGTATTATTCAGATGTGTTATTATAGTTTCCTCATTTAATTGCCACATGGTCTGTATATACGTATCTCATTAAAAAAAAAAAAAGCAAGCTTGTAGTGAATTAATTATTAATTGACAGGTTGTAAATAATAGCACTACAAAACTAGTGCAATCATATGAGGAGACAGTTCATATTTTTTCATTACATCAATGGTTATTGAGATCATAGTTAGCTGAATACAATTATTACATACATGATGTGACTAATATTTCACATCATGTATGTAATAATTGGGAGAGAGAGAGAGAGAGAGAAAGACCCGGATACACCACTTAAAGGTAACCTCGCCGCTCTGTCTCCCCCCTTCAGTCATAACTAAAGATAGATAGACACAGATAAAAAGGTGTGGGAGTGTGGGCGTGGATGTGGGTGTGTATGGGTGTGATGTGTGTGTATGTGAGTATGTGTATGAAGATGTGGATATGTGTGTGTGGGAGAGGGTGTTTTATTTTATGTGTATAAGGGAGACAAAATGCAAAGCTGCCTGTAACAAGTGTCTCCCTCAAGGTTGAAAGAGTAATAGAGAACCAAAATCAAGGTAAATTAAAGGTAATTTAGGTGTGTGGGAAAGATGTGTGGTGTGCTTGTAAAGTGTAGTGAAATTAATAGGAGGAGGAGGTGTTTTTTAAAAGTTAGCTGGATTATTCTCTGTGTAGGTTAGGCACAAACAGAAACAGTGTGTGTGTGTGTGTGTGTGTGCGTGTGCGTGTGTGTGTGTATGTGTGTGTGTGTGTGCTACATACATATAGCACACTGACCACAAAGATCCCAAAGTTCCCATGCAACTAGTCATGAAATGAAAGGGAGGAAATGGATAACTATACAGCTTATACTGAAGGAGATAGTTGAACTGTTTTATCTTTCACACACACACACTCACACTCACACACACACACACACACACACACACACACACACACACACACACACACACACACACACACACACACACACACACACACACACACACACACACACACACACACACACACACACACACACACACACTGAAAACTTTCCTTTGACCTTTTGAGACTTTTTAGCTTTGAGAATTCGTACATAGACATTTTTGTTCCTATTGTGTCGGTTTTCCTTTGCCATTTTTCTATGCATATCTATTTATATGTGCCCATGTGTATGTTTATTCCAATTACCGTATATATTAATTGTGTGTCTATATATCTATGTATTTATGTTTTGATTCTTGATCTATGTATCTGTATGTCTTTTAAATTTATCTATTTGCCTGGACTTTGCCAATATTAACTTCCAGCATTCATACATATAGTTTGTCCTCTTCTATTGCATTATGAATTTGATGTACTTTCTTGTTTGAATTGAATGCAAATAAAATCAAATACATTCAGCTCACTAATAAATAGAATCCACGCGAGCCCTAAACCAAATATATACTTTCACGTCCTCGGTGCAACCCCTTAATTCAAACCTAAGTTGGACATGTCGCTTCAGATGTCTCGCCAAAACTCCTTTAACCCATTCAATACCGGTGACGACATTTGCATTATATTCGGGTAACTATTTGAATATTTGTATTTAGGTTAGGAAGGACGTCTATTAAGTAAATGACTATAGACTATCTCAATTACTCCTTTTAGCAATCATATATCTTTCCCAAGCTTCATAAAATCGTCTAATCGTAGCTGAAATCAAATAAAGGAGACATCACCGATACTGTAAGGGTTAAAGAGACTTGAATTTATAAAATGTGAATTCTTCAATGTGGAGCAAGTAGCCATTATTTACAAAAGTCGCGTGCGCTTACAAATCGTATATGGATCCCCTATGTGAAGTGGATGTGGAATTAAGGTACTTAGGCAATTAGATAAAATTGAGAATAGTTAAAAGAATTATCAGTAATTAATCGATTACAGATAAATTGTCCTACTAAATCTACGAAGAAATGTTGCATACTTTGCATTTTTGAACACATAATTATAATGGTATATGTTCAGATGAACTTACATCTATTATACCACCTCTACACATGTCTTTTCACAATACTAGAACGTCTGCCTGCGGCCAAGACTTGACATTTACTCCTGCACAATATTCAATGGTGTTGGATAATAGATTCCATTTTACTCATATACTGTTTAAGGGGGGATGGGCTGGTTTTTCTGGCCCTCTTCTCCCTCGTGTTTAGCACCATTGGTTTTTAGATTTTAAGACGTTCAGCCCATTAGTTAGGCGATTTTAAGACTCTACACCCCATTAAAACCTTTTTTGCCATTTAGGTGTCGATTTTTTCCTGGCGAGCCTGTAATTTTTAGAGTAACCGGCCTTCGGTCGGGAAATTTTTCTACCGACAAATTTACACATTTATCTTGAAGGAGGGTCTAAGGGGTGTTTTTTACAGGTTGATGGAGGTCTAGGGAGGAAACTACGAAATTATAAAATTATAAAGTGATAATCAAATAAATACGGCCATCTACCCTTAACTCGGATACTGTGGCTCGGATACAGCCACCGGCAGAACCCTCGTGGGACTTGGACTTCATACTCCCACCTCACATCTTCCACCTGTGTAGTGCTCCTCCACTTCTACCACTGTCAAGGATTTCAGGGTTGGCTACAGACTGACTGGTGGACTATAGAAGGTATCACACAAGACGTTTTATCGACAATTTTGTATGATCAGCATTTTGTTGCACTGGTATCGTAAACTAGACTGAAGATACTGTAGACTAAATAGTATTTATTATTTGGAGATTTTAATTATTATTTATTTATTTTTATTTTTTTTATTTTATTTTTTATACCCCGAATCACCCCTCTCTGGAATTTAGTTCTTTTTTGTACCATTCCACCACACTTCAGTCCACAACAACGCTAAACTAATTGTTGCAAATTACAGAACGCCATTAGGTCTGTGGATCTTGTTTCATATATTTCTTCTCTCTCTCTCTCTCTCTCTCTCTCTCTCTCTCTCTCTCTCTCTCTCTCTCTCTCTCTCTTTCTCTCTTTCTTCTCTCTCTCAGTCTCTCTCTCAGTCTCTCTCTCGCTTTCTCTCTCTCTCTCTCTCTCTCTCTCTCTCTCTCTCTCTCTCTCTCTCTCTCTCTCTCTCTCTCTCGCTCTCTCTCTCTCTCTCTCTCTTTATACATATATTCTTTTACTCTGACATTTAATATGATGATGTTACTGAATAATCCACGACCCACTTCTAGAATAAAACAGAACATTTACGTCAGCATTTAACCGGTACATTTATGACTAACTCGCTAATGCATATATTTACCAGAATTTGAAGGGAAAAAATATCAACTGGGTAACATATCAATTAATTTTAATGTGAACATTATTTTTGTCTTAGTTTCATGAACAGCTGATCGTGAATTATATTATGTATTATCTCTTGCTTATCTCTGTTATGTTTTCATGAACAGCTGATCGTGAATTATATTATGTATTATCTCTTGCTTATCTCTGTTATGTTTTCGCCTCCGTTTGCTGTCTGTCTATTTTTGTCTGTAAACAAAAATTACTCCCAAAGTTATGATCCGATTTTCACGAAATTTGGTGGGCAGATAAGATATGTGCCAAGGAAGAAGTGATTAATTTTAGTAAATGATCCGGATCATATCTTGGAACTCAGATCTAGAAGAAAATTTGGGTCTGTGATATTGATGGTAAAGAACCAGCCAGTTATTCCAAAGAAATATTAAAATGGCAAATACATAATCAGCTTCTTAGCTTTTGCCACACAAATGTCTTTATTGTTCATTTAAGTATATTTTGTGACAAAGCCAGATAGGCGGAGGTGTGTGCTCTACCGAGTGCCCCTATAGTTTACTCTGTATGCCCCGGTGATAATTAATATTAAAACATGTACCACACACACACACACGCATTCACACACACACACACACACACACCCACACCCACACACACACACACACACACACACACACACACACACACACACACACACACACACACATTGTAGTACCCGCACCCTCTTTACCTGACTTACCAAAACAGTTTCTGTATGTATGTATGTTTGTGTGCATACGTGAGCGTTTGTGTATACGGATATGTGCACACTTACTGCATGTTCTTATGTTCCTATATATGTATGTATATGTATGTGCGCACGTACGTGTATATACGTATGTTCTGTATATGAGTAAGTAAATAAATGTGTATATGTACTGTATATCACTTACTCTCATGGTTATTTTATGATAGTTTGTATTCTGCACATGCATCATTATTGTATTTATTTATTTTGTTTGTAAACTAAGCTTACCATCCTCATATCTGTACATCTCATGTTCATCCACTAAATTGTAAAATGTGTATTTTCAGCTCATGAGGCTGCCATTCTTTAATAAACCGTTTATTATTATTATTATTATTATTACACACACACACACACACACACACACACACACACACACACACACACACACACACACACACACACACACACACACACACATCCTTACTAGGAAAGATTTGATTGTGTCTGAGATAAAACTAGAAACTTCAACAGCAGAAGTTTTAGCAATAGAGATTGGTGGAAACGAAAAAATAGTGGTGATAGTAGCGTATGTACCTCCCAGGACGAAGACATGGGGTAAGGAGGAGCATAGCCTAATGCGTAATGAAACAATTAGTGTGCTAGGAAATATCTTGGCTTCAAAGGATGAAATAGTCATGTGTGGGGACTTTAACTGCAAGGAAGTGAATTGGGAAGATCTTGAAGCCGGAACAGGGGAGGAAAGTTGGGGCTATGAATTTTTAAGTATGGCCATGGAAAATTCTATATACCAACATGTAAAAGAGTCAACAAGAGTAAGGGGAAGTGATCAACCAGCTAGATTGGACCTTCTATTCACAAGAAGGGAGGAGGAGGTTCAAAGTATTCAGTACCTATGCCCACTAGGAAAAAGCGACCATGCAGTTCTAGACATAGACTTACTATTGAAGTATAATCTACCCAAGGGAAGGGAAAAGCACAAGGAAAATCACTGGATGTATTCCAGAACCGATTTCGAAGGACTACGGGATTTGTTCAAGTCACAAAATTGGGATCAGGTGTTATCTGAAAGTGAGGTAGACAAAACACTCAAGGCATTCATGGAGATCTATGATACTGGTATAAATTTTGTTGTCCCTAAGTACATTAATACAAGGAAAAAAAGTAATCGCAAAGTATGGTTTAACCGCGAATGTAGGCAAGCACAGGAAGCAAAAAACAAAGCCTGGAAAAAGATGAGAAACTGGGATTCGGAAGATAACAGGCAAAAGTATAAAGAGGAGAGAAACAAATACACAGAAATGAGGAGGAGGTCAGAGGCAAACCATGAGAAAGGGATAGTGGAGAACTATGAAAAGAATCCAAAAATGTTTTTCAAGTTTGTAAACGGCAAAAGGAAGATAAAAGCCACGATCGTAAAGATTAAAAGTGGAAACAGAATCATAGAAGAAGATACAGAAATTGCGGAAGAACTAAATAGAAATTTTGCATCAGTATTTACAAAAGAAGGAGAATTCATTGCACCAGAAACCAATGAGATAGGTACAGAGGAAATGCCGGAAGTCACATTTAACAGACCAGAGCTCATAGACAAAATGAGTAAGGTGGATCCAAACAAAGCCGCCGGACCGGACGGAGTATCAGGCTGGATTATTAAAGAAAATGCCAAGGAACTGAGTATACCGTTATATGATATAATGACCAAATCATTGGAAACAGGGATAGTACCTACAGAATGGAAAAGAGCAAACATTATTCCTATATTTAAGGGAGGAAGCAGAGATAAACCACTGAACTATAGACCTGTATCACTATTGAGCATCCTCATGAAGATTCTGGAAGGATTAATAAGGGACAAATGGGTGAACTACCTGGAATCCAAAAGATTAATTACTGACCGACAATTTGGATTCAGAGGAGGCAGATCATGTGTAAGCAACTTGTTGAGTTTTTACTCTAGAGTAATAGACACAGTGGACAAGAGGGAAGGATGGGTAGACTGTGCCTACCTAGACTTTAAAAAGGCATTTGACAAAGTTCCACACAAGAGATTGCTGTGGAAATTAAAACATGAGGGAAAAGTAGGAGACAAACTGCTGAAATGGATGGAGAGCTACCTTAGCGGAAGACAGATGAGAACAACAGTAAGGGGGAAATCGTCAAACTGGACTCAAATTACGAGGGGAGTACCACAAGGATCTGTCCTAGCCCCAATCATGTTTCTAATATTTGTAAATGACTTACCTGAGGGACTAACAAGCTACATGAGCATGTTTGCGGACGATGCTAAGCTGCTTAAAACGATCAGAACCCAGGAGGATTGCCTTGAGCTCCAAGCAGATTTGCAAAAGATCCATGAATGGAGCATCAAATGGAATATGGAGTTCAATGCAGGGAAGTGTAAGACTCTAGAAATGGGTAAAAGCAAGTACAGACCTAGAAAAGATTATAAACTAGGAAACGAAGTGATTCCCAAAGCAGAAAAAGAAAAAGACTTGGGGATAGAATTTAAGGATAACATGTCTCCAGAAAGCCACGTAAATAAGATAGTGAGAGAATCACTAGCACTATTGGCAAATATCAGGATGTCTTTCAATTATCTTAATGAAAACACCATGAAACAAATAATAACGGCAATAATAAGACCCAGGATGGAATATGCATCTGTAGTGTGGTCCCCTCACATGAAGAAACATATCCACAAAATTGAGAGGGTACAGAGAGCAGCTACGAGGATGATCCCAGGTTTGGAAAATTTGGAGTACCAAGAGAGGCTCGAGAGATTGAATCTACCTACACTGGAACAGAGAAGGAAACGAGGACAGCAAATTCAGATATACAAATGTGTTAGAGGTATTGACAAAATCGACCAAGAAAACTTCATAGAGAGGGATGGAGGTGAGAGAACAAGAGGACACAGCTACAAACTAAAAGTGCTTAATAGTAAATCTGATCTGAAAAGTAAAAGATTTCCTACCAACTCGATTAGTGGGTGGAACAAATTGCCAGCCGAAGTAGTGTCTGCACCATCAGTGCATAGTTTCAAAGCACGGTATGACAAACATATCTTAGGAGGCGGGAATTAACGAGCATGCTCACTCCCGCAAATACAACTAGTGTAAGTACAACTAGTGTAAGTACACACACACACACAGAGTGCGTCCATTTATTGATTATTGTTCACATGTGTGGGGAGGATCCTCTCACACAGCACTTCTAGACAAACTAGAAAAGAAAGCCTTTCGCATAATTAACTCACGTCCTCTCACCGATTCTTTGCAATCTCTCTCTCTCTCTCTTCACCGCCATGTTGCATCTCTCTCACTATTCTATTGCTATTACAATAGTCAGTGTTCCTTAGAGCTCTCTCATTGTATAACACCTCTTCTAGGTAAAGTACGTAGCACCCGTATTGCAACACAATCCCACCCCTATTCTGTGCAACTCTCCAACCCAAGAGTGAAACAATAATCCCAATCTTTCTTCTATTCAACAGCTGAGCTCAGGAACTCTCTCCCTTAATCCATCTTTCCCTCAACCTATGACTTAAATTGCTTCAAACTCCATGTGTGCAGGCACATTGGCTCGAACATTCCTTGATTTTGGCCCTGTCACTCTTTCAACGCTGGGGGAGGCACTCGTCACAGGCAGTTTTGCCTTCTGTCTCCCTCATCCACATAGGAAAAAATCCACCACACTCTCACACTCCCTCTCTCTCTCTCTCTCTCTCTCTCTCAGTAATATTTTCACAGTAAATGTTCTGAGGAACTTGCTTCAGTTGTACCACCTCTCTGCATCTTTCCCCGCAGAACTAGGGCAGCTAGAAATGCCCATGAATGCACACTCTCTCCTCCACAATGTAGAACTTCCGATTATCAACATTAATTTTCCTCAAAATTTCTAGTCTCTGGAAATCATTTCCTTGGAGTTGCTTCCCGCAAATTTCCAACCTACAACAGTTCAAGTTCAATTGTTACAAACGTTTTATGAATAGAGGATACCTTTAAGCACATGGACCTTTTTTGTTTTGTCTTTGTTTTTCCTTCCTCTATTTATTGTCTCTTAAAAAAAAAGATAGTAAACGTTGTTGTCACCAAGTTAATTAATTAGCGAGTGAATAAACTTTTCTATGTGTATTAGGAAGCAGTTTTTAAAGTAACTAGATTTAACATTTTATGCAATATGAAAATGTATTATCTCTCTCTCTCTCTATATATATATATATATATGTGTGTGTGTGTGTGTGTGTGTGTGTGTGTGTGTGTGTGTGTGTATAATTATATATTGTTGTATCTAGTATTTTTGTTGTATGTGCATGGGGGAAACAAAAGGCAAAGCTGCCTGTAACAAGTTACTCCCCTAAAGGTGAGAGTGACAGAGCAGAATTAAGAGTGGTTGGTGTTCATCTTTAAAAACTGTATTTTATTATTATTATTATTATTATTATATATATATATTTTTTTTTTTTTTTTTTTTTTGACAAAAGTGTGGGTGTGATTGCTTAGGCACTGGCACGGAACGCACACCCTACCTCACCTACCGGCCACTTAAGAATCCTGGCACTATACCTCCATTCAAACCAAAACAACATACTGTATAATTATAGATCTTTTTGTCTCAATAAAATATAAATAAGCAAACAAATGGATGAATAAAGGAATAAATAAGAAACTCCTGCGTCCTCTGTCACTGCCTGGTGTGACCTTTGTAACTTACACATTTCCTTGATTGTTTAAATCACATTGTATTATTATCCCTAAACAATATTTGTTTTATAATATTTTTGCCTGAAAATCCTACTGGCTTATAAAAAGGCTTGTCAATACATGTATCTTATTGCCTGATTTATTTTGTTTTCTCAATATTAAACAATGTATCATGGCAATAATAAAGTGTTTAAAGTGTTTAGTGTATTGAAAGGAATAGGAGGAGGAGGTGTTTGTGAGAGCTAGCTGGATTACTCTCTATGTAGTTGAGACAAACATAAACAGTGAGGGAGGCCAGACTAATAAAATAGGGGTTGTTGTTGTTGTAGTTCCCCAGACTGTCTGGTCGACCAGTCCCAAGTCTGGTAGACCGAAGCCGCTCCAGATGCTCGGGCCTCCGAAGGGGCCACGGTGAATGAGATCTGTCTTTGAGAGGTCAGCAAGGGAGGGGGTCATCAGCCCACGGGCTAGCACCCCCGGCCCAATGACCCCACCGTCCGCAGCCCCCCTTGCAGTGCTACTCAATTGGGCGATCTCGCCAGCACCAAGAAGGAAAAGTAGTAGCCTACAGTAAAAGAGACAGACAGAAACGGCTAAGGTTGGGTAGAGGATGTCAAACCTCACTCTGGATAGGACCAGTCTTCACCCGTGAAACATGAGGCCTCCCCTGGATATTGCCCTGCGCGATTGGTGTCTACAATCTTCTCACCTTAATTGCTTAGTGAATTTCACGCTCGCGTGCACGTGCGTTTGTGTGTTTTTTTTTTGTGAGTGAGGGAGACAAAAGGCAGAACTGCCTGTAGCGAGTGCCTGCCCCATAGTTGAAAGAGTGACAGGGCCAATATCAAGGGACGTTCGAGCCAAAATGCCTGGACACACGGAGTTTGAAGCAATTTGAGTAGTAGGAAGAGGGAAAGACTGATTCTGGGTGAGAGTTCCAGAGCTCCGCTGTTGAATAGAAGAAAGAATGAGAGTAACGTTTCAATCTTGGGTTGGAGAGTTGCACAGAGTAAGGGTGGGATTGTGTTGCAAGACGGGTACCACGTACCCGACGTAGAGTAGGTGGTATACACTGGGAGAGCTCTGAGGAACACTGATTATTGTAGTAGCGATAGAATAAGGAGAGAGATGCAACATTGCGGCGAAGAGAGTTGGTGCCACTAACAAGAGTGGCGAACTCCACATAGGTGAACATAGGTGAGGTGAGTGGACGGGATTTAATGATACGAAAGGCCTTCCTTTCTACTATGTCTAAGAGTGTGGCTATATTAAGTCATTTTTGGTGGAGAAAAGCTGCCTTTTTGTAAAAAAAACAAAAACAAATATTGAACAAGGAGCTTTTAGTGCGAGATATATATCCTCGCTGCTGTTGAATAATGAAATGATTGATAGTGTACGAGTGTCACAAATTATTTTCAGCAAAATTGTTAAAGCTTTATTGACAGTTCGGAATAACAGGCTAAAGGTCGTAATCCTATTTCAGTCTGACCCGTAAAAATCAAAATTGTGTTATTGTGTGTGGTACTGCGAGGGGTGGTGGCGGTGGTAGTGTGTGGTAGACTGGTAGTTGTGGTCTGGGTGGTAGTGGTTGTAGGTGGTTATGGGTAGTGGTTGTGGTAGTACTGGACTTGGTAGTAGTGGTAGGGGTGGTAGTGTGTGGTAGACTGGTAGTTGTGGTCTGGGTGGTAGTGGTTGTAGGTGGTTATGGGTAGTGGTTGTGGTAGTACTGGACTTGGTAGTAGTGGTAGGGGTGGTGGCGATGATAGTGTGTGGTAGTTGTGGTCTGGGTGGTAGTGGTTGTAGGTGGTTATGGGTAGTGGTTGTGGTAGTAGTGGACTTGGTAGTGGTGGTGATGGTAATAGTGTGTGGTAGTTATGGTCTGGGTGGTAGTGGTTGTAGGTGGTTATGGGTAGTGGTTGTGGTAGTAGTGGACTTGGTAGTGGTAGGGGTGGTGGCGGTGATAGTGTGTGGTAGTAGTGGACTTGGTAGTGGTTGTAGGTGGTTGTGGGTAGTGGTTGTGGTAGTAGTGGACTTGGTAGTGGTAGTGGTGGTGGCAGTGGTAGTTGTGGTCTGGGTCATAGTGGTGGTAGGTAGTTATGGGTAGTGGTTGTGGTAGTACTGACTTGATAGTAGTGGTGGTGGTGATGGTGTTGTGTGGTAGTTTGTGGTTGTGCTGGTGGTCATGGTGTGTTTTATGATGGTGGTAGTGATAATACTGATGGTTGCTTGTAGTAATGGTGGTGGTTGTGGTGTGATGGTGGTAGTGGGTAGTGGTGATGATAGCTTGTGCTGATGGTGGTGGTGGATGTTTGTAGGGATGGTGGTAGTGGTAGTGGTGGTTGTGGCAATGTTGGTGGGTGGTTGTGATTGTGTTGGTGGGTGGTTGTGGTATTGGTGGTGGTTATGGTTTGGTAGTGTTGATGGTAGTATTGGGTGGTTGTGATAGTAGTGGTGTTTGTTGTTTTAGTGGTTATTGTATTAAAAGTAGTGGTGGTGGCTGGTGGTATTTTTGCTCCATGTATTTAAACAGAAGCGAGTTGTAGTTCTACTACCTTGCCGCCAGATGTCTTTACTAATGATTGGTGCCACACTAGAATCCACCCAATACACGCTTTCTATTAAAATAATTTATCTGATTATAGTAAACTTGATAAAGAGTTAAAAAAAAAAAAAAATTACATGCACTACTCTGAGGACATATCCTTATTTATTACTAATTAATGTGAATAATGTCTACTACGGTGGAGCTCAAAATAAATAAATACATAAATAAATAAATAAATACCAGTAAATATACGATAAAATATATATATATATATATATATATATATATATATATATATGGGCGCACATTGAGGGTAAAAGGAGGGTGCTGAAATGGGTGAAGAAGGAGAGTGGCATACCGTTGTTGTCCCAAGTGTATAGTGTGCACAGGTCCCATGATGGAGATTGGTGCCGGCTAATTATCTTACCTATATAAATGGCCAATGCTGCTTTTGGTTCTATTATTCTTGGACCCACGGCTTTCTTTGATGTTATTAACTGGGGGAAACTTTCAATCCTGGATGTTGATGTCTGTGGGGCTTGTCAAATTGAAGCATTACAGTACAAAGGAGTACTTAGGAAATCAAGCAACAACAGGTCTAGTGACCCCTCGAGGTTGTTTGCCCTCTAAATCACTGCTGTTCAAAGTGTCCAACAGTGGTTCAGAGTGGGTAAGGGACAATTGGAAAGGGAAGCACTGCCTTAAGACCAATATCTTTGGCAGGGTTAGGAGATGTTAGTGGGGAGAAATTTGGGTTAACATAACTCGATGTATCTGAGAAAAGGTCTCTCATTTACAAATGCAATCAGTCGCGGGTTTAAGGCGAGGTGCTTGTCTAAGCGATGTTTAAAGGAATCAAAGGTGCTGAAGTCTATAACATCTCGAGGAAGCCCATTCCACAAGTTCACAACTCGGTTGAAAAAGACATTCTTAGACTCTTGCGAGTTAAAAGATTTACCAATAATTTTGCAACCATTTCCCCGTGTGTAGTTTGACTGGTCGATCGTAAAGTACTTATTACAGTTCATATTGTCGATGCCTTTGATAATTTTGAAGATTCGAATGACTGCCAAACTTCAGGATGTGATTATGTGAATAATTCTAAGCATAAAATGTTCTGTATACAAAAAAAAAAATATATAAATTTCAACTTATAATGGAATCCTCAATGTTAAGCGGTTTTCAACAGGTCCAATGTGACCTACAATGCCTCTAATCCTTGTGTAACTTACTAGATTATAATATCTTGTTTGTAATATTGTATAAGAAACACATTTAGGCGAATGAGGGATAAGCCCTTTGGCAGGTGGACAAGCCTTATGGGGAAAAAACTTCAACAGGTAATATCTCTGTAACAGTTAAGATTTGAAATTTTATTTATAGAACATTTTATACTTAGAATATTTGTATAAACCCAATCCTGAGTGTTTAACAGCAAAGGCCTGGATTCTAAAACGTGAATGCTATTGCTGTGCCTACAAGGCCACTTACTCCTATTCTTTCCTAATCTCAATTTGTGTGGGTGGCAAACATTATGTATTCGAGTTATGACTGCCCAGAGCATGACGAGAAGAACTGAAATAGAAATACTTGAATCTTCCTTTTATACCTCCGTTGTGGCCTAGTAGGCGAAGCATCAGCCTTCACACCTTTGAATCATATTTCTCGTTGTGTTATATTTACCATCAAATAATTACTCACACACACACACACACACACAAATGTGAAAAGAGTTGGGATTAGGACAACTAGGAGACAAAGTAAATGAATATATAGATGTAGCAAAACACACACCCCAAGGTAAAATAGAGAGGCGGATGGATTTCATTAGGTCACAGCCACCTGTCATAACCGGTGTTCTGTTGCAACTGTGGTGAACCGGGTATCTCCATAATACCCGGTGCATAATTTTTGACCGCTGAGAAAAAAGTAGTATATTACTAAAGCAAGTGTCACACTATGCCGATTTAAGTGCCAACGCCCCACAACTTAAGGGTCGGGAACAGGTCTTTGCCTACATCACCGCGCGACATGGGTGGGCGCCAACTCAAGAGAGCCGTCGGGAGAGGTCGTCAGGGGCCTCAAGAAAAGTTCGACATGCACAACTCTCATGAGCCGAGTCGGCGGCTAGTAAATTGACGGGACGGGGACGGTAGGCAGATGGCGTCGGGCGGCATCCAGTAGGCGTCAGTAGGTACAAGGGCGTCGACCTGTCTGCGTCAGACGCCGCTTATAAGGTAGGTCGTCGTCAGGCAGCGACCCGGTAACGCCCAGGCGGCGTCATAGGGGGAGGGCATACCGTGAGTCCGCGACCTGGCAATGTCGCACGGGACATCGTTGATAGAGGGTTTTGGGGGTGTTTTTTGTTTAAGCTTGATGGAGGTCTAGCGAGGAAACTAAAAAATTAATTAATATTTAAATAAATAGACCCTAAAAATCACCACTGCTCTATAGGTGGCGTTCTGAGAGTGAGGGTCTGAGTCTGGAGGGTGAGACGGCGAAGCACTTGAACGAAGCAACCAGCCACTTCAGAGATGGAGCTGCTTCGAGCCATGATGGATGCTTCACATGTCTCACTCCCCAGACTGGAACAAGACCTCACGGGCTTCACCGTGTTGAGCGGTGGAATGTACACGTACAGGCTCTCAGCCTATGCCCGAGAGGTTGTAGTTGGAATATAGAAAAAAAAAAAAAAAAAAAAAAAAAAAAACGATCCCATCAACGAGTGACTATCTATAAACCCTTTCAATAGCGGTGGCGTCTGTTTTGCCTTAGTTCTGCCATACTTAATAATAATAATAATAATCTTCTGGTTACTTATATAGCGCCCGTATCTCCTCCTTCGAGGATTCACAAGCGCTTGGCTTTTTTTAGTCTACCAGAGACCAATACCCATCCCCCTTGCTCATGGGAAGATGGTAACCGCCGGCTATGTCCCAGAAAAACTTTTCAATCTGAGCGGGGATTGAACGCGAGACCTTCAAGATGGGAATCAGGCACGCTATCAACTGAGCCAGCCGGACGGCTTAGACGATTTTATGCAGCTTAAGAACGGTCTGTGGGAGTTAAGAGAGATAAATGAGAGGAACGGAGGTCTTGTGATTGCCACAGGCCCTTTGTAAGCATAATAGAATAACCTAATAGTTGCCAGACTATAACGAGAAAGATATCACCGGTATTGAAAGGGTTAACTATAGATGGCCTTGTTTTACCAATTACTCAAAGAACCACTTAATTAAGGGGAGATGGGCGTATTTATTTGCTCATTTATGGATCTTTTTATTATATTTTTAGTTTCCTCCCTATACCTCAACCTTAATACCCTCCCCCCCTTCACACACACATACACAAACGTCGCCTCCGACGGACCGGTTTGCCTCGTCGGGGTGTGACGGAGTAGGGGTTCAGTGTGACAGGGTGGCTGTCCATCGCCGCCGTAGTATCTATTGGCGCCGCCCTACTTCCTATAGGCGCCACTCGTCAGGAGCATTGTCGCCAACCAGTTTGCGCCCCAGCGGCGTCATTTATCTTCCTTAGGTCTTGCATGGTTGCCGCTCGACCCCCTCCAGTTACCGTTAGGCGGCGTGTCCGTCCATAGTGCCCGCCATGGGCGTCCAGTCCTTCGATCACCCACGATACTCGGCAGTGGTCTCCCCCTTGTATCGCCACTCCTTAAGTCGTGGAGCGTCGGCACTTTAATCGGCATAGTGTGACACTTGCTTAAGCTCGGTTCACACATGTACGAATTAACGTCCCGTCCGGCCACGACCAAAAAAATAGGCAGGACGGCATCTATCTGGAGGCCCCATGTGTACACATGCACGAATTAACATCCTCTCCGTCCCCGACCCCTTTTGCTCGGTTCACACATGCACGAATTAACGTTCCGTCCGTCCCCGACCCCTTAATTCTCCTGCAAATGAGCAGGGACGCCGGCAAAATCGCCTATGGTCGGTACACGGACGTGAGGTGTCACCAGCTCACGTGACGCGACGGTGCCACATCGCCGACTCTCCTTCCAACGGTTTTTCACCGCCGTTCTCATCCCATTTGTCGGCCCAGTTGGTGTCTAGACCCCCCCAGTTGGCGTCTAGACCCCCCCGGTTGGCGTCTAGACGCCAAATGCTCCCATGTGTGTCCCGGCCTGACCCGGCCCACACCGACCATTTTATGCATGCACAAAATGGTCGCCGCCTCCCGCCCCCCCTCCCGTGTGCTGGCGACACCACACATCTCTGTACCATCCATAGGCGATTTTGCCGGCGTCCTTGACCGTTTGAAGGAGAATTAAGAGGTCGGGGCTGGACGGGACGTTAATTCGTGTATGTGTGAACCGAGCTTTAAGGGAAATGTTGCATGTCAGGCAGTCAATAAATAAGGAAAGTCGCATTTTGTTATACAAAAATAGAGTAGACTAAAAAACCTGTTATGTCAATAATGATAGAAAGAAAGAGATCTAATATGAGATAAACACACACACAAGACACACACACACACACACATTGCAAAAATCTTGAATGGTTGAATAATTATGGAATAGGGGTCTCCTTTTACCACTGTAGCACACACATGCATACGTATGCACGCATTATCACACACGCACACACAGACATACACACGGACAAGCATAATGATACGCACACGCCTTTATAATATATGCTTACTTACATACATACACGAACACACTCTCTCAAATCCACACGAACATACTGCAAGCGTTCAGAAAAATGTACTCACTGGAAACTGTTTTCACACGCACTCACTCGTACACGGACACACACACTCACGCACACTCTGTCTCACTTCTACACACACACACACAACCTCCTTCTCTCTCCCACACACACACACACTGTTTGCATATTCCGTGAGACTTGTTTTACCGAGCCTCTAATTATAAATACAATCCTCCATGAATCCCATATTGCTCTCCTGCTTTGTTTTCCACAAAGCTTTGTGTATTGTTGGTTTAGTCTGACCACCGGATGCTTCACTGCTCTCTGCTCGGTGTCTCCAGTGACATAATTATACATTCATATATATATATATATATATATATATATATATATATATATATATACTGTATATATATATACAGTATACTGGTGTATATATAGTCTCTGACTTACTCATCAGCAAATTTGGCTGTGTTCTGACATTATTCCTTCTTGGTTTTGCTTTGTCTGTGTTATATGCTATTGCTTGATATATATCTCATTTTAATTTATTTTATAGCTGTAAATTAGTTATCCGTTGACTTGTAAAATATGTAGTTTAGATTAGATTAATAATATTCGTTTTTCGTATCTGTTTTTAAATGTTATATTATTAAAATGAGATGTATGTAATACATAAGCATTATATGACACAACCAAAGCAAAACAAAGTATAACGAATATAGCCATAACACCGTCAAAGTTGCTGACGAGTTAGGCATAGAGAACATATATATTACTACCTTGCATGGAACTTGGGCGTGTTTCCACAACCATGAGATAATTGCATTATTACTGCTTCTACTTCAACATATATTACTTTATGGTATTTTATTTTGTGCAATATTGTCCACCAGTCCTCACTCTAGCTTATGATATTAAAATAATGTGTGTATGAATTTATACTGGTTAATGCGTAAATATATATAACAAACAACAGAAGCGGCAACCAATGTTAAGTTTGTTTCAAAACTTGTCATTACTATATTATACAGTACAGTATACATAGAAAACACGGACATTCACCTCTCCTCACACAAACCTTGTCATTACTATATTATACAGTACAGTATACATAGAAAACACGGACATTCACCTCTCCTCACACAAACCTTGTCATTACTATATATACAGTACAGTATACATAGAAAACACGGACATTCTCTCACACAAACCTTGTCATTACTATATTTACAGTACAGTATACATAGAAAACACGGACATTCACCTCTCCTCACACAAACCTTGTCATTACTATATTATACAGTACAGTATACATAGAAAACACGGACATTCACCTCTCCTCACACAAACCTTGTCATTACTATATTATACAGTACAGTATACATAGAAAAACAGTACAGTATACATAGAAAACACGGAAATTCACACAAACCTTGTCATTACTATATTATACAGTACAGTATACATAGAAAACACGGACATTCACCTCTCCTCACACAAACCTTGTCATTACTATATTATACAGTACAGTATACATAGAAAACACGGACATTCACCTCTCCTCACACAAACCTTGTCATTACTATATTATACAGTACAGTATACATAGAAAACACGGACATTCACCTCTCCTCACACAAACCTTGTCATTACTATATTATACAGTACAGTATACATAGAAAACACGGACATTCACCTCTCCTCACACAAACCTTGTCATTACTATATTATACAGTACAGTATACATAGAAAACACGGACATTCACCTCTCCTCACACAAACCTTGTCATTACTATATTATACAGTACAGTATACATAGAAAACACGCACATTCACCTCTCCTCACACAAACCTTGTCATTACTATATTATACAGTACAGTATACATAGAAAACACGGACATTCACCTCTCCTCACACAAACCTTGTCATTACTATATTATACAGTACAGTATACATAGAAAACACGCACATTCACCTCTCCTTACACAAACCTTGTCATTACTATATTATACAGTACAGTATACATAGAAAACACGGACATTCACCTCTCCTCACACAAACCTTCGCCACTTTTCAGGCGTCTGTGGTGTGTGTTACCCTTCTTATTGCATAATTTACCCATGCATTACCGGTGACATCCTTTTCATTATGTTATGCAACTATAAGACGGTTTTATTTAGCTTAGGAAGGACGTCTACCAATTAAAAAGCCATTGACTATCTCAATAATTATTCATCCTTTTAGCTACCACATATCCTTGCTAAGCTTCAAAAAGGCATCTAAATGTTGCTGAAATCAAATATAAAATACGTCGCCGGTACAGAAGGGGTTAAGGCTTCCACAGTGTTACCCCGGTGTAAGGGTGTCTCTATTACCTTTGAAAAACCTGCGTTTGTGGTACTACATTAACCCCTTCAGCACGATTACGCAATATCCCTCTTAATCTGGTTATAAATATACAATATTTTAGCTTATATTATACGTCTAGGACTTAAATGGGCAAATAGATTCTATTAAGCCATCTGAATAACATGGGCCCTCTTAAACTTCATAAAATCGTTTAATGTTAGCCATAATTTAAGTCAGATAATTTGTCATCGTGCTGAAGGAGTTAAGCCTTTATATGAATGACTATATATATTTTTTAAATTCGTAACCCAAGACCACTAAATAATATGAATAGGTTATCATTGTTAATGGTGATTATTGCATGTAGCACTGTTTCCAAGGATTGCAATTGTGGCAGATATATGTGCTCTACTAAGAACTCTCTATGTGCTGTTATTGTGTTCTATGCATGGCTCTCCTTAACATGACACATAAGTAGTAGAGCGAATTAATTAACTATCGATCATGTTCGTTTAGATTGAACATAATCTATTTTTGTTTGCGAAAAACGACCGAAATCATGCTCGATTAGTTGAGTATAATAAAAGGAATCATATTTGTTTCAAGTAGAATGAAAGCCACCATGTATTTCTGTTTGGTACAGTGGAAGCAATCATATTCGTTTTGAGTATGATGACTGCACCATATTCTTCTTAATCTGGTAGGTTGAACAGAAGGCCTTGGAAGGTAAAGGTTCATGATCACTAAGAGGATTGAAAAAGGAACGTTGCTGGTGTTGACCATTAAAACAGATGGTGTCGTTATGGGAGGCAGTGGTTGTGGCAGCTGGGATATTGTTAGTGGCGTGGGTGGTCTGTAGTAGTGCTGTGTGGTGGAAGGTTGGTGGTGGTGGTGGTGGACTGGTTGTTGTTGGTGGTGGTGGAAGGTTGGTGATGATGGTGGTGGAAGGTTGGTGATGATGGTGGTGGAAGGTTGTTGTTGGTGGTGATGGTGGACTGGTTTTTGTTGGTGGTGGTGCAAGGTTGGTGATGGTGGTGGTGAAAGGTTGTTGTTGGTGGTGGTGATGGAGGACTTGTTGGTGGTGGTGGTGGAAGGTTGGTGGTGGTGGTGGTGGAAGGTTGTTGTTGGTGGTGATGGTGGACTGGTTTTTGTTGGTGGTGGTGCAAGGTTGGTGATGGTGGTGGTGGAAGGTTGTTGTTGGTGGTGATGGTGGACTGGTTTTTGTTGGTGGTGGTGCAAGGTTGGTGATGGTGGTGGTGAAAGGTTGTTGTTGGTGGTGGTGATGGAGGACTTGTTGGTGGTGGTGGTGGAAGGTTGGTGGTGGTGGTGGTGGTGGACCGGTTGTTGTTGGTGGTAGTGGAAGGTTGGTGGTGGTGGTGGTGGAAGGTTGTTGTTGGTGGTGGTTGTGGACTGGTTGGTGGTGGTGGTGGACTGGTTGTTGTTGGTGGTGGTGGAAGGTTGGTGATGGTGGTGGTGGACGGTTGTTTTTGGTGGTGGTGGTGGTGGACTTGTTGGTGGTGGTGGTGGACTGGTTGTTGTTGGTGGTGGTGGAAGGTTGGTGATGGTGGTGGTGGAAGGTTGTTGTTGGTGGTGGTGGTGGTTATGGAAGGTTGGTGGTGGTGGTGGAAGGTTGGTGATGGTGGTGGTGGAAGGTTGTTGTTGGTGATGGTGGAAGGTTGGTGGTGGTGGTGGTTATGGAAGGTTGGTGGTGGTGAGGGAGGTTGTTGTTGTTCTTGGTAGTGGTGGTGGTGGTGGAAGGTTGGTGGTGGTGGTGGTTATGGAAGGTTGGTGGTGGTGGTGGAAGGTTGGTGATGGTGGTGGTGGTGGAAGGTTGTTGTTGGTGATGGTGGAAGGTTGGTGGTGGTGGTGGTTATGGAAGGTTGGTGGTGGTGGTCGTGGAAGGTTGGTGATGGTGGTGGTGGAAGGTTGTTGTTGGTGATGGTGGAAGGTTGGTGGTGGTGGTGGTTATGGAAGGTTGGTGGTGGTGGTCGTGGAAGGTTGGTGATGGTGGTGGTGGAAGGTTGTTGTTGGTGATGGTGGAAGGTTGGTGGTGGTGGTGGTGGAAGGTTGGTGGTGGTGGTGGACTGGTTAGTTGTATAATAGTGAGGGGTGATGGAGTTGTAGTGATAACTTAGTCGCGGTTGTGATTTGCTTGGTTGTAAAGCTAATTGAAGGGAGATTATAGAAGAAGAATACTTCACATGATAAATTAATCGTTTGATAGGAAAACCTACCAATAGACCTATCGCTCCATTAGCTTGGAGAATTTAAGATGTTTCACCCCATTAGTTTGGCAATAATAAGACGCTTCCCCCTACTCAGGTGTCGATATATTTCTGGGCGAGTGGGCGAGCGATAGAGAGCTTGTAACTTTAAAGAAATCGTCCTTCGGCCGGAATTTTTTTTTATGGAAAAGTGTGCAAATTAATTTGAATGGGAGTCTGGGTGGGCATATTTTAGTTCAAGGAAATTTGGGAAGGCGTTTTTGTTAGCCTAGGGGACAAACTATAATACATTGCTCGAATTTGGCTAAAGCAAGCAGAATCCTCAATAATGATTAAAATAATATATCCTAATATCCCCCAATAGGTCGGAACAGCTAGTGTTGCGGCCAGCTTGACCATACAGACAGGCCACGTAGTCTGGCGGCCAATTAGGGAGGTCGGTGGAGAGCCCGGAATAATTGTTTGGTCTGTTTTCTGTCACCACACATTTTTGGATGCAACTGATATCATTTCGTTGGCTTTATATAATCCGATGGCGCCGTTTATAATTTATTCTAGCCACCTCCAGACGATATTATTAAATTTAGGAAGGATCTGTCTTAGTAAGAGGGCTGATAGTTTATAGCCCTCGATACATATAAATCCTTCTTCAGCTGAGTACAATCATGGCAGTAATATAAATAAAGTCAAGAATTCGTCGTTTGATTCGAAAAATACATTTTGTACCACCGATGATGGAGATCCTACACTGTAAAAACCAATCTGTCAGCTTAACTGTATAAGACCGTATTGTTTATTACCACTTTCGAAAACATTATTCAGTAGTATGATCCCTTTCCTGTACTTTACCACAAATTAATATGACCTACAGTATTAATCAAATTCCAACTACTTAACTCGTCGTCTGCCAACAACGTTTATATACGTCAAGCAGTTGTATGCAGCCAGTGCTAATGACGTTTTAAAACGTTACGACCTTCCAAAATTCGTAAATCCGGTCAAAATCGGATTTTGACAAAACCACAAGGGCAGCAAACCACAAAGTATGAGCCACCTCTGACCCACTCTGCCCGCTCCACAATCGAAATCATCAGACTAGTTTGAGCCCTATGTGTGACTCCTTGTTTCGCTGAGTACCACACCCTCTATACATTTAGTGTAAAAGATATGTAACAGTGTATTTAAAAAAGTATTAATATATTGTAGTGATGGGGCAATAACATGATTGTAAGAAACTAAATATAAATTATTAGCGTGAACAAACAAATAACAAGTGCCACCCTACATAATCATTATAGCCTTATGTACACAGTGTAGTGTGAGAGTACAAATGCAATCATTAAGCTCGGAAATAGTCATAATACATGCATAGAACATATTATTTAAGTACGCTAAAGAAATACGTTACGTTACGTTACGGGCTCAAACATATCCAAGGTGCTCGCGTACCAATTATCAGGCACCAAAATACGTGCCAAGAGTGCCTAAGATCCACAAATATTGGCACGGTGAGTTCTGATTTGACTGTTTTCCTCTGTGTCTGGGGATTTCAAATGTATTTGGCCAAAATCTAAAAAAGTTTTACACTGGTTGCGTTCAAATGTCTGGGGATGTCTATTTTTTTTTTTTTTTCTATGTGAGTGAGGGAGGCAAAGGCAGAACTGCCTATAGCGAGTGCCTCCCCCATAGTTGAAAGAGTGACAGGGCCAAAATCAAGGGACGTTCGAGCCAAAATGCCTGGACACACGGAGTTTGAAGCAATTTAAGTCATAGGAAGAGCGAAAGACTGATTCTGGGAGAGAGTTCCAGAGCTCAGCTGTTGAATAGAAGAAAGTCTGAGAGTAAGGTTTCACTCTTGGGTTGGAGAGTTGCACAGAGTAGGGGTGGGATTGTGTTGCAAGACGGGTACCATGTGGCCTACGTAAAGGAGGTGGTATACACTGGGATAGCTCTGAGGAACACTGATTATTATAGTAGCGATAGAATAGCGAGAGAGATGCAACATTGCGGCGAAGAGGGAGAGATTGCAGAGAGTTGGTGAGTGGACGGGAGTTAATGATGCGAAAGGCCTTCCTTTCAACTTTGTCTAGGAGAGCGGTGTGAGAGGAACCTCCCCACACATGTGAACAATACTCAATACAAGGACGCACTATGCCCCTGTACAAAACAAGAAGCTGTGCAGGGGTAAAGAACCCCCTAAGGCAGTTGAGCACACCCAGCTTCTGGGAGGCTGCCTTAGCAAGACTGGTAATATGGTCCTTCCAACTGAGAGCAGAAGAAAAAGAGACACCAAGAATATTGAGAGAAGATGAAGGATTGATTTTTGTATTGTTGACGAATAAGGGATAGTCCGCTGGGAGTTCCTGACGGGTAGATAGATGGAGAAATTGGGTTTTGGAAGCATTAAAGGTAACAAGGTTTTCTCTGCCCCAACTGGAGATAGTAGTTAGATCAGAATTTAAGTGTTCAATGGTTTCATTCCGTTTGTCGTTGAGGAATTGCTGGCTTGGGCGTTCTGAAAAACTAATGGAGTAGTGTAAGGTTGAGTCGTCTGCGTATGAATGGATAGGAATTAAGGTACAGTTGAGAAGATCATCTATAAAAATTAGAAAGAGAATAGGAGATATGACATACAGTATTAATCTAATTCCAACTACTTAACTCTTCGTCTGCCAACAACGTTTATATATTCTAATTTTTATAAATGATCTTCTCAACTGTACCTCAATTCCCATCCCTTTACCCCTGCACAGCTTCTTGCTCTGTACGTCCTTGTTATTGGGTTAAGCATGACAACTAGTTTATAAGATGATAAATCACAAATATACGTGCTAGGGTCACGATTCCAACCTGAACAGGGTAGTGCTCTCCCCACAAGGCCACTACGGTGATGTAAAAGGGGAAATTTCTCTCCTACCAGCAATACTCTCCAATCCCAAATTGAGTTTGGAGTAAACTTGTATAAGTTCGACCCTGACCGTAGCAAATATATTTGTCATCACTCGTCACAGGCAGTTTTGCTATTTGTCTCCTTCAAAAAAAAAAAAAAAAAAAATATATATACCGGTATATATATATATTATATATATATATATACATATATATATATATACTATATATATATACTGTATATATATATATATATATATATATATATATATATATATATATATATATATATATATATATATATATAAACTGTATAATATCTTGGTGTGATAACTATGAGTGCCGCGGGCAAGACCTGTCTTATATTATATCTCCAGTCTTATAATATTATATCTGTCGCCGAGGTTGTGGGGGCCACGGGAAAAAATAAATGGGTGTTGGGAAGGGGCAGGATATTTATTGTAATATATTTCCTGCGACCTCACCGGGTTACCTTTTTTACTCGCCACTCACAACAGTTTACGACCTAAGGGGTGACAAACAGTCCTATATATTTGTGACCCCTCCGGTTTGGACTTGAAGACTGAGTAACATCATATTTTCATCTCTTATTATATTTTATAATTCAATATTATACACTATGACGAATACAAGTGTAAGAAACATGCACTTTTTTATCAATAGATTCCTTAGTGAATATGGTTGAATAATTAAGACTAATTAGTGGCAATCGCCAATAACAACATAAGTTAGAATTCATTGATATTGGCTTCATTATCATAGCAATTAACAATGTTATTAGATGTAAATGTTGATATTTTGGTCTATTGCATTCGTGTATAAAGATTATATTTCAAGTTATCGTATTTTGCTTTGCTGGGAATAATATTTCAATTGTATTATTGTTGGTTATTCATTCGTAACGTCATAATGATGTTGCCATTATATGCTAGTTTTACATTTTTGATATTCATTATATTAGTTAATGTAACCTAAAGTAAATTTAACCACCATAATGTTGTTGCAATATATAATGTTTTCTCCCCTTAGCGGGCACTTTCACGATGTTACGCCTTTTTCAACTCGTTCGAGCTCTGTAAAGAAAGGATTAAGAAAGGAATTCAAATGTGTGGCAGAAAGTACCGGTTCTGTTCTGTATATAGACATCAAAACTCGTTCCCAGCTGGTCTGTGACCTTGACAGTGATGTGAGGGAATGAGTAGTTTTTACAAAGCCGAGCCAGCGGTATTCAAATGGCTTAACCGCATCATCGACTTCACCTTCGCATGGACTTTAGCACATGTTGTTAAGGACTAAATGATCACTTGGTAAATATTTTCTTATTTCATATTATGTTTGCATGCATTATGCCAAAACCACAAGCGGGTCGCAGTGGGAGTTTGACTGGGGCCGGCGAAACCATTGGCTGCTCCACTATGCGTGGTGAGTGATCGGGTGAGGTCATATTGCTTGTACACACGTGCGTCCACTGCAATGGTTCGTGGGAGACTTGAGTGTCGGCAGGCCGTGTCCTAGTAGCCGAGACACCGCGAGATATGGCCATGTTTGCTCAAACTTACAGGCTGGCAAACAAGAGACTCTTCAAAGCAACCCATATAACAATCCCTTCCTTTTAGTGATTATCATCATATATGCAAACCTCTCTCTTTCTCTCTCTCTCTCTCTCTCACATGCATATTAATGAACCAGTAGACTAATTTCTTTTTATACTCTATAATAACTTTCCTTGTGGGCCTTTCCTGTCCCATGAGGTTACACATCATCCTATTTTCCGGTACGGCTTTTTAGCTGGAGGGAGCAAAGGGTGGGGAGAGAGCCTTCTACTTTGCTGTCCTTTTCTTCTACTATAAACTGTCCCTGTCTAGTAGTATTAAGGCCGGACCACCTAGTAGGGACCGCAAGGTCTGTGTGGTCTGAGTATCTGTGTAACTCACTCACTCTCTCTCTCTCTTTCTTTCTCCACACACACATGTATACTTTTGCGTGTGACTAAATTTGTATATATATATATATATATATATATATATATATATAATATATATCGGGAGATCCCCCCCCCCCTATCCTTTCTGATCCAACTCAATGACGAACCTTCTACAGGAAAATGGGAGGAGCTTCCCCAACCACCACGAGCCCCCATTGAACGAGCAAAGGCGATACAACAGATGACGTCACGTCAGAGGGACTCCCAGATTGGCAGAGACGCTCACCCAGGCACTCCCCTGATTGGCCGACCAGTATAGGTGAAAGTGGATGCAAGAGGCTGGGACGGTGAAAGTAGACACCAAAAAAGTAACAGTTTGCGACCTGACCTGAATTGATTGGGTGGCAGAGAAACAAGCCATCCTCCCCCAGGCCTTATATGGAACCCCTGCTGCTGCCAGAATCTTTTCAGCCTGCTGTTCCCAAGAGCTCGAACCTCCTCTCCCTCCTCATCCCAGCTCCCTTTTCTGTAGCTACCGGCATTAAGGAAACATCAAGAGGCGCTTACGAGAAAAATAGAAATGTGAAGATATATAAGACTGCCCTGAAGCCTTCTGCCGCCCATACTACAGCTACCTCCCGCCCTGAATAAGCCGTAGCTACTAGATCTAAAAAGCCTAATCCAGCAGCACACCCTGAGAAAACCTGACCTATACTTTGAGGGCTTAACCATTCATTGGGAGCTACCCAGAGTACTGCGAAACGAACTGAGGTGAGAGACATAAGCACCTCTTCCCTGTCCTGCAGAGGAGAGCCTTCCCCTCTTCCACCCCCCGCACACGAAAGCACTGACGAAGGTGCAGCCGACAGCGAGGTGATAAGCAGACGAGATGGCCTGGCCTGGATGACCAGCGTCACCACCCTTTGAAAGTTGCAATAGGCGACTATAGGACCGTCAGACGATGGGTTAGAGTACTCGTAGTAGTACTGATCGACCTTGTATGGCCTCGAGGATGCTCTGGAGGACCTTGATCAATTGCCTGTAAACTTGATCATTTATCTTCAAGATCAGCTTCCCCTAATAAGTCTTGCCAAGTTAATAATCTGTCTTGCATTGTCTTGACTCTCTTCTCGTTCAGCTGTACCACAAACTCCTCTGTCATGCAGATGCTGGAAAATACTGTAAACACTTTTGAATTCAGACACCAGTTTGGGCATTCCCTCTTGTATTCAGCAACAGCAGCACTAGAACTTCCTTTGTAGAGCCCATAAACAAATATCATGTTTCCATATTTTACATTCAAGTAAATAAATTACATTTTCTTGCAGTTTTAGTCTCTCAAATGATGGAAAATAACAAGCATCGGGTGTGCACCTCCATACTCTTACAAGTTTTAGCGCGAACTGAGCGACACAGAAATGGACCGCTTTTGTATTGGTGTTACATTTCATTACAGTAGAGAAGGTATAACAGCTAATTACAATACTACAAGGCTTCATATTATCCAAATTGACAAATACATACAATAGCAGTTTAGAAATATATTTTGTTTAAGGTATCATGGCATAACAAAAAAATATAGAGTAAATTTGCTCATCGCGGCACCAGTGTACTGCATCTCTCCCTCCCACCCTACCCCACCTCACTACACCGTCAAATATAAATTACTAATTACCAAACAATGACGCAGAAAAATACATATGTATATAGAAATTATTTTACTTTTTTAATTAGAATTGTATAATCTTTCATTTCTGAAAATATTTGATGTAACTCGTGCAACACCCTGTGTATATATATATATATATATATATATATATATATATATATATATATATATATACATATTTATATTATATATACAGTATATATATGTGTGTGTGTGTGTGTGTGTGGATTTCGTGAACATAACATAGCTAAAGCATTACATATACTTTCATTATAATCGGTGCTCGTTTTTCAGAGATTTAAACAAGTAGTAAAATATTACCTAGATTAGTTTGCAATGTGTGTTACACACACACACACACACACACACAAATACATATATACACTCAGACACATAAACACGCACACACACTCAAACTTTAGTCTATGTTTTTCTTGTTGTGTGTTCAAGCTGTAAATGTAGCCTGCAGATAGTGATATTATTTTACGTCATCATCTATGTTCATTCAACACACTGATATACTGTATATGCCATCTTTGCTCATCTGGCTCTCGTTCTAGTTATAAACCGTTCGTTATTATTATTATTATTATTATTATTATTACACACATGCAAGCACACGTAATTCGAAAAACTCTGTAATGCGCCCTTTTAACGTTTTATTTCAATTTCACTCACACACTCACAGTGAGTAGTCTAAGGCGCTGACTGCTAGGTGTAGGGTTCAAGTCCCCTTTGAATCCTAAACGTTTTTTTTTCGGCTCTCACAAGGGTATCTGCGTATGTACTATGATGGGAACTTGACACCTCACGGTCGCCAAAGGTCGCATGTGACCTCGTAGTTAAGGTAGAATAAGCATTGTACTGTACCTAAGTTAAGAATATCTGTTGGTTTTCAGCCTCCCGGCTGCAAGCGAACAATAAACCGACAATTATTTTATTATTTCACACACACACACACACACACACACACACACACACACATTATTATGAACAGCCCAATAAAAACGTTCTATTTCTCTTTACAGGTGAGGCGATAAAGTGGGAAAAGTACGTGGTGGTGAGTACAGCATTTAATTCAGGTATCAGTATCTGGTATCAGATGGTTGTATGCAGCTTGGGAAAGGCCACTATTCATCAGAGAGGTGAACAGTGTCTATAATAACCCTGTGATTTCTTTATAATCTTTCTAATATAGTTATTTTATACTGAGATGATGAAACATCCTGGTATAGTTATGGTCAGGAATACTTGTACACCTAATGTAACAATACAAGACACTGATCATTAACTAGTGGATGACAGTAATCTGGTCTTCGTAGCTTCAACAGTTTCTCAAAATAGTTCGACCATGAATCACAATTACCTGTACCCCATATCGAGCAAAAGCTATAGAACTGAATGGTGATTTATGCGAAAGAGAACATAATATCGCCAGCCGCTCTCATCCAGTTCTCAAGATTATAATAAATCTGCAAAATAATTATATACCTCTTATATAACTACAATAAAATAATTATATATAATATACTGTATATACCGGTATATATACAGTATATATATATATATATATATATGTTCGAAAATATATATATATATATATATATATGTTCGAAATATATGTTCGAAATATTGTCAAAGCTTAATTAATAAACAATGAAAATGGAGTTGATGTTTGCTCTCGTCATCTTATTTATTCTGAAGATCCGGTACCCTAGCGGCCAACCTACTACTGATATTGTATATATAATATTATATATATATATTTATATATATATATATATATATATATATATATATACTGTATATATATATACAGTACATATACAGTATATATATTTATATATATATACCGGTATATATATTTTTTTCTATGTGATTGAGGGAGGCAAAAGGCATAACTTCCTATAGAGAGTGCCTCCCCCATAGTTGAAAGAGCGACAGGGCCAAAATCAAGGGACGTTCGAGCCAAAATGCCTGGACACACGGAGTTTGAAGCAATTTAAGTCATAGGAAGCGGGAAAAACTGATTCTGGGAGAGAGTTCCAGAGCTCAGCTGTTGAGTAGAAGAAAGTTTGAGAGTAACGTTTCACTCTTGGGTTGGAGAGTTGCACAGAGTAGGGGTGGGATTGAGTTGCAAGACGGGTACCACGTGCCCTACGTAAAGGAGGTGGTATGCACTGGGATAGCTCTGAGGAACACTGATTATTATAGTAGCGATAGAATAGCGAGAGAGATGCAACATTGCGGCGGAGAGAGAGAGAGATTGCAGAGAGTTGGTGAGTGGACGGGAGTTAATGATACGAAAGGCCTTCCTTTCAACCTTGTCTAGGAGAGCGGTGTGAGAGGAACCTCCCCACACATGTGAACAATACTCAATACAAGGGCGCACTATGCCCGTGCACAGAGCAAGAAGCTGTGCAGGGGAAAAGAACCCCCTAAGGCGGTTGAGCACACCCAGCTTCTGGGAGGCTGCCTTAGCAAGACTGGTAATATGGTCCTTCCAAATGAGAGCAGAAGAAAAGGAGACACCAAGAATATTGAGAGAAGATGAAGGGTTGATTTTTGTATTGTTGAAGAATAAGGGATAGTCCGCTGGGAGATCCTGACGGTAGATAGATGGAGAAATTGGGTTTTGGAAGCATTAAAGTTAACAAGGTTTTCTCTGCCCCAATTGGAAATAGTATTTAGATCAGAATTTAAGAATTCTATGGCTTCATTACGTTTGTTGTTGAGGGATTGCTGGCTGGGGCGTTCTGAAAAAGTAATGGCGTAGTGTAAGGTTGAGTCTCTGTGTATGAATGGATGGGAATTAAGGTACAGTTAAGGAGATCATTTATAAAAATTAGAAAGAGAATAGGAGATAGGACAGAGCCCTGAGGAACACCGGAGTTTATAGGGTGAGGAAGTGAACAATGGCCGTCCACAACCGCGGCTATGGAACGGCCGGAAAGGAAATTAGAGACAAAGGCACAGATGGAGGGATAGAAACCGAAGGAGGGTAGTTTAGAAATTAAAGATTTATGCCAGACTCTATCGAAGGCTTTCGATATGTCTAGTGCAATAGAAAAAGTCTCACCGAAGTCCCGAAAAGAGGATGACCAAGAGTTAGTAAGATATGAAAGAAGATCACCAGTAGAGCGACCCTTAAGACTCTGTTAACTCGTTCAGACATCTTGTTAATACCCTTTTGAGTATTTCCGCAGTACAACTTCGTCTTGTGCGTCACTCTCATCATAATTAATATTGTGTTAATTATTATTTACGCTATTACCATTATAAGCGCTTCTAGGACATCTGTTAACTAATCCCATTTTGGTTAATTAGACTTTGTCTTTATATACAATTAATAGATATTTCTCTATAGTTGATTCATAATTGTATTTACTAATATTACATCTGAATTCCTCGACCGAGTTCGTAATTATTACATACGTTCGATTGAAGTGAATATAAAGTTCAAATCATAAATTACATAATTTGAGCTACGTACAGTACATAGTAATTTGTGAAAAGAATTAAACAATACATTGCCCCCAGTTTCATCATAATATCTCTGAGATTAAGTTCATATTTACACAAACTAGATTTGTATTTTCCAACCCCGCAGCAGTAGAACGTATGACCTGACACGCTAGCTGATTAAAGGTCGAATTAACTTGAGAGCGTTTACCTAGCTCAAGCGCGCGCGCCCCACTCATACATCTCGCTCCCACTGCCTGTGTATTAATTTTACTTCTCAATTCATTCATCTTCCCTTGTATCGAGATTGTACGATTATCTTTTTTGTTGTTTCATTCACGAAAGACGCTCAACCTGCATCATTATTATTATTAAGGGTTGATGCTATAGGTCACGTGTTTATTTAATTGCATATTTCCTGCTTTGTTTACCACCACCACTGAAGTAATATTGATCTTACTCTGACTTATTCTCCCTCTATGTATTCGCTTCGTTGCCTTATAATTCTAATAATTATTAAGGTAATGCTACACCCTGAATTACAGACATATATTCGATAATTGAATATTGACATGATTATGCTACATATCCTAAAACCAAAGCCAATAAGTAAAGATACCATTCCTACGCTTTTCAATAAACTTGTGTATATAATTCACATGCGTGTTGTTACTGAGTTCTGTAGTACCTAGTTGAATACTTGTGATATTAAGAACGTGTTCGGGAAGTCCCTGTTGGGATTATTTACGGTCTATAAATCCAGATCTGGATTTTAGTAAAGACTATATCACGAGCTTTAACTATTATAGCCCGACAAAACAGTATATATATTTTTTGTTTTTTTTTGTCTTCTATATTCCAACTACTCCCTCTCGAGCATAGGCTGAGAGCCTGTACATTCTACCGCTAAACACGGTGAAGCCCGTGAGGTCTCGTTCCAGTCTAGGGAGTGAGACATGCATGAAGCACCCACTCACGGATCGAAGCAGCTCCATCTCTGAAGCTGCTTCACCTTTGTGCTTCACTGTCTCACCCCCTAGACTCGGACGTCTCATTCTCAGAACGCCACCTATTGAGCAATTAACTCACTAGGCATTGCCCCCCTGTAGCATATGTACCGTACCTTATGCAAATGCCATCACTGCGGTAAACTATAACCATTCCAGTGTGATCACACTTTGTGTTATTGTGATAATACTATCCTCTGGCAACTGAACTCGTCATGATAGTCATGTTTTGCTCGCTCAAAGATTACATAATGTAGTATATTATTACATCTTACAGTACTTTAGTATTGACTTTATTTTATGCTAGAATCAGATAATAACTGAATATGCGAAGTTTAATATTTTGTTTATTTGAAAGTGTTAATGTCATTATCAACTTTACATCCAAACACTGCATTGGACGTAAATTTATCAGCCATGGGTCTGAGTGAAAGTTACTACCATCCGAGAACATTAAAATGATCTATATAGCATTGCTCGTATTGTTGTGATTAGTATAGTTCGAGGTTATAACGTATGTGAATAATTTATAAAATATTTATATAAATGTAATCGGTAAATATATTATTACCGGTACCATTATACAGTATATTTATTTTCTCCGACCCCTCCTGGAGCACTGTGTATAATTTTGGTCACCAGAGAAGGCTGACAATAATTATGCCAAAGTTGAGAATTAAAGTGTCTTAAGGAGCTGAACCTGTTTAGCCTGACGAAGCCCAGAATAAGGGGAGATTTATATTTAAGTACCGGTAAACAAATTTAGATGTTCACAAGTTGACCTGTCGAATTACAAAATGGGAAATGGATTCGAGTTGAATAAAACTAAACATTTGTATTTATTTTTTATTTTTCATTTTTCAAGCGCGTCGTAAGCATCTGGAATAAATTGCCGTGATACGTTATTTATTGTAAGACTGTATCGTCTTTCAAATTAAGTAGAGATACATTTATGCAATCAAACCCCTCCTACTTAGATAGTTATAGTGTCATAGCTGGATAAATTAAGTAAAGTTAATTGAGTTATACACAATTACACATATATTTGCTATTTCTTCTTTTACCTAAATACCTGTACATTTCATACAAAAATATATTCGTTTTATGTATGCTAAAATATATCATTTATCAGATGTGTCGGAAATCCTATGCTTGTCAGATCAAGGCTAATCAGAGCACAACTCAAGTGTATTATACTGAATGAACGTTTAAATAAGGCAATACATATATTTATTTAAATCTGAATATGAATCTGAACCTAAGAACGAGTAGCTTCGCTAAAGCTCGGTTCACACATGCACGAATTAACGTCCCGTCAGTCCCCGACCAAGAAAATAGGCAGGACGGCATCAATCTGGAGGCCCTATGTTCCGTTCCAACGTTCCAACGGTTTTTTGCCGCCGTTTTCATCCGGTTATATTCGTCGTCTAGACGCCGCCAGTCGTCGTCTAGACGCCACCAGGCTGCGCCTAGACGACGATTGCTCCTGTGTGTGTCCGTGTATGTCCCCTGGGTGTCCCCGACATAAAAACATTTCTGGCAGTTGCCCCGACCCATACACGGACCATTTTATGCATGCATAAAAAGGACGCCGCCCAGGAACGGCGAATTAAGGGTCGGGGACGGACGGGACGTTAATTCGTGCATGTGTGAACCGAGCTTAAGGCTATTCTATATGTTGCTGTTCGCATTCCTTTGTTTAATCCTGTATACTAACAAGCTAGTGGCGACTCATCCCCAAGGCTGCCAAACCTGATATTGGCAGAAAGGCCGTCAATTTGAGCCGTATTCAGCCGACTTGACACTACCCAGTAAACAAGTTATGTGTGTTGAAAGTGAGCCAATTTGGGGATTGTTATTTGGTCATCCGGTATCGGCTCTGCATCACGACAAAGTGGGAGGCGTGGGTTGGCTGCGTCCAGACTTATGGCGTTCTGTTACAAGAGTCAGGAGTTGAAACGGTATACTCTATTTGCGTTTTTATTGGTATTGTATTGTACTGTATTGGTATTGTATTTGAATTTGGATGTGTGCATTATTGTTATGTCATCCGGTATCATCTCTACATCAAGACAAAGTAGGAGTCGGGGGTCGGGTTTGTGAAGACGTATGGTGTTCTATTTACGTATAGTGTTGTATATATATTTGTGTTGAATTGTATTTATGCGTTTATATATTTTTATATTTGTGTCGCGTTATTTGGTGATCCGGTATCGGTTCTGTAGCAAGGCAAAGTGGGAGTCTCAGGTTTGGTTTGGGAGACATATGGCCATGCATATGGCATTCTGTTACAGGGGTCAGGTGATAAGTCTTGAGTATTGTAAAGTATTCTAAATTAACATTAGATGATTATTTAACTTTATAATTATTTGTGGTTATCAAGGGGATTTAGATATGCTTTGGTATTTTAGGCACAGTATACGATCTCCTTATATTGTATTTTTTGGTCATCCAGTATCCCCTATACACCTAGAGATATTATGAGTCATGTTTTTGTTTTGTTTTTGTTTATCTACAGTATGTGAATGAGCGGGACAAAAGGCAAAACTGCCTGTGACGAGTACCTCCCCCAGAGTTGAAAGAGTGGCAGGGCCAAAATCAAGGAATGTTCGAGCCAAAATGCCTGGACACACGGAGTTTGACGCATTTTAAGTCATCAGATGAGGGAAAGATGGATTCAGGGAGAGAGTTCCAGAGCTCAGCTGTTGAATAGAAGAAAGATTGGGAATATAATTTCACTCTTGGGTTGGAGAGTTGCACAGAGTAGGGGTGGGATTGTGTTGCAAGACGGGTACTACGTACTCTACATAGAGGAGATGGTATAGGCCTACATTGAGAGAGCTTTGAGGAACACTGATTATGGTACTAGCGGTAGAATAGAAAGAGAGATGCAACATTGCAGCGAAGAGAGAGAGATTGCAGAGAGTCGGTGAATGGACGCGAGTTAATGAGACGAAAGGTTATCTTTTTCTACTTTGTCAAGAAGTGCTGTGTGAGAGGATCCTTCCCAAACGTATGAATAGTACTCAATACATGGATGCACTGTGCCTCTGTACAGATCAAGAAGCTGTGCAGGAGTAAAGAACCCCCGTAGGTGGTTGAGCACACCCAGCTTCTGGGAAGCCGTTTTAGCAAGGGTGGTAATATGGTCTTTCCAAGTGAGACCAGAAGAAAAGGAGACACCGAGAATACTGAGAGAAGATGAAGGGTTAATTTTTGTATTGTTGAAATATATGGGAGGAAAGTCCTTTGGGAGTTCTTGACGGGTAGATAAATGGAGAAACTGGGTTTTGGAAGCATTGAAAGCAACAAGATTCTCTCTGCCCCAAATAAAAATGGTTGATAGGTCAGAAGATAAGTGTTTTATAACATCTTCACATGACTTTTTGAGTGATTATTTGCTGGAGGGTTCTGAAAAACTAGTAGAATAGTGTAAGGTACAGTCATCAGCATATGAATGGATAGGACTGGAGGTACAGTTGAGAAGATCATTAATGAATATTAGAAAGAAAATTGGAGATAGGACAGAGCCCTGAGGAATACCAGAGTTGATAGGTTGAGGATGTGAACGATGGCCGTCCACAACCGCAGCTATGGAACGGCCAGAAAGGAAATTGGAGATAAAGGCACAGATAGAGGGATAGAAACCGAAGGAGGGTAGCTTAGAAATTAGAGATTTGTGCCAGACTCTATCAAAGGCCTTCGCTATGTCTAGCACAATAGAAAAGGTTTCACCGAAGTCCCAAAGGAGGATGACCACGAGTTAGTAAGATCTGGGAGGAGACTTACCCTTGTAGTCTTAAACAATTCGTTCTCTTCGCAGCGGCGTAAATAGACGAAATAACTTGGCTTGGAAAATTACGTTATCTTTAGAAATGGGAGTGGTAATCCGTGTACTCTCTGTTAATAACACTCACTCCCATAGTATTCCTTCTGTACAAAGTGCTGTGAAAGGAAAGAATTGTTTAAGAACACAAGCGTTATGGTTTATTGCCTGTTCCGGTGAATATACATGAACGATGAATATAGTCTGTTTACTATAATTAGGCCAGAACTAACCTATTTTAACTAAGGAAGGGCTGGATCAAACGGGCTGTAATTGTCCACACCTATTTACTGGTCGACTCTTTCCTAATGGTAGAAATATAAGCTCAGTTACTGAAGTCCTTTTTGAGATTTGAGAAGTTGGATTCAGGAATTCTGGAATGCATATAATGCACAGATTATAGTTTATTGTATTGTGACAAATTCTAGACTTATTTTTTAAGTGTAGTCTTATAAAATCTTGTGTTCACAAATAGCAATAGTCCCCTCATTACAATAAAAGACCTTTTGTAATATATATTTGGCTGCCTCCATTACATTGAACACTAAGACCAAAGTTATTCTCAGAGCCAAAATGACAAATTGAACCTTTTTGATTTCTGTAACTGACTGTGGTGGCTCTTGCACCCGTCTAAAACGGGATCTAGCGGATTCATCCTCCCTTAAAAAAACTATTATGCTATTGCATTTTGGTTATGAAGGGGGTTATATACTGTACATTCTCTAATAGTTCCACCTGCGTATTATGAAACCGTCTTTAAGACCCTTTAACTATCTGTAGGCCCTTTTTTCAAAAAAAAAATGTTTTATTTTTATTTTTTTGGTTTGCATAGTTTGTAGAAAGTTCTTTAGATGATTCACAGTCGATGAAATAAAAGTATTTATGTCATTAGGATTATGACTATATATTTCATTAATAGTAATGATATAATGAGACATCATATATATATATATTATTGCGAGGGTCAAGATATATTACGGGAAAAAAAAACTATTTTATATAATAATCAGTCTGCTGTGCCATTGGATATATATACTGTATATATATATATATATATGCTCAATTTATCTTTCCACGACCTACAGTTTAATTTGTGAGTCTTCACCGAATTGTTTTGCCTTCGCATGGATGTTTATGTATGCAATTTGCGTGCATGCCCTCCCCCCCCCCCCCTCTCTCTCTTTCTCTCTCTCTCTCTCTCTCTCTCTCTCTCTCTCTCTCTCTCTCTCTCTCTCTCTCTCTCTCTCTCTGTATACTACATATGCATGTATATAAATGTTTGAATATTTGTGTGACTGTTTTCAGTTGCGTAACGTGTATTGTGTGTTATGCGTCTTAGTGTGTGCATGTGCAAGAAACAAGAAAGTTATATGGATACATTAATCACATAGACCTTACGATCCAAGCAAAGTAATCAGAACTTTATTCTAATAGAGATAGCAAATTCCCAAAGAAAGGAAAGTGAAGGAAAAATATAGTTAAGGAAAGCGAGTGAGAGTTGCCGAGTTACACATATATTCAGACCACACAGACCTTGCAGTCTCCACTAGGTGGTCCGGCCTTCATACTACTAGATGCAGGGACAGTTTATTGTAGAACACTACGACAGCAAAGTAGAAGGTTCTCTCCCCACCCTCCGGCTAAAAACCTGTACCGGAAAATAGGAGGAAGTGTAACCTTTATGAGTCAGGAAATGCCCACAAGAAAAGTTTTTATTGAGTAGGCCTATAGAAAGAAATTATTCTGAAAGGGAATGTACACCCACATACCTACTGATTTTTAATACCTGTATTTACATTCATACTATTCCAGAAAGAGAGGGAACGAGAGAGAGAGCGCATGTGTGAGTGTGTGTATTATCTAATTTATTTATTTCACTCTCAACACCAAACACATCCCAATGAAATTAGTGAAAGCATGTGATACTACCGGGATTCGAACCTGGGTTACCACATACAGATCTTAAACACTCTAACCATTACACCATCAAGACAGTTATTAGGATACTCAACAGGTGGTAAATCAATAGCATGTGTTTGAGTGACAGTCCAGACAGTGTTCTTAAGGGGAAGGTAGCTGCATTTTCTCTCTCACGTTTAGTTCTATTATCTTTGAGATTTTAAGACGTTCGTTCCATTAGTTTGGCGAATTTAAGACTTTTCTCACCATTTTATTTGTCAATATAAAGACCTTTCGTGGCATTTAGGTGTCGATATTTTCTTGGCGAGCGATAGCGAGCCTTTAATTCTATGAGGAACTGACATTTTTCTATCGAAAAATGTAAAAATTTATCGTGAAGAGCGGTCTAGGGGGTGTTTTTTTTTTAAAGTTTAATGAAAGTCTAGCGAGGAAACTATAAAATATATAAATATATACAAATATAGACCTACAAATAACCACTACCCCCAACCCGACCAGTCAACCACAACTGAACCAATTGGTCAGCTAGACTTCAAATAACCACTACCCCCAACCCGACCAGTCAACCACAACTGAACCAATTGGTCAGCTAGACTTCAAATAACCACTACCCCCAACCCGACCAGTCAACACCACAACTGAACCAATTGGTCAGCTAGACTTCAAATAACCACTACCCCCCCAACCCGACCAGTCAACCACAACTGAACCAATTGGTCAGCTAGACTTCAAATAACCACTACCCCCAACCCGACCAGTCAACCACAACTGAACCAATTGGTCAGCTAGACTTCAAATAACCACTACCCCCAACCCGACCAGTCAACCACAACTGAACCAATTGGTCAGCTAGACTTCAAATAACCACTACCCCCAACCCGACCAGTCAACCACAACTGAACCAATTGGTCAGCTAGACTTCAAATAACCACTACCCCCAACCCGACCAGTCAACCACAACTGAACCAATTGGTCAGCTAGACTTCAAATAACCACTACCCCCAACCCGACCAGTCAACCACAACTGAACCAATTGGTCAGCTAGACTTCAAATAACCACTACCCCCAACCCGACCAGTCAACCACAACTGAACCAATTGGTCAGCTAGACTTCAAATCTTCACAAATCTTATTGGGCACATTTGGTTCATAACTCAGCCAAGTGAAGATTGTGGAGATTATGTGACCGTCCCGCTCTGTTTGCCTGGCTGGCTATTATTTTGCTTGTAAATATGTTCAACCCCTTGTGGATTATGACGCATTTTCGCATTTTTTTCTGGCTATTATTAGACGATTGTGCTGAGCTTAGGAAGGATTTGTGTAAGTCAAAGGGTTAATGAAGATCGGCTTACCCATTTGATTGCTAGAGGTCCTTTTTATGCTGTATAAAATCGTTTAATTATTGCCAGAATATACTCTCAAAACGTGTCATGATCCTCAAAGGGTTAAAAACTAATTGACGGATTTAGATGAAACTTCATCATTCCCCTCATTTGGTAAACGATGTATTTATGTCTGTGTGTTTGATTTAGGTACACAATACTAATTAGCTATACCATTTGTATTAGTCACGACTGATTTAGGTACACAATACTAATTAGCTATATAATTTGTATTAGTCACGACTGATTTAGGTACACAATACTAATTAGCTATATCATTTGTATTAGTCACGACTGATTTAGGTACACAATACTAATTAGCTATATCATTTGTATTAGTCACGACTGATTTAGGTACACAATACTAATTAGCTATACCATTTGTATTAGTCACGACTGAAAACTCACTCTAGGAAATGATGAAAATGCATATTGATTTACATATGTTTATGTTCTATTCCATGTAGTTGAAAATAAATGTCTGTATTAATCGTATTTGTTTTATGTTCAACCATTACAAATTACCCAACGAACAGTGTATATAATATTTGCAGAAAATCCACTACCAGTATATGCTTATATTTTGCGCAAACAGATTACAAATCTGTTACATCATCGTTAAATAATGAATTACGTTTGGCAAATTATTCGCAATCAAATAATTTCCATGCAAATTGTATTTATTACGTTATTGTTTCATATTTTGTTTTTTTATTCTCCCAATAAACAAATAGTGTGTGTGTGTGTGTGTGTGTGTGTGTGTGTGTGTGTGTGTGTGTGTGTGTGTGTGTGTGTGTGTGTGTGTGTGTATGTGTGTGTGTGTGTTTATCAACTATTGGAATACATTTGCAAAATTACTGGAATTTTCTGCTAAATTTCCTATAGTGTGTATCCCATTAATGGAAATTGCTTTTTTACTCACACAATAATCAAATATTAGCGTTTCCATATCGCTAACTATTGAATTGTTCTTACGAAATGTCTAGCTATTATATATCGCAATCCAATTATTTCAACATTTCTCCACAAACATTGAGTGCTACGTGACTGGCAATAGGGTTTCATTTCATCACATGAATTACTTTTTCTTAGGACTTATTATATTTTATGAATATGTTTCTAGCATGTTATATTCTCACTTCAGTTACTGTAAATTGTACATAAATATCAAGTATTCCATTATTGGAGATGTTGTTCGTATTCTCTGAATAAGCTAATATATTAGTTAATTATGTACTGTAAATCCAGTTGTCATAATCCTTTGTTTTCATTTTTTTTTTTTTTAAACTCACAGCACGATCATTGCAACATTTCCATACAAATAATGCATTATAGCAAATTTATTTTTAATTCTACCAACGGGAAAACAATTTGACTTTGCTTTATCAACAACTATTAGGACACTCCATCAATATACCGTGTTTTGTATTGCAGTCCAATTATTGAAACATTGCCTGCCCACTATGGTTGAAACATATAAATTGCCTTTCATCATTTATATTATGCAGATGAACTACATAATATACTGCACAAAAGGCTGATTGCATGGTAAAGTTGAATATTGCATTGGGTGTATAAAAGAATTACCAATGATCCCAAACTTTATTGCATGAGGTATTGTTTGGAATGTGGAATTGTATGTATGTATGTATGTTTGTATGTATGCATGTATGCATGTATGTATGTATGTATGTATGTTTGTATGTATGTGTGGTGGAGTGGTCTTACCACTGGACTGGTAATCCAATGGACCCGGGTTCAAATCCCGATATGTCAATGGGAAGACATTATTGGGATGGAATTTGTGCTATACCTATTATCAGTGCATTACCACAAACCCCACCGAAACGCCAAATAAATACCCTCATTGTTCCCAGGTTAAATAGCACTGCATGAATATTCCCATTCAAAATATGCTAAAGGGGGGCAATGCCTAGTGAGTTCATTGCTCAATAGGTGGCGTTCTGAGAGTGAGGGTGTGAGTCTAGGGGGTGAGACAGTGAAGCACTGGAGCGAGGCAGCTTCAGAGATGGGGCTGCTTCGAGCCGTGGGTGAGCAATGCCTAGTGAGTTCATTGCTCAATAGGTGGCGTTCTGAGAGTGAGGGTGTGAGTCTAGGGGGTGAGACAGTGAAGCACTGGAGCGAGGCAGCTTCAGAGATGGGGCTGCTTCGAGCCGTGGGTGAGCAATGCCTAGTGAGTTCATTGCTCAATAGGTGGCGTTCTGAGAGTGAGGGTGTGAGTCTAGGGGGTGAGACAGTGAAGCACTGGAGCGAGGCAGCTTCAGAGATGGGGCTGCTTTGAGCCGTGGGTGAGCAATGCCTAGTGAGTTCATTGCTCAATAGGTGGCGTTCTGAGAGTGAGGGTGTGAGTCTAGGGGGTGAGACAGTAAAGCACTGGAGCGAGGCAGCTTCAGAGATGTGGCTGCTTCGAGCCGTGGGTGAGCAACTGAGCCCCATGCATCCTGCGAAGGCAAGATGGCATGGGCTGGTTGCAACCATTATAACCTAGACACGAAAGCATGACATCACACGGTTAGTTTGCCGCGCGTCCTAGGGATTTGGTGGCAGCACTATTGTACTGTACAACAACCAAAGCACCTCAGTGGCTTGTCCTTATTATAGATAGTTTGTGCGCCGCGCGCGCCTGCCAGCTAGCTTGCTGCAGTGTTTCCAAAGTTAAGGGAATATCCGCAAAACGAGGGAGCAATAGATTAAAGAGGGAACTTATTTAAGAGTTAATTAATGTTGGTAAAAACACTTGTAAATTATTTAGTATAAATTAGATATATATATATAAGAAAGATGAAAACATTAAGTATACATATACACTATAAAACATAGGCTACTCATATATAATGCAAGCTGTATACCTTCAAGCAACACAACAAGAATTAAATTGTCATTTTGAATATATATTAGTATGTTTCATGTTATGTAGATGTTAATTTGTCAAGTAGCACTAAAACTGGACATTTATACTTATGACATCTAGGGATATTTTGTCCCACCATTGACGTTGGCAACTCCCGAATCTCACATCAACAATGGCGGGTGTTGGAGGAGTTTTGCTTGTGTACCCTCCTCATAATGACGACAATTACACGATGACTGGCGCCTTTACAGTAGCCTCTACTTATGTCTATTTAACTATGTCATGTCTGCAGAGTCTCTGGATAATGTTCAATTGCTTATTAATAGCGTTATTAGTACAAGGTAGGGATTATTACGAATTAATGAGGACCAAGGACAAGGATAGTCAATATAATGTCTTTGTGGGGACCCTCCCCTCCCATTGGCCTCTGCGATCGTGCTGCCATCTCTCGAACGCGCGGATCACTATTTACAGATTTGTGGCGTCTTCTTTAGTGTCTAGGTTATATGCAGTCTATGGTTGCAACCAAAAGTGCTTCACATGTCTCACCCCCTAGACTGGAACGAGACCTCACAGGCTTCACCGTTCATAACGGTTGAATTTACAGTACAGGCTCATAGGGCGGGTGCCCAACCCCGAAAGGGGTTGAAATAGGGGAGCCATCCCCCCGCCAAAGGCGGCTTTCTAGGGCCTTTCCTAGCTGATGCTGAGAGGATTGAGTTCTAGTTATGTGGTGATGGGCTGGTCTATCAGAGTGAGAACTGAGCGATCTCTACCATACCCATAGCTTACTCTGACTGCTCCTTTTACTTATATATTTTTTAGATCTCAAGTGACGGCGTCTCTTCCGTGGATTGACCTCCCAATCTACCAAGATTGGAAGCCAAAGCGTCACATTTTTCCTTTGCCCCTCAACTTTCTCTTCATAATTGCTGAGGGGCACAGGGCCCTGGGTGGGGCTTTGGTTTCCCGGGCGTTTCCGCACCCTCCTCAGCTCCCCGCCATGGAGTGGCTTCGGTCACCCAGGCTTTATTGTGGTCGGCAGGGAGGGTTCTGTGGGGGCGCTTGGTTATGGCCTTGGCCTTGCTCAGGGCCTTGGGGCTGTTCGGCCAGGCAGCTTGGGGAACAACAACAACAACAGGCTCACAGCCTATGCCGGAGAGGGAGTAGTTGGAATATAGAAGAAACAAAAAATGTATAAAATAAAAAATACTCACTAAAAGTAGATATATGAATAATAAATTTATCGTCAAGATGTACCTTTAAAGTCTTATATTTTGATGGAGAACATTTATATTGAGCTGCTAGTCTTGTGTGGATTGTATTGCTTATCGATTTCATGTTCTAATTGGATTTTGTTTTCCAATTCTCCCTCCGGACAAAGGCCTGGAATCGTTCAACAGGTCTTATTCCAGATGACGAGTGAAACGACGAGACCTGTGAGTTCTTGCAACATAGATAGAACCGACATTACACAATAGTGTGTGTCTGTGTGTGTGTGTGTATGTGTGTGTGTGTGTGTGTGTGTGTGTGTGTATGTGTTAACCAGAGCACCATGACTCCTACGCACACTACATAAACAACATAGAAGGAGCCGACATTATAATATATTATGTGCGTGTGTGTGTGTGTGTGTGTGTGTGTGTGTGTGTGTGTGTGTGTGTGTGTGTGTGTGTGTGTGTGTAACCAAAAGGCTACCACACTTAGACACAGTACACCACATTGACAACATACAGAGAACCAACATTGTATAGCATCATGTGTGTGTGTGTGTGTGTAATCATAGCACTCCAACATTGACAACATACAGAGAACCAACATTGTATAGTATTATGTGTGTGTGTGTGTGTGTATGTGTGTGTGTGTGTGTAATCATAGCACTCCAACATTGACAACATACAGAGAACCAACATTGTATATCATTATGTGTGTGTGTGTGTGTATGTGTGTATGTGTGTGTGTGTAATAATAGCACTTCAACATAGACAACATACAGAGAATTAACATTACATTATATAGCATTATGCAAGGGCTCTGCGGTATACTCAGAGGGGCATCCGGTGAGAGAGAGAGAGACTGTGTGTATGTGTGACTGACTGCATGATTGAGAGGGAGCGAGATAGATCACCTTAATATATTGCAACACAGTCCAAGTCAAGTATAGACTGTTACACAATCATTAATCACTTTCACAATATCGAATTTTAACCTTCAGTGTTGTTCTTGTTGACAATTGAGATCCCGTTACCATAGTATACTAACAAAACGTGTTATAACTTTATAAGGCCTAAGTATTTATATTATTTAAGTACTAAATAGTTTGACTCTGTAATAAGTGACAGAATACCCACTACGGGATTTGTTATAGAAGGTACAGTTACTGACAAATGTTAGTGAACTCTTGCGATTTTCTTTATGCAAATTGATCCGTTTAGATTGATGTTTAGATCAAATCAGCTCTGTATAAATTAATACAAATGTTGTGTTTTTCAGTTTATAGCTGATTTTATCTGAATATCAATCTAAATTAACATTTTTGCATTAAACAACTCGCAAGACCTCACGAACATTTATCAGTAGCTGTACGGTGCCTTCAATAACAAATCCTGTAGAGGGTATTCTGTCTTTTTTTTTCGGGGGGGAGGGGGGCGGGGGGGGGGGGGGAGGGATTTTCAGCTTAAGGGGAACACTAAAAATATATTGCTCGGAAATGGCAAAACCAATAATAATAATTTAACAAAAACACTACAATAACCCAACACACGGCGGATGGGCTAGTGTTAAATTGGCATTGGTTGAGTTGGCACTGGTTGATACTGTCTACTGGTTGAGTCAACTGAGAATGCTAATAAGAAGGGAAGGTGAAGGATCCTTGAAGTTGGTTGGAAATCCTTAGAAGCTATTGACAAGTGACAGTGTGAAAGAGAGAGAGAGAGAGAGGCAGGGAGGGAAGGAGGGAGAGAGAGTGAGAGAGAGTGAGTGAGTGCGAGTGAGTAATGAGAAGAGGGTGAGGATTCTTCAAGATGTTTTGACATGTTTTCAAGAGAGAACACGTGAGTACTATGTTGTTGTTGTTGTTGTTCCCTAAGCTGCCTGGCCGAACAGCCCCGAGTCCCTGAGAAAGGCCATGGCCACGATCGGGCTTTCCCACAGAGCTCTCATTGAGTGTAGATTGTGTTGTTGGCGTAAGTGGTTGTATGAAATGCAGTCTTCTATGATGTGTTTAATGGTATGGGGTGCTGTGTTACATCCCGGGCAGGCGTCGACAACGGAGTCATCCAGTCTCTTCTGATAGCTCAGGAGAGCTGGATGGTGTCCGCATCTCAGCCTGGCCAGGTGGACTCTGTCCTCGCGAGGAAGGGAGGATTCGGAAGGATGGATTTCGGGAGGTCGTGCATGCATCTGCGTGTTGTCTGTGAGTGAGTGAATGGATCGGTGAGCGATATGAGTATGGATGTGCTTCTAGAAGTTGGTTCGGGGTTGGGCAGGGAGGGAGAGAGGACAATAATTGTGTGTGATACCGTGTGCTGGGTGTTGTTTTGATATTTCTTGGTGTCTGTGGGTGTGTTGCCATGTAGTTTAGTGGGTGGTCTTGGTTCGTGGAGGCTGCTGCCAGGAATTGAGTGCCTCTCATGTCCAGATGGTCTTTGACTTTGAGGATTTTGGTTTCTTGATGTAGGTGATCTGTGGGTGCAGTAGCTGTGCAGCCTGTAATGATCTTCAGGGCTTTGTTTTGAATAGTCTGTAAGGTCTTATGATGTGTTTCAGCTAGGTTAGAAGCCCAGGCTGGGCTTGCGTATTCCATCACTGATCTTATGTATTGTTTATATACTGTGGTGGTAGTTTCTTTGTTGTGTCCAAATTTTGTGTGAGCAAGAGACCTGAGGGCGTTAAGTCTGGGTGTCAGTTTCTTTTTAATGTTTGTGGTGTGCTGTTTGAATGTCATATGAGTATCATATGTTACTCCTAGGATTTTGGGTATGTGTGTGTATGTGTTAGGGGTGTGTTGTTTATGGTGAGTTGAGGGATGTATTCGTGTTCTCCTGTCCAACTTGTGAGCAGGGTTGCGGTGGATTTGGCTGGGGCTAGATTAAGTCTGTTTGTAGTGCACCAGCCATGTAGTGTGTTGAGATAGGGTTGAAGGAGATCTGTTGCTCTTTTTGGGTCATGGTGTGTGCATGTGAGTGTTATGTCATCTGCATAGGAGGCTAAGTTTATTTGGGGCGTATTGGGTGTAGTTATATCGTGCATGTACAGATTGAAGAGTGCGGGCGATAGGACGGATCCTTGTGGGACTCCGTTTGGAAAGTTTCTGATTTTAGATGACTGACCGGCAAAAGATACGTGTGCACATCTGCCTGCTAGGAAGTTGGCCAGCCACCTTTTTGTGTTGTTGTGCATGTTTGTGTTGTAGATTTTGTTTGTTAGGTTGTGGCGGGGATGGCATCGAAGGCTTTACTAATGTCGAGTGTGGCTAATAGTGATCTGTGTGGTGGTCTAGCTGAGTTGATGCCGTCGAAAGCTCTTTGTGTAAGGTCTGTGAGAAGAGTGTACTATTGTATTATTTGTATTCATATCCTGAAACAAATGAATGTGCTGATAAGACTGTTGGGTCTTGAAAGCTCCTTGAAATCCTTGGAAGTTCGATCCATTGACAGGAGGTGACTGAAAGAGAGAGAGAGAGAGAGAGAGAGAATTATCGTAGTAGTGTGTGAACATGCGTGTGTATGTGTGCGTTTATGTGTGTGTGTGTGTGTGTGTGTGTGTGTATGAATAATTAGGGTCGTCTTGGAGATGTCACCAAAGCCTTAGAGGGTGAGGGTATTGACGGCGGGTGTCAACAGATTCGTTAGCGAGGGGACCTGGGTCACATCCCTTGAGAATCTGAGAGCTGGGGAAATAGCTGATGGCTTAAGGGGGTACTACTTGTTTTTTCTAGACCCCCTTCTCCCTCATGTTTAGCATATTAGTTTTGAGGTTTTAAGACCTTCGTTCCGTTAGTTTGGGGATTGAGACTTTTCACCTCATTTTGTTGTCAATATTAAGACCTTTCGTGTTATTTAGGTGTCGATTTTTTCTTGGCGAGCGATAGCGAGCCTCTAATTTTAGAAGGAACCGACTTTTGACCGGGAAATTTTTCTACTAAAAAAATTACAAATTTATCTTGAAAGGGGGTCTAGGGTTTTTTTGTTTTCTAAGTTTGATGGAGCTCTAGCGAGGGAACTCAAAAATAAATTAAATATATAGATATACTGTATAGACCAAAAACCAAGCACTACCCCGTTAGGATGCGAGAGAAGAGGAACCAAGAAGAAATAAGAATAATTTTGAAGAATAAAGTCGAACCCCGTAGAAAGAAGAGTAAACAAGAAGAAAGGAGAAACACACATAATTTACATTACTGCTCATTGAAAAGTAAAAGCACGACACAAAATAAGAAAACAATGGAGGCACCGTTGTAAAGGGCTAGCTTCCCATTTAACAACTGAACTGAAGTGAACTGAACTGAATTGGGTAGAAATAGTTAGCTACAGTCGTGGTTTTGAATTCCTGAACAATATTTGGTTGAATAATTAAGATACACCGACGAAGCAATTTCTAAACGTTATGAATCGCACGCATTATATTATAGCTTTTAACTGGCTGTTGCTCATTATATCGTTTTTATTGTAAGCAGGTGTTCAAGTATCCCTTTCCACGACTATATCTTACCATAGAGTACAACAGTTAGCTAAGAAAGTCATGTTGGAATATACAGTCTATGTTTTCACTTGACGGAAAAATTACTCCTAAGCATCTGATTTATCGATACTCAATGGTAAAATATCGAAGTAATTCCTCTCTGTATCCTATTAATGCCAAGTTAAATGCCAAGTTTTCATAATTAAACAATATATTTCGTTCTAAAATAGAGTGCTGGCAACTAGTAAGAGATGATAAGGCTAAATGCTTTTGGCTCTACTCTTTCGAGAAGTGCAGTATGGGTGGAACCTCCCAACACATACGAACAATACTCGATTCATATACGTGCTGTGCCCCTGTACGAAGCAAGAAGCTGTGCAGGGATGAAGAACCCACGGAGAGAGTTGAGCACACAACATTTCTGGGAAGCTGTTTTTAGAAAGAGTGGTAAATTATGATCTTTCCAAAAAAGGTTGGATGAAAAAGATACACCAAAAATATTGAGAGAAGATAAAGAGTTGATATAGGTATTATTGAAAAGTAATTGATAGTCTTGTGAAAGATAGAGGGAGAAATTGAGTCTTTGAGGCATTTAAAGTAAGAAGATTTTCTCTACCCCAATCAGAAATCATTGATAGATCAGAAGATAGGTGTTTTATGGCCTAATCACGTGACTATTGGAGTGATTGCATGCTGGGTTGTTGTGAAAAACTAGTTGAATAGTGTAAGGTAGGGTCATCAGCATATGAGTGCATATAATTAGAGGTACAGTTGAGGATATCATTAATTAATATTAGTAAGAGAACTGGAGACAGGACAGAACCCTGAAGAACACCGAGTTGATAGGTGAGGAAGTGGGTGATGGCCGTCCACAACTGCAGCTATGGAACAGTCAGAAAGGAAATTAGGGACGAAGGCACAGATAGAGGGATAGAAGCTTAAGGAGGGTAGTTTAGAAATGATAGATTTGTCCCAAACTCTATCAAAGGATTTTGAGATGTCTAGCGCAATAGCAACAGTCTCACACGGTATTCTAATTGACCACTTGCGAGTTTCAGGCTATAAGGAAGTTGGAGCCGTACATATTAACATTTAGCAGTATTAGGGGAGGTGTGGTGGAGTGGTCTTGCCACTGGCCTGGTAATCCAAAGGTCCCGGGTTCAAATCCCGATGTATCAATGGGAAGATATTATTGGGATGGAATTTGTGCTGTATCTAGTATCAGTGCATTACCACAAAGCCCACCGAAACGTCAATAAAATACCCTCATTGTTCCCTGATTAACTAGCACTGTATGAATATTCTCATATTCAAAATATGCTATAGGGGTGCAATGCCTGGTGAGTTATCTGCTCAACAGGTGGCGTTGTGTGTGTGTAAGTGTGAGAGTCCGAGTGTAGTGGGTGAGACAGTGAAGCACGGGAACGAGATGGCTTCAGAGATGGGGTCGTTTCGGGTCATGAGTGAGCACCGTGCCTCATGTGAAGGCAAGATGGCAGGTGCTCGTTGTGCTCTACGTGCTTCACATGTCTCACTCCCTAGACTGGAACAGGACCTCACGGGCTTCACTGTTCATTGTAAAGCGGTGAATGTTAAGGCTCTCAGCCTGTGCCCGAGAGGAAGTAAGTTGGAATATAGAAAAAAAAAAAAAAAAAAAAAATACCAGTAAAAATGTAGTTGTAGTACATTTATACATATATTCAATTCAATTCAACATACTTTCCATCAATCAGAAACCTACATTTTTATTATGGCCACCCCCAAGAAAATACCAAAAAAAAAAAAAAAAATAATAATAAAATAGAGGAACAAAAAAATAGGAAAAGTGGGGATTGGGCCTGAGCATATAGATAGATAGATACGGTAGTGTTAAATATCGATTGGGCCTGAGCATATAGATAGATAGATACGGTAGTGTTAAATATCGATTGGGCCTGAGCATATAGATAGATAGATACGGTAGTGTTAAATATCGATTGGGCCTGAGCAGATAGGTAGATAGATACGGTAGTGTTAAATATCGATTTTTACGGCTCCAACTTCCTTATAGCCTGAAACTCGCAAGTGGTCAATTAGTTTGTAATATCGCTTATAACTGCCCACAAACAAAAATTGTCGAGTTAGATTTATACATGTAAAATTATGTTATCCTATATTTTACCTACCATGCATATTAATACTAAACATTGTTATTCTTCACCTTCGACACCAGATGCCTCTAATATCGAATCGTCCAGTTTATGGTGTTGTTGTTGTTGTTGTTCTGGTTGTGTTTGCGATGGTGCTTTCCGACAACAAACATGGCCAATCGTCCCTGGCAACCAGACCCTGTGACGTAGGTCTTTGTTGAAGAATTTAGCTCAACTAGTTTTGTGGGAATTGTATTTTTTGACGATTTAGCGTATTAATTAGACCATCGCGTAGAAATGGGCTAGTCCACCATTAAATCATCTACACTCTCAAAAATAATTGGTTTGAAAAGGGTAATTAAAGTGTCCATCATTATCTACCCATTCAGAGGTATAATGATGTTAACAAACCCATCTAATACAAGAATACAAAGGTAAATCACAATTAGTATCCCCCATGATCTTATATACCCTTTTAATAAACTTGATTTCCTTTACAGTGCATAGGAAACCTAAATAAAGTGGGAAATGTGGTTATCGTCCTTAGGGAGTTAAAAGAAACTGGAAAGAGTATAATGTCGGTGAGAAGAAAAGCGAAGACGGGATATCCAGGTTCGGGTCCCGGGAGAGAGAGCAGAACGTGGCGCTATATACAGAGATAGATAAATAGATACATGGACAGATAGATGGACAGAACATACCAGGAGAGACGAATGCGACGCTAGAGAGATGGATATATAAAGAAATAGAGATGGGATTAAGTTAGCTGGGGAAAAGGGGAAGAAATAAAAATTAACAATGTACTGTATATGAATATGAGTAATTGAGTTGTATAAAATTAACAATGTCTATCTATCTATCTATCTATATGCTCAGGCCCAATCCCCATTTTGGGGGTAGCCGACTCAAGACAGAGCAAGAACAGGGAAAACACAAAAACAACATAAAACAACAAATAAACACAGATAAAAAGCACAAACTCACACACATCCAGGTCACCCAGGAGAAGACCCAGAGACCAGGGTCACCAAGGTCGCTCCAGCACTCCCCCGGCCCCCGACCACCCGGAGAGGTTCCGATCTCGGCAGGCAGACATGCAGCGGAGCCAAAGCCACAAGCCCTCCCACCACACTTCCAGGCGCACCCTTCATATTAATCGTCTCCCCGGGCCAGGCGCCTGATGGACTATTATCTAGTCCAACTTGCGCCCGACCCCTTACTCCAAATGACCACGTGTTCACTCAACTATTCACAAGCATTCTCCATTCACTCCTGTCCACCACCACTTCCCCTGGCCTGATCTATAGTCATTCCGCTATCATCCAAAGCCTTTCTTACACAGTCTCTCCATCTCAATGGGGGTCTTCCTGCCCTTCTATCTCCCCTTGTACCTGACTCACATATTCTCTTTGTAAGCCTTTCATCTCCCATTCGTTCAACATGACCATACCAGCTCAGCACCCTTCTGTCCACTCTGGCTGACAAATGTTCCTGCTGCCCCACTCTCCTACGTATCTCTTCATTCCTCAATCTGTCTCTACGAGTAACTCCACACATACTCCTCAAGCAGCTCATCTCCATCACATCCAGTCCTCTTTTCTCCTTTTTCTTCAGAGCCCATGTCTCAGCCCCATACATCACTGTTGGCACAACAATTCCTTGATACAGTGCACTTTTTACTTTCACTCCGAGATTTCTCGTCTTCCACATACTTCCCATTGCTCCGAAAACCTTCCTTCCTTCACACACTCTCTGTTTTACCTCCACTTCCATACCTCCACTCTTGCTTATCGTTCCTCCTAGATATTTAAAACACTCTACTTGTTCCAATATTTCCCCATCCAGCCTCACATCTAGATTCACCCTATGCTCTCCCCTATTACACACCATTACTTTACTTTTATTGACGTTCACCTTCAGTTTCCTCCTTCCACAAACCACACCAAACTCTTTGACTACCCGCTGCAGTTTCTCATCAGAATCCGCCACCAATGCTGTGTCATCAGCGAACAGCAACTGATTCAACTCCCAATCTCTACCATTCTTCCCTACTAAACCCAATCCTCTTCCCATAGTTCTCCTCTTCACCTCCCTCACCACACCATCCATAAACATATTAAACAGCCATGGTGACATTACACAACCCTGTTGCAAACCTACCTTTACCTCAAACCATTCACTCAACTCACCATTTCCTACTCTCACACATGCTCTGCTCCCTTCATAAAAACTCTTAACTGCTTCTAACAAATTTCCTCCTATTTCATAAATCCTTAACACCTTCCACATTGCTTCACGGTCCACACGATCATACGCTTTTTCCAAGTCCATAAATGCCCAAAATATCTCCTTATGCTTCTCTAAATACTTCTCGCATAACTGTCTTACTGCAAACATCTGATCCACGCACCCTCTTCCCCTCCTAAAACCGCACTGTTCTTCTCCTATTGCAACTTCCGTACACTTTATTATCCTCTCTATCAACACCCTGCCATACAGCTTTCCAACCACTGACAATACACTAATACCTCTATAACTTGAACACTCCTGCCGATCTCCCTTCCCCTTGTACAACGGCACAATACATGCACTCTTCCAGTCTATTGGTACCATTGACACAGCAAAGCACACATTGAAAAGTCTCACCAACCAATCTATTATCACATCTCCACCCTTCTTTATACAGTCCACAGCAATACCATCCATACTGTATATGAATATGAGTAATTGAGTAGTATAAAATTAAAAAAAAGTATACATATTTGTATGGGGCTAAACTAAGATAACTTACATTCTTAAGCTGAACTTGTTAAAGTAATTAAGTAATCATATTTTGTCTGATTTTATCTATTTCTTGTGTCGTATTTAATAGTAAACACTTGGTACTCCCTTCCCGCGGCTGTTCGTTGCAGGTGCTCTTTGAAGCTAGGTCTGAAGGAGTACAGTATTCTCTTTTCACGGACTGTGTGTGGAAAGTTGTTCCAGTCTTTGATGGTAGTGAAGAAGAATGTTAGTTTACCCTGTCCTTGGATTCTCGGAACATTAACATTATACTTCATATTCCGTGTATTTTGTCCATTCCTTTCATTAGCTTGACAACACAAAAATCTGTAGATACTCGGGAGCTGTATCATAAAATATCTTCAAGGCATTAATGAGTCTGATTTGTTTGGCCCTGTCTGAAACACTGAGCATGCTAAGTGAATGAAGTTGTTCCTGACCAACATGAGATCTACAGTATGTCCTAGGTTGAGCATGAATCTTAACAATTTATTTTGAGTGACCTGAAGTTTACGCTTTGCTGTTCGAGATAATGCAGAGTACCAGGATGAAACAGAAAAGTCAAAATTACATTGAACAAGCGCTTGGCATAGGGTCTCTTTGCTCGCCCCTGGCAAGCATCCCACCTGTCTATACAGATATTTTATACGTGCTCTACATTTACTCAGGGTCACTTACAAAATTACTTCACCTGACAGAGTTGAGTCCAGTTTTAGTCCGTGATATTTCACTTGTGACACCGTTGTTATAGGAACATTATTACAGTTAACCGAGAAACCCTCAATGTCTTTCAATTTGCGCTTTGTTCCGCATAAGATGGCTTCTGTCTTGCCCAGGTGAAGAAATAGTCTATTGTCCACTAGCCAATCACTACAAGATTCTAATTCTTTGGAGAGTGTAGCGGCAACACTTTTTGGGTCTTTTCCTGAAACCAGTAGTACGCTGTCGTCAGCATACAGTAATATAGTAATTTACATGAGACACTCAATTACATATCGATCACATTACTGAGAAAGAGTACGTACGGGACCAAGGATGCTTCCCTGCGGGTCCCCGCAGTTAATTAGCATTGGATCTGATAAATTGTCATAAATGTTGACTCTTTGAGTTCTATCACTAAGATAGGATTTGAAATGTGTAAAATCTCCGAATTAACGTAGACTCACCCCGAGGGACATTGAATAACATGGTCTTATTTCTATTTTACGAATTCGTTATTATAAGTATGAACATGTTTTTCAATCACCCTCTGTGTGTGTGTGTGCGTATATATATATATATATATATATATATATATATATATATATATATATATATATATATAGATAGATAGATAGATAGATAGATATATTGCAATTATAAAATGTTGTGTGTTATATGGTGTGGACAGAACCTTTGCCGTCAGAGGAAGGGTTCCCAAGTAAGCAACAACAGTCCTTTGATCTAGCGCACCAACATCACTTAAGGGGGGTTCACCTGCTTTTTTCCTCTCCTTTTTTTTTCTCTCTCTCTGGCTTGTATCCATTTGGCCCCATTTAGCCTGCTGTTTTCAGACGTTTATCCCCATCCAGGTGTCGATTTCATCCTGGCGAGCGATACCGAGGCAGCATTTTATGGAGAGATCCAGCTTCGCCGGAGACATTTTGCTATCGAAAAATGAACAAATTTAGCCTTCTGTCAAAAACATTTTAAATAATATGCTGGCTCGCTACCGCTCGCCAGGAGAAAATCGACACCTAGATGGTGATAAACGTCTTAAAACAGTATGCGGAATGTGGCCAAATGGATACAACCTAGAGAGGGAGGGAGAGAGAGAAAAAAAAGCGAGGTGGGCTTCCTTAACAACCAATCAACTAATTCCACCCCATATTAAGAAAGCGACACAGATAAAGACCAGATAAGAGATAGAGAAAACACAGGTAGCAAAGACAACAGGGGCAGTCTGGCAAAGAGTGGCAACAACTCGCTTTTTTTCTCTTTCTCTCTCTCTCTCTCTTTAGCTTGTATCCATTCGGCCCCATTCAGCCTACTGTTTTAAGACGTTTACCCCCATCCAGGTGTCAATATATATATTTTTTTGTTTTGACACCAAGCTAAATTTGTACATTTTTCGATGGAAATATGTCTCCGGCGAAGCCGGATTTCTCCATACAATGCTGGCTCGCTATCGCTCGCCAGGAAGATATCGACACCTGGATGGGGATAAACGTCTTAAAACAGTTGGCTGAATGGGGCCGAATGGATACAAGCCAGGGAAAGAGAGAAAAGGAGAGAAATATAAGAAAAAGAAGGTAACCCCCCTTAAGTTATAGATTATGGGTGTCTGTTTCCCATAGTTGAATTTTAACCCCTTCTGTACCGGCGACGTCTTTTCTAGTCCATTCTAGCCTTATTTAGACGATTTTGTGCAGTTTAAGACGGATCTGTGGTAGTCAAATGGGTAAATTGAGATAGTTCGAAGCCTGTTTATTGCTGGTGGCTCTTTTGAAACTGAATAAAATCGTCTAATAGTAGCCAGAATAATCGTCTAATAGTAGCCTGAATAATCGTCTAATAGTAGCCAGAATAATCGTCTAATAGTAGCCAGAATAATCGTCTAATAGTAGCCAGAATAATCGTCTAATAGTAGCCAGAATAATCGTCTAATAGTAGCCAGAATAATCGTCTAATAGTAGCCAGAATAATCGTCTAATAGTAGCCAGAATAATCGTCTAATAGTAGCCAGAATAATCGTCTAATAGTAGCCAGAATAAGTACAAAATACGTTGCCGGTAAAGAATAGGTTAATGGTTGCTGCTAATAATATACTGTAGAGTCATGGTTGCTGCTAATAATATACTGTAGAGTCATGGTTGCTGCTAATAATATACTGTAGAGTCATGGTTGCTGCTAATAATATACTGTAGAGTCATGGTTGCTGCTAATAATATACTGTAGAGTCATGGTTGCTGCTAATAATATACTGTAGAGTCATGGTTGCTGCTAATAATATACTGTAGAGTCATGGTTGCTGCTAATAATATACTGTAGAGTCATGGTTGCTGCTAATAATATACTGTAGAGTCATGGTTGCTGCTAATAATATACTGTAGAGTCATGGTTGCTGCTAATAATATACTGTAGAGTCATGGTTGCTGCTAATAATATACTGTAGAGTCATGGTTGCTGCTAATAATATACTGTAGAGTCATGGTTGCTGCTAATAATATACTGTAGAGTCATGGTTGCTGCTAATAATATACTGTAGAGTCATGGTTGCTGCTAATAATATACTGTAGAGTCATGGTTGCTGCTAATAATATACTGTAGAGTCATGGTTGCTGCTAATAATATACTGTAGAGTCATGTATATTACAAGATTAAACAATTACCGGTACATTGAATTATTTACATTTAACCTTTTCAGTACGACTACGTCCTTTTTATTATATTTCTGACTTATCATTACACGATCGTATTATGCTTAGAGAGAACGTATGGAAATCAATTGCCTAAACTGAATATCCTACAATTGTGTAATGATAACGATACTAAAGTTAGAAATAGCGTCATAAGTACGGTTCTCAAGGGGTTAACGTGTCGGCTTCCATATGACTTGGGAAGGATATACTCGGTAATACAACACTACCTTGCTGCACGGAGAGAGAGAGAGAGAGAGATATAGAGATTGATTGATTGATTTAAAGTTTGGTCAAATCGTTTACATACATTACAATGTTTAATAAGTAGTCCAATTTAAAAATGTCTGACCCAGCTCTTTGATGAACAGTCATCTTGTAAGAACTGAATAAGCAAATATAATTTAATCACATCTTAGTACTAATAAAACTAAACATAATACTTATACTTGAGAAACAGGCTTGTTCCTTGGGAATCGTAGTCGTAGGAGAAATAGGAAGACCAGGGTAATCACGAACAGTTTTATTTCTTCAACGTTTCGACTTTTCTTTTAAGTCATCATCAGGATGTAAACAAAAATAAAGAACAATATATAAGTATTTTAACCTAAAATTATTTATACATTTACAAAATAAGACACTTAGTATATTTTAGTTTGACATGAAAGGACAACAGAAATATAGGACATTTCAATTACTCAACACTTATATGAAAACAAAAAAGTGCAACTATCAAGAATTTTAACATGATCTGAAGTTGGAATAATGTTACACACATTACTGTGATCTCTTACTGAGGATTGTGGAGGGGTGTGAAGCCTCTGACCCGTTCTACTCGAGTGACCTCTGTGCTCGTCAACACGGATTTTGTAAGTGCGTACAGTGCTACCCACATACCCTGCCTGGCAGCTAGGGCAAGTAAAACAATACACGACTGACGAGCGCAAGTCACACGGCATACGGTCCTTGAAATGAAAAAAAAAAAATCGAATCTTAAAAGAGTTACAGTGAATGAACCTGAATTCTATTTGAGGATAACATTTTGTGAAATTATTTAAGGATTTTTGTATCTTATGTGATACCTCTGCTAAATACGGTATCTTTAAATAAATTACTTCTTTACTAAATGTTGGGACTTTGGCTGATATATATTAATTAAAAACTTACAAGGGAGTCAAACAAACGAACACTGTAGCCATTATTTTAAAAATATTTCCTTAAGAATACGATTTCTTGGTGAATATGAATGAAGAGGTTAATGAATAAGCTCTGTAGAGAAGAGTCTTGATTGCATTAATTTTGAAAATGGTGTGGCAATAACTGAAAAAAATGGTACCTAGGCCTGAAAAAGTTGGCTTTCGAAAAATTTAAAATATGAGTTTACCGTTACATTTTTGGATAATCAAGTCTAAGAAAAGCAATTTCAACTCCAGTTCTGTTTCCATGGTAAAAGTGATGTTCTTGTGTTGTTGGTTAATGAAATAAAACAAAATTGTAGCATGACTTTTCTCTTTGATAATAACTAGGGTATCATCAACATACCTGCGATAAATTACTGGCTTAAAGCTACTGGGACACATTTCTAGTCATCTTTTTTCATGGTAACAGAGAAATACATTTGAAAAGCTTGGCGCAAGACTTGATGCCATGGACATACCATCTATTTGCTTGAATAATTCCCCATTAAAAGTAAAAAGAACATTTTGAGCACAAAGCAAAAGCATATCTGAAAAAATCCTTATCAAATAATTTCACAAAATGTTATCCTCAAATAGAATTCAGGTTCATTCACTGTAACTCTTTTAAGATTCGATTTATTTTTTTCATTTCAAGGACCGTATGCCGTGTGACTTGCGCTCGTCAGTCGTGTATTGTTTTACTTGCCCTAGCTGCCAGGCAGGGTATGTGGGTAGCACTGTACGCACTTACAAAATCCGTGTTGACGAGCACAGAGGTCACTCGAGTAGAACGGGTCAGAGGCTTCACACCCCTCCACAATCCTCAGTAAGAGATCACAGTAATGTGTGTAACATTATTCCAACTTCAGATCATGTTAAAATTCTTGATAGTTGCACTTTTTTGTTTTCATATAAGTGTTGAGTAATTGAAATGTCCTATATTTCTGTTGTCCTTTCATGTCAAACTAAAATATACTAAGTGTCTTATTTTGTAAATGTATTAATAATTTTAGGTTAAAATACTTATATATTGTTCTTTATTTTTGTTTACATCCTGATGATGACTTAAAAGAAAAGTCGAAACGTTGAAGAAATAAAACTGTTCTTGATTACCCTGGTCCTCCTATTTCTCCTAATACCGGTATTTATACTAAACAATACAAAAAGAGAGAGAGAGAGAGAGTGAGAGTGAGAGAGAGAGACTGAGACTGAGTACAAGATTGGGAGTAGATAATTGGCTCCAGGGTAACGGAATGAAAGGCAGGGTGGGAGGGAGAAGGAGAAGAAGAAAGTCAGTAAGAGAAAGATGAGAAGAAGAAGAATGAGGAAGAGGACAATGAAGAAAGAACGATAAGGAAGAAGAAAAAGAATAGAAAGGGTGGAGGAGGAGGAGCAAATGATAATGATGATATATGGAGGAAGAAAAAAGCAATAGTTGGCTGAGGAAGAGGAGGGTGAGAATAAGGAGAAGGAGGGGGAAGATGAGGAGGAGAAAAGAAATAAAGAGTACAAAGGAAGTCAAGCAACAACAGGTCTAGCGACCCATCAAGGACTAATGTCCATGGCAGGGTTAGGAGATGTTAGTAGAGATAGTTTGGGTTAATAACATAACACAGCTATAAGTAATCCTTCGTGTATCTGGGGAAAATTGAGTAACATCTTAGTTATTATTTTATTCATACATGAAGTGATCCTCGATGTATCTGAGGAAAAAGGAGAAAACAAAGTTATGCATTTGAAAATGCAGTCAGTCGCGGGTTTAAGGCAAGGTGTTTGTCTAGGCAATGTTTAATGGGATTAACAGTGCTGTAGTCTATAACATCTCGAGGAAGCCCATTCCACAAATTCACAACTCGATTGAAGAAGAAATGCTTAGACTCATGTGAGTTAAAAGATTTACCATTGATTTTGCAACCATGTCCCTGCATGTAAGTTGATTGGTCATTCGTAAAGTACTTATTACAATCCATGTTGTCGATGCCTTTGATGATTTTGAACAATTGAATTTGGTCGCCTCTTAATCTGCGCTGGGTTGAAGGAAATATAATTAATTCTCTCAGACGCTCCTCGTATGGTTTCTTCTTTCAACTAGGTATCATTTCGGTAATTCTACGTTGAACTCGTTCCAGTTTGTCAATATCTTTTTGGTATTAGGGGCACCAGGATTGAACTCAATATTCCAAATGAGGACGGGCTAAGGAATTATAAAAAGTGAGGATTACGTTTTTGGATTCATGCTCAAATGACCTGCCTATTAAGCCAATTATTTTGTTCGCCTTCTTGACAACTTCTGTGTATTGTTTACTGGGTTTTATGTTACTCGATATTGTTACTCTCAAATCTGTTTCTCTGTCTACACTCTTAAGCTGAGTGCCGTTCATTGAATAGTTTGCTTTCTAGTTTCGGGTTCCCATATGGAGTACTTTACAATAATCCACATTAAAACTTAATTGCCAAATTTGAGGCAAATATGACAGCTTATCTTTTTTCTTTTTTTCTATGTGAGTGAGGGAGACAAAATAATAATGTGAAGACGAATAAAAGGAAGAAATAGTGTAGGGTAAGAAGAAGAAGAAGAAGAAGAAGAAGAAGAAGAAGAAGAAGAAGAAGAAGAAGACGACGAAAACGAAGATGAAGAAGGAGAGCAGGAGGAAGAAAGACAAGATGAAGAATAGGCAATATGGGAAGGGGAGAATAAGGGAAGAACTGAAGAATAAAGCTGAGTTGTGGAGGAGAGAGTGAAAGAGAGAGAGAGAGAGAGAGAGAGAGAGAGAGAGAGAGAGAGAGAGAGAGAGAGAGAGAGAGAGAGAGAGAGAGAGAGAGAGAGAGAGAGAGAGAGAGAGAGAGAGAGAGAGAGAAGGGGGGGGGGGGACTCAAACTATACTTCCTCATAGCTTTTACATTTGTTTAGTGTTCCTCCAGAGAATTGGACTGATTATTATCCTAAATGTAGCATGTGTAACATATATAGAGCTACGCTGATGCACTCTAAAAGATCTAGGGTATGAAAGAGGTATATAAGATCATTGGATATGCTGTAAAATGCCAATACCGACTTAAGTGGTATACATGGAATTTGTCCTGTGTGAGCCAATGGTCCTTATATCGATTGGGACACTAAGACTAGAGCAGAATACAATAACTCGGTATATATGGTGTTTATTTACTAAGTTAGTGAGCAAGCAGGCTATATAGAGACTTAATGCAATTCAGGTTATATAGGTGGTTACATGCAAAGATTATATACAATAGTTAAATGGTGACAAAGCAAGGTTAAGTTACTTACAAGTACAAATATGGTAGAAGCTGTGGAGAGAAAATTAGATAAATATATATATTGTATATATGTGAGGTAAGATGAATTATCTAGCTATATTATTTGTGTACTTTGAGTGGTGTTGTTTGGAAGCTATTTATGGTAATATATATATATTATAACTTAGTTCTCATAGATAAACTCACCCACATTCATTAAGGCGTGGCAAGAGGGATAGTGTATGTATTGCTTAATTGACTTTGATATTAAGAAGGGGTCTTGAAAGACGAGAACAACAAGATTGATTGTACTTTAACTTCTCATCACAATTTAACTGTTTTCCGATAGTCACAGACAAAGGGGTGACAGGTCTATCAATGTCTTTCTTTAGGATTAGAATCGCTTCTCTTGTAGTAGTTGTGTCGGTGTTCCTTCTTCTTCTTCTTCTTCTTCTTCTGCTGGTCTGCGGTCCTTGGTACACTCAACGAGCAAGGTACTTTACTAGTCTTACCTTGCCAGGTACAGGTGGTATGTGCGAGTATGCTGGTGAAATGCCAAGTTTGTTGTACGTTATACTGGTAGTCAGACTCAGCAGGTCCAGGTCCAGGTGATTGAGTGTGCAAGTGGAATGTTAGGCTGACTAAACGTTCTTCTGAGAAGCCGACTACTCAGAACCTCGTTAGGCGGACTAAACGAGTGTTCAGGCGGAGAATCAGGTGAACTTAATTCTCTTTCCTTGCGAAACGGACTACACAAGTGAGCAGGTGAGCTACCGAACAATCTCTCCATCTTCACCTGTAGCCGACTCTTGCTCCTCTTGGTCCACTGTGCCCATGTAAGAAAGTCCTGGTTGGTTACCTGTCTCTTATGTACCTTAGACCCTTTTTGTTCTGGGCTGTCAGGTAAAGGTGAGATCTTGGGTAAGAGTCTAGGTACCAATGGGTTGGGGTTCCACGTAGGCTGGCTGCTGGGAAGTGAGGACCGTCTTCTTTTAGTCTGGTAAGGGAGAGCATCTTTGCTTGGTCCACTTGTGTATTCTTGTTCGGTATGTGCTATGGCGATCATTGATATATGTTATGTGGTGTTTGCCAAGGTAGAATCCAGCATAACAATATTGATAGTGGTTTAACTTTCTAACTGATATTAGATGGTTTTATCACTAGGCCTACCAATATACCATTAAAAGGGTAGATTATTACGGACACTTCATAAACTTTTTTCATACCCATAATTTTGTAGTGTGCACTAGAACATTCCATGGTCCTTGAATTCAAACTTAACCCCTTCGGGACAACGAGGACACTTCTCTTTATTATATTCCGTCTGTCATTAAGCAATTTTGGGAATTTGGGAAGTCAGAGGGTTCTATCTATCTATCTATAGCCGGACGCCTTACTTCCCTTACGAGGGTGGCCATACACAGAATGCCCCCAAGCATACCTATTCCCTGTGAGAGGGACAACCCGAGCCAGTTTAGTGAAGGACTTACAGGATTGACCACTCAAATTAGGATCCGTCGACTCCGAGGCCCTCTGTGTATCTTGTTAGCACTATTTTTCTACAGTGGTGTTCGGCTAATCCATCCACTAACCTGCCTTACCCTTAGGTAAGCAGTACGGATTTGTATCAGGTTTACTCCCCTAGACAGGTTGCCAACCAAGGCTGACGAGTCCCATCCACCCAGATTTGTATAAGGTTGTCTCCCCTAGATGAGTTGCCGACCAAGGCTAACGAGTCCCATCCACCCAGAAGGTTGATTGTGATCAAATTTACTCCTTTGAATCCTAGAAGTCCTTCCAAAAATGAGGTAAATCGTCTAATATTAGATACATTTAAGTAAAAAAAAACGCGTCCTCGTTTATTATAAGGGTGAATTATTATATATAAAGACACTACTGAGTATAAGCTTAGGATCATAAAGCATATTACTCTCTCTCTCCACCCACCAGTCCCTCTCACTCTAAAGGTGGTGTCACACAATCGCATTTTCCGACAATTTTCGATGAACAATTTTGTTCTCGTATTATTTGTTTAGACTCTTTCGAATTAGACTCGGAAACTAGATCGAAGGTAGATAATGTTAGGTAGTTTAATTCTTATGGATCTTATGTATTGAAGCTGCCAGACAACAATTGCACCACCTTGAATTAATAGAGGCAGACATGAAGTGAAAATTGATAAACATAATATGCACGCGCAGCCTAGAGGAAGGAAATACTTACAAATGTTTAGTACAAATGAACGGATTTACTGTAATTTTTAGGGGGATTAGGTTCACTTACGAGTTAATACCTTGAAATTACATACTATTTTTATTTAGTGAGACAGAGATAGAGCAAGAGCGAGCTACTAAAGATCTCACTAATGACAGACCCACTCATGACCTCTCTCTCTTAACTCACATGAATCTGAGAATTTCTTCTTCAATCGAGTTGTGAACTTGTGGAATGGGTTTTCTCGAGATGTTATAGACTGCAGCACCGTTGATGCCTTTAAACGTCGATTAGGCAAACCTAGACAAACCTTGCCTTAAACCTGCGACTGACTGCATTTGTAAACGAATAAAAAAAAAATCCTCAGATACATCGAGGATCACAACGTGTATAAATAACCAAGATGTTATTAACTGTCCCCCAGATAAAAAGGTTATGTTATTAACCTTAAAATTGTCCCCTACTAACATCTCCTAACCCTGTCATGGACATTAGTCCTAGGGCAGTACATCCCTTTCCAAATGCCCCTTACCTACTCTAAGCTAATGTCAAATGTGAGTGCACTAGGTATCAGTAAAGAGGTCACTAATTGGATAGAAAGTTCGCTAACAGGTAGACAGCAACAAGTGGTACCGGTAATCAATGGTGTTTCTTCTGAGTGGACTCCAGCCACCTCTTGGGTTCCACAGGGATCTATCCTTGGCCCACTGCTGTTTATCATAATGTCAATGACATCGATATTGGTCTGTTGAGTGTGATCTCCAAGCTTGCAGATGACATTCATCTTGAAGTGAATGTGAAGGACCCTAAATGTTTTGAACAACTTAGGATGGATTTTTACAGACCGGGTGAATGGTCTGAGACATGGCAGATGCCACTAAACTTGGAAAAGTGCAAGGTGATGCGTATCAGCCAAGCAAACCCTAAATCAAGCTACTCGCTATGGGGAAAGACTCTGGAAGTGACTGACTAGGAAAAGGATTTGGGTGTTCTGATTAGCAGTGGCTTACAGTTTTCCAAGCAGTGTATTAAAGTAGAGAAGAAAATTCAGAAATTATTAGGCTATATTTAGAAATAATTCAAGTAAAGAAAGCTCCTGGAATATGCTGTTCAATTTTGGTCTGCAGCATTCAGGAAATATATAGAGCGACTGAAAAGAGTACAAGCTAGGGCTACATAGCTTATTCCTTTGATTAGAAGACTGAGCTATGAGGACTGGTTGAGAGCTCTTGATCTCTTTCCGTTGAAAACACGCAGCCTACGAGGTCAGCTCATTGAAGTTTTTAAAATACTTAATGGGTTTGACAATGTGGATTATAGCAAAAATGTATAGCCTCAATATGAATACAACACGCAACAATGTCTGGAAGTTAGAATTTAATAAGTTCAGCATTAGTACTTATGGAAACTTTTTCATATACAAGATCTGTGCACTTGGAACAAACTTCCTTCAGAAGTTGTATATAGTTCAAGAAGAGAGTAAATAGTATTTTGCACACTGCAATCTCCCTTTATTCACTTTGAGTATCTCCCTGGACCGCAAGGTCTTTGAGATACTAACTATCCTTTGTAACTCCTTGAAGTCAGCCTTCGGCCGGGACAATTTTCTATCGAAACATTTACAAATTTAGCTTGAAGCGGTCTGGGTTGGCATTTTTTAGTTTGAAGGAAGAGTGTGATGGCGTTTTTCTTAGTCTAGGCCTAGGGGACAAACTAAAACACATTGCTCGATTATGGCAAAAGGAAGCAAAATCCTCATTAATAATTGAAAACAAAAAACAATAAACGAGCAACTGGACACTTGAGGCTAGCGGACTTGGGGTAATAGTCTGCGAGGTGGAGGGTTCTTCTTCTTGTTTGTGAAGCACTCGCTTACTTCTTTATTACTTTTTGTCCTTTTTAAACTCATTTCCTCTTCTTCCTCGGGAGAGTTTTGGCCTTTCCGGTATCATTATTTTCCACGCATATGTTCTGTTCATTATGGGTGCTCTTTCTTGTTTTGTTGCTCTCTAATGTTAGAGGTTTATTTATTGTTCTTTCCTCTTCTTCCATCTTATTTTTCTTTCTTTTGTTGTTGTCCTTCTTTTTCCTGTTGTTGTTGTTGTTGTTGTTGTTGTTAGTAGTAGTAGAGTAGTAGTAATAGTAGTAGTAGTAGTAGTAGTAGTAGTAGTAGTAGTAATAGTGATTGTAGTTTTAGTAGTAGTAGTAGTAGTAGTAGTAATAGTAGTATATCCGAGAGTCAGAAGCTGGAGGGGGCTTATGTACCACCGAACCCCGTCATCTACGAACAAATCACAGGTGAGATAATTTGGAAAAAGGTTCTCGGGACACAAGGCAGTGCAGGACCCTCAGGGCTGGATGCAAACGGTTGGAGAACAATCTTGAGCAGCGCAGTTTTCGGAGTTGCAGCGACTGATTTATGCAGGGGGTTGGCAGATCTTGCAAGAAAAATGACCGCTCAAGACTGTCAACACTTGGAGGGTTTCACAGCTTACCTTCTAATACCATTGGACAAGGATCCAGGATGCAGACCAGTTGGGGTGGGTGAAGTGCTGACAAGAATCTTCTGAAAGTGCATAATGGAAGTGGTGAAGGACGATGTGCGGTCAGCAGCCGGAAATCTCCAAGTGTGTGCCGGCCACCAAGCAGGGGGAGAGGCAGCAATTCATGAAATATGAGCAAGGGGAATGTGAAGACGTGCTGCTAGTGGATGCATCAAATGCCTTTAACACTATTAACAGAAAGACAGCAATACACAACATCAAGGTCAAATGCCCCAGCTTTGCCACCTATGTAGAGAATACCTATTAGCAGCCTGCGGACCTCTTCATAGTAAAACAAATGAACACACATCATGGAACGGTACTGAAATCAATGGAAGGAACCACGCAAGGTGACCCCGTAGCAATGGCAATGTGCGCATTAGGTCTCTCAGTGTTGCAATCATTAACAAGACATTGGGAGACACAAGTCAAGCAGGTGGCCTCACTGGAGCAGGGAAAGTCAATGATCTCAAGAACTGGTGGGAGCAATTATCAGAAGTAGGCCCAGAAATTGGATACCATCCAAACGTCAGGAAGTCTATATAGAACATTATGAAAATGCCGTAGAAGCTTTCAACGGTAGCGAAGTGGTCGTAACAAAAGACAGACAGCATTATCTTGGGGCGGTGATTGGCACGGAAGAGTTTAAGAAGCAATAAGAGAAGGTCAGGGAGTGGGTAAATTTGTTTGAAAAACTGGCCAATGACAGACTGCGTATTTGGCATTTACACATGGGGTCAAACAACGCTGGACCTACTTGATGCGTACCGTTCCAAACGTGAGTCCACAACTTCAACCGCTAGAAGATGCCATCAGAGACAAACTCATCCCAGCGTGGGTAAAGTCCCACACCCCAAGTGCTACAGAGAGGGAATTGCTCACACTTCCTCCTAGGTTGGGAGGGCTTGGAATCATCAATCCTGTGAGGAGGGCGACAACGGAACACCAGAACTCAGTAATTATAACAGGATCTCTCACTGAACACATCGTAGCACAAGATTCTGACGGTGAAGTGGACCAGGCGGACATTTACAACATCAGAAAGACCATCACGTCAGAGAGGCATAACTCACAGAAAAATTACCTGGCATGATTGTTGCAAGAAGTTTCCCGGAGATTAGTAAGAAAAATACAAATATCACAAGAAACAGGTGCTTCAAATTGGTTGACAACACTACCAATCAAGGCAAAAGGCTTCAATCTCAACAAACAAGAATTTAGGGATGCCATTGCACTTAGGTATGGTTTGGCCGATTGAAGGACTGCCCGATCGATGCGTTTATGGAGTCAACAATAATGCAGACCACTGCATGATATGTAAGAAGGGAGGGTTCATCAGCATCAGGCACGATGAAGTGAGAGACGTAACGGCGAACATGCTCAGGGAGGTGTGTCGTGATGTGGCGTGTGAACCATGAATCATTCCCTTGGACAGAGAGATCTTGCAGCACAGGAAGACCAACACATCCAATGAAGCATGAGTGTACGTTAGTGCAAGAGGTTTTTGGACAAGAGGACAGCGAGCATTCTTCGACATAAGAATATTCGACCCAATGGCCCTTAGCTATAGCGAGCTGTCTCTGGAGGCAGCACACAAGAGGAATGAGCAAGAGAAGGTCAGGGCATATGGGGAAAGGATCCTAAATACCGAACAAGGCAGCTTTACCCCACTAGTCTTCACTACATCTGGAGGGATGGGACCCAGAGCCCAGTGCTTCTATTCAAGGTTAGCAGATCATCGCAGAGAAGAAGCAACAGCCCAGGATCTAAGTTGTACCTTGGATGAGGTGCCGCATATTTTTCTCATTGCTCAGATCAGCACTACTATGCCTGCGGGAAACAAGACTGTCCGCACCACAACCAGCGATAGTGGCAGACGTGGACTACGAGGCAGCAGTAGCAGAAAGTCGTATAAGGAGGTGACTGGATTGAAGTTGCATGGTATAGAGTAGTAGTATATTAGAATAGTAGGAATAGAGTAATATCTGATGTTTGTAAAATGTAATGAATGTACAATATTAAATACAAAATAAAGTAGTAGTAGTAGTAGTAGAAGTGTTAGTAGTAGTAGTAGTAGTGATAGTAGTACTATTGACAAATGTTCACATTATTGCCAACTTCATAATTTATGTAGCTCCGTTTTCAATGTAAAATGTAATATATTTTGTAATTTATCCCAAGGGGATGGAGCTACTAGTATATATTTTTAATATCAAATAAATAACTTAAATAACTTAAATTCCCTTCCTCATTATATATACAATATATGCTCTCTTTAAAAATACTGATGGATTATATTGTTACCTAGAGCTTTGATTTACTCTAATTAAACTGATTTTAACTTACGATATTTTGTGTATTATCTATTGTGTTCTTATTTATCATATCTCTCTCTCTCTCTCTCTCTCTCTCTATATATATATATATATATATATATATATATATATATATAATACAAATATACACTTATTATAATTTGTTCACTTAACTGACACATTTATATTTATAGGTTCCCCTGTTTTTTTTTTTTTTTTTTTTTTTTTTTTTTTTTTCTATATTCCAACTTACTTCCTCTCGGGCATAGGCTGAGAGCCTTAACATTCACCGCTTTACAATGAACAGTGAAGCCCGTGAGGTCTTGTTCCAGTCTAGGGAGTGAGACATGTGAAGCACGTAGAGTACAACGAGCACCTGCCATCTTGCCTTCACATGAGGCACGGTGCTCACTCATGGCCCGAAACGACCCCATCTCTGAAGCCACCTCGTTCCCGTGCTTCACTGTCTCACCCCCTACACTCGGACTCTCACACTTACACACACACAACGCCACCTGTTGAGCAGATAACTCACCAGGCATTGCACCCCTATAGCATATTTTGAATATGGGAATATTCATACAGTGCTATTTAATCAGAGAACAATGAGGGTATTTTATTGACGTTTCGGTGGGCTTGTGGTAATGCACTGATACTAGATACAGCACAAATTCCATCCCAATAATATCTTCCCATTGATACATCGGGATTTGAACCCGGGACCTTTGGATTACCAGGCCAGTGGCAAGACCACTCCACCACACCTCCCCTGTACAGGTATATGCATTGTTAGCGTAAAATTGTTCGTTCATTATCTCATGTGTTATGTTTAAATGTCTCCAGTATTAATTGTACAATACCATACTGTTCCATTACCTTCTCAATCCACCAGTATACATCGACTTATAGACTATCTAGATAACATTATTTTCATTAATGTTTATCCCTCCGTCATATTTTTTTGTTATTAAAACTCTATTTACAATGTCCTTTGTTTCCTTTATATTCCCAGCGGTTTTTTTTCCTTATCTCTTTGATTGCATTTCTTAAGTTTCCAGACTTTTCGTTTCATCATTTCATGTTATATATTTAATCAGTTGTTGTTGTTGTTGATGTCGTTCCCTAAGCTGCCTGGCCGAACAGCCCCGTCAATCAGTTAATTCAAGCAATATTCTATTAGTTTTTAGACTTTTCATTTATGTTTTATATTAATCGGTTAATTCAATCAATATCTTGTTAGTTTTTAGACTTTTCATTTATGTTTTATATTAATCGGTTAATTCAATCAATATCTTGTTAGTTTTTAGACTTTTCATTTCATGTTATATATTTAATAATTAATTCAATCAATATCTTTTAACTACACGGATATTATATCATATTTATAATGTGAAAGTTTAGATAATGTTATATACTTTAATAATCCTTCCTAATTATGCAACCAAAAGTTTACGAGTCCATTTTGCTCTATTTAGCTTCCTCATTTTTGTATCTTTATTTTAAAATTAAGTTTGTCTTCATCTATGAATTAGTTAGGTCTGTATATTATTATGAATATCATTATTATCTCTCTCTCTCTGTACATATATATAATATATATATATATATATATATATATATATACCGGTATATGAAATTATTTTAGACCGGCACGGTACTTTTATATTAAGTATCGATGTATTTTTTGTATAATTGGTTTAGCTTGTTTATGAATGTATAATTATGTGTCTATATATCTATAAATGTCATTAGTAATGTTATTTTATATAGATATGTTAATTTCGATACCGGTATTTATCATGGTTATTTTTTCTAATGTATCTGTCTATATTGTATATATATATATATATATATATATATATATATATACAGTATATATATATATATATATATATATATATATATTGTATATGCATCTTTTCACCTACCGGTATCAAAAATATAATAGTATATCCTATAAACCCTTCTATTTATGCCATTCTAAATTTTAAACAATTATTTTCCTCTTAGTTTTCTTTAGTTTCCTTCTTTTTCCGTTTCATAGAATAATTCTGTTCCCATATTTATATCCTCTCATTTACATTATTCATATTCCACTGTTTATCGCTCTCTCCTATATTCCTGTAATTCCCTCCCTTCCTCTCCTACTTTATCCTCTCTGTTAGCTTCAGTCTTCTCCTTTACCCAACTTTTCTCCTATCTCTGTGTTATAATAATTCCGGACTCTTAATAACTTCCCTCGTTCATTGGGTCTTTGGAAAATATTGGATCTGTACCCCCCACGCGTCTATCTTGCTATTTGTGCCGTTATATATATATATATATATATATATATATATATATATATATATATATATATATATATATATATATATAATTCTAAATCTCGATCGTTTAAGAGGTATTGAAGGTTTTATAAATTATAGTGTCCTCCCCCGCATCGCATCGCTGTAATGGACTCTTCCATGTCAAATAGTTTCCAGCAGGTCCAAAGTGAGCTAATATGTCTGAAATAATTTTGCAACTTACAGAATTATATTGTTTTGATAATAACATGGTAAAATAGGTGCAGTTAGATGGGGGTGTGGTAAGCTCTGGGCCAGCTAAGCCACCCTTAAGGGGAAATACTTAAGAGAAACTATTTTCAACAGGCAATACCTCTATCATGCGTAAAATTTGAAATATTTCTGTGTGAACATTTTATGCTTAGAATAATTTTCCTAACCTAATACTGAAGTTTGGCACGTCTATTTTGGGACACCCTGTACAGTATATATATATATATATATATATATATATGCTGTTTATGGCCTTTTTTATAAAAAGATAGATAGAATAGACAGTAACCGCTCCATCAATCGTTGTTAAATACTCATTAATTAGTTCCCATTTATTATCGATACGTCTGCCGCCATGTAAATAGATCGACAATTGACCACTTGCGAGTTTCACGCTATAAGGAAGTTGGAGCCGTGAACATCAAATATAAACGAAAATGTAATACTAATGAAGGTTTGAGATGGATAAGAATTATGTTGAATTGGGTTTTATATAATTATTTACAAATGTACTACAACCGTATTTTAGCTGGTAATTCTGCTACATATTGATCTCTACAACTCCAACTTCCTTATAGAACAAAACTCGCAAGTGGTCAATTGGTTATGTTATGTTGATGAATTCTTATCATTCAGAAGCAGCTATGTCCGATTGGGCCTAATACATACCAAAAAATAAATATATACATAACGACTTGCCAAAAAGATAAAAATAAATATATACATGAAATTAATAAATAAGAAAACAGATAAATAAATATAATGTAATTTAACTAACTTTTGTTAATTCTTCTTTAACCCTTTCAGTAACATGGAATTTTATAAATTTTGTTCTTGCCAGCACCGACGATGTTATGCAGTATTGAATGGGCCTCTAGCAAACAAAGGGGTCAACTCGATCTCAACGAATCCTGTGACTCAGATCCTTCCTTAGTTTAATCAAATCGTCATATACTATAGTATAGCCCAACTACAGTGAATACATGCGCGATGGTCTACTGATAGGGTTAACACTAGCTCATCCGACCTATTCTGGGTTATTATGATATTTTGTTTTAATTAGCATCGAGGATTTGGATTGTTTTTCTCTATTGCGAGCAATGTATTTCAGTTTGCCCTCTAGGCTAAGAATGCCCAGTCAGACCCCCTTAACCCCTTCTGTATTGGCAACGTCTTTTTAATTGTATTCTTGCTATATTTAGACGCTTGTGTGCCGTTTAAGAAGGATCTGTGGTAGGAAAAAGGCTTAAGTGAGATAGTTCGAAGGCTGTTAGTTGCTGGAGGCCCTTTTTAAACTGAATAATATCGTCTAATAGTAGCCAGAATAAAACAAAAAGACGTTGCCGGTACAGAAGGGGTTAAAGCTATATTTACAGGCTCGCTTGAGCTCACCCAGAACAAAAATTACACCTGAATGGGGTGACGCGTCATATTATCGCCAAACTAATGGGGTGAATCGTATGAAAATGTCCAAACTAAAGCAGCGAAACAGCGAAGATAAAACAAAATAAACAGACCTCGACCCAGATAGGGTTAATCCCCCTCTCTTTACCAGCTCCTTAGTAATCTCATATATATACTCTTTTGTTTGTCTTCCCCTCTGCTGTCCATTACTCCTGTTAATATTGTTCCTTTGTCAGGCTATCATTCTTCTTTATACTCTTGTCTTTTATCAGTTAGTTTAATCTTCCATTTTCCCTGTGCTTTATATTATATCTACCTATCTATCTATCTATCTATCTATCTATCTATCTATCTATCTATCTACCTGTATATATTATACATACTGTATATATATATGTATACTGTATATATATATATATATATATATATACGCACACACACACATTTTTTCTATGTGAATGAAGGAGATGAAAGTCAAAACTACCTGTAACAAGGGTCTCCTCCAAAGTTGAAATAGTGACAGAGAGACAAATTCAAGGTACGTTAGAGTCAAAATCCAGTTTAAGTTATAGGATTAGTTATTAAAGACAGATTGAGGGAGAGAGTTACATGCTTGCTTGTTGAGTGTACAGTAAAATTATGCTCTCTCTCTCTCTCTCTCTCTCTCTCTCTCTCTCTCTCTCTCTCTCTCTCTCTCTCTCTCTTATTCCTAATTCTTATCTCGATCTGGAGAACTGGCTCCCAGTTCCGATTTGTAGAGGTAAATTTACTGAAAGTCGTTCCAGATAAAAACTTTGTCTTCTCTCATTTAGTTACTGTCTTCCAGTTAACTGGTATATTTTTACTGATAAAAGTTTGTAAAAAATATTTAATTCACGATCATAAACCATAATTATACATGATATACTAAATACTGTAAATGTTGACTGACATTAATCCACTCTCTTGATGATTATATTTATATAGTCCTCTGTGAATCAATACGAATGGGTTGTTTTCAGTTAATGGATGCTAACACTAGACGATTGTATTTAGCTTATGAAAGATTTGTAGGGATTAAACTATTACAATTTACCGCTCCCTCGCATAAATGTTAGTAAGAGATTATATTTACAGTATATACTGTATATAATATATATATATATATATATATATATATATATATATATTATATATATATATATATATATATATATATATGTATATATATATATATATATATATATATATATATATATATATATATATATATATATATATATATATATATGTATATATATATATATATATATATATATATATATAGAGTGATAGAGAGAGAGAGAGAGAGAGAGAGAGAGAGAGAGAGAGAGAGAGAGAGAGAGAGAGAGAGAGAGAGAGAGAGAGAGGAGGGGGGAAGATAGTGAGTGTGAGAGAGTGCTAGTGAGTGCGTATGAGAGGAGAGAGACTGAGAGTGAGTGATGAAAAGTAGAGTGATTCGGTAATGAAGAATTAAAAGGCCATGAATGAAAGAGGAGACTAGACGACTGCATCAATGACGGAGGACTCTGGGTATCTATATATATATATATATATATATAGTCAGTCAGTCAGTCATATTTTTATTTCATAAAAAGATACATTGTATGTTTTTTACATATTGGTTAAAACAAAACTAGTAAAAATAAATACACATATACAGTATATACATTCACACACATTGTGTCAATAATATGTTCTTAAAATAAGAACAATAGATAGATAGATCCATCGATAGATAGACATACAGATACATAGATCCATCGATATATAGATATATCTACCGATAGATAAATAGATCCATCCATCGATAGACTTAGACTCAATTCTTTATTTCATAAAAAGCTACACAATTAAGTGTTTACATAATTATATACAATAGAGATAACCGTAACCTTATACATTACCGCATTCTAGGTTCATGGTTTTGTACAAAACATAATTCTTGACTTGATAACATTTTTGTCATTAGTTTTCAAATCTGATACGTCGTATTCATGTAATAGGATATGGTTAACTTCCTTTCCTAACGATAGGTATTCATCAAGGTTTAACAAACATTTCTGTAAAAACTTGCAAGGTTTTAGGAGACATTTGTGAGCAAATCATATTTTTAACCAATTCATTAATTGATTAAATGTCATTAATCCAGCCAATTCACATGCATGATGATTACTTTCCCAATATTTTAATTTCAGCATTTTCTTTATTGCTTTGTGGTAACCAATTAATTGCAAACTGCTTAAGAGGAAGTTTGCACTTGTTGTTATAAACCATAATTCAGAATAGGTAGATAGATAGATAGATAGATAGATAGATAGATAGATATATGTGCTGATATGACAATAAACACAAAACCCTACCTTCAGATACAGGAAGCTGCTATTAATCACTAATGAAGGACATGTTTCAAGAGGGATAAATTATATAATCCTCTAACTTTAAATTTTAAGAGGTCCTTCCTAAGCTGAGTAAAATCATGTGGCAGTAGTGTTATTACAGCCAAGAGATCCCCCAGACTTTAAAATAAATGCCCTCTAGTTTCCTTTGAAGGTCAAAATTGCTCCTTAGTTCTCCTTAAAGCTATAAAAATGCCCCCTAGTTTCCCCTTAAAGCTATAAAAATGCACCTAGTCCCACCTTAAAGCTACAAAAATTACCCTTAGATTCCCCTGACAGCTATAAAAATGCCCACTAGTTTTTTTTTTCTATGTGAATGAGGGAGACAAAAGGCATAACTGCCTGCAGTGAGTGCCTCCCCCAGATTTCAAAGAGTGACAGGGCCGAAATCAAGGGACGTTCGAGCTAAAATGCCTGGACACACGGAGTTTGAAGCAATTTAAGTCATAGGAAGAGGGAAAGACTGATTCTGGGAGAGAGTTCCAGAGCTCAGAAGCTATAAAAATGCCCCCTAGTTCCACTTGAAGCTATACAAATGCCCTATAGTTCCCCTTTAAGCTATAAAAATGCCCCCTACTTCCCCTTGAAGCTATAAAAATGCCCCCTACTTCCCCTTGAAGCTATACAAATGCCCCTACTTTCCTTTGAAGCTATAAAAATGCCCCCTAGTTCCCCTTGAAGCTATAAAAATGCCCCCTAGTTCCCCTTGAAGCTATAAAAATGCCCCCTAGTTCCCCTTGAAGCTACAGTACAACAATGCCCCTAGTCCCACCTTAAAGCTATAAAAATGCCCCTAGTCCCTCCTTTAATTCATAAAAATGCCCTCTAGTTCTTCTTTAAATGTAGACAAATGTTCCCTAGTTCCCCCTTCAAATTTAAAAACAAAAAATCGTAGTTCCCCCTTCAAGCTAAAACAATGCTCCCTAGCTACCACTTCAAGATAAATAATAAATTCCCCCTACTTCCCCCTTCAAACTAAAAACAATGCGCCCTAGTTCTCCCATCAAGTGTAAAAAAAGCTTTCTAGTTCCCCCATTAAGCTAAAATATTAAAAAACTGCCCCAAGTTCCCCCTTCAAGCTAAAAAGAAAGAAGAAGACTCGTCACCCCCTCCACCCCCCACCCCCCCTTCTCCCCTCTTCCGTCTTATAAAATGTCCCCTATAGTCCCCCCATTCAAGCTAAATTTGTACAGTTTTCGGCTTATGTTTATCTATAGAAGAGCATTTAGCAGCCTCCGAAGAAAGTTTGTTCCAGATAGAGCAGATCATAGTCATGGAGGTGAAGAACAAATATCCATATAGGCCAATATTAACCCCTTCAGTGCGATGAGACCCTTTCCATTAGGCCCTGACTATCTTTAACCCTATTTGGTCCGATGGGGATCTCTTATGACCCCTCCTATTTCGCTCCATTAGTTTGGAGATTGTAAGACGTTTCAATACATTAGTTTGGTGATAATATGATGCTTCATTCCTTTCAGATGTAGATTGTTTCTGGGTGAGCGATATCGAGCCTGTAACTTAATTGAAAGGCCGATATTTGTTTCAGTCGAAAAATGCACAAATTTAGCTTGAAGGGGATCTGGTTGGGCATTTTTTAGTTTGAAGGAAGTCTGGGAAAGCGTTTTTGTTAGCTTATGGGACAAACTGAAATATATTTATCGAAAATGGCAAAAGCAAGCAAAAACTCAATAATTATTTAGCAAGATATATTAATTTTGATTATAGTGTGGCTAAAACTATGCACTGTAAGCATTAAAAATAGTATAAAGGTACATGAAGTAGACTCAGTTTTATTGATAGTAATTTAAATTTGATTATTAAGTTTGATATACCCTTTTATCCTTATATTAACCCTATTTGGAAATTTTAAGACGTTTCATCCCATTAGTTTGACTATAGTAAGAAGCTTCATCCCATTCAGGTGTCGATTTTTGTTTCTGGTCTAGCAATAACGAGCCTGTAAATTGGATTTAGTTTTGATCGAAAAACGTACACATTTAGCTTGAAGGGGTTCTGGGTGCCACTTTGTAGTTTGATGGAAGCTTGGGAATCCGTTGTTATTAACCCAAGAGACATACTAAAATACATTGCTCGAAAAAGGCAAAAGCAAGCAAAATCCTCAATAATAATTAAACAAAATATAATAACCCAGAAGACGTCGGATCAGATATACTATTGAATGGATTTAAGAGGGTATACTAATGTGAACACTTTTATTAGTTTTTGTTTTTTTATTATTCATAGCTTCTTTTAACATTTCTTTTAAGTGTGGACGATAGTATTCAGCTTAGAAATGACCTGCATTTACTCCCACAGATCTTAGTTGTACATAATTACAGCCAGAATAAACGCAAGTAAGACGTCATTGTACGGCAAGTGTTAGCTTCTTTAGCTCTAACGTCCACCTGGTAGTGTGTGTGTGTGTGGCTGTGTGTGTGTGAGAGAGAGAGAGAGAGTGTGTGTGTGTGCGTGTGTGTGTGTGTGTGTGTGTGTGTGTGTGTGTGTGTGTGTGAAAGAGTTAAACAGTTACACAGATACTTAGACCACACAGACCTTGCGGTCCCTACTAGGACACTAGGTGGTCCGGCCGTAATACTATTAGAGACAGGGATAGTAATTAGTAGAAGAATAGGCCAGCAAAGTAGAATGCTCTCTCCCCGACTTATACTCCCCCCAGAGAGAGAGAGAGAGAGAGAGAGAGAGAGAGAGAGAGCGAGAGCGAGAGAGAGAGATAAGAATGTAGTCTGCACGGTGACCCCCTACTCAACTTGTGTCATTAATGGTTTAAGTATGCCGCCTTAATGAAGCCTTTTTATCACGCCAAAACTTTCACGCGCCTGTAGGCTATAGAGTGTCTGGCATGCCTCTCCCTCACTCTCATACACACACACGCACACGCACACACACACACACACACGCACACACACACACACACACACACACACACACACACACACACACACACACACACACACACTCACTCTCTCTCTCTCTCTATATATATATATATATATATATATATATTATATATATATATACAGGGTGTCCCAGGAGGAAAGGGCATAACTTTGGGAAGTGATAAAACAAGGTGTTCTAAACATAAAATGTTCTACAGGGTGACCCCAAAAAAACTCCCACATTTCAAAGGTAAATGACACAAAAATGGCTGAAGATAATCAAAATATTATTAGCACACATGAAACTTCATTCAATACAGTTTTTATTCATAATGTTTTAAATATGACATCCTCCAAATGGTGGCCGTCATTGTCTATACACGTTTGGAGGCAATTTCTGAAGGCTGCCATGGCTCGACGGGTCATGTCGGGTGGAACAGCGGCTATCTCCTGCTGAATAGCAACCTTAACGGCTTCAAGAGTTTGGGGTCGATGAGTATACACTCGTGATTAAGGGAAACATTTCCCTAAGCACTTGCAATGATCGTCGAACTGTGTGTGCTGTAAGCTCCATCTTGCTGAAACCACACATCGATCATTGCAAGTGCTTAGGGAAATGTGTCCGGATCGGGTGATCTTGTTGCGTGGCGATGTTGGGTGGCCTGCCCGTTCCCCTGACCTCGCCCATTGTGATTTTTTTCTTCTGTGGGGCTACCTTAAATCAAGAGTGTATACTCATCGACCCCAAACTTTTGAAGCCCTTACGGTTGCTATTCAGCAGGAGATAGCTGCTGTTCCACCCGACATGACCCGTCGAGCCATGGCAGCCTTCAGAAATCGCCTCCAAGCGTGTATAGACAATGACGGCCACCATTTGGAGGATGTCATATTTAAAACATTATGAATAAAAACTGTATTGAATGAAGTTTCATGTGTGCTAATAATATTTTGATTATCTTCAGCCATTTTTGTGTCATTTACCTTTGAAATGTGTGAGTTTTTTTGGGGTCACCCTGTATAACAAACATTCCAAATCTCAACCGTTAAACAGATATTGAAGGTTTAATTTATTGTCCTCCCCCGTATCACTGTAATGGACCCTTCCATGTCAAATAGTTTCCAACTGGTCCAAAGTGAGCTAATATGTCTATAATAATTTTGCAACTTACAGAATTATAGCATCTTTATAATAACATGGTAAAATAATTGCAGAAAGATGGAGGTATGGTAGGCAGTAGGCCAGCTAGGCCAGCCTTATGGGGATTTACTGAAGAAAATACAATTTTCAACATGAAATATCTCTATACCGGTCGAGATTTGGAATATTTCTTATAGAACATTTTAGGCTTAGAATGCCTTGTTCTATCATTTCCCAAAGTTATGCCCTTTCCTCCTGGGACACCATTTATATATATATATATATATATATATATATACAGTATATATATATATATATATATATGTTAGTAAAGCCAGGTAATACATTTTCTTTAATACATACGAGGTTGAAAGAAATGGCAATTTCTGCGTTGGAAATTTTATTATTCAAAGTTTCCAGGTCTCTGATGAGTTTTCGCTGGGTGGCGGGAAGTAGATGAAGGAGATGAGCAAAATTCATGGTGGTACAGGGTTACATAAATGTACATGATGATACAGGATATACGACGCGTTTCACTGGACAACCAGCATTATCAAGTAAGGATGGAATGATATAAAAGGTAAACAGGAAGGGTATATATAGAGGGTGGAGGATCAGAGGAGGCGAAAATCAGGGGGCAAAAGTCTGCTATTGGTGGAGGGGTATTCTAGGAAAGAGAAAGGGAGAACCGCTTCACGCATGCGCACTGGATGCGGGATGGTGGTCGGTTGGTGGGGTCGAAGCTGATTGGCTGCGTGTCGAGGGGCGTGGCCTAAGTTGTGTGGCGCCTGCGGAAGACGAAGCTGAAGGAGGTAGCGCGGGGGGCTGCGTCAAGGGCACCGGGGGGCGAGGGGGGGTGTTAGGTCCTGTAGGAAAGTGCCTTTTGGCAGAAGGAAGGATCTGAAGGTCCAGAGTTTGGTTGTTGATGTTGGGATGTAAGGCTTGGATATATAAAGCTTCGAGTATAGGTAATCTCCTTGGGTCACTTTCTTTATCGAGTATGGTGGTGTGTTTCTCTAACTCGTTGCGTGTGAGGTGAGGGTGGTTAGGGGTGAGATAGTGGTCTTTGATGGCTCCAGCCTGAAGGTGAAGAGTTAACCGACGTGAAAGACGAGTCTGCGTCATACCAATATAGGAATGAGGTCCACAGTCCTCATAATTACAGGTATGTTGGTAAATGACGTGATCGTCGGTCATCGGGCTCTTTATCTTGGTGGAGGCTGGTTTGTTGCGGAGAACGAGGTTGGAGGTCTTGGGGGATTTGTAATAAATTATTAATTTGATTTTGTTTTCCGGGTTGGTTGGGTGGACATGCTTGGAGATTATTTCTTTTAAGACGGCCTCGTCATTTTTGTGTTCAGAGGACATGTAATTGCGGTAGAAGATCTTAATTTAATTGGGGGGATCAATGTTGGGAGGGCTTTGGGTGTACCATTTTTCAAGATGGTGGTTGATGGTGCTGGAGATGTCGGAGTTGGAGTATCCGTTATTTACTAAAACTTGGGATAGTCTTTCTAGTTCCTGGTGGGTGTCGGCCCAGGTAGAGCAGTGCGTGAGTCCTCTGTGAGTCCTCTGTCTGTCCAGTGTGTCCTCTGAACACAAAAATGACGAGGCCGTCTTAAAAGAAATAATCTCCAAGCATGTCCACCCAACCAACCCGGAAAACAAAATCAAATTAATAATTTATTACAAATCCCCCAAGACCTCCAACCTCGTTCTCCGCAACAAACCAGCCTCCACCAAGATAAAGAGCCCGATGACCGACGATCACGTCATTTACCAACATACCTGTAATTATGAGGACTGTGGACCTCATTCCTATATTGGTATGACGCAGACTCGTCTTTCACGTCGGTTAACTCTTCACCTTCAGGCTGGAGCCATCAAAGACCACTATCTCACCCCTAACCACCCTCATCTCACACGCAACGAGTTAGAGAAACACACCACCATACTCGATAAAGAAAGTGACCCAAGGAGATTACCTATACTCGAAGCTTTATATATCCAAGCCTTACATCCCAACATCAACAACCAAACTCTGGACCTTCAGATCCTTCCTTCTGCCAAAAGGCACTTTCCTACAGGACCTAACACCCCCCCTCGCCCCCCGGTGCCCTTGACGCAGCCCCCCGCGCTACCTCCTTCAGCTTCGTCTTCCGCAGGCGCCACACAACTTAGGCCACGCCCCTCGACACGCAGCCAATCAGCTTCGACCCCACCAACCGACCACCATCCCGCATCCAGTGCGCATGCGTGAAGCGGTTCTCCCTTTCTCTTTCCTAGAATACCCCTCCACCAATAGCAGACTTTTGCCCCCTGATTTTCGCCTCCTCTGATCCTCCACCCTCTATATATACCCTTCCTGTTTACCTTTTATATCATTCCATCCTTACTTGATAATGCTGGTTGTCCAGTGAAACGCGTCGTATATCCTGTATCATCATGTACATTTATGTAACCCTGTACCACCATGAATTTTGCTCATCTCCTTCATCTACTTCCCGCCACCCAGCGAAAACTCATCAGAGACCTGGAAACTTTGAATAATAAAATTTCCAACGCAGAAATTGCCATTTCTTTCAACCTCGTATGTATTAAAGAAAAAAAAAAAAAAAAAAAAAAAAAAAAAAAAAAAAAAAAAAAAATATATATATATATATATATATATATATATATATATATATATATATATATATATATATATCAACAAACTACCAGAGAAAGTGGTACAATGTATTACAATTGACATATTCAAAAGGAGGCTAAACATCCTTTTTGAGGAGGTTGGAGTAATATAGGTAAGGAGGGAGTGGTGGGTGAGGAGAGAGCCTTCTGCTTTGCTATCCTTACCTTCCACTTTGTAGCAAAGCATATGTTAGCATTATGTCCGGACTGCCTATTAGGGACCGCAAGGTCTGTGCTGTTTGTATATATATGTAACTCTATGTAACTAATGTTTGTGTGTATCTGTCTATCTATTTACCTGTCTATCTATAACACTTGTTATGCATATACTGAATATCATAATTGATAAATTAACATTATACAATGTGAAGAAATAAATTACTGAGATTGATCACAAAATATGTGAAATGGTTTGACTAATGACGTTTAATAATTAATCAAGGCATCAATTGACTTAAATTAGATCATTATGTCCAAGTCTTTAAGCAACCTTATATATTTTTTTTATAACTAAAGTAAACTATATACTAGTTTATATTTATGATATTGCAATAATTATAATATATAATGACAATATTGCAATAAAATTTAGAATCATTCATTTTCAAGTTCATGAACCAAAACTGAGGTAGCTAAAGTACAATATCTATGTAAAAGGTGTTTCGTATGATTTTTTATGAAATATAGTAACTATGGTATATTTGACAAAAATATACTTTGAAAAGTAGACAGAATGAAAATAAACACCATGTGAGGAAGAACACTTTATTGACAACGTTTCCCATATGCTTCATCAGGCCAATAACTGCCTGATGAAGCTATATGCCAAACGTTGTCAATAAAGTGCTCTTCCTCACATGGTGTTTATTATCATATAGTATATTTATCTATCTCATGATATGCAAATAAAAATAATAATAATAATAATAATATTAGTATTATGTTTTTATTATTATTATTATTATTATTATTATTATTATAATTATTGTAATTATTATTATTAGTAGTAGTATATGACAACTATTCTGTAAACAACTGCTCATTAAATCACACCCTACACTAAAAATTGAGTTTATAGAAGGGATAAAATAGTTCATAATAACTTAATCGTATAAACTTATAAGGGTATATTGGCAGTAATAAATTCATTTAATTTAAAGATTGAAATGTAAATCATTACCAATATAGCCAATAATTGTATATTCTTATTTTATACCCATGACTGTTTACAGTGATTGTCACCTCCTAGTAGTGAAACGTGAATAGTTGGCTCCATAGACTTTTTCACAATTCTCACTTTACCCCTTGAGGAGTATGGCGCGTTTTAATAGTTAATCCTGGCTATCATTAGACGATTTTATTCAGCTTAAGAAGGATCTGCGGAAATAAGGGTGATAATTGAGTTAGTTTTGGCTCCTTACATTACTAAAGGTCCTTCATAATCTGCGTAAAATCGTCTAATGATAACCACAATATAATTAAGAAATTGAAATCGAGAACTGAAAGGGTTAAAATTGTAGTTACGTTCCTGAATAACTAGACTTTAAGTGATTTTGTTCTTGTGATTATTCACTATTTGTGTTTGATTTACAACATAACAACTCTAAGTGAGTTTTTGCTCCGTAATTAATGAACAGTGTAATAATGAAACAACTTAGAATGAGGAGACTTTAAAGGAGGAGTTCCTGTAGAGGGAATATCATACCAAAACTTTATGGACAACTTTCAATAGTCAACACGTTTCCGGTAACATTGTTGGGATTTTTTTTTTTTTTTCACTGGGATCAGAAACTAGACTGAAGATGGATTAATGTAAGTGATATAACTATTAGAAAATTGTACTTCATAAACTGGCAGACCAATGTTGACGAAAATACTTGAGAGAAAAGGTGCTCGTGTGATACCGGGCTTACTTGAAAAACTTGACGCTACCAGACTATAATTTCCGAAAAAATGATTGGGTTGGAAAGGCGATTTTATAGATTAATATGCACTATATATTATTTGACAAACCATTATTATTGTCTATTTATTACAATTAGGCAAAACATAAAGAACACTAACCTCTTTAAATACAAAACTACTACAGTAATCAAGCAAATTTGTCTACCATATGAGAAGAGTCAGCCAGGGAATGGGTGTTTAAATTTACAGCCAATTTTCTCCAGCCCATTTTAACTTATAATGGAATAAACATTAGCGCCCATTTAAGTCAATAGAAAAAAATTAAAGTTGCAAAGCACATCTGACTCGACGTCGCACTATTCATCTTGAATAACATCACCAGAATTCATAATGTTGAATCATTGAAAGTCTATCTTTGGAAGGAGAACACACACACACACACACACACACACATATATATACATATACTGTATATATATATATATATATATATATATATATATATAATTATATATAAACGATATATATATATATATATATATATATATATATATATATATATATATATATATATATATATATATATATATATATATATATATATTCCAGTTTTATTGTTTAATGAAAGTCATTAGTCTTCATCATCATATTTTTGAGCTATGCTATTATTTTTTCATCAGAATGAGTATCATAACTTCTTTTTCCAAAATCTATTGGTCTCATAATTTTTTATGACACTCTTATCTGGAAGCGAATTTCCCCAACCGAAAGGTTTATGAAAATAAGCTTGTAACTCTTCCACCACGTTACCACTAGATTATCCATGTCAGTATAATTAACTATTTAAGTATACGATGATGGTATATATTTTGTGTTCTGGCTTTAATTACACGATTTTATTCAGCACAAGATTGGAGACAATCGGAGACGTATTGAGATGCTTTTTCTTACCCCTCTTTTGCCTACAAGTCCTTTCTAAGCTAAGCGGAGGACTATATAGTGCCAACTCTGATAATATGATGAGTGGGAAAATATTACAGTGCCGTGGATACACCAATGGAAATATTACAGTGCCGTGGATACACCAATGGAAATATTACAGTGCCGTGGATACACCAATGGAAATATTACAGTGTCGTGGATACACCAATGGAAATATTACAGTGCCGTGGATACACCAATGGAAATATTACAGTGCCGTGGATACACCAATGGAAATATTACAGTGCCGTGGATACACCAATGGAAATATTACAGTGCCGTGGATACACCAATGGAAATATTACAGTGCCGTGGATACACCAATGGAAATATTACAGTGCCGTGCATACACCAATGGAAATATTACAGTGCCGTGGATACACCAATGGAAATATTACAGTGCCGTGGATACACCAATGGAAATATTACAGTGCCGTGGATACACCAATGGAAATATTACAGTGCCGTGGATACACCAATGGAAATATTACAGTCCCGTGGATACACCAATGGAAATATTACAGTGCCGTGGATACACCAATGGAAATATTACAGTGCCGTGGATATACCAATGGAAATATTACAGTGCCGTGGATACACCAATGGAAATATTACAGTGCCGTGGATACACCAATGGAAATATTACAGTGCCGTGGATACACCAATGGAAATATTACAGTGCCGTGGATACACCAATGGAAATATTACAGTGTCGTGGATACACCAATGGAAATATTACAGTGCCGTGGATACACCAATGGAAATATTACAGTGTCGTGGATACACCAATGGAAATATTACAGTGCCGTGGATACACCAATGGAAATATTACAGTTCCGTGGATATACCAATGGAAATATAAATATTACAGTGCCGTGGATACACCAATGGAAATATTACAGTGCCGTGGATACACCAATGGAAATATTACAGTGCTGTGGATACACCAATGGAAATATTACAGTGCCGTGGATACACAATGGAAATATTACAGTGCCGTGGATACACCAATGGAAATATTACAGTGCCGTGGATACACCAATGGAAATATTACAGTGCCGTGGATACACCAATGGAAATATTACAGTGCCGTGGATACACCAATGGAAATATTACAGTGCCGTGGATACACCAATGGAAATATTACAGTGCCGTGGATACACCAATGGAAATATTACAGTGCCGTGGATACACCAATGGAAATATTACAGTGCCGTGGATACACCAATGGAAATATTACAGTGCCGTGGATACACCAATGGAAATATTACAGTGCCGTGGATACACCAATGGAAATATTACAGTGCCGTGGATACACCAATGGAAATATAAAACCACATTTCGAAAAGTGTGTTTATTGTAGAGACACGACAGTTTAAAATTTGTCATTATCTCTACGAAAATATCGGCTTTTGATATATAATACAATAACATGAAAATAGCTCCAGCGAATTGATAGGGTTAAATCGCAGGAGGCTCATGATCGAATTTTCCGGCATTTCTTTATCGGCAATTCTAGTCTAGCAGCGTCTGAATTGAAGCTGTATACATACTTAGCAACCTGAGTAGAGAACGAGACACACTAGTAATTTTGGCATAGCGATAGATATTATCCGAGAAATTGGATCGGAGTAAAAGTAGTAAATTATATATCTATCTAGCCGGCTATCTATCTATATTTCTTTTCTTTCCTTCTCTCTCTCTCTCTCTCTCTCTCTCTCTCTCTCTCTCTCTCTCTCTCTCTCTCTCTCTCTCTCTCTTAATCCCATGCTACCCCTGCCAACTCATTCTCCAAATTTCTCCCTCTATTTCCACCCGATTTCCTCCGACATAGCCCTTTCTGCCGCCCACTCTTTCGCTAGCTCTCTCTCTCTCTCTCTCTCTCTCTCTCTCTTGTTCTCTCTCTCTCTCTCTCTCTCTCTCTCTCTCTCTCTCTCTCTCTCTCTCTCTCTCTCTCTCACACACACACACACACACACAAGTCCATTAGTCAAGATATGTTTCAACAATCTTAATACGGAACAATTATCCATGTTGAATAACGTCTATTCATTATACCGAGTCCAGAAATCCTGAGCCCCAACCTCTCATAGCTCAAAAAGGAGTTAAGGTGAAGCTTATATTTATCATTTTATATTGTTATTAATTTCACTCCAACACCAAACACCTCCCAAAGACATTAATGAAGTTAAGCATGTGATCCACCGGGATTCGAACCTGGGTTACCACATACAGATTTTAAACATTCTAAGTATTCCACCAATCATTATTTTATATGTTTGCTCACTGGACCTCCATTCAGCATAAGAAAAAATACCCCCAAGACCGCCTTCGTTATAATGCCCGATTCCTCCTAAATTGCAGGCTCTCGATCGCTCTGCTCGCCAGGAAAATATCGAGCACGAAAGGTCTTTAAATTGTCAACGAAATGAGGAGAAAGGTTTTTAAATCGCCAAACTAATAGGGCGCACGTCTTAAAATACCAACATTAATAGGGTTAAGCATGAGGGAGAAGGGGGGTCCAGAAAAAAAAAAAATTCAATATAGATCTGGTGCACGATGGACGTTTATAATGTATAATGAAACTATTGTGTTATAAGTCAATATCCGTGCCATCTCTTTCCAAACCCTTCCTTACAACCCCTACACGTCACGCGGCCCAAGAACGATACTTTGCGGCTCCCACAGCCATCTTAACGAGATATTATTTAATTTATTTATTTTATATTGTGTTATTTTTTGTTCTATTTATGTATATATATATATATATATATATAATATATATTATTTCCGTTTTACTTTCCTTCCTAAATCTCCATCAAGCTTTAATAAAATACTTCCAAGTTCCCCCCCCCCCCATTGAGGAAATGTTCGGCTCCTAATTTGCAGGCTCGTTATTGCTCGCCAGGAAAAAATCGATGCCTACAGTAAATGGCACGAAAGATTTTAATATTGACAAAGAAATGTGGCGAAAAGTCATTGAATAGCCAAACTAACGTTTTAAAATTTCAAAACTAATGGGGCTAAACTGGGAGAAGGGGGTCCAGAAAACACATCCCGTTAACGGTCCTGTAGTAACCCCTCCAGGTCGGGCAAACGACGAAAATGGCCGAAAGAGTAGCTAACAAAACACACACACACTCACACGCACACGCACATACACACACACTCACACACACACAGCACTGAATGTTTCCCTTGATGGCTGTGTGTGTTAAGCTGGGGATTATGTATATGGATGACAGTGGGTTGGTTTGAGGGGGGAGGGTTTGTTTATTAGTCGATATATTTATTTATTTACTATTTTTTTTTAGTCTCCTCCCTATGCTTCCATCAAGTATAAAAGAACATCCTTGTATTGAATATTGTTCACATGTGTGGGGAGGATTCTCTCACAATGAAAAACACATTATATGTAGGCCTATACAAATGTATGTAATCTTGTATGGCAATAAAGTATCAAACAATCAATCAGTCACACAGCACTTTTAGACAAAGTAGAAAGGAAAGCCTTTCGTATCATTAACTCCCGTCCACTCACTGACTCTCTGCAATTTCTCTATCTTCGCCGCAATGTTGCATCTCTATCGCTACTACAATAATCAGTGTTTCTCAGAGCTCTCTCAGTGTATACCACTTCCTCTATGTAGGGTACGTAGTACCCGTCTTGCAAAACAATCCCTCCCTTACTCTGTGCAAATCTCCAAATCAAGAGTGAAACGATACTCCCAATCTTTCTTCTATCCAATAGCTGAGTTCTGGAACTCTCTCCCTGAATCCATCTTTCCCTCATCCTATGACTTAAATTGCTTCAAATTTCGTGTGTCCAGACATTTTGGCTCGAACATTCCTTGATTTTGGCCCTGTCACTCTTTTAACTCTGGGGGAGGCACTCGTCACAGTCAGTTTTGCCTTTTGTCTCCCTCATCCACATAGAGAAAAAAATAGAAGATCCCCCTTCTAAATACATTTGTACCTTTGCTGGCCGAAGGTCGGTTCCTCCTAAATTACAGGCTCGCTATCGCTCGCCAGGAAAATATCGACGTCTAACTGGCACGAAAGGTCTTAATATTGACAAAGATATGGTGCGAAAAATCTTAAAATCGCCAAGCTACTGGGCCGAATGTCTTGAAATATGGATACTAATGGGGCTAAACATGGGGGAGAAGGGGGTGACAGAAAAATCAACCATCTCCCCTGAATTGGGGAGATAATAGGCACTAATCAAGCAGTGCAGTACCCAGGGGAGGCCATATAGGCATATGATAAGGAGTATCTGGAACTCCTGTTTCATTTGCCTGGCTTCCCCCACTGTTTATATTTGTGTCTCACCTACACAGAGAGTAATCCAGCTTACTCTTGCAATAACTTTCTCCTTGTATTTATTTAACTACACTTAACAAGAACACCACACTTCTTCTCAACAACCTAAATTACCTGTAATGTACCTTAATTCGGGTGCTCTATCACGCTTTCAACCTTAGGTGGCACACTTATTACAGGCAACTTTGCCTGTTGTCTCATTCATGCACATAGAAGAAATCAAATTGTTTGTCCACTCTCAAAAGTTATAAAAGGGTATATAAAGTGTCATAATAGTCTACCCTCTTAATATCATATTGGTAGTATTAACCCATTTCATACAAGGATGAACAGGTAAATCACTATCAATAAACCCACTGATCTTATACACCTCACTCATACTTTATATATATCCTTGACTGTTTACAGTTCGTGACATACCGTTGGAGATTTTTTCTGACACCTAGGCTATTGTTGGGTTGGATCCTACAAAAGAAATTCGGGGATCACGTTTGTTCATTACATGGTAAATAATACACAACTGGGACTGTATGCTGGAGAGAGATTGAGAGATTGATTTTTATTTTGCCCCAAGGGGCGAGTTTATTGAGCAGCGCCCCCATCTTGTGAGGGGACAATCACTAGTAAAGCGATACATATTGCTCAAAGAACCATTATTTCACTGAAACAACACTTCAACAGTATCATCGTCTGGTTACATTCATATTTGTAACTAATACAAAAACAATACAATAATGCGAAGAACACCGGCCATATGATTAGTTATAATTATTAGGCCTTCCCGAGGGTTAAGTGCCCCATTAATTACTCATTCCATTCGTCTATACATTAGGCTACCATAGCACAGTTGGCATGTATGTACACTCGACCAAAGAACAATCTTCACACTGGTGAGCTGTAAATAATCTAGTGTGAACGGAATGAATCGGGTGAAACATACGTCTGTGAGGTATTATTATAAGATTTCTACCCACTTCCAGAATGTTTAGAGCGTTAGTGTAAAGATTGTTTTTTGGTCGAGTGTACATGCTCAGATTAATATGCAGGATTCGAAACTGCATAATAAATCGTAGGCATGTGCATAATTCTTTAACTAATTTGATAGCGTAATGCATAAATGCGCGGAATTTCGGTGTGAGTATCCTAGGTTCGAGTCCTTGGAGTGCCACATGTATTTGTTGATTTCATTAATTGAGTTTATAAGTAAAGTTGGTTGGTGAACAAAACAAAAAATATGAATATCCATGGATATTAATGTATAGGTCAGCTGAGTATGCACAGGAGACAAGCATGCATCATTAAAGTACCGGTATAATAATATATACTGAAACCTGTTTAAGTTGAGTGTTAGTGACTGATATAATGCAAAACAATAATACGAAGAACTCGAATAATGCAACATGGACCTATATTACTAATCACAAGATATGTTTGTTATGCACAGTAAAGCCATTACAGAAGCTAAGCCCAGGTATTGGGTATCTTGTTTACTTTGATTAGACTATAACGCTGTTTATCAATTAAATTAATTTGTGTATAATTATACATCAGGCTGGCATTATTCAGATGTGTTATTATAGTTTCCTCATTTGATTTGGTACATGTATTGTATATAAAAGGCTCATGATTATTGGCTTATGAAGTGCACCGCAATAAAGGAAAGGATAAATTGGTAGGAAGAGGATATACTACAATATTGTGTCTCCATGCTGGGGATAGAGAGAGAGAGAGAGTGAGAGTAAGTGAGTGAGACAATGGATAGTGATGATAAAGGAATAATATAATATGTAATATACAGTAATGTGAGTACAATATTTACACCCTTGAGTCTATTGAAACTCCTGGACCCAATCATATTTCTCGATTTTTTTGTTTTAACTTAAATTAAAAGACGAGGCATCAAAACTAATAACTCAACTCCTTAACAAAACAATGCAGAGTGGCATCGTTCCCAGTGAATGGAAATTAGGTAATGTTACTCCTATTTAAAATAAATAAATATATGTATAATTATATATAATATATATTATACAAAAAAATAAAATATAACATTACCTTGTAACTATCGTTCAATCAATAATTATGACTTAAATCATATGTAAATTGCTTGAGGCAATACCTCTTCTTAATTATTTAGAAGAAAATGTGGAAAATAGTTATAAAGATTCACCATACGTCTTCCGGAATATGCATTCGTGATTTGACAAAAGTCCGACTTTTTCACTATGTTTTTTTAATATTATAACTAAAGTAATGCCGTTGACACAGACTACTTCGATATCCAGAATTACACAAAATACCATAACATTATCTTGATAAAATTGAAATTTCACGGTTAAACAGTAGTGTACTTTAAGGGGGTAGTACTCGCGTTTTATGGACCCCCTTCTCCCTCATGTTTAGCATATTAGTTTTGAGGTTTTAAGACGTTCGTTCCGTTAGCTTGGCGATTTTTAGACCTTTCGTCTCATTTTCTTTTCAATATTAAGAACTTTCGTTCACTTTAGGTGTCGATTTTTTAGTGGCGAGCGATAGCAGCCCCTAATTTTAAAAGGAACCGGCCTTCGGCTGGGACATTTTTCGGCCGAAAAATGTACAATTTGTTCTTGATAGGGGGTGTAGGTTTTTTTTTTTCTAAGCTTGATGGAGGTCTAGCGAGGAAACTAAAAATATATAATAATGAATAAATATATAAACCAAAAACCAAGCACTACTCCCTAAATGGATTGTAAATAGGTTACTGGTCGCAAGTAACGAGTAGTTGTACATGGTAAAGCTTGGATTGGACACATGTCATACGGGGTTGTCCCCCAAGGATCACTACTTGGACGGACTTGTTCTTTTCTGCATCAATGACATGGATGATGATCTCATATATGATTTCGGAATGTGCGGACAATGCACAAATTGCAAACATACTAGTATTTTCCTGTCACTCTTTTAACTCTGAGGGAGGCACTCGTCACATGCAGTTTTACCTTTTGTCTCTCTCATCCACATGTAAAAAAAAAAAAGTCAACAGGTTCAATATTAGATGAATGATCAAATTATGGTCTAAACTGTCAAATTAATTTAAATACCAACACATATAAAGTACTGCATATAGGTTAAAAGAATAAAACAGAAAAACACCTGATGATTGGTAGTCAACTCAAACATAAGAACATAAGAAAATGGGAGTCTGCAGAAAGTCGATTGGCCCACACAAGGCAGATCCCTCTCACACCCAACCCATCTCGTCCCTATGTCTGTCTCATTTTATCTTGAAGCTCTCTATCGTTCTTGGTCCCACTATGGCGCTAGGTAGCCTAATCCACATGTCTACAACTCTGTTCCAAACCAGTATTTGCCTTATCTTTCCTAAAACGAAATGTATCCAATTTGAAACCATTTGTTCGAGTTCTCTCGCTATCACTGAGTTTCAGTACGTCTTTCATATCTTCTTTATTAATCCCACTTACCCACTTGAACACCTCTATCATATCCCCTCTATATCTGCGTCTCTCTAACGAATGTTCAAGCCTAGTTTCTTCAAACTTTCTTCATATGGAAGATTTTTAATATTATGGTTAATTTTTGTCATTCTTCGTTGTACTCTCTCCAAGGAATCTATGTCCATTCTGTAATAAAGACACCAAAATTGAACTGCATAATCGCACAGATAAAGAAACTGACTTGGGAGTAACAATATCAACTAACTTAAATCATAACCAACAATGTTCTGAAGTAGGTAAGGAAGGAAGAACAAATATTGGATTTTCTTCAATCATTTGAATACAAATACGAAAACATTATTCTTACTTTATACAATTCCTTGTAGATTTTTTTATGTGTGTTTTTCTTCCGTGGCCGCTTTTTTCCGTGGCCGTTTTGGTCCTCGGCAGATGTGGACAGGATGATTGGAGCGGCCAGTTTGAGACATTGGTACCCAGTGAATGCTGCATCCAATTCTCAGTAAAATAAGTTTAAATCTATTTGAGAAAAAATAGAGTGTGAAATCTTAGGGTTAACCCTCGTACAAATGGGCTGTAAATTTCCACACCTATTCACTGAATGACTCTTCCCAAATTGTAGATATAGTAACGCGATTAATCTAGTCTTTGTTTAGTTATAGAGGTTAGTAGTAAAGATTTTTGGCTTGCATATAATGAATAGACTGCAGCTACAAGCAGCCTCGAACAATTCAAGAGATATGTTTTTGGTTGCTTTCCTCTGTACTCCGTTGAAGTTAATGAAGCAGAGGACAGGACCATAACAGTTAGGCAGGGCAGGGAAGTGGGTGGAGAGGCTGTTATGTTAAATTAGTACTACATTATACCAACCAATATCAGAGAGAGAGAGAGAGAGAGAGAGAGAAGGGGGGGGGGGGATAAGAGTGAAAGTGAGAGGGAGACAGATTGCCGTACTAGTTATTACACAGTGGAAAACAAGAACTATAAAGAAGGTTCTTTCCCAACCCCCCACTCACACCGGTAGTAAACCAATCAGGCCCAGAAGTTTTTTTTTTTTAGGAAAGTCTCAGTAAAGACTGAAGTATAAATTATATACTGCATATTCTTATCCCTTCAGAACGATGACGTAATTTTCATCATATTCTGGTTACCATTAGATAATTTGCTTTAGCTTATAACCGTAGGGATGTAGCGCCCTCATCGTCCGTCACTTTTATGGCGCAAATATCCCTTGGAGGTCGGGACTGGGAATCCCACCTCCATAATTTACTCCCACTAATGGGTCAGCAAGCCTCAGAGCTGGGCCCTTTGTCTGCCGGGAGCCCAGTACAGTCAGACACACACATAATTATGGCTGTGCGGAATGTAAGAGGAATAATTCAGAATAAAAGATAATGGAAATAGTAAATGTATAAAAGAAAGGAAGATTGTATGTGCTGGAGTGTTGGATTATGGCTGGCGTCTATCATATATATTGTTTACCTGTCATCTCTGTTCCCTTCCCTATGTTTCTTAGTGAACCTCTTTACCCCTTTACAGGGCTGCGGCTCTGGCTACTGACTGACTATAACCTACCTCTAAGACTCAAATACGATCTCAATAAACTCTCTGAATGACATAGGCCCTTCTTAATCTGCATAAAATCGTCTAATTTTAGCCAGAATGAAAGGTAAAGAGACGTCATCGTGTTGAAGGGGTTAATTACGTGCTTTAATTAATACCGATACTATATAACTCCAGACTCCTCGAGATCATTGTCAGATCTCCTTCTCAATGTATCAATTGTGTTTAATTAATACCGATACTATATAACTCCAGACTCCTCGAGATCATTGTCAGATCTCCTTCTCAATGTATCAATTGTGTTTAATTAATACCGATACTATATAACTCCAGACTCCTCGAGATCATTGTCAGATCTCCTTCTCAATGTATCAATTGTGTTTAATTAATACCGATACTATATAACTCCAGACTCCTCGAGATCATTGTCAGATCTCCTTCTCAATGTATCAATTGTGTTTAATTAATACCGATACTATATAACTCCAGACTCCTCGAGATCATTGTCAGATCTCCTTCTCAATGTATCAATTGTGTTTAATTAATACCGATACTATATAACTCCAGACTCCTCGAGATCATTGTCAGATCTCCTTCTCAATGTATCAATTGTGTTTAATTAATACCGATACTATATAACTCCAGACTCCTCGAGATCATTGTCAGATCTCCTTCTCAATGTATCAATTGTGTTTCTCTCTATCATCTTTCCAGACAATTTGTTACATTTGTTCACCATAATTGGAATGTAGACATTTGTTGTAACATCGATACTGCCTTCGTGGAATTAAGGGGATTTTTTTTTTACCCCCTTTTCCCTCATGTTTAGCCCCATTAGTTATGAAATTTTTAGACGTTCGCACCATTAGTTTGGCGATTTTATGACCTTTCGCCCAATGTATTTGCCAATATTAAGACCTTTCGTACTACTTAGGTGTCGATTTGTTTGATGTTGAGCGATAGCGAGCCTGTAATTTTGGATGAACCGGTCATCGGCTGAGAAATTCTTATACCTGCATCTCTTTCACTCTTCTATCGCTATTACAACAATCAGTGTTCTTCATAGCTCTCTCAGTGCGTACCCCTTCCCTTGCAGCGAGTGCGAGGCACCCGCCTTTCAATGCAGTCCCACTCCTATTCTGTCCATCTCTCTAACCCAAGAATTGGCAAATTTTCTGTCTTTCTTCTACACAACAAGCTAACTCTGGAACTCTCTCCATCAATCAATCTTTCCTTCATCCTATGACTTAGACTGCTTTAAACTCCGTGTGTCCAGGCATTTTGACTCCAACGTCCCTTGCATTTAGCTCTGTCACTCTTTTGGCTTTGGTGGAGACCTTCATACACCGTGAAGTTTTTGTTTTACCAACAGTAAACCTCTGTACCAACAGTAAACCTCTGTACCAACAGTAAACCTCTGTACCAACAGTAAACCTTTGTACCAACAGTAAACCTCTGTACCAACAGTAAACCTTTGTACCAACAGTAAACCTCTGTACCAACAGTAAACCTCTGTACCAACAGTAAACCTCTGTACCAACAGTAAACCTTTATACCAACAGTAAACCTTTGTACCAACAGTAAACCTTTGTACCAACAGTAAACCTCTGTGCCAACAGTAAACCTCTGTACCAACAGTAAACCTATGTACCAACAGTAAACCTTTGTACTAACAGTAAACCTTTGTACTAACAGTAAACCTTTGTAGAAACAGTAAACCTCTGTACCAACAGTAAACCTCTGTACCAACAGTAAACCTTTATACCAACAGTAAACCTTTGTACCAACAGTAAACCTTTGTACCAACAGTAAACCTTTGTACCAACAGTAAACATTTATACCCACAGTAAAACTTTGTACCCACAGTAAACCTTTGTACCAACAGTAAACCTTTGTACCAACAGTAAACCTTTGTACCAACATTAAACCATTGTACCAACATTAAACCTCTGTACCAACAGTAAACCTTTGTACCAAGATTAAACCATTGTACCAACAGTAAACCTTTGTACCAACAGTAAGCCTTTATATCCACAGTAAAACTTTGTACCCACAGTAAACCTTTGTACCAACAGTAAACCTTTGTACCAACAGTAAACCTTTGTACCAACAGTAAACCTTTGTACCAACAGTAAAGCTTTGTACCAACAGTAAACCTTTGCGCCCGCAGTAAACCTTTGTACCAACAGTAAACCTTTGTACCAACAGTAAACCATTGTACCAACAGTAAACCTTTGTACCAACAGTAAACCTTTACGCCAACAGTAAACCTTTGTGCCAACAGTAACCTTTGCGCCCACAGTAAACCTTTGTGCCAACAGTAAACCTTTGTGCCAACAGTAAACCTGTAGAAGGCGTTGTTTAGTCCTACATCAATGGCATTTATATAGATAATAAATACAAAATCTTCCCCAAGACCAAACCTTGACGAATTCCGCTAGAAACAGGCTCTCTGCCTTCTGTTTGTAAACCAATTGTTTATCCAGCTACGAGACTTTCCCTTTAATGTCCAATATCTCTTTTGTCCGATACCTTGTCGAATACCTTTCGAAAGTCTAGAATAATGATATCTAGTAAGTTTCCCAGGTCTTTATACGAAATTAGCTATGAGAGAGAGAGAGAGAGAGTACAAAGGAGTACAAAGGAAATCAAGCAACAACAGATCTAGTGACCCTTCTAGGTTGCTTGTCCTCCAAAACACTGAGGATCAAGTGTCCAAACAGTGGTTTAGAGTGGGTAAGGGAACATTGGAAAGGGAATTACTGCCCTGGAACTAATGTCCGTGGCAGGATTAGGAAGTTAGTAGGGGACAGATGGGTTAGTAACTGAGGGGGGGATAAAATAAAGTTATTCATTTACAAACGCAGTCAGTCGCGGGTTTGATGCGAGATATTTGTCTAGGCGGAGTTTAAATGAATCAACGGTGATGCAGTCTATAACGTTTCGGGGAAGCCCATTCCACAAGTTGACAACTCGATTGAAGAAGAAATTCTTAGATTCGTGTGAGTTAAAAGATTTACCAATCATTTTGCAACCGTTTCCCCGCGTGTAATTAGATTGGTCGATAGTGAAGTACTTACTACAGTTCAGAGAGAGAGAGAGAGAGAGAGAGAGAGAGTGAGTGAGTACCAATTTGCCTTGCCCCGACGAGATGATCCTGCCTAATACGCCATTAATAAAAAATTGTCCTCATTATATTGCATGTATAAAACGAACAGACAGAAAAAACATCTGGGAAAGTGTGTGTGCGTGTTTGTGGGTGTGTATGTGGGTGTGTATATCTTTTTTTTTGGGGGGGGGGGTGCGTGTGTAGGTAGGTTGTGTGGGTGATCGATTGTATTAGTGTCAAGATACGGGTTGAAAAAAGGAGAATGCAGAATTAGGTGGGAGGATGTATGTATTGTATATGCATATACCCGGGCACATAACCCATAGCTGGGGGTGGCCGACTCGAGACAGAGCCCGAACAGAAACGACATTTAAAGTTCCAATTTTTAGGGTTCGGGACCACTTTCGTATTATCTCGACCTTTACTCTGTCTCACCTAGTAGGTGAATTTTACAAGGGTATAGTAGGGTAATTTGCTTGGAATCCGTGACCATTTTGTTCCTACCTTTTTCTCTCGATGGATTTGACAACCTGAACCATTTTAAAGGAAAATTAGCTCCTATGCCCCTCTGAAAAATGACGGCTAACTCTGCTAGAGCCCAATATTCAAAATGGCCGCCAACGCCATCTTGCAAAACATGAAATGTAATATCTCTGGCATCAGACGAGCTACAAGGACGAATGAGGTGTCCTTTTTCACTAATTTTGGCATTACAAATCCACTGGAATGGTTATTGTATTGTATTGTATTGTAATGTAATGTATTGTTATTGTATTGTATTATACTAATTATACATACTAATCTGCCACTTCACTGTCACTACATGATTCACTGTATGAGCCACTATCAGAATCACTGTCCTCACTTGCGCTGCTATCATCACTGTTGTTCTCTGCCTGCGGATTTGTAGGTAGTGGTATGGATTGGGGAAGTGGGGGCTGGGTCATCATTGAGAATTGTCTTACTGGGTGGGTTGGGATAGGTCATGTGGTATATTACTCGACTCTTCTCATCTGCATTTGACATGCTGGCGTGAAACCCTGAAAACCTAGGCACAGTCTGTTCTTCTGGCTTAGGTCTCGTTCGGTCATCTTGCGCCCTGGCCAATGCATGGATCACACCACGAATTCTTTGCACCGATGTGTCAGGAGGAGGAGTACATTGATCAGCTGGTGGCTTCCTGAGAGGTGGTTCCCCACGCTTCGCTGTCTTGTATGGGTTGACTTTTTGCATTTCACTTCCGAGCTCTTTGAGAGTTGTCGAGAGGTTTGATGCAAAGTTGGCACCGGGCACTGGTCTATCCTCGTGATTCTCGGAAGGAAGTTCTGTATCAAATGATTCTGGCTGCACAAACATGTCATTAGTGCGGTGTGACTGGCCAGCACCGGTCAGTGTGTTGCTCTTGAAGTCATCGTTGTCGACTATAGCGATAGCAGGCTTACCCTCAGCTAGTTCGAAGGGGCAATCAGATGAGCACTTGAGGTCATTGACCACCCAAAAATCTCGCAGCATAAGTACATCATTGTAACTGATGCCCAGTCCATCTTTGTGCATTATGTCGACTATCTCCCTACTCTTGGTCAGTCCATGTAGCAAGACAGAGAGATTTATCTCAAATGCAGTGCGTTTTCCAGTGATGTAGCTTGTGAGGATAGATGCAATCGATCGGACGGATGGACTGTCATCAATTGCAGACTTATTTGGGTGTTTCAGCCATGTGAGCAGCTTCAGCAGGAGCTCACTGAGGTCTTCTTCTCTCTCCAACTCGTGTATATATGGGAGCCAGGGAATAGCATTTGTCCTGATGACTTGCTCTTTGAGTCGTGCCGCAACATTCATCACCAACTGATCATTGCTGACACCCAATGAAGATATTGCTGCCTCGATGTATGTACCTGCTGCTGTTGTATCATATACCAGTTCACTCACATTCTTTTGAATGCGTTCATGAAATCCGATGTCTTCCCCAAATTCATTGACGAGAATTTCCTTTAAGTAGCTGGATTTTACTACTGAGTTATGTCCGTAATTTGAGATAATGCGCTTATAGTCCTGCAGCAGGCCTTGCAGTGTGCGAATTTCATGGTCTTTGAAGATGACTTGACGAATATGATGAAAGAAGAGAGCTTGGGCCTCTCGGAGGTTTACACGCTGCAGATGTTGATTGCTTTCATCTGAAAGGGGCTTGTGGTCGCTTACATATTTGCGCCAACACGCACAATGGTAGCGGATTTCCAACCCAAATGCTGTTTGACTATCTGGGATGGATGCAATCAGAGTGTCAAGTCTCAATCTCATGACCTCATCTTCCAGACGGACAGTATGTAACTTGAATTTAGTCCAGGCATCTACTGTTGATAGGAGTAAAATCTGCTTGTCACGATCACTACTCTTGTATGCCCCTTTCATGCACCACACACATAGAGTCTTATCGTGAAGGACACCCATACTGGAGCGGAGCCTTTTAGGTGCACTGGCCTCTAGGGAAGGGTCTTGTTGATCTGATGCTTCATCTCTTTCAAGACGTTCCTCGGATTTGTGTTTGCGTTTTTCGGCTTGAGAGAGCTTGCGCTTGCTGGATAATGATGTATGCATGTGGTGACCCTTTGGTCCCTTCTCCCAATCCACATTTTCATGTATATGTTGAAACTTATCAAGTTCTTTCCATTGTAAAGACTTTTTCCGGATGGATTCCCACTTCTCAGGTGTAATGTTTTCCAAACGATCATCTGCGGTACATCGCTTACCACAGAGTAAAATGCACTCGTATTCATTTAATGTCTTGTCTGGTAACTCTTCACTCTCTCTTCTATTATCCATTATTTCGGTCACTTCACAAGTCGGCTGATGGGCATGCGATCCATCTGAAACAGTAAAAAAGTAATATTAGATATACACCGCAGGCAGAGAACAACAGTGATGATAGCAGCGAAAGTGAGGACAGTGATTCTGATAGTGGCTCATACAGTGAATCATGTAGTGACAGTGAAGTGGCAGATTAGTATGTACAATTAGTATAATACAATACAATAACAATACAATATACAATACAATACAATACAATAACCATTCCAGTGGATTTGTAATGCCAGAATTAGTGAAAAAGGACACCTCATTCGTCCTTGTAGCTCATCTGATGCCAGAGATATTACATTTCATGTTTTTCAAGATGGCGTTGGCGGCCATTTTGAATATTGGGCTCTAGCAGAATTAGCCGTCATTTTTCAGAGGGGCATAGGAGCTAATTTTCCTTTAAAATGGTTCAGGTTGTCAAATCCATCGAGAGAAAAAGGTAGGAACAATATGGTCACGGATTCCAAGCAAATGACTCTACTAGTAGGAGGATTCCTAGCCCCCTGCCCCAAGAAGAAAAAGTAGGACAGTAAATGAGACAGACAGAAACGGCTAAAGTTGTGTAGAGGATGCCAAACCTCATTCTGGATAGGACCAGCCCTAACCGAGAAGGAGGATACATTCGGTAAATATATTTGAATTCGTGTAGCCTACTGGAGAGAGAGAGAGAGAGAGAGAATAATCATTATGATCATCCCCATCATCATTACCATCATGGGGGTAGGGGATGGGGGGGTTACCGTAATTACCATCATGGGGGTAGGGGATGGGGGGTTTACCGTAATTACCATCATGGGGGTAGGGATGGGGGGGTTACCGTAATTACCATCATGGGGGTAGGGGGTGGGGGGGTTACCGTAATTACCATCATGGGGGTAGGGGATGGGGGGGTTACCGTAATTACCATCATGGGGGTAGGGGATGGGGGGGTTACCGTAATTACCATCATGGGGGTAGGGGATGGGGGGGTTACCGTAATTACCATCATGGGGGTAGGGGATGGGGGGGTTACCGTAATTACCATCATGGGGGTAGGGGATGGGGGGGTTACCGTAATTACCATCATGGGGGTAGGGGATGGGGGGTTACCGTAATTGGATAGCTCGGTAAGTTGAGGGAGTTAGGAAGCTGTAGGTCCCGGGTGGTGGTGGGGGTGCACTACTTTACCACCACTACCAGGCTCGGTTATGGGGGAGATAGTTGATTTTTATCCATCAACTTTTAACTTTAAGATTTTAAGGCGTTCGTTCCATTAGTTTGGCGATTTTAAGACTTTTGGCTCCTTTTTTTGTATCTATATCAAGAACTTTCATGCCCTTTAGGTGTCAATTTTTCTACCGAAAAGTGTACAAATGTATCTTGAAGGGGGGTGTAGGGGGTGTTTTTTAAGCTTGATGGAGGTCTAGCGAGGAAACCAAGAAATAATTATATATATATATATTAATCGATCAAAAATATCCAGTACCCCCTTAACTCCACCACCCAGATCCCAACCATCTATTTCTGCTACAACAATATATGTGGTTGTGTGCAACCCAATAATAACCAATAATAACCAATCATCAACATTTCTGCTACAACAATATATGTGGTTGTGTGCAACCCAATAATAACCAATAATAACCAATCATCAACATTTCTGCTACAACAATATATGTGATTGTGTGCAACCCAATAATAACCAATAATAACCAATCATCAACATTTCTGCTACAACAATATATGTGGTTGTGTGCAACCCAATAATAACCAATAATAACCAATCATCAACATTTCTGCTACAACAATATATGTGGTTGTGTGCAACCCAATAATAACCAATAATAACCAATCATCAACATTTTGTGTATGGTAAATTGCAGCTGACGATAAATTGTAATGTCTCAATTTTTATTACTTGGCTATTACGTAGAATTTGTATGGAAATATGGTGTTTATTGAGAAAGCCTTTGCATTACTATGATGGAGAGACATAAGAGTTTCATATTGTTCCATTATTTTTTGTTTTTGTTCTATGTGAGTGAGGGAGACAAAAGGCAGAACTGCCTGTAGCGAGTGCCTCCCCCATAGTTGAAAGAGTGACAGGGCCAAAATCAAGGAACTTTCGAGCCAAAATGCCTGGTCAGCTGTTGAATAGAAGAAAGTCTGAGAGTAATGTTTCACTCTTGGGTTGGAGAGTTGACAGTTGATAAGGGGTTCAATTTACCGGCAGCTGAAATAGATCCGGCCATAATATGTCTCACAATGAGTATCTTGAAAATTGAGCATGGTTATATTTGACGGATTTATTAAGAGAGGAGCCAAACCAAGTGACCATCATTAATTAGATATTTATTAATAGGAGTTCTGAATACGGATTGGACGGATTTAGATTAATTCTGGTCACTACTTTCACCTGGTACTCAAAACACACTCACACACCTATTAAGTCTAAACCCACATTCGATGTCCCCCCCCCCCATCCCCCAGAACAAAAACACATACGGTAAAAAAGGGGGCGTGGTTTAGTTTATTAGTGGTGGTGTTCTGTTGTTCGCTGTTTATTGTTATCTCTCTCTCTCTCTCTCTCTCTCTCTCTCTCTCTCTCTCTCTCTCTCTCTCTCTCTCTCTCTCTCTCTCTCTCTCTCTCTCTATACATATATTCTTTTACTCTGACATTAATGATGATGATGATGTTACTGAATAATCCACGACCCACTTCTACAATAAAACAGAACATTTACGTCAGCATTTAGCCGGTACATTTATGAGTAACTCGCTAATGCATCTATTTACCAGAATGTGAAGGGAAAAATATCAACTCTCTCTCTCTCTCTCTCTCTCACACACACTCACTCTCTCCTCTCTTAGGGCCCAGAACAGATGGGAAGGGCCTCTTGAAAGTCCTGTATCACTTTTTTATGGCCAAGTGGGATGGTTATGGCCAAGAATACACGGCCAGATTCCCTAAATGTTATTTGCTGGTTAGGCCTTACTACAGAACCATTGCCGGTACAGTTGCCATCATTATCAACATGGGACACAGAGACGATTTGATTCAGTATAGGAAGATAGTTTTAACCCTTTGCTGCCTAGTGATTCTGCCTATACTGCATAACATCGTTGAATAATATACGATTTTATTCAACTTAGGAAGGAACTTTGGATGCCAGAGGGTAATTGAGATGGCTTATACCCCTTTGCTTCCTAATGATTCTGCCTATGCTGCATAAAATCGTTTAATAGTAGCCAAATCATAATCGTCACATGAGTGAATGGAAGATTTGACACTCCTTGCTTCCTATAGATCCTTACTATGCTGCATAAAATGTTGTAATAAAAAACTTATTCTAATGATTATATGAGTGAAAGATTAAGTATATTCACAGGGTTGTAATATATAGTTGGAAGTTGAGTGAACAAATTTAACTTTTTGAAATAGTGTAGTCTGCAGTAGGTAACATTACTAATTCGCATTAAAGAGGGCTGGGCGTATTTATGTGCTCATTATGTATTTATGTGCTTATTATGTATTTATGTGCTCATTATGTATTTATGTGCTCATTATGTATTTATGTGCTCATTATGTATTATGTATTATGTGCTCATTATGTATTTATGTGCTCATTATGTATTTATGTGCTCATTATGTATTTATGTGCTCATTATGTATTTATGTGCTCATTATGTATTTATGTGCTCATTATGTATTTATGTGCTCATTATGTATTTATGTGCTCATTATGTATTTATGTGCTCATTATGTATTTATGTGCTCATTATGTATTTATGTGCTCATTATGTATTTATGTGCTCATTATGTATTTATGTGCTCATTATGTATTTATGTGCTCATTATGTATTATGTGCTCATTATGTATTTATGTGCTCATTATGTATTTATGTGCTCATTATGTATTTATGTGCTCATTATGTATTTATGTGCTCATTATGTATTTATGTGCTCATTATGTATTTATGTGCTCATTATGTATTTATGTGCTCATTATGTATTTATGTGCTCATTATGTATTTATGTGCTCATTATGTATTTATGTGCTCATTATGTATTTATGTGCTCATTATGTATTTATGTGCTCATTATGTATTTATGTGCTCATTATGTATTTTATTACTATTTTATTAGTTTTCTTCCTAGACCTCCATCAAGCTTAAAAAACACCTGCCCAAAACCCTCCTTCAAGATGAATGTGTAAATATTTTGATAGAAAAATTTCCCGGCCGAAGGCCAGTTTCTCTTAAATTACAAGCTCGCTATCGCTCGCCAGGAAAAAAATCGACACCAATATGACAAAAAAAGTCTTAATATTGTCAAAGAAATGGGCGAAAGGTCTTAAAATCGCCAAATTTGATGGGCCAAACTTCTTATAATCTGAAAACTTTTGGGGCAAAACATGAGGAAGAAGAGTGACCATAAAAACGGGCCATCTCTCCTTCTTAGTATACATAAACCTTTTATGATGGTTAACCCCTTGAGGACTGTGACTTGTTTCCACTGTTTATTCTGGCTGTTATTGGAAGATTTTATTCAGCTTAGGAAGAACGTGTGGGAGCTGGGGAGTTAGTTGAGATCGTTTCTACCCCTTTGATTCCTAGCGACCCTTCCTAAATTACATAAAATCGTCTATGATAACCAGAATATGTAAAAATGCGTCCTTAAATACTGAAGGAGTTAAGGGGAAATGTCCACGTGAGGGATTATTTTCTTGACCTCCTTTTCACTCATGTTTAGTCCCATTAGTTTTGTGATTTTAAGACGTTTGCCCCGTTACTTTAGCGATGTAAAGACCTTTCACCCAATTTCTGTCAATTTTAAGACCTTTCGTGCCATTTAGGTGTTGATTTTTTGCCTGGCGAGCGATAGCAAGCCTGTAATTTAGGAGAAACCGGCTTTCGGCCGGGACATTTTTCTACCGAAAAATTTACAAATTTACATCGAAGGAGGGGTTTTGGGAGTATTTTTTAAAGCTTGATGGAAGTCTAGGGAGGAAACTAAATAACATGCTACAATACAAGACCTGCTACAATATGAAATGCCCAGCTTTTCATATTAAAGGGACTTGGAGATATGCTAGACCTAACACGAATGGTAACCCAAAAAACTCTCTAGCTATGCGAGGACGAGACAGAGGAAAAAGGCAAGGAGGGAAAGGGCAGACGAAGATGAAGAGACTGAGGGAGATGGAAGAGCACATAGAACACCTCGAGCACCTCCTGGCCACCCAAGAGTGGCCAATACATCCCGAAGACTATTAGGTACACATAGTACTCCAAACAATCTCTCCCCAATCTTGTTTGCAAATATCCAAGGCCTAAAAAATAGAACCACGAACAAAGTACCATTTATTAGGGGCCTGCTAGAAGAAGGAAACGTTATATTTACGGCTCTCACAGAAACTCACATTAAAGATCAGGAAGATAGTGAGGTATGGATTCCTGGTTACAACCTACATAGGGCGGACAGAACGCATAGATCACATGGAGGTGTAGCCTTGTACATCCATGACTCACTGATATGTACTGAATTCCTAAATAACAGTAATGAAGTGGTGGAAATACTTGGAGTAAAATAGAATCCCTAAATTTAGCAGTTATTGTTACATACAGGCCTCCGGACTCATCCCCAGAAGAATTCAAAACCCAGCTCAACAAAATAAAATCAGAAGTGGAAACCCTGGGGAACCCAACACCAAATATTATATGGCTAGGAGACTTTAACCTACCAAATATTAAATGGAGACAACTAGAAAACCAGTTAGTGGCAAACAACATCGGAGAAGCAAATACGAGAGAGCTTTTTGAACTTTGCGATTTGTTTAGTCTTACCCAACATATTGCTGAACCCACACGGGAAAACAATATCTTAGACCTGGTCTTCACTAACAACGACTCTCTAGTACACAGCATTAACATATCGGACACAACATACTCAGATCATAAATTAATTGAGATCAAAACAACCTTAGAAAGTGTACAGACAACCTCAGAATCGAGAACAAAAACCGGCCCCTTCAGTAAATTTAACTTCAATAACAAAAACATTAGGTGGGAAGAGGTATATCAAGAAATGGAGGAAATAGACTGGGAAGATTTATTGAATAACCTGACACCAGCAGAATGTCTAGTCTTAATAACAGAAACCATGACCCAAATCTGTAGCCACCATATACCTGCAAGACAAACAAAACGAAGAAGCAAACAATATCGGGAAAGGAGGAGGCTGTACAGAAGACGAAAATTACTCCCACAAAGATGCACACATCAAAATCTACAGGATAGGCAAAAGGCCGAAATAGATAGAGAAATTGTGGAAATTGAACAAAGGCTAAGAATATCATATGAACTACAACATATGGAAGAGGAGAGGAAAGCTATTGCAGGTATAAAGGAAAATTCCAAATACTTCTTTTCATACGCCAAACAAAAGGCTAAAACAACATCAAACATCGGCCCACTGAGCAAAGGGGACGACTCTTTCACAGGGGACAAAAAGGAAATGAGCGAACTCTTAAGCAGGCAGTATGAAATGGCATTCAGTGAGCCTGATGAAACAAAAGTCATCAGAGACCAAAATATATTTTTCATGGAAACCTCCCCCACGGAAACCCCTCAGATGCTGGATATTGATTTCGGTCCAAAAGACATAGAAGAAGCCATTTCCAACATGCCATCCCACTCGGCACCAGGCCCGGACTCATGGAATTCGATCCTAATGAAGAAATGTAAGGAAAACCTCTCAAAACCCCTGGCTATAATGTGGAGAAGGAGTCTAGACACTGGTGACATACCAGATAGCTTGAAAAACGCAATAATTGCCCCACTGCATAAAGGAGGGAGTAAAGCACTACCAAAAAACTACCGCCCGGTAGCTCTAACCTCTCACATCATTAAAGTTTTCGAACGAGTCCTGCGAAGAAAAATTTCAACATTCATGGAGACAAATGAACTACACAACACCGGTCAACATGGGTTCAGAGCGGGAAGATCATGTCTCTCACAACTTTTGGAACACTATGACAAAATTCTTAAAGCGCTAGAAGAAAAGAAAAAGTGGATGTCATTTACACCGATTTTGCTAAGGCATTTGATAAATGTGACCATGGTATAATAGCCCACAAACTGAAAGCAAAAGGTATAACTGGGAAAATCGGACGGTGGATATACAATTTCCTCGTAAACCGAAAACAATCAGTAGCAGTAAACCAAGTCACATCTGAGCCTTCGGATGTCAAAAGCTCAGTGCCCCAAGGAACAGTGCTAGCGCCCCTTCTGTTCCTCATACTAATTTGCGACATAGATACCAACACCAGACACAGTACGGTGTCGTCTTTTGCTGATGACACAAAATTAAGCAAGATAGTAAACACACAAGAAGACACGGGCCGACTGCAGGAAGACATGAATGTAGTGTTCCAGTGGACCAGGGAAAACAACATGCAATTCAATGAGGAAAAATTCCAATTAATACGGTACGGAGATAATAATGGTGTTAAAGAAATTACAAATTACTTAACAGAATCTAACCACATAATAGAACGGAAAGACAGTGTGAAAGACCTTGGGGTATTAATGTCTGAAAATATGGGTTTCAAAGTACATAACCAGGTCAAAGTGGCGGCTGCGAAACGTCTAACGGGTTGGATTCTGCGTACTTTTAAAACACGCGGTGAAGTACCTATGATAACGCTCTTCAAATCTCTAGTGCTACCGCGACTTGAATATTGTAGCGTATTAACATCCCCATACAAACCAGGTGAAATAAATGACGTAGAGAGTGTACAAAGAAATTTCACTTCGCATATAAGTTCGATAAAACAGCTACACTATTGGGAGGTTTAAGAGCACTGAATTTGTACTCAATGGAGCGTAGAAGAGAATGTTACCTAATAATATACATGTGGAAAATCACAGAGGGTTTAGTACCAAACCTACATACTCTGACAGTCATGAAATTCAGTGATAGGAGAGGCTGGGAATGCGAACTCCCCCGGATGAATAACAGGGGTGCTATGGGCTCTCTGCGAGAGGGCTGGTTATCACACAGAGGCCCACGTCTCTTCAACAAACTCCCACGGCGAGTAAGAGACATGAGGGACGTCTCGTTAGACAGCTTCAAGAGAGGCCTGGATGTCGAACTGCAAAAGGTGCCAGACGAGCCCATCCTCGCAAGGGAGCGAGCTGTCGCTTCAAACAGTCTACTGCACCAAATCACCACCCAAAACGAGGGGCGTCGCGCTCCTTGGTGCCGCTAGAAGAGTGGCGAACACATCATAAGGTATCATAAGGTAAGGTGTCAATGGGCCTTTAAGTACTGCAAGCTCTTCATAACAGTTGTCCCAGGTTTATATGTCGGGAACTGTACCGCGAAGTATAGAATAGGATGTCCAAACTGTACGCGGTCAACCAGTTAGTGCGGGATATCAATGACAAACAAACTCCCACAGACATGAGTAGACTTAGATTAACCCCTTCTGTACCGGTGACGGCTTTTTCATTTTATTCTAGCTATATTTAGACGATTTTGTACAGCTTAAGAAGGATCTGTGGGAGTTAAAAGGTCTAATTAAGATAGTTCGAAGCCTTTTAATTGCTGGAGGCTCTGTTTAAACTGAATAAAATCGTCTAATAGTAGCCGTAATATACTGAAAGAGATGTCACCGGTACTGAATGAGTTAATAAATTTGATGTCAAAATGTACCTGAATATGTAGTACATGTTGATACCAAAATGGGCCTAATATTTTGTGGTTAGTATTGTTATCAATGTCTGGTATCAATTGACCACTTGCGAGTTTCAGGCTATAATGAAGTTGGAGCTATAAACATCGATATTAAACAGAAATAAAATAATTATGTAGGTTTCTAATGGATAAAAAGTATGTTGCATTGGGTTTTATGTATTTATATAAGCACTACAACCGCAATTTTGGTGATAATTTTGTTAATTATCGATGTCTACATCTCCAACTTCCTTATAGACCGAGACAACTGACTCACAGGTGGTCAGTTGTTCCACCGCCTACCCTATACTGTACTGGCAGGTGAGCCTTAACTCTGGGGGGTCGTTTTAGGTCTCCTATATCTTGCTCCATTAGTTTGGAGATTTTAAAAAGCTTCGCCCCTTTACTTTGGCGATATTAAGACGCTTCACTCCATTCAGGTGTATATTTTTTCTGGGCAAGAGACAGCACACACACACACCACTTTAGTTTATGGGCCAGGGTGAAATTTGGTCTCACTAGAGAGGGATTTTTAGCTATGTTTATAATCTGCTATTGTCTGTTCTTTATAATTTGGTCTCACTAGAGAGGGATTTTAGCTATGCTTATAATCTACTATTGTCTGTTCTTTATAATTTGGTCTCACTAGAGAGGGATTTTAGCTATGTTTATAATCTACTATTGTCTGTTCTTTATAATTTGGTCTCACTAGAGAGGGATTTTTGCTATGTTTATAATCTACTATTGTCTGTTCATTATAATTTGGTCTCACTAGAGAGGGATTTTAACTATGTTTATAATCTACGATTGTCTGTTCTTTATAATTTGGTCTCACTAGAGAGGGATTTTAGCTATGTTTATAATCTACGATTGTCTGTTCTTTATAATTTGGTCTCACTAGAGAGGGATTTTAGCTATGTTTATAATCTACTATTGTCTGTTCTTTATAATTTGGTCTCACTAGAGAGGGATTTTAGCTATGTTTATAATCTACTATTGTCTGTTCTTTATAATTTGGTCTCATCAGAGAGGAATTTTAGCTATGTTTATAATCTACTATTGTCTGTTCATTATAATTTGGTCTCACTAGAGAGGGATTTTAGCTATGTTTATAATCTACTATTGTCTGTTCTTTATAATTTGGTCTCACTAGAGAGGGATTTTAGCTATGTTTATAATCTACTATTGTCTGTTCTTTATAATTTGGTCTCACTAGAGAGGGATTTTAGCTATGTTTATAATCTACTATTGTCTGTTCTTTATAATTTGGTCTCACTAGAGAGGGATTTTAGCTATGTTTATAATCTACTATTGTCTGTTCTTTATAATTTGGTCTCACTAGAGAGGGATTTTAGCTATGTTTATAATCTACTATTGTCTGTTCTTTATAATTTGGTCTCACTAGAGAGGGATTTTAGCTATTTTTATAATCTACTATTGTCAGTTCTTTATAATTTGGTCTCACTAGAGAGGGATTTTAGCTATGTTTATAATCTACTATTGTCTGTTCTTTATAATTTGGTCTCACTAGAGAGGGATTTTAGCTATGTTTATAATCTACTATTGTCTGTTCTTTATAATTTGGTCTCACTAGAGAGGGATTTTAGCTGTTTATAATCTACTATTGTCTGTTCTATATAATTTGGTCTCACTAGAGAGGGATTTTAGCTATGTTTATAATCTACTATTGTCTGTTCTTTATAATTTGGTCTCACTAGAGAGGGATTTTAGCTATGTTTATAATCTACTATTGTCTGTTCTTTATAATTTGGTCTCACTAGAGAGGGATTTTGCTATGTGTATAATCTACTATTGTCTGTTCTTTATAATTTTGTCTCACTAGAGAGGGATTTTAGCTATGTTTATAATCTACTATTGTCTGTTCATTATAATTTGGTCTCACTAGAGAGGGATTTTAGCTATGTTTATAATCTACTATTGTCTGTTCTTTATAATTTGGTCTCACTAGAGAGGGATTTTAGCTATGTTTATAATCTACTATTGTCTGTTCTTTATAATTTGGTCTCACTAGAGAGGGATTTTAGCTATGTTTATAATCTACTATTGTCTGTTCTTTATAATTTGGTCTCACTAGAGAGGGATTTTAGCTATGTTTATAATCTACTATTGTCTGTTCTTTATAATTTGGTCTCACTAGAGAGGGATTTTAGCTATGTTTATAATCTACTATTGTCTGTTCTTTATAATTTGGTCTCACTAGAGAGGGATTTTAGCTATTTTTATAATTACTATTGTCTGTTCTTTATAATTTGGTCTCACTAGAGAGGGATTTTAGCTATGTTTATAATCTACTATTGTCTGTTCTTTATAATTTGGTCTCACTAGAGAGGGATTTTAGCTATGTTTATAATCTACTATTGTCTGTTCTTTATAATTTGGTCTCACTATAGAGGGATTTTAGCTGTTTATAATCTACTATTGTCTGTTCTATATAATTTGGTCTCACTAGAGAGGGATTTTAGCTATGTTTATAATCTACTATTGTCTGTTCTTTATAATTTGGTCTCACTAGAGAGGGATTTTAGCTATGTTTATAATCTACTATTGTCTGTTCTTTATAATTTGGTCTCACTAGAGAGGGATTTTAGCTATGTTTATAATCTACTATTGTCTGTTCTTATAATTTGGTCTCACTAGAGAGGGATTTTAGCTATGTTTATAATCTACTATTGTCTGTTCTTTATAATTTGGTCTCACTAGAGAGGGATTTTAGCTATTATATGTTTATAATCTACTATTGTCTGTTCTTTATAATTTGGTCTCACTAGAGAGGGATTTTAGCTATGTTCATAATCTACTATTGTCTCTTCTTTATAATTTGGTCTCACTAGAGAGGGATTTTAGCTATGTTTATAATCTACTATTGTCTGTTCTTTATAATTTGGTCTCACTAGAGAGGGATTTTAGCTATGTTTATAATCTAATATTGTCTGTTCTTTATAATTTGGTCTCACTAGAGAGGGATTTTAGCTATGTTTATAATCTACTATTGTCTGTTCTTTATAATTTGGTCTCACTAGAGAGGGATTTTAGCTATGTTTATAATCTACTATTGTCTGTTCTTTATAATTTGGTCTCACTAGAGAGGGATTTTAGCTATGTTTATAATCTACTATTGTCTGTTCTTTATAATTTGGTCTCACTAGAGAGGGATTTTAGCTATGTTTATAATCTACTATTGTCTGTTCTTTATAATTTGGTCTCACTAGAGAGGGATTTTAGCTATGTTTATAATCTACTATTGTCTGTTCTTTATAATTTGGTCTCACTAGAGAGGGATTTTAGCTATGTTTATAATCTACTATTGTCTGTTCTTTATAATTTGGTCTCACTAGAGGGATTTTAGCTATGTTTATAATCTACTATTGTCTGTTCTTTATAATTGGTCTCACTAGAGAGGGATTTTAGCTATGTTTATAATCTACTATTGTCTGTTCTTTATAATTGGTCTCACTAGAGAGGGATTTTAGCTATGTTTATAATCTACTATTGTCTGTTCTTTATAATTTGGTCTCACTAGAGAGGGATTTTAGCTATGTTTATAATCTACTATTGTCTGTTCTTTATAATTTGGTCTCACTAGAGAGGGATTTTAGCTATGTTATAATCTACTATTGTCTGTTCTTTATAATTTGGTCTCACTAGAGAGGGATTTTAGCTATGTTTATAATCTACTATTGTCTGTTCTTTATAATTTGGTCTCACTAGAGAGGGATTTTAGCTATTATATGTTTATAATCTACTATTGTCTGTTCTTTATAATTTGGTCTCACTAGAGAGGGATTTTAGCTATGTTCATAATCTACTATTGTCTGTTCTTTATAATTTGGTCTCACTAGAGAGGGATTTTAGCTATGTTTATAATCTACTATTGTCTGTTCTTTATAATTTGGTCTCACTAGAGAGGGATTTTAGCTATGTTTATAATCTACTATTGTCTGTTCTTTATAATTTGGTCTCACTAGAGAGGGATTTTAGCTATGTTTATAATCTACTATTGTCTGTTCTTTATAATTTGGTCTCACTAGAGAGGGATTTTAGCTATGTTTATAATCTACTATTGTCTGTTCTTTATAATTTGGTCTCACTAGAGAGGGATTTTAGCTATGTTTATAATCTACTATTGTCTGTTCTTTATAATTTGGTCTCACTAGAGAGGAATTTTAGCTATGTTTATAATCTACTATTGTCTGTTCTTTATAATTTGGTCTCACTAGAGAGGGATTTTAGCTATGTTTATAATCTACTATTGTCTGTACTTTATAATTTGGTCTCACTAGAGAGGGATTTTAGCTATGTTTATTATCTACTATTGTCTGTTCTTTATAATTTGGTCTCACTAGAGAGGGATTTTAGCTATGTTTATAATCTACTATTGTCTGTTCTTTATAATTTGGTCTCACTAGAGAGGGATTTTAGCTATGTTTATAATCTACTATTGTCTGTTCTTTATAATTTGGTCTCACTAGAGAGGGATTTTAGCTATGTTTATAAGCTACTATTGTCTGTTCTTTATAATTTGGTCTCACTAGAGAGGGATTTTAGCTACATTTATAGTCTACTATTGTCTGTTCTTTATGATTAGGCCAAAAATCTTAACACTTAACTTCTGTAACTACAAAAATTAAGGCTAGAACAAATAGGCTGTAAATGTCGACACCTATTGCCTGTCTCTGGTAAAAATATTAGCTCGATTACCGTTTTTAGTTATAGAAATTAGTGGTCAATATTCCTGGCCTTATTATATAAATAGACTATAAACATGTTTTCTTATTGTTGTTGATTTGTTATTTCAATGTGATAACTTTGGTCAATGAGTTCCCGTATCATTTACTATCCATTTATTGGAGACTATGCTGGAAGTTTGACCTCTTGGATGGCGCCGATTCCTGTGATATCAGTATCTGACCTATCGATTACAGTGTAAAAATTGTGTATTCAAATGTAACATAAATTATACACATACTAAATGTTTCAATCGTTTAGGTGTTCAACTGTAACGAATATTACACACATAATGTTTTAACCGTTTACGTGTTCAAATGAAACGAACATTACACACATAATAAATGTTGCAATCGTTTACGTGTTCAAATGTAACGAACATGATACACATAATAAGTTTTTCAATCGTGTGCATGTTTAAATTAGCATACAAACTATCAAATCACTTATGTGTAGGCCTATATAGGCTATATGTTTTTTATTTGAACACACAATTTTTACAGTATACTATTGCACGCCACTTTGAAGCAGATTATTACAGGGTAGGATAGGTTAAGCTTAGGTGAGGTTAGCCCTTAAGGTGTAAGATTATGTAATGGTTTTGAAGTGATAGTTTAGATAAACACTATTTTGTGCAACTTTTAGGTCATTTTTATTTTATTTATTATCATTATCATTATTGAGGGTTTTGATCGTTTTTGTAATTTTCCAACCATGTATTTATAGTTCCGGCCAAAGGCCGGTCTCTTCAATTTTACAGGCTCCCTATCGCTCGCCAGGATAAAATCGACACCTGAATGGAGCGAAACGTCTTATAATAGCCAAGATAATTAAAGTAAAGGAAATTACTTGAGGGTGGAATAACCATATTGGCTCCTGAAGAAATCATTACGTTGCTTACACTTTACACTCCACTCCCTTAAACACTATGCGGTAGTTTCAAAATAAGTGTTCTAGCGATGTGAAGCAAACAAGATACTCCCAGGGATTCACAGGCGGGGAAGTCCTTTTTTATACACATTGTTTACATAAAGGAATGTAGGAAGAAAAGTAAATTACTTCCTCGTTTGTATGCATTGTTTACATGAAAGAATAAGAGAAGAAAACATATTCATTCCTCGTTTGTGTGCATTTCTGACATGAAAGAATATGGGAGGAAACACAATTAATTCCTCTTTGTGTGCATTTTTTTATATGAAAGAATATGGGAGGAATGTACAATTAATTCCTTTTTAATACACATTTTTACATGAAAGAATACGGGAGGAAAGCAAAATTAATTCCTCTTTTATATACCGGTACTGTATATTTTTGCATAACAGAATATCAAATAAATGTATTCCTCTTTCATGCAAATGTTTTATTTAACAGAATATGGGAGGACAAACTAATTAAAACACAAATTCCTGCACCTAATAGTGGCGTCTTCCATTCATGAAACATTTAGAGTCATTGAATTTGAAAGGTTTGAATTGAATATACAAAAACAATATACAAAGGAACCACAGACAAATGATCCTGACAAGGCTGAAGGTGGGTGGAGTGTTAACCCTTGGGAAATATGATGGTGCATTTATGTTCTGTTTAGTGGTTATTATTAGACGATTTCATTCAGATTAGGAAGCGTATTTGGAAGTCATAAGGGTTAATTGGGATAGCTTTTACCCATTTGAGTCCTATAGATTCTTCCCAACTTGCATAAATTCGTATATTGATAGCCAGAATAGACTGTCAAAATGCGTCATAATCTTCAAATGGTTAACCAATTCAGTACCGGTGACATTCTTCGTATTGTATTCTAGCAACTATTAGGCGATTGTATTCAGTTTAAAAAGGGCCTCCAGCAATTAAGAGGCTTCAAAATATCTCAATTAACCCTTTGCACTACCACAGATCCTTCTTAAGCTGCACAAAATCGTCTAAATATAGCTACCATAAAATACAAAGACGTCGCTGGTATAGAAGGGGTTAATGTGAGATGAAACTAAACTCCGAGATGGGTTAATTGACTATAGTTCTGACAATATTTGTGTCGTATTGTGATTTATGTTTAGTCTTTTCGCTCATACTTTGGTTGACTTGCCCACTGCATTAAAGTCGAAGATGTTACGTTATTTTATTTATGCAAGCGTAAGGTACCTTGGGTTAAGTTAGATACGTTATATTAGGTTAAGTTAGATTATATTAGGTTAAGTTAGATTAGGTATGAGTAAATTAGGTTAAGTTAGATTAGGTATGAGTAAATTAGGTTAGGATTAGATAAGGTATGAGTAGAGTAGGTTTTTGTAGATTATGGTAGGTTAGGTTAGATTAGGTTAGGTTGGATGAGGCGTGAGTGAATTAGGTTAGGATTAGATAAGGTATGAGTAACTAGGTTTTGGTAGATTAGATTAGGTTATATTAGGTTAGGTTGAATGAGGTGTGAGTAAATTAGGTTAGGATTAGATAAGGTATGAGTAGACTAGGTTTAAGTAGATTAGGTTAGGCTAGGTTTGGTCATGTCACATTTGCTTAGGGCGGAGTGACAGTAAAGCCGGTATCACACGAGAACCTTTATAGTCAACATTCGGCGATCAACACTTTTCTTGCAACATTTCTGGAATATTTTGTATGGGTATCCGCAACTAGACTAATAATAGATGAATTTAGGTGAGATTAATATGTTAAATGTTTGGCTCATAATATGCCAGACCAGTGTTGAGGGAAAAAGCGCTCGTGTGATATCAGCTTGAGCGATATGGCCAGTGAACGAAATGACCGTACTCCCAATAATTAAAAGAAGCCCTTGTGATCCGCTGTAAATTCGTATGACATTTAGATTTTATTCTGCCGTTTGGTGTGGAAGCGAATCAAATCAATGAATGTAATTGGTGGCACTAAGCTCATAATGTATTTTATGTTCCAAAGCGGCGAAGTATTAATTGCGTGACATAATATGGGTGCGCAACAGTTTAGGGGGTAGTGCTTGGTTTTTGGTCTATGTACCGGTATTTATTAGTTTTATTTAATTTTTAGACCTCCATCAAACTTAAAATAGCACCCCCTAGACCCCCTTTCAAGATAAATTTGTACATTTTTCGGTGGAAAAATGTCCTGTCCGAAGGCCGGTTCCTTCTAAAATTACAGGCTCACTATCGCTCGCCAGGAAAAAATCGACACCTAAATGGCAGGAAAGGTCTTAACATTGACGGAGAAATGGGGCGAAAGGTCTTAAAATCGACAAACTAAAGGCACGAAAATCTTAAAACCTCAAAACTAATATGCTGAACATGAGGGAGAAGGAGGTCCATAAAAAGCGAGTACTACCCCCTTAACGTTTTTGTGGAATCCAGTGTTGTTAATAGGCTTAATTGAGGGGTGAGTTACATAGAATAAATAACTATGGTTATTGTTATGCTGTGGTCTAGTTGAGGGGGGTCACCGGCTTAATTTTATCTTTTTCTCCTTTTCTCTCTTTCTCTGGCTTATATCCATTCGGCCCCATTCAGCCAACTGTTTTAAGACGTTTATCCCCCATCCAGGTGTCGATTACTTCCTGGCGAGCGATAGCGAGCCAGCATTGTATGGAGGAATCCGACTAAGCCGGAGACATTTTTCTATCGAAAAATTTACAAATTTGGCTTGCTGTCAAAACAAGAATATATATATATGCTGGCTCGCTACCGCTGGCCAGGAAAATATTGACACCTGGATGGGGGTAAACAGTAGGCTGAATGGGGCCGAATGGATACAAGCCAAAGAGAGAGGGACAGAAAGAGAAAGAGAAAAAAGCGAGGTGGGCTCCCTTAAGTACCCGATAATGATACACAAAATACCTGTAAGGAATGTTAGCTATCATTATAGAGTTAGGTGTGGATGGTGTATTAAATACCTGTAAGGAATGTTAGCTATCATTATAGAGTTAGGTGTGGATGGTGTATTAAATACCTGTAAGGAATGTTAGCTATCATTATAGAGTTAGGTGTGGATGGTGTATTAAATACCTGTAAGGAATGTTAGCTATCATTATAGAGTTAGGTGTGGATGGTGTATTAAATACCTGTAAGGAATGTTAGCTATCATTATAGAGTTAGGTGTGGATGGTGTATTAAATACCTGTAAGGAATGTTAGCTATCATTATAGAGTTAGGTGTGGATGGTGTATTAAATACCTGTAAGGAATGTTAGCTATCATTATAGAGTTAGGTGTGGATGGTGTATTAAATACCTGTAAGGAATGTTAGCTATCATTATAGAGTTAGGTGTGGATGGTGTATTAAATACCTGTAAGGAATGTTAGCTATCATTATAGAGTTAGGTGTGGATGGTGTATTAAATACCTGTAAGGAATGTTAGCTATCATTATAGAGTTAGGTGTGGATGGTGTATTAAATACCTGTAAGGAATGTTAGCTATCATTATAGAGTTAGGTGTGGATGGTGTATTAAATAAGTTGAATAATACAGTAAGCTATAACTCATTCATTATAATACAGTAAGCTATAACTCATTCATTATAATACAGTAAGCTATAACTCATTCATTATAATACAGTAAGCTATAACTCATTCATTATAATACAGTAAGCTATAACTCATTCATTATAATACAGTAAGCTATAACTCATTCATTATAAGTAGCCCAGAAATCGTAAACAATAAATATCCACTGTAACTCAAAAAGGGCTAGAGCGAATTGGCTGTAAATGTTCACACCTCTTCCCTGGCTGACTCTTCCTACGTGGTATAAATATTTGCTCGATTGCTCTAGTCCTTATTGAATGATAGAGGTTAGTGTTCGGGATGTTTGGCTCTACCTATAATGAACAGGGTACAGCTGTCTTGTATGCTGTGGTCCAGTTAGTACGCGATATTGATACACAAATTATCCACGAGGAAGAAGTGTGTTTTTGTTACCGGTACCGTGTGTCAATATATATTACATGTTATGCTTGGGATTATATATAGGAAATATTTATTGTACTCTCATATAGGGTTAATGTAATATACTTGCAGTGAATTAGTAATGTACGTGATTATTGGGAGGCGACTGTACACCCCTCTATACCTTTCAGTTTATTGCAGCTACCTTTCACTGAGATCATGGCTGTGTCAACTGTTGAGTTGTGCCTTGTGTGCTATCACTAAGGGTTGGTTTGAAAGTTAACGTGAGGTTTGAAGTTAATTGGAGATTTAACTTACAGTTAGACGCAAAGCCTAATGCCGTCAACACTGGTGGAGATATTTCTCCCTATATGGGGAATGCTCTTTTCTACTACTTCAAGATAGATTGTTAACCCTTTCAAGCTCCAATACGCGTTTCTGTTCTGTTTCTGGCTACTATTAGACGATTTTATTCAGATTAGTAACGGTATATGGAAGTCAAAGGGTTGATCGAGATAGTATTTACCCTTTTAATACCCACAGATACTTCCTAAGCTGCATAAAATCGTCTAATGATAGCCAAAATAAACTGCTAAAACGCGTCAGAGCTTCAAAGGGTTAACATATTTAAACTACTTATCAACTACATTTCAAGTTCCTGTAATTACACACTGTTCCTGCAATCCTTAAGAAAGTATAAGTTGGCTGGTTAACTACGTATATATATTCATATCATTACCTATGTATTTATGGTAACCAGGGATAAGGTGGCAGCATATTACTACTAAAACATATAGGAGAAGAAGAGAAATACCAGAATATACCAGTTTACAATCAACCAAGAGCTACTGTATATCTACCTACTCACCCCTATTCACCTGGTATTCATTGACCTCCTTAGGCTACATGGTTACTTAACCGTTTTTTTGTTTTTGTTTTTTCTATGTGAGTGAGGGAAACAAAAGGCATAACTGCCTGTAGCGAGTGCCTCCCCCAAAGTTGAAAGAGTGACAGTGCCAAAATCAAGGCACGTTCGAGCCAAAGTGCCTGGACACACAGAGTTTGAAGCAATTTAAGTCATAGGGAGAGGGAAATACTGATTCTGGGAGAGTTCCAGAGCTCAGCTGTTGAATAGAAGAAAGATTGAGATTAACATTTCACTCTTGGGTTAGAGAGTTGTACAGAATAGGGGTGGGATTGTGTTGCAAGACGGATGCTACGTGCTCTACGAAGAGGGAGTGATATACACTGAGAGAGCTCTGAGGAACGCTGATTATTTTAATAGCGGTAGAAGAGTGAGATAGATGCAACATTGTGGTAAAGAGAGAGAGACTGCAAAGAGTGGAGAGGGAGGAATAGCACCAGGATCATCCAAAGTGGAGTTTTCAGCGAAAGTGTTAGCGAAGAGTTCAGCTTTGTCAGAGGAAGAAGTGACGGTAGTGCCGTCAGAGTAAAAAAGAGGAGGGAAAGACGAAGAAGAAAAATTGTTGGAGAATTTTTTTGCTGGATGCCAGAAGGCTTGGGAAGAGCTAGAGTTGGATAGTTCAGTGCATGTATTATTGATGAAAGAATGTCTGGCGAGTCGAAGAACAGATTTGGCTTGATTCCGGGGAGAAACATAGGAAGTATGAGATTCTTTAGTTTGAAGGCGACGGCACTGTTTGAATGCTTCCTTCTTATTTCGGACAGCAGTAGAGTAAGCGTGGGTAAACCAATATTTTTTTGCAATAGACTGAGAGAAAGAAAATGGAATGTACACTTTCATGCCCAAGAGGATTACCTCGGTAATGCGTTCAGCACTCTCTAAGGGTCCCCGGCCACAGAGGCAAAAGTCATTCCATGGAAAATCAAAGAAGTACTGCCGAAGAGCCTCCTAGTCGGAAGCGCTAAAGAGCCACAAACGCCGCCGGCTGGGAAGATCGGGTGGCCGTACCAGAGAGATAGGACAGGTAACAGAGATAAGTTTATGGTCGGAGAAGCCCAAAGGAGAGAAAAGATTTACAGTATAAGCAGAAGGGTTAGAAGTTAGAAATAGGTCAAGAATGTTGGGCCGATCTCTTAAGCGATCCGGGATACGGGTGAGTTGCTGGACTAACTGCTCTAAGTCATTTAGAATAGAAAAGATGTAAGCTTGTTCACCAGTGAAAAGAGAGGAGAGCCATTGGCGGTGGTGAACGTTAAAATCTCCTTGGATGGAGATTTCTGCGAAAGGAGAGATAAATAGAATGTGTTCCACTTTAGAAGTTAGATAGTCAAAGAATTTTGGATAGTCAGTAGAATTAGGGGGGGAGATAAACAGCGCAGAAATATTTAGTTTGAGAGTAAGATACTACTGTACCTTGCATATACCTGAATAGGAAACTACTGTACTACATCTCTACTTTAAATGAATAGGTTATTTTCTTAATTGACGAAATATTCCACTATTAACCCTTTCACTGCGGGTGATGTTATCACACACGTCCTGGATATATCCTGGAATTATTAGCCCATTAATGGCTGTGGAGACGAACGTGAGTGATCAGGAGCACAGCAGACCCCGTTCGCTCAGCAGCAGGCCAACTGCGACTCTGACTCTCTCTCCCCTCGTCTAGCGAGATATATTCAGTGTTGCCAAAGGCAAATTTAGCGGAACATTGCTAATTTTCAGAGATATTGCCGATGTCTGTAATAACGCTGTGCCTGAAACCCGCGAACTAGAGAGCTCATTCTGGCGTCATTTGAAAGTTTTTTTCTTCTATTTATTTGCTGTAAACATTTCATTTCATTCAGGCACTTGTTTAAGCAATCAGGAGTGCCTACATGATCCCTATTATAGCAGGAAATCCCCCACACTGAAAGGGTTAAAAGCAAGTCGCACATCAGTAAACAAGAGAGGTTCATTACAATTATTTGTCAACATGTTAAGATTAAATGTATTTGTTGAACATATAATAGTCTTACATTAATATACACAATATCTAGCTAGATTAACAAAGAAAGGGTATTGTTAAAAGAATCAAGTAATACCTCAGTGACAAAGATAAGAATATGACAATTTCTCGCCATGTTGAAATAAGTAGTGTATAGTAAACCATGAAATTAATGTTGTTTTTTGTGTTGCAGGTGTGGTGCGGACATTGGTGGTGCTGGACAGAGAGGCGGCCCGGGGGTACTGGCTCACTGTGGTGGTTACTGATGAGGGCGCTCCACCACTCCAGGACACCTCACATGTAAGTGACTTGTGCTGTTTGAGAGGGTTCCGGGTTAGCTATAAGGTCAGGTATGGTATAGCCTATGTAAGTTTTTAGCCTTCTTTGGAAAGTTCTGCGACGTCTTTTTAACTTTATTCTGACTACTATTAGACGATTTTATGCAGTTTAAAAAGTGCCCCCAGCAATCAAGAGGCTTCTAACTATCTCACTTAACCCTTTTTACTACCACAGATCCTTCTTAAACTGCATATAATCTTCTAAATATAGCTATAATATAATTAAAAAGACGTTGCCGGTACAGAAGGGGTTAACTACAAGGTCAGGTAAACTATGAAAACTTGGATAAGTATAGGAATCTGGGGACATTTGGTGATGGTTCTGACTCGTGATAGGTACTAGGGATCTGGGTTAGCTATAAAATCTGGAATGATGAAATAGGTTTGACTCGGGATAGATAGGTTTCTGAATTAGCTATCTCACCAGGTAATTGATAGGTTGGTTGGGCTCCGGGTTAGCTACAAGATGAGTTAAGACATTGGACGGAGAGGCGGCCCGGGACTGGTTGACTGTGTTTGTGATGAAGGTGCTCTATCACTCCTTGAGACCTTGTATTGTAAGTTGTTATGGTTCTGGGTTAGCTGCAAGGTCAGGTATAGTCATAGACTCCTCTACATAAGGACTGGCGTGCCATACTCGGGTCCCGGAACTTGGGTCCATTGTCAGGCCCACAAACTGAGGTCTTATTTTAGTTTTACTGGATATGGGACTTTGTGTTTTTACTCTACAACATCTTATTAACTAGAGCAACCAAGTAAAGGAAAATAAAACATTTGTTTTTGGTTGATTGACTCATAAGTCTCTTTCGTGATTGAACATAATAGGAAAATATACAGTTATAATGAGATAGTTTATAAGAACATATATTATACAAGCAAAGCATCATACCATGACTTACATTAATTAAATATTAGAAGAAATTAAAGTAAAAACTTTGCAAAATATTACTTTACACATAATTTTACATATATCAAAAGTCACATAACACAATAATTAACTTAAACATTAGAAAGTTTCTCTTGTCGCCTTAACACCTTACGAGCGGCCTATGCGGTTTATTTATGTGTACCGCCCAGCGGGGTGTTTTTAGCCAAAATAGGGCTGTTTACGTGATCATTTTCATGCCTAAATAAGACCCAGAACGTAAAACAAGTATCTATCCCTGAAAGGGCATAAACAGAGCTTTCGAATGACACCATAACGATCCTTGTATGATGGATAGTTTTCTTGCAATAACCGTGCAACGCGAGTGCAAAAAGCAGGTAATTCGGTACTTTCGGTACATAATTGAGTATGTAGCGAGTGAGAGAGGGAGGAGGGAGCTGAGATTTGTGTCAGTAGGTTCGCCGCGGTGGTCTGGAGCAGTCATACGCTCGCTAGTCTCCTGCCACCACTTGTCTCTCTCTCTCAGCCACATTACGTGCTGAAATTGCCACTCGAGTTATGTCGAGCGCCGCCACATAGTCCAGCTTTATTTAACTCGACTTAAGTGGTGAGCCGCTTTTTAAGGGTTAAGCAGCCTAGTGTACACTCCCGATCGCTTGTATTAAATACAAAGGCCTTAAACAACACATTACACAATGTCTGGCATGCTCCTGAATGGCTAGCTAAAGGAGCATCTACATAAGACAAGCATTGTTTCAAGTAATTGCGACAACACTTTTTCGAGTCTTGAAGAGACATTTGAAGGGTGATGCCACTATGTACAAAGAAGACAGTAGCCAGTGTAGGCATACTCAGCCCACCTCGATTGAGCGCAGTCAAAAACTCTGATGACAAGCATTCCCCAGAATCTACTTCCTGTTGTCCATGTTTATGAGCTAAAAATCCCCCAATGTAGAAAATTTTATGTTTTAACACCTTAAGAGCGGCCTATGCGGTTTATTTATATGTACCGCCCAGCGGGGTGTTTTTAGCCAAAATAGGGCTGTTTACGTGATCATTTTCATGCCTAAATAAGACCCAGAACGTAAAACAAGTATCTATCCATGAAAGGGCATAAACAGAGCTTTCGAATGACACCATAACGATCCTTTTATGATGGCTAGTTTTCTTGCAATAACCGTGCAACGCGAGTGCAAAAAGCATGTAATTAGCCACTTTCCCGATACAATTCCTTATATAGCGAGTGAGAGAGGGAGGAGGGAGCTGGGATTCGTGTCAGTATGTTCGCCGCGGTGGTCTGGAGCAGTCATACGCTCGCTACTCTCCTGCCACCACTTGTCTCTCTCTCTCAGCAACATTACGTGCTGAAATTGCCACTCGACCTATGTCGAGCGCCGCCACATAGTCCAGCTTTATTTAACTCGACTTATGTTGCTCGCCGCTAATTAAGGGTTAAAGTATCATCTGAATCTAGAAGTAGTTGAGTGTCTTGTAATGTCAGCTCTTCCAGAAGTTGTAAATCACCAACATCTATTGCTGCTGTACAAAATTCACAGCTTACTTCTTTGGCTCGGTCAGGAACGATGTCACGTTTCAACAGCTGATGCAACTGCTGTACTTTGGATGCTGCTTGAACATCCCCAATGTCAATGTAAACATTTCCTCCACTACGTTGTCTTGCTTGACCAAAAAACTTTTCTAGGGGATCTTGTGAAAAAAACAGCAGGTAGGATGTAAGCAAAATCATGGGTTTCAAAAAGATATTGTGCTGCTTCTATGTTATACCTTGTTGTGATGACAAAGGCATCTGCTGTTGACTGTGTTAGTTTCTTCTCTCTGCCATGCCCACCAGTCCACCGACAGCTGGATACAACTGTACACATTTCCTGCAGAGCTTTGAAGTTTGTACAGTTTAATGTCCAAGGTTCACGATATTGGTCTCGTAAATGAACTACGCTGTACTTGCTTTTAACATTCATAATTTTAAACCAATTGGTTACCAGTGTTATGTATATCACTGTTCCATCCTGAAATTTAACAGTTCCTTTAAGACCTTCAAATGCAGCAATCGTTTTCTCATTGAACACTTGGCAAACTAAGGGCACACTCTGACGTTGCAATGGTTTAGGAAATACTGATGAGCGTGTGAGTTTTGTCAGACGAAGTGGTGTCTTCTGATCTTCATTGTAAAGAGCTTTAACATCACTCCAACACGCCAAATATTCTGTACCGTCCTTGCTAAAATGTAATTCTTGACATTTCTCTGTGATCCAGTTGTTTCTCATATTCTCGAGGATGTGAACATAATCAAAGACAAGGAAAACATTTATGCCATCTGGTGATAGTGTTACTTTTCCAGGACCCCCAAGCATTCTGTAAACAGCTTGATTCAGTGGACAGTTGTCACAGACGAACGATACTGGATGGCCACCACTAGCTTTAACAACATATACAGCCTCAAGTAATATTTCCTTCAGTTGAATAGCATTCAGTTTTGATACAGGATGAATTCGTATGATGTACCGTGGTCCTCCATAGTGACAAACAACTTCAATAGCAAGAGCAGATGTTGCTAGATTTTCTGGTCCGTTTGTTGCATAGCCTACTATATGCTCTCCTGTAAATCTAAGGGCCTGCTTAAGCTTGACTTCATCAAACAAAATGTTAACTAACTGCTGTTGTGGCTTCAACTGATCAAAAAGGATTGGGAGACACTTGTCAGCATAAGTGCTATATAACAATTGGCGAATCTGTTTCTCACAAGGAAGACTAATTGCTTTGGAGTTTCTAAGCATTCTATATGCTGCGGGTGATATACAAAACAGTTCTGCTGCAAGAATTAACATATGCTTTGTATATCGGCGATTTTTAGGAGGAATAAGAAGGAGTTGTAACTGTGCTTGAATGAACTGAAAACCTTCAATTTCATGAAATTCTGTGATAGAGTCAAGTTCTGAAATTATTCTTTTTAAGCGGTCAGTATTAGTCGCTTCATGAGTGTTCATAATTTTCACGATTTCTTCAATTTGAGACCACTTACTTACCAAGCTATTTTTTTGAAGATTCAGTTTACTTTTTGGTATCTCCAAGCCACTTTTCTCTGCTACTACCAGCTTCAGAAAACCAAAAGGAGACTGTACCTCTTTAAAATGAAGAAACTTATCAACTGCTCTACCATTACCATCTGTCTTAAACATTGTCAGTTCTCTACCATTTTGCATTATATAAAACTCAGGAAGTGTTTTCCAATCTCTCCTGCAAATTTGTCATAACTATGCATTTTGTCTTGTTCATTTTCAAATTCAGTTTGTTTTTTAAGTCTTGCTTCACTTGTCACTGTTTGGGAGGTTTGACGTACCTCCCAACCTACCAAATAGGAAAACCTACTATTTGGTAGTAGTCTTGGAAAATCCAACGTCAAGGCTATTAACCTAATTGCAATGACGACTTGTCTATTTTGACTGCTATGTCGTCATTCCAACCGCGGTTAAAAAGAAAACGTCTAGAGTCTACTCCTTATCTTGCTCTAGGAGACGTTGTACATTAACCAAAACTACCACCGAAGGTGAAAAAAGCATAGAAGAGAAGAAAAAGGGGTTTACCTTAGTTACCGCTTAAGGCCCATCCCGTGTTCCGTCATGTGCAGATCCCTGTCGAACGTGCGCATGAGCGACCCTCTCTTGTCATCACATCTCACGTCAGCAGAAGAACGCGGATGGGCAGGGGACCGGCGTGAGGGAGGGTATTATGTACGTTGGATTTTCCAAGACTACTACCAAATAGTAGGTTTTCCTATTTGGTAGGTTGGGAGGTACGTCAAACCTCCCAATTTGTTAGTAGTCTTGGCAAATCCAACGTCAAGGCTGCATAACAAATAGGAGGAGGACATCCAAGCCCAACCTACCAAAAAAACCAATGCATAAAACAAAATATGAATGACAAAGACACAATTTAAACAAGAGAGTTTAATAAACGAGTGAAAAACTGAGGAGTAGCTAAAAAGAACAGTTTTAACACATGCCCGTCATTCATAGTAATGCAAAAACATACCAAAAAGGTACTGTACCCAAAATCCCTTTTCTTCAAAAACCAACAAAAACACTGAACACAAGAACAAAACACAATTTTCAATGTGGCAAAAACACTTATGTACTGGAACAATACATAATCCCAAACTTGCAATCCAGTGTTGCAAACCCGTACACCCCCCCCCCTCCCTCCCCGTTGTCAAATAAAACAAAGGAAAAGAACGAGGGACAAGGGGGGAAGACCAGGGATCTTCGCCAGAGCACCAGGAAACACGACACCCGAGAGCAATCACCGGCCGAGGGGGTCGAACACTGGACACGGAGAGGTAGGAGGAGAGGAAGGAATTGATAGAAGACCCACAAAACCGCTGAGGCGATGGCAGGTAAGGATCGACGTGGCAGGAACCGGAAGGAGGCAGCAAAGGATCTGACATCGTGCGCAGAACCCCTACAAACAGGGTGACGGGCACGAACGGTCCGACAAACGTGGCGGCCCATCTGCACCTGCGAGAGCCTCCCACCTGTCCGAGGAGACACCCACACAGCAGTACCCGAAGGCGGCGCCACAGACGCAACAGAGGAGTGCAAGGCTGACACCGGGCACAACACATGGCGAGGATGCCCACGCCGTAAAGCCTGGACGGCGAAAGGCTGGAAAGCGGGGGCCTCCCTCCCATGCGTGGTAACAAAAGGAGGGGAGGAGGCGAACGACACACCATGCAAAGACGGGGAGAATCGCACGCAGTCCCGGGGCCGTGACAATGCCGCTAGTGCAGACACCCGATCCCCAGTGGCCAGAGCGACAAGGAAGAGTGGACGCCCGAGCAACGGAACCGGCGTAGCGGCCCTTGTATACGTGGGTGAAGCCAGAAGGACCAGAGCCCGCCCCAGATCCCACTGCGGAGGGACCTGGCGCGGAGGCGGTCGATCCCGGAAGGCAGCCGTCAGGAAGGAATCCAGCTCCCGTGGCGGAACGACCAGCCCAGCGACGGACCCAAAGACCCCCCGGACGGCAGACAAGTGGGTACGTATAGCGTCGACTTGAAAGTGACGTGTACGGAAGAGGTGAAACAAGGAGCGTAGGAAGAGGGAAGGAGAGCCAACTGGCAGGCGAGTGGCCTGTAGCCACCTAGTAAAAGACCTCCAGCAGGACCCGTAAGTCCCCCAAGGAGAAGACGGCCAGGAACGCTGCAGGAAGTCAGTCAGGGCCCGGCCGGGGACCGGGAGCCACCGTGCCTCATGAACAAGCACGATGCGAAGGCCAACGAGGTCCGCAGGACCCCAACCTAGCCCAAGTGGAAGCCGGAGACAGGTAGAGGGACCGGACTCGGGCACCACCGCGGCAACCGGGCGGACCAAGCCCGTGCCGGCCACAGAGGTGCGAGGAGCCAGACGCAGCCGTGGTACAGCCGCAGCCTCGCGAGGACTGGGCACATCAACAGCGCGTCTGGTGGCGGAAAGATGTATATCGACCGCCACCTGTACCAGGCTACCAGGAAAGCGTCCGGACCCCCCCCGGAGCGCGAGGCCGGAGGGAGAGGTCCAGAGGCAACTGGCGTGGCACCCCCCATGCGAACAAGGTGACCTCCGGAACACCTCAGGAAGCCGCGAGGTCGGCGAACACAGTCCGTTTCATCGCCCATTCTACAAGAACGCCCTGCCCTCTCGACAGGGCGGCCGCCCACAGGGTGGCAGGCCCGGGCAGGGAGGAGGCATGCAAGGAGAAGGGGTGTCGGTCCGCGAGGAAGAACAACTCCACCGAGACCCCCAATAGAGTCAACGACCTGGAGGACCCCCGCATAAGGAAGCAGGGGACAGCTTGTCTGAGTGTCCAACCCGAAGGCCACCGACTTACCCCGAAGGGCCAGCGCGTGGTCCCGCAGGAAGAACAAAGGAACCAACAGTCCGAGGGCATAGACGGGTAAGTGGAGGGAGACCCACCCATCTGCCGGGAAGTGGACGTCCCAGGTTCGATCGGGAACCTCACCCAACCTCGCTCGACGTATCTGTGGCTACCCAGACCGTCGGCGGGGGGGCGGTCCAGGGCACAGCCGCAGAGAGCGAGCCCTGAGCAACCCAGCGACCGAAGCGTCTGCGAACGGTACGCGGGAGCGGCAGGAGCCGATCCATAGGGGCAACGGAAACACCGCGGTGCCCATGAGGAGGAGGCGGAGTAGCCAGAGGCTCCCTAAGGGAAGGGGCAGAGCGGCCCAATGCAGCGAACCCACGAACGAGTCCCAGAGCCACCCCGGGAGGGAGACCGAGTGCAACACGGCGAAGACCTTCCACCGAAGGTGCACCGCGGCCGGCAGACCCCGGGTCACCGTAGCGCCGGACAAAACCCATGCGAGACCGACCCATGGCACGACACGCGACGGGGTCAAGCGTGACTTGGGAACATCGAAGGGGAACCCTAACCGTGCGATGTTGCGAACGACTGTGAGGGTGTCGCCAATGCACAGTCCTAGGGCTTCGGAAACTACCAACCAATCGGCCAAGGAAAATAGGATCTGGTGCCCGCTCCTGAGGAGAGGACCCAGAGCCTGCCCCACCAGTGCGGAGAAGATCCGCGGCGCGATGTGGAGACCGAAGGGAAGGCGGTCGAACAGGAACACACGATCGGAAGTCCGAACGGCCAAGAATCGCTGGAAGCGAGGATGGCGAGGAACGAGCCAAGACGCATCCTGGAGGGCCAGCGACACTACCCACGACAGAGGGCACAGGACCAGGCGTACCAGGGGTACCGGCAGCATCCGAAACCGTGTGCACACGATGTGCCCGTTGAGGGCCGACAGATCCACCACCGGTCGCATCGCGTCGCAGTTCGTCGACGGTACCAGAAAGACACGGGAGAGGAAAACTGGGTGACATGCGGTCAACTCCCTCGACGCTACCCAGCTCGGGCATGGAAGCGAATACGTGGGCCACCTCTGAAGAGATGGGCCGGCGTCGGTGACAAGAGCGGAGTGGGGGTCTGGACGTCCACCTCCAGGCGAGACCCCTCCGCGCAACCCGCCGCCCCCAACGTCCCTCGCGGCTACCGAGGGGCACAAGGGCGAAAACAACCCGAGGGAGCACCCGAGAGGAGGGGAGCGACCCGGTCGGCCAGGCGAGAAGGAGAACAAGGAGGCCGACCCAGAGAACTACACATTGTGTTGACGTGGAGGTACCCCCGTTACGGGCCGTGCGGGCATGAGCGCCACGTTGACCTCCTCTACCCCCCCCCAACCTCGTCGAAAAGGGCGGGCCACCCCAACCCCAGGCCGGCGCGGGGCTGACCCCGTCGAAGGGCGGCCGGAAGTGGAAGGCCGGCCAGCCCCGACACGGCGGGGAGGAAAGGGGCAAGAACAGAAGTGCGAGGCGGAACCGACGCACTGGCCTGCAACGTCCCAGTCCTGCGCCCGTGCAAGGCGGCAGCACTTGCAGCAGCACCCCGAAGAGGACCGGCAGAAGGACGGGACTGAGAAGACCCCGCGCGCGACACAGCGCGTCGGTGCGTGACGTAAGCAGGGTCCGCAACGACACAGCGCGTCGTCGCGTGTCGGAAGCAGGGGCCGCCGACAGAGAAGCGTAGCATTTCCAAGCATCCTGCATAAAAGAAAACGACGTATATAGCGCAGAGTACAACAAACCCTGACGAATATCCAAGGGGGCCGGCCGGCAGAACGAGGACCGTACCGTCGGGCGTCGCCGAGTTGCCGCGCACAAAACCGCCTTCAGTTCGGGAACCAAAGACACCGCGAGCCAAAGGTGGACCCGCTGAACGCGGTCCAAACCCTCGCGAAGATCGCCTGGCGCAGACGCCTCGAAAAGCCGCAGGTGGTGAACAGACGTATGGAGGGAACCTAAAGACAAGACAATAAGTCCGTCACCCTCTGTCGCAAGGGAAAAACCTTGGCGACAGAGGGCTGATCCGGGTGAGAGAAGAACGGGGTAGCAATAGAACAAAGTTCAAGAACGGGCGCGCTCATCCAGGACCAGAACGCGCCGTCCAACCCGCCGACAGACACAAGAGGAGGCAAAATCAGTGATGACTCCGGGGGAGGGACTGAAGGAGAGCCGTCGACGGATCGATGTGTGAAGTCGAAGGCCTCAGCAAACCAGGCCTCCAATGGGAGAGGGTGACCGAGCATGATGGCTAAGCCAGGCGTACCGGCGTCGCACAAACCTGTCCCATAGGAGGACAGACCCGTCAACACAGCCAGGGACTGAACAGCCGGAAGAATGTCAGGGCGGCTGAAGTCTGACCAGAGCGTAGGCCTGCAGAAGGGAGGGGGACCGTAGCAGGGGTAGGTAGGGTGAGGCGCTGAGGGCGAGTCACCGACAAGAAGCGCGAGAAGAGGGAGTCTTCCATCGACTCCAAGCGCCCGTCGAAGCGTGACACAACCCAGCCCTGCATAGCCAACAATCGATCCGAGAGAGGCGACCCCCCCCCCAGATTGGTCGGCCCGCAGGGGCGAGCGTGAGCGGGAGCGAGACCCACGACACGAACCAGCAGCGTCGCGGCCCAAGGAAGGCGAGCGACGAAGGTTGTGTCGCCGTTGAGGGACTCGTCCCCGATCACGAACGGCCGAGGGGGAAACAGCACCATCCCCCTCTTCCAGCGACACGTCAGCTCCTGAGAAAGGGGACCCCGAAACCTCGCGAAACCCCACCGAGGCAAGAGGAGGGGTACCCCCCTGGCGAGACGGTAAGTGAAGGTCAGGAAGAGAAGAATGAGGAGGAGCAGGACGACGGGAGTGGGAAGGCTGGCCGGGTGAAAGGAGGCCAGAAGGAGCCGCGGGGGGAAACAGAGCAAGGATCCCCGGGGCTGAGATAACAGGGCGGCCCGACACCGAGGCGGAGGAGGGAGGGACTTCCACCGTGGGACGAGACCGTGAAGGAAGAATAGGCACTGAAGCAGGTGAAGTAGGAGAAGCAACGACATCCAGGCGGACCCTCCCGGACAGTGTAGGAGGAGGGAGCAGAGGGCCAGCAACAGCATGAAGAACCGCGCGCGGAGAGGAGAACGTAAGAGGAAGTCGTCTGGTCTGGGGAAGCGGGCGGAAGGGAGTAGAGCCCTTATCCGTAGAGGCCAGGGGAGGGCGCACAGGGGCAGAGCCGCTAACCCCGGCCTCAGGGCGAGAACCATGATGAGGGCGATGGGCGTCGTCAAGGCGATCAGGAGGACGACGAGGGGCAGTAGAGGACGGACGACGAGGCGAGCGAGAGCGTGGACGGAGCTGGGGAACCCCCCGACGATGGGACGACCGGCTGCGGGACCCAGGGGAGAGGGCCCGAGCAGGGAGAGGGCCAGGTGAACGGCCTTCAGTCGGGTCAGGGATACCCAGGGCGACGCGGATCCGGTCGGCAACAAAGGCCGGGGAATGGTGGCCCACAGGCCTAATGTGGCGGGAGACCATCGTCCACACCGACGGAAGGGAAGCAGAGGCCACAGCCGCCGCCGAGGAACCAGGGCCATGGAGCAGCACAACCACCAGGGCCAGACACGTGCCACACAGAGCAGGGAGGTAGGCCGTAGAGGACACACAGAGCGAGTGGCGCAAGCAGGACGTGTGGCTCTCCAAGCACGGGGAGCGACAACCAAGGCGAAAGCAAAGCAGCCTACCTGCACTAGAAGAACACACACCATAATCAGCACGTCGAAGGAGTAAGTGGAGAGAATGTCCAAGAAGAACCAGGGAAGGAGCATGGGGAAACAGGAACCCACATGCAAGCAGGTAAACGTACTCACCCTAAACTGGGAGCACAGAGGTAGGTGAGGAGGGCGGCCGAGGCGGAAGAGCACTAGCAGAACCTGCAAAGATGGAGAAAGTGTTAACCACCACTCAACATCTTACATGCAGGGCCTATAACACCAGTAAAGTGCATACACCAATTGATTTTTTTTTTTTATCAGGCAACAAGATGACATAAAAAAAAAAAAAGTCAATAGTGAAAGCCAACTATTACCGCAAATTTGCGGGCCAATGGAGGCATAACCGTACCGACACCACCCTCCCGCAATTTTGCGGGACCCCCCAACGATCTCCGCAAATTTGCGGGGAGCCGAAACGTCCCAGAGGACCGAATCGAGCTCCCGCAAATTTGCGGGACCGGCCGAGATGGTCCGGCGCCGAAAAAAGCGAGAGGAGCGTCTAGGGAATACCAAAAAAGGCCACAAAAAATGCGTCATCTCCTTATGAACTCCAAGCAATGATGGCCATCAAGCTGAGCAGTGTCTTCCTTGAATTTATCCTGACTCAACCGGTAAAGGGAGAGGCAAGGAAGACACACCAGGGGAGAGGAGGCACATCCCCCAGGAACCACCCAACCCACAGAGATAGAGCAAAGCCCATGAGGAGAAGTGGCAGGGAGGGTGGTTTCGCACAAACGGGCCCCTGTGAGGTACCCCTGGATTGGGCAAAAGACTATGAAAGGATGGAGGTGAAACAGGAAGAGAAAACAAAAACCAGTAAATGAAACTGGTGAGAAAAAGGGTGGCCTAGCCGTGAGCAGAGAATGTGTCAGGGGCGAAAAACCCTGTGGTGTGAAAGAGGGGCCCCCGTGGGGTACCCCTGGAGTATCACGAACCACCTGTCGCCCAGGCCCTTGAGACACAGTGAAGGACTCGAAAGGGGGGACTCGGGAATAACGCTAATAATGCGGCCGACACAAACTCTACAAACAGAACCGCCACCAACGAAATCTCAGATTGTTTACCAACGGTACACCTAGGCTATGAAAAAAATGAAAACTCATAGGGGCATAACAATTCCTGAATGAGAAAACGAGCTAGGCTAAATTAAGCTAAAAGCTAAACTATGCCCAGACTAACAGGAAAAAAGAATATGAAAAGAGAAAGAATGAAAAACATATACGAGGAACGCCAGGCGCCCCCGTACCTTCGGTAGGCTATTTCCACACGCGTCTCCATTATACACACTTAGGAGCCCATTTACGTGTGCCCTAGATCACGTAACATCTGTCTAACAAAAAAGAAGGCCAGATAAGCCGAAACGAACCTAAACAGGGTGAATTAAAGGAGCACAACAAAAGCGACTTCATTCAATGGAGCGCGTGAAAAAATGATGACAAGAGAGGGTCGCTCATGCGCACGTTCGACAGGGATCTGCACATGACGGAACACGGGATGGGCCTTAAGCGGTAACTAAGGTAAACCCCTTTTTCTTCTCTTCTATGCTTTTTTCACCTTCGGTGGTAGTTTTGGTTAATGTACAACGTCTCCTAGAGCAAGATAAGGAGTAGACTCTAGACGTTTTCTTTTTAACCGCGGTTGGAATGACGACATAGCAGTCAAAATAGACAAGTCGTCATTGCAATTAGGTTAATAGCCTTGACGTTGGATTTGCCAAGACTACTAACAAATTTAGTTAACCTAGGAGCTGACGTAAGTTGTTTGAGGCAAGACTTGGGTACACCTTTAAAAACTGTAGGAGGCCCAGCTGGTCGTTTTCCTCCCCGAACTGTGACCCAATCGCAGTCGAAGTGTGATGCACAAATCCATAGTTTCGACCTGTCTCTCAAACTATCTGGGCTATTTGGCATAGCACTAATCCATGCATGTCGTTCTTGTTCTTCATTCGGGAAACACACCATAGGACTGTATGGCTCTCCCCTGTAGTTTCCACGACAATTGAATGCAGCACATCTTTTCGGCATTGTTCCTGTGAAGCAAAAAAACAAGAATAGTTGTAAAATGGTTATCAGTACATATCAAAGCAACCCGTTGACATCAGCTCAATTCTAATATTTATCAGCTAAATAAGTTGTTAACACAGATCCTTTTGTGACTGGTAAGTATTTATAAGAAAATTACTTACAATAAGCTGAGAGATAACGAACAACAGAACAAAAATGTGTTGCCTCTAACGTGTCTCGTGGGTGACTGGCGTCTGGCATCGTCCTGGGCTGTTCGTTTTCTGGCGAGACATTATGTCGCCAATATGGCGGGGATATGGACGATTGCGTGTGAAATTACATGCATTTATATGTAAAGTTGTGTTTGTGTACATATTTTTGTGTTTAACACCTTACGAGCGGCCTATGCGGTTTATTTATATGTACCGCCCAGCGGGGTGTTTTTAGCCAAAATAGGGCTGTTTACGTGATCATTTTCATGCCTAAATAAGACCCAGAACGTAAAACAAGTATCTATCCCTGAAAGGGCATAAACAGAGCTTTCGAATGACACCATAACGATCCTTTTATGATGGCTAGTTTTCTTGCAATAACCGTGCAACGCGAGTGCAAAAAGCATGTAATTAGCCACTTTCCCGATACAATTCCTTATATAGCGAGTGAGAGAGGGAGGAGGGAGCTGGGATTCGTGTCAGTATGTTCGCCGCGGTGGTCTGGAGCAGTCATACGCTCGCTACTCTCCTGCCACCACTTGTCTCTCTCTCTCAGCAACATTACGTGCTGAAATTGCCACTCGACCTATGTCGAGCGCCGCCACATAGTCCAGCTTTATTTAACTCGACTTATGTGGTGAGCCGCTAATTAAGGGTTAAGAAAGTCGGAGAGACCACTGCTTTCATGATACTGCTTTTAAACAATGGACCCAAGTTTCAAACTCCGAGAGTGCTCGTTTCCAGTCCTTATGTAAAGGGGTCTATGGGTATAGTACATGTAATTCATTAGCTACAATCGTACTGCCTTGGAGGGATCTGAGTTAATTATAACATCCACCACTTCAGTACTGTTATTATAAAATTCAGTACAGATCAGCGAGGTGTAACATTGTTACACCTCCACACGTTCTATGCTTTCTGTTCGCCTTAATGTGAGTTTCTGCGAGGGCTGCAATTATAGCATATCCTTCTTCTAGCAAGCCCCTAATAAAAGATACTTTGTTTGTGGTTCTATATTTTAGACCTTGGGTACTTGCAAACAGGCGTGGGGAGAGGCTATTTGGAATACTATGCATGTTTAATAGTCTGCGGGATGTACTAGCTACTCTTTGGAGGCCAGGAGATGCTGTAGGTGTTCTATGGAAAATGCAGGTTTGGTGAAACATGCATATACCACCACCCATCCATCTGCAAGTCATCACTTGAAAGCAACACCTGCTATGATACTATCTGCCATGATTTTCATATTAGAGGTACATGGAGGTATGCAAGACACATCACAAATGGTACTGGTAACCAAAAAAACACTCCAGCTTGGCGCTGACGAGACAGAGGAAGGAGGGAAATGGCAGATGAAGATGAGGAGTTTGAGGGAGGTGAAGAGCACATAGAACACCTCGAGCACCTCCTGGACTTCCAAGAGTGGCTAATAAATTCCGAAGACTATTAGGTACACACAGTTTACCAAACAATCTCTCCCCACTCTTGTTTGCAAATATCCAAGGCCTAAAAAATATAACCACGAACAAACTTAAGTACCATTTTTGGGGGCCTGCTAGAAGAAGGAAACGCTATATTTGCGGATCTCACAGAAACTCACATTACAGATCAGGAAGATAGTTAAGTATGGATTCCTGGTTATAACCTACATAGGGCGGACAGAACTAATAGAACACGTGGAGGTGTAGCCTTGTACATTCATGACTTACTGATATGTACTGAATTCCTAAATAACAGTAATGAAGTGGTGGAAATACTGGGAGTTAAAATAGGATTCATAAATTTAGCAGTTGTTGTCACATATAGGCCTCCGTACTCATCCCTAGAAGAATTAGAAACCCAGCTCAACATAATCAAATCAGAAGTGGAAGCCCTGGGGAACCTGACACCAAATATTATGTGGCTAGGAGACTTTAACCTACCAAACATTAAATGGAGACAGCTAGAAAACCAAGTCCACGAATAACACCAGATTAGCAAATACGATTTTTTTTAACTTTGCGACTTTTTTAGTCTTACCCAGCATATTGCCGAACCCACACGGGAAAACAATATCTTAGACCTTGTCTTCACTAACAACGACTTTCTAGTACACAGCATTAACATATCGGACACAACATACTTAGATCATAAATTAATTGAGATCAAAACAACCTTAACAAGTGTACAGACAATCTCAGAATCGAGACCAAAAACCGACCCTTTCAGTAAATTTAACTTCAATAACAAAAATATTAGGTGGGAAGAGGTAAATCAAGAAATGGAGGAAATAGACTGGGAAGATTTAATGAATAGCCTGACACCATCAGAATGTCTAGTCCAAATAACAGAAACCATGACCCAAATCTGTAGCCACCACATACCTGAAAGACAACAAGACGAAGAAGCAAACAAGACCGGGAAAGAAGGAAGCTGTACAGAACAAGAAAATTACTCACACAACGACACACACAACAAAATCTACAGGATAGACAAAAGGCCAAAATAGATAGGGACATTTTGGAAATTGAACAAAGACTAAGAATCTCATATGAACTACAACATATGGATGAGAAGAGGAAAGCTATTGCAGGTATAAAGGAAAATTTCAAGTACTTCTTTTCATATGCCAAACAAAAGGCTAAAAGAGCATCAAACATCGGCCCACTAAGCAAAGGGGATGGGTCATTCACAGGGGACAAAAAATAAATGAGCGAACTCTTATTCCGGCAGTATGAAATGGCCTTCAGTGAGCCTGATGAAACAAAAGCCATCAGAGACCAAAATATATTTTTCATAAAAACTCCACTATGGAAACCCCCCAGATTCTGGTTATTGATTTCGGGCCAAAAGACATAGAAGAGGCCATTTCCAACATGCTATCCCACTCGGCACCAGGCCCAGACTCATGGAATTCGATCCTAATGAAGAAATGTAAGGAAAACCTCTCAAAACCCCTGGCTATAATGTGGAGAAGGAGTCTAGACACTGGTGAAATAGCAGATAGCTTGAAAAACGCAATAATTGCCCCACTGCATAAAGGAGGGAGTAAAGCACTACCAAAAAATTACCGCCCGGTAAGTCTAACTTCCCACATCATTAAAGTTTTCGAGCGAGTCCTGCGAAGCAAAATCTCAGCATTCATGGAGGCAAATGAACTACACAACACCGGTCAACATGGGTTCAGAGCGGGAAGATCATGTCTCTCACAACTTTTGGAACATTATGACAAAATTCTTAAATCGCAAGAAGAATAGAAATACGTGGATGTCATTTACACCGATTTTGCTAAGGCATTTGATAAATGTGATCATGGTATAATAGCCCAGAAATTAAAAGCAAAAGGTATAACTGGGAAAATTGGACGGTGGATATACAACATCCTCGTAAACCGTAAACAAGCAGTAGTAGTAAACCAAGTCACATCTGAGCCTTCGGATGTCAAAAGCTGAGTTCCCCAACTTCCCCTACTTTTCCTCATTATAATTAATGACATAGATGCCAACACAAGACACAGTACAGTGTCTTCTTTTGCTGATGACGCAAAACTAAGCATGATAGTAAATACACAGGACACAAGCCGGCTGCAGGAAGACATATATGTAGTGTTCCAGTGGACCAGAGAAAACAACATGCGATTCAATGAAGAAAAATTCCAGTTATTGCGTTATGGAGATGATAATGTCGTTAAAGAAAATACAAACTACGTAACAGAATCCAACCACATAATTGTACGGAAAGACAGTGTGAAAGACCTTGGGGTGTTAATGTCTGAAAATATGGGTTTCAAAGAACATAACCAGGTCAAAGTTGCGGCTGCGAAACGTCTAACGGCTTGGATTCTGCATACATTTAAAACCCACGGTGAATTTCCTATGATAACGCTTTCCAAATCTCTAGTGCTACTGTGGCTTGAATACTCTAGCATATTAACATCCCCATGCAAAGCATGTGAAATAAATTACTTAGAGAGTGTACAAAGGAATTTCACTTCGCATATAAACTCGGTAAAACAGCTACATTATTGGGAGCATTTAAGAACACTGAAACTGTACTTGTTGGAGCGTAGAAGAGAATGTTACCTAATAATATACACATGGAAAATCGCACAGGGTTTAGTACCAAACCTTCATACCCTGATAGTTATGAAATTCAGTGATAGGAGAGGCTGGGAATGCGATATCCCCCGGATGAATAACAGGGGTGCTATGGGCTCCCTGCGAGAGGGCTGGTTATTACACAGAGGCCCACATATCTTCAAAAAACTCCCACGGTGAGTAAGAGACATGAGGAGCGTCTCATTAGACAACTTCAAGAGAGCCCTCGATGTCGAACTGCTAAACGTGCCAGATGAACCCATCTTTGCAGTGGAGCATGCTGCCCCTTCGAACAGTCTGCTGCACCAAATCACCACCCAGAATGAGGTGCGGCGCACTCCTCGGTGTCACTAGATGAGTGGCAAACACAACCTTAGGTGACCTTAGATTAGGTATATGTTCTTCCAGCTCTTTCATTCTGTTTATCTTCATCTGCCAGCTCCCTCCTTGTCTTCTTCCTCTGTCTCCTACTCGCATAACTTGAGATTTGTTTTGGTTACCATTCATGTACTTTCTAGCATACCTCCAAGTATCTCTAATATTAAAATTGTTGCAATTTATATCATAGCAGGTCTTGCTCTCAAGCACTGACTTGCAGATGAAGTGGTGGTGGTACTTACATTTTTCACCGAATCTGCATTTTTCATCATTGATCAGTATGTTGCAGATTTTTGGATGAGCAAATTTACATATTTCTCCATTAAATTTACCCTTTGGTCCAAAGTAGGTGCACCTTTTTTTCAAATAGTATCTGCATATTGGTGTAGGTTCCCCTTATAGGTGTACAGGGGTGTGTGGCTGAGAGCGGTTATGTAGTGGGCTATGCGGGGGTGTGGGTAACGGCAGGTCCCAGGTCTGGGAATGGGGAGCCTGTGATGGTGTAGGCCCGTAGGGGATATATGGGTAGGGTTTTGGGATGGTGTGGAGGGGGAATGGGTGTCTTGATTCGTCTTGTGTAAATGGGCAGGTGGCAGAGATGAGGAGGGGGCAGTGTGGACGGGTCATGTGTGGGGGTGTAGTTAGGGGAGCTTGGTGCTTCATACTTGCTTCCTGGAAACTTGTTTAGTCTATGTCAGTAGGGTGGTCAATGGCCAAAGGTGGCCGTTTTGGGGATGGAAAGATTTTGGGGTGGGGAGTCCTTGGCCCAAGTAGCCAGTGTCCATGGTAGCTTTGTCAAATACTCTCGATACAAGGGTTGTCAGCCCTTTCATCCTTACTTTTACTTTTCAAAATACCTCTTTGGTTGCCAGTGCTGTCCACCTAGCTGGACTCAGTTACTGGAGTCCTTCTGTCTTTTCGGGAGAGCTTTTGTGGATTCTAAAAGGGGAAACTGGGTTGTTGCTGCTAAGTCTGGAGTAAAGAGGTTTTGGGTTTCTTGAAGATCCCAAGTCGGAGTTCCAGGTAAGTCCCAGATGTTCTGCTTGTCGCTTGGTGGATCCGGGGTTCATAAGGCCCTGTTCCAGCTCGGGAGGCCTTTTTTTATATCTCGGCTGGATCAATCAGGGACCGTGGCTCCTCCTACCAAGTATTTTGTGATCCGAGAAACGGGAAATCTCTAGAACGTAGCTCCCATGATGCTGGCTGTCTGGCTTGGCCAATCAGAGGCTGCACTCCACCCACCAACTATTCTGTGATCTGGAAAGCGGGTGATCCTCAGAACGAAGTTTAAGGGTTGATCTGGAAAGCGGGAAATCCCCAGAACGTAGCTCCCAGGATGCTGGCTGCCTAGCTGGGAAAATCAGATGGTGTGGCTCAGCCCACCAATTCTTCTGTGATCTGGAAAGCGGAGAATTCCCTGAACGAAGTTCAAGGATAGCTGAAGACTGTTTGGTTGTTCTATGAGGGGGAAGGGCCGACGGGGCTTCAGTCACCAACTCCATTGGGGGTGAGGAAGGTGGGGAATCCTCTTCAAACTGAAGATCAGGGGATGCTGAAGACTTCTTGAGGCCGTTTTCTGTTGTTGCGCCTTCTGGGGCTTCTTGGAGTTCCGCTCATCATATAATAATAATTATTGTTATTGTAAATATTATTATTATTATTATTATTATAAACAAGGCAAACACATATAGGAATCCTGTGACTGCCGAAATAGCCAGCAAGGAACCAAGCGCATCCCACATAAATAACCTTCTTTACTGAAAAAATCCTGAGAAAAAATTGTGATAAAAAGTGCGTGAGTTGGATGACACAATGTTGTTAATTAAAGCTGCTCCCGGGAATGGCCACGGGAAGACTTGGAAATAAAATAAAAGAGGAAGAGAGAGAGAGAGAGAATGTGTGTGTATTTTGTAGTAGGTGAGTGTATATGTGTGTCTGTTTCGTAGTAGGTGAGTGTATATGTGTGTCTGTTTCGTAGTAGGTGAGTGTATATGTGTGTCTGTTTCGTAGTAGGTGAGTGTATATGTGTGTCTGTTTCGTAGTAGGTGAGTGTGTGTGTGATTGACTAGCGAATAAGTGTATGTTTATGTGTATGTATGATGGTTCCCTTTGCAAGCATAATTATTTAATTCTCTTTTTTTACTTTTTTTATTTTATTTTTTTTTACATTTAGATAGGAGAAACTAATGAGGTCACAAGACAAACTGAGCGAGAGAGTGAGAGAATAAAAACTCCTCCAAGGATCAAGTAATTACGTCCCGTTTCTCATTTTGGATTGTGGCGAGATATAATAATGAGGTCAGTTAGAATATTTTGTGTAAAGCAATTTAAGACGCCACTTCCTCTTTTGGCCCACTGTTATCCATATCCGCCAGACAGAATAACCAACCTTCAGCCGTCCGGCTGGCTCAGTTGATAGCGTCCTGCATGCTATCCAACAGACTCGCGTTCAATCCCTGGTCAGGTTGAAGAGTTTTCTGAGATAGAGCCGGCGGTTACTGTCTCCCCTTGAGCAAGGGGGATGGGTAATGGTCTTGGGCATTAAGGGGGGATTTCCACTTGAGGGACTTTTTTCTTGACTCCTTTCTCCCTCATGTTTAGCCCCATTGCTTTTCTAATTTTAAGACGTTCGCCCCATTATTTTGACGATTTTAAGAACTTTCGACCCATTTCTGTCAATTTTAAGACCTTTCGTGCCATTTAGGTGTCGATTTTATCCTGGCGAGCGATAGCGAGCCTGTAATATAAGAGGAACCGGCTTTCAGCCGGGACATTTTTCTACCGAAAAATGTACAAATTTATCTTGAAAGAGGGTCAAGGGGGTGAAATTTTAAGATTGCTGGAGGAGTAGAAAACAAACTAAAAACCTCCCCTTAAAAGAGTTCCTAGCGCTATTGAATCTCCTCGCAGGGAGAGAGAAATGGCACTTAATAATCTAATTTATTTATTTCACTCCCAACTCCAAACACTTCCCAATGGAATTAATGAAAACATGTGATCCTCCCGGGATTAGAAACTGATAATAATAATATTATTATTATTATTATTATTATTATTATTATTATTATTATTACCATGTGTACCTGACTGAGAACATTACTACTACTACTACTACTACCATCTCTTCTTCAAAATTATGTCAGTAAGTCAGTCATTAGCTAAACCCGCACTCCTTTTTGGGCAACGTTTGCATGTATTCATTATTTTTTCTAGTTTCCTCCCTAGACCTCCATCACATTTAAAAAACATCCATTAGATCCCCCTTCTAGATTAATTTGTACATTTTTCGACAGAAAAATTTCCCGGCCGAAGGCCGATTCTTCTAACAATACAGGCTCACTATCGTTCGCCAGGGATTTTTTTTTTACACCTAAATAGCACGAAATGTCTAAATATTGACTACGAAATGGGGCGAAAGGTCTTAAAATCGACTAACTAATGGGGCAAACATCTTAACATCTGAAAACTAATGGGGCTAAACATGAGGGAGAAAGTGGTCCAGAAAACAGGCCCATCCCCCCTTAAAGGGGCTAGTGAGGATCATCAAGAAACATAGGAAAGGGAACAGAGATAACAGGGAAAGAATATATACAATAGACATATAATATACATAAACATAATAATAGAAGGTCCATATCCTTAACCCATTCTTAAGTGAGCCATTTTAGATTTAGAGAACAGCGACCATCACTTCGCACATTGCAGTAATGTAAGCATGTTTCCTTCTATTAATGTTTTCCTTTTCTTAAATTCTTAATCTAGTACTAAGATGCCGACTCGAATTTGTTTTTCAGAGTCGCATCTGTATGAACGTATGGTCCTTATATGTGAGCATCCATTATTATTATAGATGTGTGTGGAGGTAGAAGACGTGAACGACCTTATCCCCCAGACAAATGAGCCTACCATTGTGTACCTGGCCGAGACCATTATTTATACTACTACCAATACCACTATCCCTACTACTACTACTAAAACTGCTACTATTACTACAACAGGTGTGGGTGGAGGTAAAAGACATGAACGACCACATCCCCCAGACGGAGGAACCAGCCTACCATGTTTACCTGGCCGAGAACCTGCCCCCAGATACCCCCGTGATCACCCTACCTGCCCGGGACCCTGATCTCTCTCCCGCTGACCTCACCTTCGCCTTCATCCGGGGCAACGACCTGGCGCACCTCATGATTCACCCCAGGACAGGTCAGTTCTAAAACCAGAGTCACACGAACGCTTATTCCGGCAACTTTTGATGAGCAAGTATTTCGTTGTAATATTTTGAGGCTATTTTGCATTGACATCGCCTTTTATTAGGCAGCTGAATTATAATAAACCTTAAATCTTACAATTGCCTGTAAAAAGTGACAGAATGAGTGCTCGTATGACACTGCCTTAATTTGGCGGTTGTTGGAGACGGTGAAGGCGGATTTACATGAACGCTCTTTTCGCAACGTTTTTCCGCAAATTTGATTTGGCAGCTTCTGAACTATACACTCTTGACAATTCTGTGACCCATAGGAATCTGCTTTCGGTATATAGAAAGTTTGTTTATTTTTGACTGATGATAAATTTCCATGTTCCCATCTTGATAATTACGCTATTACAACCATTTTGCAGATACATGTATTGTTAATTATGAAACCTTGGCATTGTTATGATGCAAAGACATATGAGGGTTATATTTTTGGGGTAAGTATCGAGATTTCAGCTGCCGAGGAATTAAATTTACCATCAACTGAAACCAAACCGACCATAGATACCGATACCAGGGCAATATAGTTTCAAATGTAAACAGAATAATGTATTAGATCAGCTGGAAGAAAATATGTAAATCCGCTTTAACGCAATCTGTACCGGCGACGTCTTTTTAAGTGTATTCTAGCTATATTTAGACAAGTTTTTGCAGTCTAAGAAGAATCTGTGGTAGTAAAAATGGTTACCGTAATTGAGATAGTGTGAAGCCTGATAATTGATTAGGCCCTTTTTAAACTGAATAAAATTGTCTAATAACTGAACTCAAATAAAAAATACGTCGCCAGTACAGAAGGGGTTAAGGAGTAGTTGTGTGGAAGATCATGATTTAGCAGGCCAATGAATATATTAGTCTTACTGAATTAAATCGTCTAGTGTTAGCCAAAATTGGAGCCTGGCGGGATACACTTCATGATTCTGATTCATCCCAAGTTAGGTCAATTAGTGGGAAGGGGGGTGAGTTGGGGAGATTAAGGGAGTCCAAGAAGTCACACAAGGGATTGTGGCAATTTTCGATCGACAAATATCTGAAAAAAAGGTCAGTAGATTCAAATTGAAGAAGATTGTGATGTGATGAATTCGGGGACAAATCCTACCAAACGGAAGAAGAAGAAGAAGAGGGGGGGAAGGAGGAGGAGCAAGGAAGGAAGAGGAGGCGGTAAAACAACGTTTATGTTAGATTTATTATAACTAGGCACCCATAGAAGTAGCAATTTGTCTCCATAAGGGGGAGGTATTCCCTGAGATAGCTGTAAGGAACATTGTTGATTGTAGTAGTGATAGAAAAGACAGATATTTAATTTTGTGGCAAGATAAATAATATTGGCGAGTGTTAGCATGAAGAGGAGATATGATAAGAAGAGATGCTTTTGGCTCCACCATTTCATGAAGTTTATAATGTGGAACTCCCCCACCCATGTGAAAAGTTTTTGGCACAGATCCTTGGGCGTACTGTACAGAGCATAATCCTGCAAGGGGGGGGGGGGGGGGGAAGAACCCACGGAGCCAGTTGAATATACCTAACTTCTGGGAAGAGGATCTTGCAGGAGTTGTAATATGGTATTTCCATGATACATCATAATTAATATATAACCCGAGAATACCAACTGATTTGGGCGTTATTGAAAAGTATGGGAAAATGATGCGGAAGATTGTGGTAATTAGACAGACGAAGATGTTAGCCACAATAATAGTGAACCCCCAAATGATGATGACAGCCCCTTGGTGTCAGTCACTCGGGAAGGTTCGTGGGCCCTTCATCTTTTGGGCTGCAAGTACATCTACACTTTAACACATATCCATAAAAGTAACAGTAAATTGTAGCGTTCGAAAACCGTATTCAGTATTCCGGTTTATTGACTGTACAGTATTGTGCCTCTAAATGACGGTAGTAAGACATTAACAAACTAGTAATACTGATGGTTAGTTATACTTGTGACCGTTATTACAGTATTGTGTTGGCAATACGGCTGCCTCTCCTTTGACCGTAAAAGCAACCCACTTATAGTATTGCATTTATATATGGATTATATAGAGTAATTACAGAACCATATGTAATTAAATGCAAAACATAATGCACTCATATTTTAAATTATTGGTTGTAATAACAGAAAAAGACAGTATTCCAAGAAGAGTCAGTAATTCAGTATACAAAAAATCTTTATTTTCTCTCAAAACCAGCAATAGGTCGTAGAGGATACCAGAACAATACAGCATTCCTCCAGCGATATAATACAGATATATATATATATATATATAATTATAAGATATTGATCTTGTCCGTGGGAAGCGGAGGCGAATAATGAAGGTAAGCGCCAGGGCATGATTAAAGACGTTCATCTTGTCTGTAGGCCTATTAAAGACGTTCATCTTGTCTGTAGGCCTATTAAAGACGTTCATTTTGTCTGTAGGCCTATTAAAGACGTTCATCTTGTCTGTAGGCCTATTAAAGACGTTCATCTTGTCTGTAGGCCTATTAAAGACGTTCATCTTGTCTGTAGGCCTATTAACTCCTTGCGACATATATGACGCGATCGCGTCATATGAATAAGTCCACCAAAAACTCATATGACGCGATCGCGTCATATGGACTTATCTCTATACCTCTCCAATAAGTTTATGACGCAATTTTGCGTCATATGAGCTCAGTAAGTCCGATAAGTTACCATACGATAAAACCGTTGGTGGCAACCTCAGCCTCCTGCGATAATTCTAACGGCTGCAGTGTTGTTGTGAGTGTAGTGCGAGGCAGTGGCAATGATCCTGGGTCTCCCGCCTCCTTGGACTTACTGGAACATTATATGTCTGGGGGAGTTTTAAAGACGTTCATCTTTTCTGTAGACCTATTAAAGACGTTCATCTTGTCTGTAGGCCTATTAAAGACGTTCATCTTGTCTGTAGGCCTATTAAAGGCGTTCATCTTGTCTGTAGGCCTATTAAAGACGTTCATCTTGTCTGTAGGCCTATTTACTGCAACGTGTGGGAGACACTTAGTCCATCATCGGGCAAATATATAAATAACAGATACAGATACACACACTTGTAAGATAACACTAGTAGCACAATGAATTACAATAATTTATTAAATTAAATCCCAAGAAAAATTACATAGTATGAAGATATTAAAAAACACTGCTGGTAAATCTAAATACGGGCTAAATTTGATGACATAGAATCACAAATATTAGTAAATGGCATAACAAAAAACCCAAACATAAGTCAATCTCAACACTTCTAAAAACTTTTGAATACGAAAACGCGAAAAATAACCTATATTAAGAAAACATTAAAAACACAAGAGGTCGATTAATTTGGGAATGCTGCCTAGTGTAGGCTTTAACTTCACTGATGTCTTCGTAGCGCAATGGATAAATGCACTGAATTTCGGTGTGAGCATCCTAGGTTCGAATTCCTGGACTGCCACATGTATTTGTTGATTTCCATTAATTGAGTTTAGGAGTAAAGTCGGTTGGTGGAGGGAACATAATAATTAGAGACTCCATGATGGTTAGTTCCTCTGTCCTCTTATCTCCGTAACTGGAGGACTGAAAAATTATCCTGGAGGAGAGGGTGATTTGTCACAGGCAAGTTGGCGTATGGCGCTATATGAGGGATTAGATTTTTTTTCTTTTTTCTGACCGACTTTATCTTGTGTTTAAAGATACGAACCTTGAGTTGGCGTTTTGTGCAACCTATATACAGTACATTGCATTATTTCAATATATATATATATATAATTATATATATATATATATATATATATATACTTTTTTTTTTTTTTTTTTTTCTCAACCTCGGGCCTGATCAGTAGCCTGTAACTCTTACGAGGCCCCGAGATTATCAATTGAAGCTTCGAGATGTTGGGTGCTGCATATGTGTCGCACTAGTTGGTCACAGTGGAGCTTCAAGGTGTTGGTTGCTTCACACCAGATGACGACATCTTATTTATACACGTCACTTCATTAGGAGAGAGCAGCTATATTATTATATATATATATATTTTTTTTAAGACAATGAACGGAGGAAGGAAAAACACAGATAAAACAAAAAATGTCCATGTGCCTAAAGGCATCCTCCATTCATAAAATGTTTGTAACAACTGGATTTAAACTGTTGTAGTTTGTAAGTTTGTGGAAAGCAACTCAAGGGAAGTGAATTCCAAAGAGTAGTAGTTCTGGGGATAAATGAATTTTGATAAGCAGAAGTTCTGCATTGTGGAGGAGAAAGTGTAAATTCATGGGCGCTCTCAGCTGCCCTAGTTCTACGGGGAAAGATGTGGAGAGGCGGCACAATTGAAGCAAGTTCCTCGGAACAATTGCTGTGAAAATATCTGTAGAATAATGCAAGGGATGCAACGTTTCTTCGTATGGATAATGTAGAAAGGTCCTGTGTGATTGCAGGGTTATTGATTAATCTAATAGCTTTATTTTGAATTTTGTCCAACTGCCTCAATGCAACCACTCCACTTCCACTCCACAGAGGTGAACAGTAATCCATCTGAGAACGCACATGACTTTTATATATTACGGCCAACTGCTCGTCAGTGAAGAATTCTCGAACTCTGTACAGGAGTCCCAGTTTTTTAGAGGCATTCTTAGCAATGCTTCTAACATAATGTGTCCAGCTCAGGTTAGTAGTTAATGTTACACCGAGAATGTCAATACTAGGGGAAGTGGGAATATTTACATCATTACAAAATATATGGGAATCAGTGAGATTCTGTCGGTTAGAAAATGGAATGTACTTGGTTTTCTGTGCATTAAAGGAAACTAGATTCTTTTGTCCCCATCCATTAATTCTAGAAAGGTCCTGGTTCAGAGAAATTGCAGTGTTTAGTTTTGAATTTATAAGATTGGTTGGGTGAAAGAATTGGTAAATGTGAAGGAACTGTGGAGTGTTGAGTCATCTGCGTAGGAATGTATTGGATTATGAGTGGTAGATATGAGAAAATTGATATGAATGAGGAACAGAGTTGGGGCCAAAACTGATCCATGGGGAACACCAGCATTTATTGAATGAAATTGAGAATAAAGGCCAACTACCATTACACGTATTTTTCTGTTATGAAAATAAGAAGAAATTAGTGGAACTAATTATGCAAGGCCGTAGTGTGACATCTTCGACAATAAGGATTGATGCCAGACTCTATCAAATGCCTTTGATATATCCAGTGCTATTGTATGTGTTGCACCATGTTGGTCTGTAGCTTGGTTGATTTGATGCTAAGAAGGCAAAGAATGTCTGCAGTTGATCGACATCGTCTAAAACCATATTGCCTATCACTAATTAATTTATTATTCTCAAGATGCTTAATTATGTGTTTTTTTAATATAATTTCAAAGACTTTACCAAGAGTGGAAGTTATAGCTATTGGTCTGTAGTTTGATGGATCTGAAGAGGCACCTTTTTTAGGAACTGGATGGATGTTTGCTTCTTTCCAGGATACTGGGAAACATGAGGTATGAGTACACAGACGGAAATTTTTTGCCAATACAGGAGCGAGCACCAAGGAGCAATTCTTAAGTACTATTGGAGGAATTTCATCTGGACCAGGAGCTTTATCTACTGAGAGATTCTGCAAAATAGTTTTGACATGTCTGGTGGCTGGATAACACAAACACATGATAACATAGATATACAATTAGTTTATTAGCATAAGTATCGTGGACACAATTATAGATAAAACACATAATGGTAAAACAAAAAATGTACAATATGGTGCCTGGTATAGGTGTATACCGGATGTGCTTGTGGCAACAGTCAATATCTTAACTTACTTTGCAACAACGTCCTATTCTCTCAATATATACAACTGGACTTAATCTTTTAGCAATTGAACTTATACACTCTCTTATATTACTAGTAAATCCTTTCGCTCAGAAACAAGTATTTGACGTTTTAGTTCAACAATATATATATATATATATATATATATATATATATATATATATATATACCTGTATATACATACATGTGTGTGTGTGTGTGTATACAGTTAATACATTATATAATATATTATGTGATAGTAATCATGTTTGTTTGTTTTCTGTTTTGTTTTTTCTGTGTGAATGAAGGAGACAAAAGGCAAAGCTGCCTGTAACAAGTGTATCCCCCAAAGTTTAAAGAGTGACGGAGAGCCAATATCAAGGTACTTTACGTCAAAATGTATGAACACACAGAGCTTGAAGCAGCTTAAGTCATAGGATGAGGGAAAGACAAACTGAGGGAGAGTGTTCCAAAGCTTGCTTGTTGAGTAGAAGAAAGACGGATTTTTTTTTTCAATCTTGGATTTGAGAGTTGGACAGAATAGGGGTGGGAGTGTGTTGAAAGGCGGGTGTCCCCAACTCTCCGTAAGGGAGGGGGTATATACTGAAAGAGCGCTGAAGAACATTAATTATGGTAATAACGGTAGAGTGAGAGGGATGCAACTCTGCGGCGTGTAGAGAGAGATTGTAGGGAATTAGTGAGAGGAGGTGAGTTGCCATTTGAGAAGTGCGATATGGGGGGAACCTCCTCCCACATGCGAACAATACCCGATATATGGGCACACTGAAATAATCCCTATACCGATCAAGAAGCTGTGCTGGGGTGAAGAACCCATGGAGACATTGAGCACACCTAACTTCTGGGAAGCTGTTTTAGCAAGAATGGTAATATGATCTTTCCAAGAAAAGCCAGAAGAAAAAGAAACACCAAGAATAATGAGAGAAGAAGAAGGGTTGATTTGTGTATTGTTAATGTATCAGGGATAGACCTGTGGAAGTTCTTGACGGTTAGATAAATGGAGAAATTGGGTTTTGGAAGCAATGAAAGTAACAAGATTTTCTCTGCCCCAATCGGGAATATATGGTATATCAGAAGATAAGTGTGCTATGGCCTCATCACCTGAGGTTTTGAGTGATTGCATGCTGGGTCGTTCTGTAAAACTAGTTGATTAGTGTAAGGTAGAGTCATCAGCATATGAATGTATAGGACTTGAGGTACAGTTGAGAAGATCATTAATTAATAGAAAGAGAACTAGAGACAGGACAGAACTCTGAGGAACACTGGCGTTGATAGGTTGAAGAAGTGAGCAATGGCCGTCCACAACCGAAGCAATGTTTCTCAGTCTTTCTTCTACTCAACAAGTGAACTCTGGAACTCTCTCCCTCAATCAATCTTTCCTTCATCCTATGACTTATACTGCTTTAAACTTTGGATTCCCAGGCATTTTGATCCCTACGTCCATTGAATTTGGCTCTGTCACTCTATTGGCTTTGGGAGGGAGACACTCATTACAGGCAATCTGCTTTTTGTCTCATGCTGGTAGAGAGAAAAAACTATGGAATGACCGGAGAGGAAATTAGAGATAAAGGCACAGATGAAAGGATAAAAAGTGTAGAAGGGTAGTTTAGAGATTAGACATTTGTGCCAGACTCTATCGAAGGCTTTCTATATGTTTAAGGTAAGGTCTCAACGAAGTCCCGAAAGGAGGATGACAAAGACTTATTAATAGAAGAAAGATGATCACCAGTTAAAGAAACCATACTGGTGTTCTGAAAGTAGATTAGGGGAAGACAAATGCATAAGAAATTTTGAATAGAGAATTGTTTCTAAAACTTTAGAAATACAAGAAATGAGAGCCATTGGACAATAGTCAGAGGGTTGAGAGCGGTCACCCTTCTTTTGGGACAGGTTGAATGAGAGCAAACTTCCAGCAAGAAGGAAAGAAGTTAGAGGGAAGACAGGGACGAAAGAGTTTACATAGGCAGGGAGTCAGCACGGAAGAACAGTTTTTTAGTACAACAGGAGGAACACCATCCGGTCCATACACCTTCTTAGTAGTTAGCTCAGAGAGGACAGAAAGTACATTTTTAAAGGAGATTATGCTATTAGGCATAAGTAAGTGAGAGAGAGGAATAGCACTGGAATCATCCAAGGTAGAGTTTTTAGCGAATGTTTGAGCGAAGAGTTCAACTTGGTCAGAGGTAGTGCCATCAGAGTGGGAAAGAGGAGGAACTAAAATTATTGGAGAGCTTTTTGGCTAGATGCCAGAATGCCTGGGAAGAGCCTGAGTTGGAAAGTTTAGAATATATATTATTGATGAAACAATTTTTGGCTAGTCGAAGAATAGATTTGGTTTGATTCCAGGCAGAAACATAAAAAAAGCGAGATTCTTGAGTTTGAAGGCGACTGTGCTATCTTATTGCAGACAGCAATAGAACAAGCGTGAGTAAACCAAGATGATTTTGCATTAGACTGAGAGAAAGAGAATGGAATGTATGCCTCCATGCCCGAGAGGATTACCTCGGCAATGTGCTCATCACACTCCGAGGGTCCCCGGCCACAGAAGCAAAAGTAAATCCATGGGAAATCCAAGAAATACTGCTGAAAAGCCTCCCAGTCGGCAGTGCCAAAGTGCCACAAGCGCCCCTGGCTGGGAGGATCGGATGGCCGTACTTGACAGGTAACAGAAGTAAGGTTGTGATCGGAGGAGCCCAACGGAGAGAAAAGGTTTAAGGCATTCAAAAATATAAGTCAGGTGCTGGACTAGCTGCTCTAGGTCATTTAGAATAAAAAAGATGTAGGTTTGTTCACCAGGTTGGTCAGTGAAATGGGAAGAGAGCCTTTGGCGGTGGTGAACATTCAAATCTCCTAAGATGAAGATTACTGTGAAAGGAGAAATGGATTGAATGTGTTCCACTTTAGATAGTTAGATAGTCAATGAATTTTAGATAGTCAGTAGAATTAGGGGAAAGATAAAGAGCGCAGAAATATTTAGTTTGAGAGTGATAAGAAAGCTGTAGCTCTCCCCCGTCTGCGAAATTTGTTTTTGTCGTCAGTTCCGGCAAACCGGACACGCGGCACCACTGTCCACTCAGAGGTTTGGCAATACTGCCCCACCTTAATCATATTACTGTTTATTAGATTAACCTAACCTAACCTAACCTAACCTAACCTAACCTAATCTAACTTAACCAGTCTACGAGGTAACATGCTAAGAAAGCTTTGAAGGCTATATTTAAACGCGGTTGGGCCGAGCAGTGGGGCGGTGGTGCCAAACGTCTGAGTGTACAGTGGTGCCGTGTGGCCGGTTTGCCGGAACTGACGACTAAATAAAAATTCGGCCCCTCTCTCTCTCTCTCTCTCTCTCTCTCTCTATCTCTCTCTCTCTCAGCAATAGAAAATATTCGTGGCAGTTCCCTCTATCACTCACACAGCGCCAGGGTCGCTAGAGTTTTGGGGTTACTAAATAACTCACTCATGGGAGTTTACCCAACTAAAACAATTTCACCGTTATGTGCAACCCTACTATGTCTCTCTCTCTCTCTCTCTCTCTCTCTCTCTCTCTCTCTCTCTCTCTCGTTGTTAACATAGGGGAAGGTCATCAATCAATCTACACCTTGACGGCATAGGAATGTACATATCATATCTATCTATCTATAATATATATATATATATATATATATTGCAGAACTGGCATCACGATTCGAACCCAGAGCTTCAAGGTTGATAACTAGATTTCGATACCGCTACACCATGTGGTCATGAACTTTAGTGACTTTTATTATTTGCAGAATCAGGGTATATGCTGCACAGAGAGTATATTTAAATCCATCAAGCATGCATGCACCTATTGTATTATATTAGAGTAGATACAAAGATATAGAATAGTTAACCTTGCTCTCAGTCTCCCAGTTATCCTATCCAATTCACTCTCACATGCCTAAACTCATATTTATAATGATAACATGACGTTATGTTATTATCCTTTATGTTTCTTTGTAAATCAACTTCAATCCCACTTTAATGAGCTCTCCTCCATTCTATTCAGTTCGTTAGGGATCCGCAAAGGGCTGTTCTCGGGTTGGTGAATGATTATATAATTTGAACCTAGATAGTATGATATAAAGTAATGATGATAAGTAATAAGTAATGATGATAGTAAAGTAATGATGATGTTTCATTATAATAGTTATGGTGGTATTATGGTGATAGTAATGAACATTCGTTGTGTGTGTGTGTGTGTGTGTGATCAGATTAACAGTTATTGTTGGCAACACATCCGTGAGTGTGCATTGTCATCATGAATCTGATCTCACACTTGTTAAGATGAGAACACTTGGTAAACATAAGGGGCGAGGATGATAAGAATGTCACACACACACGTACGTTCATACGCAGAAACACTCAAATCTTGGCATGTAAGCATACATCCAATTTTCTTTTTCTCAAACTAACTCACAATAATCTTGGTTTACTCACACTTGTGATATTGCTGTCCGCAATAAAGAAGACGCATTCAAACGGTACCATCTCTTTCAAACTCAAGAATGTTGTACTTTATATTTCTCTGCCCGGAATCAAGCCAAATCGGTCCTTCGACTCGCCAAAAAGTCTTTCATCTATAACAAAATGCTCTGAACTTTTCAACTTTAGCTCTTCCTAAACTTTTTGGCATTTAGCCAAAAACCTCTCCAATAATTTCACTTCCTCGTCTTTCCCTCCTCTCTGACGGTACCATGTCACCTCTCCCTCTGACAAAGCTGAACTCTTCACTCAAACTTTCGCTTAAAATATCATAATCTCTTCTAAGGATGTACCTTTTTCTCTTTCTGTGCTTAATACTAAGAAGTCGTATGGACCAGATTGTGTTGGATTTTGTGCTGACTCCATGCCTAGGCAAATTCTTTTGTCTCTGTCTTTCCTCTAAACGTCTTTCCTTCTTGCTGGAAGTTTGCTCTCATTCAACCTGTCCCAAAGAAGGGTGACCGCTCTCAACCCTCCAACTATCGTCCAATTGCTTTCATTTCTTGCATCTCTAAAGTTTTTTAAAACTATTCTAAATTCAAAATATCTTCCCATAATCTACTTTCAGATTGCCAGTATGGTTTTCTTAAGGGCCGCTCTAATAGTAATCTTCTTGCTTATCTTACTAACTCTTGGTCATCCTCCCTTCGGAACTTCGGTGAAACTTTATCTATTGCGCTAGACATTATCGAAAGCCTTCGATAGAGTCTTGCACAAATCTCTACTTTCCAAACTAGCCTCCTTCGGTTTCCATCCCTCTATCTGTGCCTTTGTCTCTTAATTCCTTTCAGACCGGTCCATAGCTGCAGTTGTGGACAGCCATCACACACTTCCTCTCTCCTGTCTCGAGTTTACTTTCTAATATTCATTAATGATCTCAACTGTACCTCTAGTCCAGTGGTTCGTAACCTTTTTAAGTGCTCGTACCCCTTGTGCTTCCATAATATTTTCCCGTACTAAAATGACTTATAATATTTGACGATGATGAAGATGAATTTATTATACTGGCCTGCTGGGACAAGCCCTGATTAGGCCAGTGAGGAGTGAAGTGGAGAAGAGCAGGGGGGATGGGGCAGAAGGGACTTGATAATTGACATTTTAATAATTGATTTGAAATACAATTTATTGAATATGATTCATTGTACAATATATTGAATACATACAAATGTACTGAATACAAAAATAGCTTTTCAAGTACAACCGTACTTACACAGTACACCGACTATCTGGTCTGACATATTACTAGTGGCTCTTTTGTTGTTGTTGTTTTTCATCAATGATCATGCCGAAACGATTTTTTGTTTTCATCAAGCTTAGGAAAGTTTGCAAAGTTTCCAGACCCAACGCGATTTAGTCAAATTGGAAGTTTATTATTGAAGGCAGACACCTTTTCCCTGGCTGTGATCATGTTCATCCATGTACCCTGGATGGAGGTGTTCAACTCGTTGAGGTGGGTGAATATATCTGCCAGGTATGTCAGGGACAAAATTAACTTCTCATTTTCAAAGTGGTCAGGTATACCACTGCCTCGCTGTCTGAGAAACTGCTTGATTTCTTTGTGCAGTTCGAAAACACGAGTAAGCACTCGGCCACGGGAAAGCCACCTCACTTCTGTTGAAAAAGAAGAACACTATATTCAGCTCAAAGTTCTTCACAAGAAACTTTGAAGAGACGGTGATTCAGGGCTTGTCCTAGGATAAAATTGACTGCACACACATTTGACAAAACATTTGTCAGTTGTTCTGGTAACGATCGACTTAGCTGCAAGTGCATGGCGATGCAGCACACAGTGTGTGACTGTGACATGGGGCACCTCCTTTTTTACACGGGCAGCAAAGTCCGATTTGTTTCCAAGCATGGTGGGAGTTCCATCAGTACAAAGTGAACCACACATGTCGAGAGTCATCCCGTGCTTCAAGAACAAATCTTTGACAATATTGAACATATCAATTGCTTTTGTGGTCGTTGTCAATGGTTCACAAAACAAGAATTCTTCCACCACTTCTTTCTACTTCACGTACCGCAGAAACGCTAATAATTGACTACCCGTAAGTATAAGTCAGGTAACATTTATACAAATATAATTACATCATAGTTTTGAGTTAGAAAACGGTAAATAATTTAAAATAAATACTACCTCAAAAATAATACTTGTAATTATAATAATTTGAATTATTCATGACTTGAAACATTTATTATCTATTACTTTATTTATTATTATTTTTTGAATGTAAGTACTATACAGCATTGAATTTGACACCATGTCTCGTACCCCCTGCTTCGATGTTTCGTACCCCCAGGGGGTACACGTACCCCCGGTTAAGAACCACTGCTCTAGTCCTATCTACTCATATGCTGATGACTACCTTACACTATTCAACTAGTTTTTTCACAACAACCCAACATGCAATCACTCCAAAACTCACGTGGTGAGGCCATAGCACGCCTATCTTCTGATCTATCAATTATTTCTGATTGGGGCAGAGAAAATCTTGTTGCTTTCAATACTTCCAAGACCAAATGTCTCCTTCTATCTACCCATCACAATCTTCCACAAGACTATCAGGTACTCTTCAACAATACACTAATCAACCCGTCATCTTCTCTCAATATTCTTGGTGAATCTTTTTCATCCGACCTTTCTTGGAAAGATCATATTACCACTCTTGCTAATAAAGCTTCCCAGAAGTTAGGTGAGCTCAACAGCCTTATTAGGTTCTTCATCCCCGCACAGCTTCTTGCTCTGTATAGGGGCACAGTACGCCATGTATCGAGTATTGTTTACATGTGTGGGGACGTTCCACTTGTACTGCACTTCTCGAAAGAGTAGAGTCAAAAGCATTTTGCCTCATCAAAGCACTTTCGTTTACTAGTTCCCTACAATCTCTTTCTACATGCCGCAATGTTTCATCTTTTTCACTCTTCTATCGCTATTACAACAGTCGGTGTTCTTCAGATCTCTCTGAGTGCGGCAAATGTGAGACACGTGCCTTTCAACACAGTCCCACTCCTATTCTGTCTAGCTCTCCAACTCAAGATTTAGCAAATGTTCTTAGTCTTTCTTCTACTCAATAAGTGACCTCTGGAACTCTCTTCTTCAATCAATCTTTCCTTCATCCTATGACTTAGACTGCTATAAATGTTGTGTGTCCATGCATTTTGACCCCAACATCCCTTGAATTTGTCTGTCTGTCACTCTTTTGGCATTGGGGGAGACACTCGTTGCAGGCAGCCTGCCTTTTGTCTCATTGATACACATAGAAGAAATACACATAAACACAGCACTCATACACATATACACGCACACCACTTGCTAACACAGACACATGCACACATATACCACACACACATGCCGCACGCACATACTGTACACACACGTGTATACACAATGCAGGAATTAATACAAACACACATACGCACGCATGGCACATGACCACACTCAAAGAAATACGTTCCGTAATCACACGCGAGAGAGAGAGAGAGAGAGAGAGAGAGAGAGAGAGAGAGAGAGAGAGAGAGAGAGATTAATGTGATACACACACCTTCACTCTTTCATTTTGGTTACCGGTATATATCATTAATCTCATTTCGCAAGATAGCCAAGTTTATATTATTCTAACTTGTTTAACATATATAATCTAATCCTTTTAATGTACAATGACCCCTTCACTATAATCTGGATAATAGACGATTTATTTCAGCTTGGAATTGACCTCTATGACTTAGTGGGTTGACACCTCATTTAAATATAAATTCTTCCAGAGGTCGTTCATACATTGAATAAAATCGACAGTGATAACCTTAATCAATGTAATTAAACAGACACCGTATCCTATACGGGTTAAAGCTATCTGGTGCAGGGTGGGTCTTCTTTGGACCGCCCTGTTTCACTCCATTGGTTTGGATATTTGATATCGTTTCACCTTATTAGTTTGGCGATTATATGACACTTGAGCCCATTCAAGTGTCGAGTTTTCAGGGTAAGCGATAGCGAGCCTACAATTTAGGAGAAGCCAGCCTTTGGCCGGAAAATCTTTCTACCGAAAATTGTACATATTTATCTTGAATGGGATCTGGGTGGCGTTTTCTTTAGTTTGAAGGGGGTCTGGAAAGCGTTTTTCTTAGGCTAGAGGGAAACTAATAATATATGTTAGTGGAAAATGGCAACAACAATCAAAGCCCACAATATTAATATAACAAAATATCATATAATCATGACATTGTACCAGATAGTGTTATAGGTAGCGCCAGCGAACTTGATAATAATCTTGACCTCTTAACTTCTTATAACTCGAAATGAATGAAAGCAATCGGACTGACATTTATATAATTTAGGAAGAGTCCACCAGGAAATAGGTGTGGATATTTACAGCCAGTTTGCTCTAGGCCTTTTTGAATTATAGAGAGGTCTGGGATCAAGATTATTGTAAAGTTCGTTGGCGCTACCTATAATATGTCTTGCCAAGCCTAACGTAACATAATTTAATTAACTTACACCTGTCAGTATACCATGACGCATTCTTAGTGTTTTATGGCTATTACAGTATTAGACGATTTTGTTCAGATTGGAAAGGGTATCCTATATGGAATTCAGAGGGTTAGTTGAAACAGGCTTTATCCTTTTGGCTCCTACAGGTCGTTCTTAAGCTGTATGCAATCGTCTAATGATAGCCAAGATGAAGGAAGAAAAACGTTAGGAATAAAAGGGTTAGTCTGTTTGTTGGCTTCACCGATCCTGCCTTAAATTAAATCAATCTAGTGCGAGGTGGGTCTTTTGAGCCTTTCCTGTTTCACTCCATTTGCTTGGAGATTATAAGACGTTTCATCTCACCAGTTTGGCGATTATAAAACACTTCACCCCATCCAGGTGTTGATTTTTTTGTAGGCGAGCGATAGCGAACCTGCAATTTAGGAGAACCCGGCCTTTGGCCGGGACACTTTTCTATCGAAAAATGTAGCCTACATATATACAACTAGCTTGAAGGGGGGTCCGGGGATAGTTTACTCCGTAGAGGTGGTCTAAGGAGTAAACTATACAGAAAACTTCTAAAGTATTAAAACCCTCATTAAAAATAACTTAAAAAAACAGCAGCACAATGAATCCCCCCAAACAGCGGGCCATTTATCCATCTGTTGCCTTCATCGATCCTGCCTAACTTTAGAGACTGCATAATGGGACTGAGGTTGTTATGCAGGGAGAGAGTTATGAGGAGGGAGTGAGTGAGGAGGAGGGGGCAGGGGGGGTCGGGGGAATGAGGAGGGGGCTGAGGGGTAGGGGGCGGGGGAAAGGGGAATGAGGTGGGGGTGAGGGATAGGGGGGGGGGGTGTAGGGGGCGGGGAGATAGTATTGATATATAGCTATGTCTGTAAATTTAATATGGTGGGTGTAAAAAGGGCATGTGAAAAAGGTATACAAGATCATTGGGTATACAATATTAATAGTGATGTTCATATTTACGATTGTTTAAGATGAGTTTATTACCACCAGTATACCTTTAAATGGATAGGATAGTATGGACACTTTAATGACCCTTTTCATCCCCATACTTTTCAAGAGTGTATGGGATAGTTCAGTTATGCCTGTAAGTCAGTGTAGGGTTATGTACAGTCACGGTCATTAATTTGGAGACAATTTTAAACCTCGAACTGGTTAAGGGCCTAGTGGTAATTGTTTGGTCTATATACTTATTTATTTATCTATTTAAAAGTGTCCTCGCTAGACCTTCATCAAACTTAAGAAAACGCCCCCTAGACCCCCCCTTCAAAATAAATATGTACATTTATCGGTAGACTATTGTCCCAGCCGAAGGCCGGTCCTCCTAGATTTACAGGCTCGCTGTCGCTCGCCAGGAAAAAAAATCGACACTTAAATGGCACGAAAGGTCTTTATATTGACAAAGAAATGGAGCAAAAGGTATTAAAATCGCCAAACTAATGGAACGAACGTCTTAAAATCTAAGGTAATGGGACTAAACATGAGAGAGAAAAAGCAACTACCTTCCCCTTAAACGAACCTCTGGAAGGCAAATACCAGATAAGTTAATAAATCATTATTAACCCCTTCTGTACCGGCGACGTCTTTATTAGTTGCCATCAGCTACATTTAGACGATTTTACGAAGCTTAGGAAGGATATACAGTATGTTAGCTAAAGGGATTTATTGAGATAGTCTGTAGCCTTTTAATGGGTAGACGTCCTGAACAAAATCGTCTAATAGTTGCCAGATTATAATGAAAAGGACGTCACCGGTACTGAATGGGTTAAGAAGTGTCAATTCAACCCGAGACCTCTTTGACAAGGTATGTATCATCATTATTTACCGTGGCTGTACAATCGGGGGTATTAAGTGTTGTCATAGATTCCAGTGGTTTTCGCTCAAGAAGTGTTATTGGTATCTTTATAGTTACTGGGAAAAGTGTTTATCCCTCAGAGTATTAGTCAGTGTCCGACACTTTCTGAAATATCTGACAACACTTATTAACCTCGACTGTACATTGTTGTAAATAAAGGGTGTAAAAAGGGTGGGTGAGGGTTATATTAGATCAGTGGGTATGTTGACAGTGGTATACCTTTCTATATTAGATCAGTGGGTATGTTGACAGTGGTATACCTTTCTATATTAGATCAGTGGGTATGTTGACAGTGGTATACCTTTCTATATTAGATCAGTGGGTATGTTGACAGTGGTATACCTTTCTATATTAGATCAGTGGGTATGTTGACAGTGGTATACCTTTCTATATTAGATCAGTGGGTATGTTGACAGTGGTATACCTTTCTATATTAGATCAGTGGGTATGTTGACAGTGGTATACCTTTCTATATTAGATCAGTGGGTATGTTGACAGTGGTATACCTTTCTATATTAGATCAGTGGGTATGTTGACAGTGGTATACCTTTCTATATTAGATCAGTGGGTATGTTGACAGTGGTATACCTTTCTATATTAGATAGTGGGTATGTTGACAGTGGTATACCTTTCTATATTAGATCAGTGGGTATGTTGACAGTGGTATACCTTTCTATATTAGATCAGTGGGTATGTTGACAGTGGTATACCTTTCTATATTAGATCAGTGGGTATGTTGACAGTGGTATACCTTTCTATATTAGATCAGTGGGTATGTTGACAGTGGTATACCTTTCTATATTAGATCAGTGGGTATGTTGACAGTGGTATACCTTTCTATATTAGATCAGTGGGTATGTTGACAGTGGTATACCTTTCTATATTAGATCAGTGGGTATGTTGACAGTGGTATACCTTTCTATATTAGATCAGTGGGTATGTTGACAGTGGTATACCTTTCTATATTAGATCAGTGGGTATGTTGACAGTGGTATACCTTTCTATATTAGATCAGTGGGTATGTTGACAGTGGTATACCTTTCTATATTAGATCAGTGGGTATGTTGACAGTGGTATACCTTTCTATATTAGATCAGTGGGTATGTTGACAGTGGTATACCTTTCTATATTAGATCAGTGGGTATGTTGACAGTGGTATACCTTTCTATATTAGATCAGTGGGTATGTTGACAGTGGTATACCTTTCTATATTAGATCAGTGGGTATGTTGACAGTGGTATACCTTTCTATATTAGATCAGTGGGTATGTTGACAGTGGTATACCTTTCTATATTAGATAGTGGGTATGTTGACAGTGGTATACCTTTCTATATTAGATCAGTGGGTATGTTGACAGTGGTATACCTTTCTATATTAGATCAGTGGGTATGTTGACAGTGGTATACCTTTCTATATTAGATCAGTGGGTATGTTGACAGTGGTATACCTTTCTATATTAGATCAGTGGGTATGTTGACAGTGGTATACCTTTCTATATTAGATCAGTGGGTATATTGACAGTGGTATACCTTTCTATATTAGATCAGTGGGTATGTTGACAGTGGTATACCTTTCTATATTAGATCAGTGGGTATGTTGACAGTGGTATACCTTTCTATATTAGATCAGTGGGTATGTTGACAGTGGTATACCTTTCTATATTAGATCAGTGGGTATGTTGACAGTGGTATACCTTTCTATATTAGATCAGTGGGTATGTTGACAGTGGTATACCTTTCTATATTAGATCAGTGGGTATGTTGACAGTGGTATACCTTTCTATCCTTATTGTATTTGGGTTGCTTAACCCCTTCTGTACCGGCGACGTCTCGTTAAGCTTATTTTAGCTATATTTAGACGATTTTGTGCAGCTTAAAAAGGATGTGTGGTAGTGAAAAGGGTTAAATGAGTTATTTCAAAGTATGTTAATTGCTCCGGAGGCCCTTTATAGACTGAATAAAATCGTCTAATAGTAGCCAGAATAATGTTAAAAGGACGGTGCCGGCACAGAAGGGGTTAATAACAGTATACATTTTTAATGAATAGATTATTGTAGACACTTTAATTACCCTTTTCATACCATTTATTTTGTACAGTGTATCTTTATTACTATTATTATTATATAGGACTCAAAAAGGGTAAATACGATCGCAGTAAACCCTCTGAATAACATAGGTCCTTTTTAAACTGACAACAAAAGTCTAATTTTAACCAGACCAAGGTAATAAGACGTCATCGTGTTGAGTGGATTTTAAGACATTCGGTCCATTAGTTTGGCAATTTTATCACCTTTCGCCCCATTTCCTTGTCAATTTTAAGACCTTTCGTGCCATTTAGGTGTCTATTTTTTCCTGGCGAGCGAAAGCGAGCCTGTAATTTTTAGTGAAACCGGCCTTCGGCCACACTGAGCTATATAGCCACACAGGGCTATATACCTGACATGAGGACTATATAGCCACACCGGGCCACAATGGGCTATATAGCTACACCTACAGTAGTTCTATAACCAGTGTGGCTATATGGCCCAGTTTGGCAATATAGCCACTGGAGTATATATCCACACCGAACTATTTATTTATCCCTCACCCATGTTTCACCCCAGTATTAAAAAATATTTTGGGGATTCTTAAACATGTCACCGCATTAGTTAGTTAAAATTAAGGCTCACTCACATGTTTATTTTATTTTATTTATTTATTTGTTATTATTATTATTATTATTATTATTATTATTATTATTATTATTATTATTTTTTTTTTTTTTTTTTTTTTTTTTTTGAGCGAGCGAGCGACGCCGACGGCAAGCCTGCAATTTAGGAGACACCGGCCTTCGGCTAGGACATTTTTCTGTCGAGAAATTAACAAATTATGATTAAACAGATGGTGTGTGTGTGAGTGGGGGGGGGGGGATTTTATTAGCTTGCGTGGGGTCTGAGGAAGCGTTTTTTATTATAGGTGGTAAAGTAATTTAATATTATTGTGTTTGTTTTACAGGTGAAGTAAGGACAATGGTTCCCCTGGACCGTGAGGCTGTGGGTCACTATGAGGTATGGGTAAGGGTTAGTGATGGTCAGCTGTCCTCCACCACACCAGTGTTCCTGGCGGTCACTGACGCCAACGACAACGCTCCGGAGTTCCTGGAACCCTTCTATCGTGTTACTGTGCCGGCCAGGAGCAGGACCAGGCGGAGGGAGGTGCTCTTTAGGGTACGTTATAAAACCATCTAGTGTTAGCCAAAATAATATGTATAATGAGGTGGTATTTTAGGAAATGGCGTCAGTAACTTTCTTTCAGGGTAATTCGTGTATTGTAGTACCAGTAGCGGACCCGGCGGAGGGAAGTGCTCTTCAAGGTAGGTGCTTTATATAATTAGCCTAGTGTAAAATATATAAGCTAGTGAGGTGGTATTGTAACTAGTGATGACTAGTGATGTGATGATAGCTTCTTCTGGGTAGTTCGTGTTAGTAAGGAGTAGGACCTAGCGGAGGGAGGTGCTCTTTACGGTAGGTTCTTTAATTAAGAAATCGTCTATTGTTGGCACAAATGATATATACAATGATTGTTAATAGTTCCTATTACCGTACTAGCAAGGAGTAGGGCCAAACAGTGGTAGCTCTCTTCAGGGTAGGTTCTTTATAAAATTGGAGAAGGCAGAGGAAGGCACTGCTTGAGGTAGGTTATATGGTGTTGATAATCATTTAGTACGATAGTGGCCAATATTTAGTTACTGGAGCTATTTATGATCGAAGTATGACCAAACAAAGCTAGGAGCTTTTCAGGGTAGGTCATCTATATAACTGTCTAGTGTTAGCCAGAGTCAGCCTAAAAAGGACGTCATCCCTGTCCTCTCAGTCACCGACTCAAACAACGTCCCTCTGTAGTTCCTGGAGCCCTTTTATGGTATTACTGGCCCAGCTAAGAGTAGGGCTAAATAATTGTCTAGTGTTTTATAGAATATACGGAAACAGCTATTAGGTAGGCTACTCTTCAGTAAGACTTTTTAATGGCGTTATTACTGATGATTTTGAGTCCAAACTTTCAGAAAACATTTATATATAAATAAAATACATAAAAATACAGTTGGGTATAATGATATTCATATTTAATTTAAAAAAACAAATATTTTATTTCTAGTTTTAGAATTAGCCCAAAACCTAACCTAACCTTTCCTAAAGATTATCTTAATCTTATAGTACTGTATATTATAGAACAAATTAGGTTCGTGCTTTATGTTCTGAAGCTTCAAGTGTAACAAGTATTTCTTTTATTTCAATATTATTCTTCTACAGTATGTGTATGTGTTATATTGATATATAAGTGTTCATGACAGTTTCGCTTGAAATGTATCAACAAGTGAACTCTGGAACTCTCTCCCTCAATCAATTTTTCCTTCATCTTGTGACTTAAACTGCTGTAAACTTCGTGTGCCCAGGCATTTTGACCCCAACGTCCCTTGAATTTGGCTCTGTCATTCGTTTAGCTTTGGGGGAGACACTCGTTACAGGCAGCCTGACTTTTGTCTCCTTCATACACATAGGAAAAAAATAACGCCTGTAAAGTCTTACTGATAAATACCATAATTATAAAGTAGTGGTACAACGAGAGAGAGAGAGAGAGAGAGAGAGGGGGGGGGGGGAGCAGAGAGGCTTGGAGATCTGAGAAGTGTTGGAGGGATGGAGGAAGCCTTGAAATGAAATTATAATTGCCCAATTTCGAGACTAGTTTATTTGGAGTTCCTACGATGGATTAGTATCCAGTTACAAGAGACCGGAACTATGAAGGACACAATAGGTGGACGGTGTATTAATCAGTATTCTATAATAATGCAAAATTAGAAATGGTAAAGGAGGAAGCGGGGATATAGGAGACGTTTTAGAAAAACTTTCAAAGATACAATGGGTGAGCAGTGTATAAAAGATAATGTTTCTAATAAGGGTTCGATATGATACAAAGGTAGAAGTGTTAAAGGAGGGACGATAAAAAGAGACGTTTTAGAAGGACTATCAATGACACAATAGATGGGATGTGTATGCAACATAATGGTTCTATATACTGTAGTATGAAGGAGAGAGCGAGGATAAACGATATGTTTTAGGAGTCATATAAGCCTGGGGTCTGTGTTAGATAAATGGGGGGGGGGGTGAATTAAAACCATAGTAGCTTATGGGTGCCTTAACCATACCTAATCCGAGGGTAGCCTTATTGTAAGTCTCCTTTTTATTACTGAATAAATAGGCGATTGTAAGATGCTTTGCCGAATAAATTTGGCGGTTATAAGAAGTTTCGTCCCATATAGTGGGGATTAATATGCATTGGCGAGTTTTATAGCGACGACATTAATACTGTAGTGACTTTAATGGTGTATCTAGTTATGTGGGATATGGTGCATCCCCCCCCCCCCATTTATCTCTCTCTCTCTCTCTCTCTCTCTCTCTCTCTCTCTCTCTCTCTCTCTCTCTCTCTCTCTCGTAGCAGATACATGTATTTCGGCTGATCCAGTCCTATCCAATAATAACAACAACAAGAGTGACACAAGCGCTGTTAAGCCAGGCATTGGTTCCGACGGAAACAAGAACAAGTTAGTGGGTTGAGCCACGTGAACTGCTGCTACGGGCACTATGAGTTCCACCACAGACGTATTAAACTCTTGGTAAGAGGTTGTCAAAAGTGGAAGTCCTCGGGGCAGCTTTAATAAGCCCCTCAGAAGGCCTCTCAGTTCCGTCCTTCCCTCTCCTTCTTCATAACTGCCTCACTCAGCCACTCTCATCATGTCGGTAATGGTGCCCACATCAACATAGCCTCAGAGGTTAAGGGGGGTCACAGACTGTTTTTATCTTTCTCTCCTTTTCTCTCTTTCCCTGGCTTGTATCCATTCGGCCCCATTCAGCCAACTGTTTTAAGACGTTTATCCCTATCCAGGTGTCGATTTCTTCCTGGCGAGCGAAAGCGAGCCAGCATTGTATGGAGAAATCCGGCTTCGCCGGACACATTTTTCTATCGAAAATTTTACAAATTTAGCTTGCTGTCAAAACAAAAGTATATATATGCTGGCTCGCTACAGCTTGCCAGGAAAATATTGACACCTAGATGGGGGTAAACGTCTTAAAACAGTAGGCTGAATGGGGCCGAATGGATACAAGCCAAAGAGAGAGAGAGAAAGAGAAAAAAAGCGAGGTGGGCTCCCTTAAGTCTTTCAATAGTAGAACGTCCTCTTCCACTTTATTAAGGCTATTATTAGACGAATAAATGCAATTTAGGAAGGATTTCTAGGAATCAAATGGGTAAACATTGTCTCCATTAACTCTCTAGCTCACACACGTTCTTCCTAATCTGAATAAAATTGTCTAATAATATCCAGAATGTGCTGTCATAATCCTCAAGGGGTTAAATTAATGGATATTTTCTTCTTCTTGGTGGTACAAAGTTCCTTGCACCAATTTAACCGTTTGCCAATATTTTCCCAGTTCTGATTTTATTTATTGACAATATTTGACTGCTTGACAATGATTGACCGCTTGACATTTTAGCTACTTGATAATATTTGACTGATGACAAGATTTCCTTAGTTGACAAGAGTTTGACTAGATTACGATATTTAACCCATTCATTACCAAGGACGCCCTTTTCATCATAGTCTGACAACTATTAAGCAATTTTGATTTAGCTTCGGAATAACCTCTAGCAATAAAACGGCTTCAAACTATCTCAACCAACCCTTTTAACTACCACAGATCCTTCCTAAGCTGCATAATATCGTCTGAATATAGCTAGAATAAAATATAACACGTCGCTGGTACTCAAAGGGTTTACCCAATTGAAGAGACTCTTCTAGAAGATTTGCCAGGTTATGACTAGATTCACTGAAAATATTTTCCCAATTAAAAATATTCGTTGATAATATTTGCCTCAGTTGACCAAGGTCCATAGATGTTGTATCTATGGACCTTGCAGTTGACGAGGTTTACTTCACTCACGCAGCCTCACTTAATCTTGCTCAGTCTCTCTCACTTTACCTCAATACATTCAAATTATAATCATGGAGCAGAGAGAGAGAGAGAAAAAAATTATCTTGTTTTCCATGGGTGGTCTGTTTTATGGGCCTTTGGTTATCTGTGGTAACTCAAGATAAGAATTTGCTGCCATTACTTGCAGTCACAGTTTACAAGTAATCTTCCGCAATGCACTAATACAATGGAGTAAATTGATAATTATAACACACTCCCCATTCAGCATATTTAAATTTATAATCATATAAACCAATTATAAAGAAGCCTGAACTAAATAGGCTTGGTGGTAGTGAAAGACAGGAAAAACCTTGAATTGTTTACTCTTCTAAAGTGTCGATGAGTCTAAGGATGGAAACTGTGTAGCCCGAATCATGATTGTGTCTTTGTCATAACCCAGTCTATCCAATTGACATAATGGATCAGTCACCAAAGCTTTATATCAAAGAAATTATAATTATATAAAAATAAGACGGGTAGCCCGTCACCCCTCCTTCTTCCTGTTTCCATTTGTCTTCACTACACTCTGAGTACCTTAGTTTGTCACCTGCCCTCTCCACCCCTTACCCTCTATATATATATATATATATATATATATATATATATATATATATATATATATATAGAGAGAGAGAGAGAGAGAGAGAGAGAGAGAGAGAGAGAGAGAGAGAGAGAGAGAGAGAGAGAGAGAGAGAGAGAGAGAGAGAGAGAGAGAGAGAGAGAGAGATTGTGTATTATATCAACACGCTTTTGAATGTGCCCCAGATTTAATTCAACCTTAATTATACATTTGATTACGACATTAAGTGCACTACAGTCCATTGATATGCCAACTTGAAGAAACTCTGCTCCCCTTCAGTAGTACCTTAGGGAGTGTAGGTCTGGGGGCCGCTGAGATGCTCACCAGATAAGTTTTCGGAAGTCTGGACAATGAAAATTCTCTTAAGGAAGGAAAACGCTTACATTCTTGGGTGATTATTTTTCTGGCTAGCCGAGGAAGAGCAGGGATATAAATTTGGAAGGGAGAGAGAGAGAGAGAGAGAGTTAGAGTTAGTTTTGTGTGATTAGTAGAACAAGGTGATATTGTACAATCAAGGAATTAGTTGAAGTAATTTTAACCTCCTAGACTACGAGAAACGTTTCCCAAGTGTTATACAATCGTCTAGTTTTAGCCAGAATAAATTGAAGTCAATATGTTTACAGTGAAATGGTTAATACACTAAATAGCCAGTAGATAGGTTACTAGCTACGGTTAGAAGCAAGGATGAACATATTCTTTCATGTCCGAGTCTTTAGCCCACAGGAAGGAGGTAAGGAAAGGTAAAAATGCTCTTTGATTTGAGTTAGTTCTAAAGTTTGTGATACACGAACAAAACGTGGTGAAAATGCGTTATAAATATTTAAATTTGTGTGTATGGTCATACTATATACAGTAAACGGTATATTATATGATAAGACTCTTGTTGTTTTTAACCAAAATACGATGTTGTTTCCTAAAGTGTACAGGTATGTTTCTCAATGTCTCCACTATTTACATATTAAGATGTGTACCGGTATATTGTTTGTGTAGTCCATCTGAATATACGAATCTGTGTTCTCAATTCATGTGACGTGATGTGCCCAGAATATTAACTATTCAATCATAATTATCCCTTTCAATATACGATGACGCCTTGATTCATTTTATGTTGGCCATCACTGATATTAATAATAATAATAATCTGGTATTTCCCTAAGCGCATTTACTCTCCTTCGAGATTCAATAGTGCTGCAATAGCCAACAGAGACCATTACCCCATCCTCTTGCTCAAGGGAGACAGTAACCAACCAGGGTTAGTGGAAAACCCTCACGCTCGAGTGTGTCGCAAACGCCCGACTCTTGGGCAGGAAGTCAGACGCTATCCACTTGACCAGCCGGCTGGCGATTTTATGAAGCTTAAATTAGGAAGGATTTGTGGGATTTAAAAGTGTAAGGGCTGTTTTAAGCAACCCTCTGACTCCTTCATATCATTCCTAAGCCGAATTATATCGTCAAATAAGAGCCAAAACTATAAAGAAATGCTTCCTCGAATACTGAAAGGATCCTGGGCATAACCTTTCACATGACCCGAGGGCGCTCTTTGGAACCCTCATAGGAAATTGTAATATAATTATAATTCAAATCACACGTGTATACTGTATGTGTGTTCTAAACTTGTGAGATGCTTATAATAAAAACATAAGATGATAAGTGTCACAACTTCTCAATGCAAGCCAATTGTTGACGGTGAATGCTATACGCACTTATATATCGAGAACACCTATTGCCTGGTGTTATATATCGAGAACACCTATTGCCTGGTGTTATATATCGAGAACACCTATTGCCTGATGTTATATATCGAGAACACCTATTGCCTGATGTTATATATCGAGAACACCTATTGCCTGATGTTATATATCGAGAACACCTATTGCCTGGTGTTATATATCGAGAACACCTATTGCCTGATGTTATATATCGAGAACACCTATTGCCTGATGTTATATATCGAGAACACCTATTGCCTGATGTTAGAAGTTATTATAATGTTCAGTTTCTGCCTAATTGACCACTTGCGAGTTTCAGGCTACAAGGAAGTTGGACCCGTAAGTATAGACAGTAAACAAATGTAATAATAATGTAGGTTTCTGAGGGTTAGAAAGTACAGTGAATTTAATTGCGTGTATTTGTAGATGCACTACAACCGTATATAAGCTAGTAATTCCGCTAAATAGTAATGTCTATAGCTCCAACTGACTGAAATTCGCAAGTGATCAATATCCCGAGTCTCAATATAAGCCGTGGGTTGCTTCGGCGCCTGGAATCCGAAACATTTGGATCTTATTTAGTAGAGATTGTTAGGGCCTCCGTGAAAATACCGCCTCTAACAGTAATGGTGTGACTGATTGTATTGCGTGGTTTGGGAAATGATTGAAATTTGATTCATGTTCCCCCTTAACCCTTTTATTATTGGAAGACGCATTCTTACTCCTTATTTTGGTTATCATATTACGATTTAATGCAGTTTTAGAAGGCCCTCGGACAATGAAATAATTAAAGTCTTTCTCAATTAGCTCTGACTCTAACAATCATTTCCTAATCTTGATAACATCGTCTGCTCATATCCAGAATAAAAGGAATGTATCCTCGTATCTTGAAAAGGGTTAATAGATTGTTCGGCGGCTCTGATATCATTAAAACTATTACACATGAGCCTAGTGCTACCGAGGCTTATGGTATTAATAGTGATGTCTTGGGTGGCCTGTAGCGACATTGATCTAGCGCTCGGTTGTAACCAGGAGGACCGAGTTCGATTCTCGTCAGGTGGAGATGTTTGGGCAATCTCCTCACACCCCTTGCCTCGTTTCGCCTGACAGTAAAATAGGTTACGCGCCAGGGTGAAAAGCGGTTTTCTGATCCTGCGGCCCTTCAACCCATAACAAAAAAATATGTCTGGAGAGAGAGAGAGAGAGAGAGAGAGAGATGCGATAACTGCAAGTAGACATATTTGTTTTATGATGTTGATACATACCTTGTGCGTGTGTGTGTGTGTGTGTGTGTGTGTGTTCAGTGTATAGTCTTGTTTTGTCTTCATAATTTCAACAATGGTTATATCTCTAATTATAAGTGAACAGATATCCTTAAAACACATAAACAAAGCCTTCTATATTCAAGGGTTTTTTCAGGGTGGTTCAGGATAATTTTTGTATCAAACCAAAATGGAAAGTTAATTATTTTGAAGTTATAAAGTTGAGTGTCCTCGCTAGACCTCCATACAAGTTTAAAAAAAAAAAAAAATTTAGACCCCCTTTCAAGATAAATTTGTACATTTTTCGGTAGAACATTTTTCAGACAGGTTCCTTCTAAAATTACAGGCTCGCTATCGCTTGCCAGGAAAAAATCGACACCTAAATGGCACGAAAGATCTTAATATTAACAATGAAATGGGGCGAAAGGTCTCAAAATCGCCAAACTAATGGAACGAACGTTTTAAAATCTCAAGACTAATATGCTAAACATGAGGGAGAAGGGGGTCCAGAAAAAGCGGCTCCCCCCCTCCCCCTTTAAGACTCAAATCTTGGCCCAATGTGAACCCTCGAACAGCCAAAACGAAACATTAATGAGAAGATTGTATTAGGTTCTGGATACCTTCGAATACTAAAGCCTACTATTTATGTTCTAGAGTGTACAATCACGTTCAAATATCCTGGCCTACCTCCATAATGTCATCCTTATCTTTCTGCCTAGTCAATGGGAAAATTAATTGACACACATTAACAAAATCTTCATATTCACATTTATTGCATTTTTTGTTTTTTTTAAGAGAAATAAAGTTAAATTTGGGAATGCGAGGCACACTTTGAGCAATACTGTATGTGTGTGTGTGTGAAGGTGCAAATGAGTAACAGGTGCAGTTGTGAAGTTTGGCCACCCTCCATGTAGGCCAGTGACAGTGTTGTGGTGCCAAGAGCATAATTAATATTGCTGTTCCTCATATGGCCACACTATTATGGTACAGTTGGGTTCACAAATTCGCCTACAGCCTGAGTGAAGCTGATCAGTGTTGTCTCTGTATGACGACACGTTACCTTGCCAGACCGTCTTGTATTTAATCACCCCATGACGACAGGTGCTCTCGACTTGGGCTCAAAGGATTGCCAAATTTAACCCCTTTCAATCAGACGAGGACAATTTTGTTTTATTCTATCTATAAGCAGATAATTTTATTCGGCTTAAAAAGGACCTCTATGTACCAAAGAGTTTAAGACTAGCTAGATTACATTTCTTACTCTGACATGGTCTGCGAAATTTGAATAAAATCGTCAGAAGGACGCTAAGATAGAATACAATTTGGCGTCATCTAATTGAAAGGGTTAATGTTTGAACAGCGTCTCATGATACAGTAAAACCTTACTCTTTCGAAACCTGAAGCTTTTGGATAAGGTATACAGTACAATATCTGCCAAGGTTAATTCAGACTTTCAAATAGGTTAAAGGTGGGGGCGCATGGGTCGAGATAAACATGGAATGATAATCGCCAAGCTGTACATAATTATCTTGCAAAATACAATGGCACTGAAATAATTATTAACAATGGTATAAAGGGTTTTGTGGATCATCTATACCGGGCCTGTGATGTCACAAGAGTGTAAGTCCACCATCCAGTCTAGGATAAGGATACTGGTGTGACGTCACTATAACGTCACAGGCCCGGTATGACGATCCGCAAAATCCTGTATACCAGTTAATAATTATTTCAGTGACGTTGCATTTTACAAGATAATTATGTGCAGGCTGGCGATTATTTTTCCATGTTTACCTCAACCCATGCAACCCCACCTTTAAGGTAAATATCCGGCAACACTTGTTCTCCAGTTCAGATTCTTCCTTTGGCCTTGTCAATGAAGTTCAAAAGAATGAAACTTATTCTGCAGTGTAACACTTTCAGAGTTTGTACTCGTTTGGATAGAATTTCCATGTATGAGCAAGACTTATATATTATATTTGTAAGCAATTTATTGGATCCGTCTGTATTTCGCAGTTGTGACTTGTTTCCCCTCACCTAAAATCTACATGTGTTTATTTCTGTAAAGAAAGCTCTATAAAGAACCTTTGTTGACAAGTATCACTACATAGCTAATAGCCCGTTGAAGCGAAACAATGATACATTGTCAGTAAAGACAACTTCTCAGAGGGAACTTCTTTTACCTTACTGTTTACTTTATGTTACATCTTCACTACATGGTTGTTGATGAGGACCTGCTAAATTGGCTAGATAAGGCCTCTGTTTCCTTTGGTTCTGTGTCATCTCAATCCCCGTTCAATTCAACCCCCATGCCATAGGCTTCCTATCTTATTCTGACTAACCATAATTAACCTACTTAACCCAAACTAATCTAATCTAACCTAAAATTGACAGGAAGTTGAGATGACACGGAGGTTGATATGACTGATTGCCACATCCCTCCCTCCCCTCCCACAATATATTATACATATATATGGTAACCTCCCACCTCATCCGTCTGCTTGTGTTTTCTGTATATACACCTTTGCTTCCCTGTCCCTGTGGTATGATTGTGGTGGTGGTGGTGATGGGGGTGGTGGTGGTGCAGACTGACGACGATGATGATGGTGGTGACTCTTGGGGAGAGTGGCAGAGCTTCCTGCCCTCAGAGATCAACGAGGTGGACAACGCCGTCATCAGGGTAAGGAGCAGATATGGTGGACCACTGTAGCCGCAACCTTCGTATCAGACCTTAACCAATCGGTGTTCCTGTTGCTTTGGCATCATCGACTGTTTTGCAGTCTGTTAAGTTGCTAGAGTTGTTTTTTTGGTTTTTGTTTTGTTTTTTTAAGTTAAAGTAACCTAACTAACCCTTAAAGTAAGATAGGTATGTATCTTTAGATTTTAGTGATGTCCCGACATTCAAAGCGGTTGATGATGTGACAGCAACATAGAATTGATGATTGGAGTAAGTTTTATGCAGAGGTGATGCCACTTTGGCCCACCATAAGGAGGCGAGCCTGGCCCATGGAGGATGTCGTGTGCACGCCAGCATGACTCTCGCGACCTGTTTGTCAACTAGGCTACTCGTACCATATTAATGACGCCTTCTTACAAGATACTAAGAAGGCACTCAGTTGCTTGGTCAGTCCACAGTTACCTACTGATGTAGTATAGGTAGCTCGTAGCTTCACTGTCTCAAGTATTTCAAGCACAGTATTTGGCACTCTTTAATAATGCAACCTCAGTCAAAAGCATTGGTTTCTGCACCTGCAGAAGGGTTTCCTGTAAAGAGGTTATGCTTTGCACTTTTGCAAATAATGTTCCAATTGAGGCAACGATAATAATGTGTGTATGTGTAATTTTTATAAACAATACACCAAAAGGATAATTAATTCAAGAAGTGAAAGGCAATGGCAAGTTACAGCCAAGCAAGATGGTTGATACTCGACATGACTGGTAAACAACAATTATGTATCAAAGGATCAGGGGCGGGTGAAGCGAGGTGTCTACCACTGTAGTTTCTCTCTCTTAATTTTACTTATTTACACTTTCACATCTGCATCATATTTGTTATATATTCCCAAAGTTACATCACACCTGTATTCTAAGGTATTTGATACGTTCTTTAGTAATGCAGTGTCTATTTTCTCAAAGTGTAACATGCATCTACACAAGTTTACAATCGAAAAATATTTCCTCTTCTACAGTCTTGAAACTTACACACTTATTCAGCCAGTATATAATCGTTGATACATATATAACAGATGTTGTGGTAGGTTGGCTTTACTTGGACACTACTAATAGTTGTGTATATATTATTATGAATTAATGAATGGTCTTTCTTGTAACAACATTATTTTGCCTTTAAGCTTTATAAAATTGTATAAGAACATTTAAACAGTCCCACCTCTGCGTCATGTCTGCATGTGAACTTTATACATGAGATTCATCATTATCCTGTTTTCCACACAAGCCTATATTGACCTCAAAGAGCTACAGTTCAGTTACTATAAAATTTGTGTCCTACCTTCGTAAGATCAACTTTGACGATATACATTATATATACAGTATATATATATATATATATATATATATATATATATATATATTTGGGGAGGTGTGGCGGAGTGGTCTTGCCACTGGACTGGTAATTCAATGGACCCGGGTTCGAATCCCAATATGTCAATGGGAAGATATTATTGGAATGGAATTTCTGCTGTAGGCTACCTAGTATCAGTGCATTACCACAAAGCCTACCGAAACACTAAATTAATACCCTCATTGTTCCCTGATTAAATAGCACTGTATGAATATTCCCATATTCAAAATATTCTATAGGGGGGCAATGCCTAGTGAGTTCATTGCTCAATAGATGGCGTTCTGAGAGTGAGGGTCCGAGTCTAGGTACATGTGGTGAGTCAGTGAAGCACTGGAACGAGGCAGCTTCAGAGTCGAGCCGTGAGTGAGCAACTAAGCCCCATGCATCCTGCGAAGGCAAGATGGCATGGGCTGGTTGCAGCTAAAAAGTGCTTCGCATGTGTCACCCCCTAGACTGGAACGAGACCTCACTGGCTTAACCGTTCAATAACGGTTGAATATACAGGCTCTCAGCCTATGCCCGAGAGGGAGTAGATGGAATATAGAAGAAAAAAAAAAAATATATATATATATATATACTGCATATAAACTGTACCGGTATATATAAAATAATTGAACATTAATGAAAACAAGCTTTCATATTCAAGCTTTGTTAATTTTGTGTTGTATTTTTGCGTCTATCAAGAGAAGAAAATAAAGTTGAAGTTGTAAAGATTGGACATGAACTTTGAACACGACTGCTATTAAGATGTCAAGAATCGTATATTAGTTTAACCATAGACTACAGTAGATCTGGACTGGACACGAAAATGGAACCTTGCAGTAAGGGACCCAAAATCGGAGAACGAACCCCGAAGTTCGAACCTCGAAACCGCGAAAATATCACATTTTCGCGGTTTCCAGGTTCGAACTTGTGGGTTCGTTCTCCAATTTTGGGTCCCTTACTGCAAAGTTCCATTTTCGTGTCCAGTCCAGATCTACTGTAGTCTATGGTTTAACCTTTTCAGTCATATAACGCCTTTCTCAATTGTATATTGGTTGCCCTCAGACGATTTTACTGGACTTTGGAATGATCTTGTGAAAAAAGGAGGCGGTACAGTAGCCCATTCAACTCTTCAAGAGATCGATCCTAAACTTAATACAAGCGTGTGGTGGAAACTAGAATAACGTAAAATTTGACATAATCTTATTAAAAGGGTTACCCGACAATCATTTGAACAGCTGTAGGCCTATATAGGGTAATTGAAAAAACAACAACATTGAGCTATGCATGGATTATTCACCTCAACAAATAGTAGCCTATTTGATTTTCTACTTATCTTGCATGGCTTTCTCAATGGTTTTCAATTAATCTTGTATATAATGTAGCCTTCATATCATGATTTCGGTTCGGGTTCAGTTACATTTGGAAGAACCGTCTTTGAACATGACTTGTAAAACGGTGTTGTGTTCCGATTGTCTACAATTATGCCTTATGTAGCCTATAATTCACAAGCATATTATTGCTACTGTTACAATTTATTTGCATACTCACTAGTTAAATGTAAATTTATTTGAATATATTTAATCTGCAGATGAATTCAATGATATGACAATGAAACTAATAACTTGTTAAATTGAACTACATAGCTTAAGCAACGCCAAAATGTTGGAATTTCAAACAAATTACTGTGTTAAAATATAAAGGCATAGTAAATTAATCATCACCTCAAAGTTACAGTATGACAATGAAACTTACAACCACAGTAGGCTTACTGTGTACTTTCTACCCTCTCTGGGCTTAACACTAATAAGGCGTACGGTCCGGACGGTGTTCCTCCTGTTGTTCTAAAAAACTGTGCTTCCGTGCTGACTCCCTGCCTAGGCAAACTCTTTCGTCTCTGTCTATCCTCTAACGTCTTCCCTTCATGCTGGAAGTTTGCTCACATTCAACCTGTCCCAAAGAAGGGTGACCGCTCTCAACCCTCCAACTATCGTCCAATTGCTCTTATCTCTTGTCTTTCTAAAGTTTTTGAAACTATTCTTGCTTCCAAATTTCTTAAGCATTTCTCTTCTCATAATCTGCTCTCAGATCGCCAGTATGGCTTCCTTAAGGGTCGCTCTACTGGTGATCTTCTTTCATATCTTACTAACTCTTGGTCATCCTCCTTTCGGGACTTCGGTGAGACTTTTTCTATTGCACTAGACATATCGAAAGCCTTCGATAGAGTCTGGCATAAATCTTTAATTTCTAAACTACCCTCCTTCGGTTTCTATCCCTCCATCTGTGCCTTTGTCTCTAATTTCCTTTCCGGCCGTTCCATAGCCGCGGTTGTGGACGGCAATTGTTCACTTCCTCACTCTATAAACTCCGGTGTTCCTCAGGGCTCTGTCCTATCTCCTATTCTCTTTCTAATTTTTATAAATGATCTCCTTAACTGTACCTTAATTCCCATCCATTCATACGCAGACGACTCAACCTTGCACTACTCCATTAGTTTTTCAGAACGCCCCAGCCAGCAATCCCTCAACGACAAACGTAATGAAGCCATAGAACTCTTAAATTCTGATCTAAATACTATTTCCAATTGGGGCAGAGAAAACCTTGTTAATTTTAATGCTTCCAAAACCCAATTTCTCCATCTATCTACCCGTCAGGATCTCCCAGCGGACTATCCCTTATTCTTCAACAATACAAAAATCAACCCTTCATCTTCTCTCAATATTCTTGGTGTCTCTTTTTCTTCTGCTCTCATTTGGAAGGACCATATTACCAGTCTTGCTAAGGCAGCCTCCCAGAAGCTGGGTGTGCTCAACCGCCTTAGGGGGTTCTTTTCCCCTGCACAGCTTCTTGCTCTGTACAGGGGCATAGTGCGCCCTTGTATTGAGTATTGTTCACATGTGTGGGGAGGTTCCTCTCACACTGCTCTCCTAGACAAAGTTGAAAGGAAGGCCTTTCGTATCATTAACTCCCGTCCACTCACCAACTCTCTGCAATCTCTCTCTCTCCGCCGCAATGTTGCATCTCTCTCGCTATTCTATCGCTACTATAATAATCAGTGTTCCTCAGAGCTATCCCAGTGCATACCACCTCCTTTACGTAGGGCACGTGGTACCCGTCTTGCAACTCAATCCCACCCCTACTCTGTGCAACTCTCCAACCCAAGAGTGAAACGTTACTCTCAAACTTTCTTCTACTCAACAGCTAAGCTCTGGAACTCTCTCCCAGAATCAGTCTTTCCCTCTTCCTATGACTTAAATTGCTTCAAACTCCGTGTGTCCAGGCATTTTGGCTTGAACGTCCCTTGATTTTGGCCCTGTCACTCTTTCAACTATGGGGGAGGCACTCGCTATAGGCAGTTATGCCTTTTGCCTCCCTCAATCACAGAAAAAAACAAAAAACAAAAAAAAACAAAAAAGGCTACTGTAAAATTTGATAATAGAGATTAATGAACATATCAAAATAATAAAGGGCACACAAACATTTAGTTTGGTAAATTCATAATTGATAAATGTGTTGGGATGTTACTGTTACAACATTATCATATGCACATAAAACGTGATCAACGGTTTGCGGTTCGCCCATTTGGTATACAAACAGTATAGAACACGAGGGATGGTTCCAACTCGCTCGCTTATTTAGGGCTAATAACAAAAAAGAAAAAATGGGGGGTGGGGATCATGATATAGAAACATACCGGGTATATGAGTTTCCCATATCTAATGATAATATCGGACAGGTTGGGAGAGGCCGAGTGGTCACGGTGCTCTCCCAAACATACCTGGAGTTGGTGGGTTTGAATCCTGGTCAGGATACCTCTCTCCCAACCAGTTTCTATATCGTGGGTGGGATGGAGGGCAGAAGGGTTACACTTGTTCAGACGTTCAAGCTTTCAATAGTCTTGGAAAGGTGGGAAGGAACTTTGGCATATGACTGCATTACACCTTGGACATTTGAAATATGTGGACGTACGCTATAGGCTACCATGCCTCAGTCACGTCACATTTGCCGTAGGACTGACCTGTTATGCGGGATGAGTATTGTTTTATTCTCCCTCTTGTTCTGATATGCCTGATCTTACTGGCATACATTTTTCTCACTTTCCAACACATTACGTGTCAAAGATGATCTAAGTTCACTTCTGGCTGACTTGAGTGTAGTCGTCTCGAGTCAAAACGGCCATGCTCTTAAATGGCCACAACCAAAATGGTCAACACACTAAAATTAACTAATTAGTACCCCATCTGTCGGGAATTTAGATAAAGAGGTTAACTTGCATATCACTGGTACATGAAAATATCCCAACAAATAGTTATATAATAATTACCAACCAAGTATTCGATGGGTTTAATCCAGTCCCCCACACACGGCTAATTCAATTGCATGACATGTAGGAATGTTCACATAATACAATATCGATACAATGAACTTAGCTTAGAGGACTGGGAATGTAGGACTGTTAAAATAGATTAATATTTGTAGCACATGGTGAACTATGGGTCGAGTCAGAGCCGGGGGAGCTGTTGGCTGTATGGTGGTTTTTGAGAGACTAAAAGTCACTAAAGGGCCGGCGTCCGATCGCTTCGCGAAATTACATATGGCTGCCGGCTCATAATAATTATAACCCATAACTTGGTTTCATGATACATCTAGAGCTGATGTAGATATTTATACATTACAGTTAATATTTAACCTACACTTAATAATAAACTACAATACACAATGAACTAGCCGAAATCGTACATGCGATACGATACCGCCAAATTCAAATGCCCTATTGGACCTAAAACTGTCGGGATCATTACCCTATTCCCGACAAACTGCCCGCCACCAAAAACGATAATACAGTAGCTATATACAGAGAACAAAAGGACATCGAAGATTCAAAGATCACCTTGTTTGATCTTAGATCTCCAAAGATCCACGGAACTCATAGCCGCCCTCCTTTTGGGACGAGCGCCACCTGAAGCCAGAGGAGGATCATCCTTCTCATCATCAACTGTCCCACCTTGAGGAGCACTGTCACCAGCACTCTCCCGCGGAGGGGTATCAGTAGAGACGCCAGTATCATCCAGCAGTTCTACATCCTGCTCCAAGGGATATAACCTTACGACTGGGCGAGTAGTAACCCCAGTCGAAGTTCGTAATCTAGCAACCCTAATAAGACCATCAATGCCCTGGAACAAATCGACAATCCTCCCAAGCTTCCAAAATAACCTAGGACGCTCATCATGAATCAGTACGATATCCCCGATACGAGGCCATCGTTGATTCGTCCCTTTGATCTTATTGAAGTGACGCTCGCGAAGAGACAGCAAATATTCTTGGGTCCACCGTTTCCATAGATCGTCCGACACCTTGTTCACATACTGGAAGCGACGACGGGTGGCGTCAGCATCCCCGAACGTAGGGTCTTGTAGATCTTCGTCAGTTACTGACGATCTAGGAAAGGTATTAAGGGTTCGTCCACGTGTTAGCATAGAAGGCGAAATGGGTAAGAGGTCATCAACATCTGCCGAGGTACAGGTCAAGGGCCTGTCGTTGACTGACATCTCAATCTCTTTTAAGATGGTTTGCAACTCCCTTCTGGTCACCAGTGCCCTTCCTAATACCTTCTTCATGGCAGATTTGACAATACCGATTGTTCTCTCCCAAATTGCCCCGAACCATGGTGCACGTGCTGGTATAAATTTCCACTGACAACCCTTTCCAGTGAGGGTAGCCACAACTTGCGGGTCATCCATTAAACTCTGGAGATGTTTAGAGGCCCCGACAAAACAAGTCGCATTATCGCTCATAATAATTTGAGGGAAACTCTTGCGGCCTGCAAAGCATCTTAGAGTATGCAAAAACCCCTCACTGGAGAGGTCGTCAATCAATTCAATATGAATCGCTCTGGTTACCGCACATGTGAATAGAACGGCATATACCTTTATGATATTACCGGGCGATTCTCTAACTTGAATCGCTCCGGTGTAGTCTACCCCGGTTACCTGAAATGGTTCAGTCCTTTGTACCCTGAACTCAGGCAAGGGATGTAGATCTACTGGGGAGTAAGGCTTACCCTGTAATATTTTACAGATAGTACAGCTATTGTGGATCCCTTTAATTGCTTGTCGCATCTTAGGGATCCACCAACGTTGTTGCATATACGCCAGAACATAATTTACGCCAAAATATAGGCAGGCCCTATGGCATTGGCGAATCAACAGTTTGGTAATAAAATGAGAGGAGCTAAGGAGGACAGGATATTTCGCAGAATCAATAATGTCCACCTTTTGTATCCTGCCTCTACACTTAATTATGCTTCCTTCCATATATAATCCTAGCTGCCTCATTAAGTTTGAGGGTTTGGCCTTTGACTCCTTCCTCAGGATTTGATGTTCAGTAGGATAAGATTCCCTTTGTACTAAACATATTAGTTTCGCTTCTGCTGATCTCAATTCATGGAGTCTGATATGCTTTGAATCTTCACTAAGGAAAGACCCGTGAGCCCGACTTCTCATGTTGTTAATGAAACGGTATATCCATGCAAATACCCGTATTACTTGATCATAGCTGCCGTAACGTTCCCACTCTACCAACTTGTTATCCTGATGTGTAGTACTCACAGTCGAACTACTTAACACATCATCCTGGGGCCGACTTGAAGGATCAGATATGCATTCCCTGAAATCCTGAGGCCATTCAGTCGGAGATATAAGCCATGGAGGTCCATGCCACCAAATAGAGGACGACATAAACTGTTGCGCCGAGATCCCCCGGGAAATTATGTCACTGGGGTTGTTGTTGTTGTTGTTGTTGTCGTTCCCCAAGCTGCCTGGCCGAACAGGCCGAACAGCCTGAGCAAGGCCAAGGCCATAACAGAGCGCCCCCACAGAACCCTCCCTGCCGACCACAATAAAGCCTGGGTGACCGAAGCCAGTCCATGGCGGGGAGCTGAGGAGGGTGCGGAAACGCCCGGGAAACCAAAGCCCCACCCAGGGCCCTCTGCCCCTCAGCAATTATGAAGAGAAAGTTGAGGGGCAAAGGAAAAATGTGACGCTTTGGCTTCCAATCTTGGTAGATTGGGAGGTCAATCCACGTTAGGGACGCCGTCACTTGAGATCTAGAAAATATATAAGTAAAAGGAACAGTCAGAGTAAGCTATGGGTATGGCAGAGATCGCTCAGGTCTCACTCTGATAGACCAGCCCATCACCAATGTCACTGGGGTTATCCATGGTGCTCACATAGCGAAATTTAGCTGTAGGAACTAAGTTATGTATCTCATCAGTGCGATTAGAAACATAAACAGGTAACACTTTCTGGCTGTGTACCCATGAAAGTGCTATTTGACTGTCGCTCCAGACATAGACGTTATTAATCTGTAGTATGTCTGTATAAGCATCCAGTGTAAACTTCATTAGACGAGCAGACAGAAGCAATGCAGTAAGTTCTAATTTAGGAACTGTAATTTTCTTTATAGGGGCTACTTTGGCCTTTGCTATAGCCAGTTTCGCTTCACTACCATTGCATATGTATATGGCAGTACCGTATGCACTATTACTAGCATCAGAAAAGGCATGTAGATCCACCTGTTGACCACTAATAACATGACGATTAAGTTGGACCTTGCAACATGTGGAAAGGTCCGACCGAATCAACCGCCAAGTATCTTGTAACTCAGTCGGGAGGGGCATGTCCCAATCTAGTTTTAGCCGCCACAGTTGCTGTAAAAACATACGAGCACGGATAGTTACAGGCAGCAAAAAACCTAGGGGATCAAACAACCTCGCTGACAACCTTAAGCAGTTTCGCTTGGTCATAAGCTCACTGCCGCATGGGGTGTGACAGAAGGATATACAATCTGTGGTAGTGTCCCATTTGTGGCCTAAAAACTTCACCTCACTATTCTCAGTAGCTACACCGTCAGAAGCAAATTGACCTTTCAAAAGATCACTATTAGTGGCCCATTCTCTCAAGTATAGATGAGCCTTGGCAAATATATCGCGGATCTCCCAGCATCTTTCGAGCAATAAATCTTCATCGTCTCCAGTGCCTTGAAGATTGTCCACATAGATCCCCTGCTTGATCTCATTCTTGAAGTCAGGATCTAGTCCAGCCTCCTCAAGATGTCGCAAGATATTATTGCGTTTATTGCGTTGAGAAGGAACTGGGAACAGGTCGCCCCGAATAAGACGACTCTGAACCTGTAGACCAGATACTCTGAATCTAGATCCATTGGGTCCCGTGGCCATAAAAATCTTGTCGAGTCCCTGTCTTCACGATGGAGTTGAAGCATCAGGAAGGCCTTCTCAATATCGTCGACCCATGCAAACTTATGACATCTGAAGCGCAACATAATTTGTGCGAGATCAGAGACCAGGGACGGACCCGTGTATAGACAATCATTCAGGCTATAGGAGCGATCACTGGATTTAGCAGAGCAGTCATACACAATACGAACAGGAGTGGTGGAACTGTCCTTTTTAATCCCATGGTGAGCAAGGTAATGGATGTTATCCCCATACTCACTGAGATCTACTCTCTCCACAAATCCACGTTGTACCTGCTCGTTTAAAACTGCCGCATAAGTCTCGCAATAATTTGAATCCTTGACAAACTGCTTCTGAAGGCCACGTAACCTACCAAGTGCTAGATGGAAATTAGTAGGTTGTTGTTGTTGTTCCCCAAGCTGCCTGGCCGAACAGCCCCAAGGCCCCGAGCAATTCCAAGGCCATAACCGAGCGCCCCCACAGAACCCTCCCTGCCGACCACAATAAAGCCTGGGTGACCGAAGCCACTCCATGGCGGGGAGCTGAGGAGGGTGCGGAAACGCCGGGAAACCAAAGCCACACCCAGGGCCCTGTGCCCCTCAGCAATTATGAAGAGAAAGTTGAGGGGCAAGGGAAAAATGTGACGCTTTGGCTTCCAATCTTGGTAAATTGGGAGGTCAATCCACGTAAAAGACGCCGTCACTTGAGATCTAGAAAATATATAAGTTAAAGGAACAGTCAGAGTAAGCTATGGGTATGGCAGAGATCGCTCAGTTCTCACTCTGATAGACCAGCCCATCACCACATGACTAGAACCCAATCCTCTCAGCATCAGCTAGGAAAGGCCCTAGAAAGCCGCCTTTGACGGGGGGATAGCTCCCCTATTTCAACCCCTTTCGGGGTCGGGCACCCGCCTATTAGTAGGTAATTTACGCTTGTTATCCTTCCAAGGGAGCCTTACCACATACTGACCCCTGCCAGAGTCATACGTTACAGTCCCTTCATATGAGCTTAACGCTAGCTTGGACTCACGATCAAGTTCATGTGGGTCAATTCCAATATTGTCCAAGTTCCATAGCTTATCTATATCAATACATGTATTATCAGGCACATTTGGCCTAATATATTTATCTATGGGGCTTACTTCTACCTTGAGGACCGTAACCACCTCCACCTGTGTGTCTTGAGAGGAAGTGGCATAGGATCCAGAAATGGCATACCCTTGGATCGTGGGGAGCATTATTAGCTTATCTACCCGCCGATATCCAGGGTGAACCAGGTCGTAGTAATAATCAGCTCCGACCAGTAGCATAATTCCATTGTTAGCAGAGAGTTGATCATCAGCCAGTTTATAACCCTTGCTTCTGAGATATTTCAAATGTGGTTGAATCTCTGATGCTATATAGAGACTGGGTAGTTTGTCTACCACAACAGCCTTGATGGGACATACCTTTCTTCTATAAACATAGGAAATCTCCACTATATCATAGTCACTGGAATCTACTTCACCAGTGAAACCATGGAGACGCAAATTCTCTTGACCCTTGCTGGTACACTTGAGCTGGGGTAATAATGACCGCAGAACGAATTACCTCTGTGAGCACTGGTCGAGTAAGGTGCGCGTCATTGTAGGGTTATTATTACTCCCCACTACTGGCAGCATCATAGTAGGAAGCAATTGACATTCCCGAGAAGCAATGGACATGGCAGATACTTTATCACCCTCGCTTTTACCTTTCTCATGTGACTCTTTGGCGGTTCTCCCCTTTTCTTTGCCTTCGAGCCGATCAGACTGGGTGCAAAGGGAAAACCAATGTTTTCCCCTTGCAATACTTACAAGGTTTGATGTAGGAATTGGTGCAAGTACTGTTGAAGTGGTCTCTTGCCAGACAGCTGGTACATAACTTGAGCGATTTAGCCTTGCCAATTTTCTGTGTAGCCTTAGGATACTTAGGACACTGGTACCACAGATGACCGTGGACACTGCACAACTTGCAACCTAATGATATTGGCCTTTTCTGTTTAGAAGTCTGTACTGGGAAAGCTGCAGTGGATGGCGACATCTCCACGGGTCGGTAGTGTCCAGTACTCTCCATGTTATACTTCAGTCTGGTACACCTGCACCAACGCTTCCAAGTTTAGTGGAGAGTCGCTTAGTTGTCCTCTTATGATTTCCTTTAGGGGAGAGGGTATCTTGTTCAAGATATTTACACTAAATATTTCCTCCTTGGTGATGGCCATTGTCTCCATAGATCGGAGGAGGCTCTCAAAGGAGGCATAGTACTCAGGACTTTAGGTCTGTCACATCATAGGATGGAGGATCTAGAGTGAAGAATTTAGTAATTAATGCGGTCTTGATGACTTCCTCTCTCCCGTAAGTTCTTTTCAGCAACTCCACTGCAGACTCGTAGCTTGTAGCTTCTAGCTTGTACCCATCGATCAACTTCAATGCCTCCCCTTTCAATTGGCCACGGAGATAGGTGAACCTTTGGATGGATGTGAGTGTTTTATTCCGATGGATGGAACACTCAAAGATATCCCAAAATCCAGTCCAGGTAGTCGAATCCCCGGAAAAGGTAGGCAAAGTAAGCTTCGGCAGGTTAAAGCCAGTCGCCTTTGGTGTACCGGTATCCTTAACAGGGTGTATTTCTTGTGTGGAAGATAGTCTGGCTAAGGCTGTATTAACGTCCTCAAAGTACTCAAGATCTGCTGACATTTCTTCTTCCACATCGTCAATACTTGTCAATAAATCATATAGGCCTACCTGCTGAGCATAATTATCATAAGTGGCTAGCGATTTAGTTACAGTAGCAAATTTACCCTTAATTTGATCAGCCGAGAGGCACTTAATAAAAATTCATCAAGATCTCTTAAACACCTATTTAAACTTCCCCTCATCTCTCCCTTCAGAATCTTAAGTTTCTTTAAATCTGTCATCGTTAAGGTCTAATTTTCAGCAACTTAAACTACAATGAGGTCCGACTACAAACCGTTAATCGCTTAGGAATCAACAGCGGCAAACTCCCATTACTTAAGAACTTACTCAAAAAGAATTACATAGTAGTTACATCCCCCTTAATATAAACTATCTAAAGGAAATTATCTAACTGGACAACAACATAAAGTACACTGGGACTATCTATGAGGAGACTGGCTACTGCGACGCAAGAGAGTCCCTTACCATCTTAACGACCTGGGCCAACAAACGATCGCTGCCTTCATGGGTGAGGTGGACGCCGTCCTCGGACATGTATTGGCTCCCGAAACTATATGGGGAAAATCGTCCACCAAGGTGCTTGTGCTTCCTCTTGAGGAGAGCATTGACCGAGTTCTTAACCTTGTGATACTCACCTGCCTGAATACCCCGAGGAGACGCCCTCTGCTCCAACCCCAATACAAGGCAGCGACCGTTCGTGGATGCCTCAATCTCAAAGGTCAACTCCTTGATCTTAGCCGCTAGCTCCTGCGGGACTACCCCAGAGACGACGTCGTTGCCGCCCAACACTAATACAGTGATTTCGGGCCTTAGGCTCAAAAGACCATCCCAAGCTGGTTTGGACTTAATATTATCGAGAGTGGCTCCTGGGGCACTAAACACCCTCAATACAAAACCCGGGTCGTAATACTATTGGCGGGAGACTCCTAGGCGACTAACATAACTGTGGCCTAATATGCCCACCACTTTCCCCGGGCTCTGATTGTATGAGGAGGTTGGTATAAAATTCACCCCAATGCCACTTCCTGACGCAGCTGTGGGATGATTCCTTTGAGCCATGATGTACCGAAAAAAAAATTAAATACTAAATCCATTCAAATAAAGGGTAAGGTGAAGCACTAATTATTGAAAGCCCTTTATAGGTAAGCCTAGTTGGTCAAGCTACAATCATGAGGTCTGACTATTGACTGTCAATCGCTTAGGAATTAACAAAGACCGACACTCATGACATGATGACAGCCACTATAAGCAACTAGGCCTAGGCTCTTTTATGAAATTGAAATATAAAAGGTCACATGAGAACCCTCCCCACCAGCAAAATTAATAATGAGTCACACAATGACAAAACACAATGAACACCACATGCCCACCACCAAAGCGAAACGAAAAGCTACCACAGACACCCGCAGGCCTAGCCTAGCCCAACCGCGCGAAATGGCACCAACGAAAATAAACCCACACACCCAGCACAAGCCCAACAAACCCTCCAAGAACGGCAAGAAGCACAACGTCCAAAAAACCGGGAAACTAGCCCAAAAAAATACCGTGACGGTGCTACCCATAAAAAAAAAAAACTCGAGGAAAAAAGCTAGGCTGCGAAACTAAGAACGAGGCGGCAGCCATTTACAACACCAAGCGAAGCGGTAGTAAACAAAACACTTATGGTTAAATAATAAGCACAAGGGCACGAAGGACCATTATTTGTCGGGAATTTAGATAAAGAGGTTAAATTGCATATCACTGGTACATGAAAATATCCCAACAAATAGTTATATAATAATTACCAACGAAGTATTCGATGGGTGTAATCCAGTCCCCCACACACGGCTAATTCAATTGCATGACATGTAGGAATGTTCACATAATACAATATCGATACAATGAACTTAGCTTAGAGGACTGGGAATGTAGGACTGTTGATATAGATTAATATTTGTAGCACATGGTGAACTATGGGTCGAGTCAGAGCCGGGGGGAGCTGTTGGCTGTATGGTGGTTTTTGAGAGACTAAAGCAGGCGTCACACCATGCCGACTTGAGCCAAGACTGACCACGACCTTTAGTCGTGGTCAGGAGTGCCGACCTTCGGCGGAGAGCGTAAGGATTTGGGGGGGTGAGTTTTGGATGGGACGCAGTATGGATGGCCACGCCGCCTGACGGCGACCTGACGGGGTAAAGCGGCGCCCATGCAGGAATGAAGGTGAGACCTAGGTCGCCGCTGGAGTGCCGATCTGCGGCGTAGCGCGTTGACAACGACCCGACGAACGGCGTCGACAGGAGGTAGGGCGGCGTCAATATGCATTACTGTGCCGATGAACGGCGACCCCTTCAGTATGAACGGCTGATTATTAACTGATTATTTCAGTTAATTCTGTTATTTTATTATTATTATTAATTTAATTATGTATTGAATGTTGTTATTTTTCATTTTTTCTGTAATTAATATACCTAATCTTATATTTTGATGGTTATTGATAATATATTTATTATTTAATTATTTAATTATGTCGTTTATTTATATATTGACCGTTAGGGCATCGTTGGGTCGCCGCAAGCCGCCGCTGATCCCCGCAGGTTGTTATGGTGACGCCGCCTGACGCAGACCTCATTTATGGTGCCGTGTGCCGCTGCACTGACGCCTACCTTTTCCCGTCAAGCGCCGTCAAGCGCCGTCACACGCCGTCACACGCCATCAGCTTCCCGTCCCCTTCCCGTCCCATTTTTTGACCTCACTCCACGCCGACTTGATTTTCAATGTTGTGCATGTAGAACTTTTGAGGGGGTATGTGAAGACCCATCCCGACCTGTTTGTTATGTTGGCGACGGCCCATGATGCGCGGCGACGTAGACCAAGACTGTCCACGACCCTTAGGTCGCGGACAGTCTTGGCCTAAAATCGGCTAGGTGTGACGGGTGCTTTAAGGGCCGGCGTCCGATCGCTTCGCGAAATTACATATGGCTGCCGGCTCATAATAATTATAACCCATAACTTGGTTTCATGATACATCTAGAGCTGATGTAGATATTTATACATTACAGTTAATATTTAACCTACACTTAATAATAAACTACAATACACAAAGAACTGGCCAAAATCGTACATGCGATACGATACCGCCAAATTCAAATGCCCTATTGGACCTAAAACTGTCGGGATCATTACCCTATTCCCGACACCATCCTAAACTAATTTAACGAAACCTAACATGTGACCATCATCATCATCAGCCTTTTATGACCCACTGCAGGATCGGCTGTCATAACAAAACCTAATATTACTTAACCTAACTAACCAAACCTAATCAATATAACTAACAAACTTATCTAACCACAAAGCCGATTAGGTCGTGGCCATTTTGGGAGTGTGGCCATTTTGCCATGCTTTCCAAGTGGTTACAAGTCTTCAGATAAGGTGCAGGGCATTCACTTTTTAAGCAAAAGTAAAGTGTTCATGTATGCTATGTGTTCAGGTACTGCGATAAATTGTCTTTTCGGCTATTGTATTGTATTTTATACCTCAAGTTACCCAATCCCCTTTTGAAGCATGACCCTTGTTACCATGTGTATGTTTGTGGTATTATCTTACAGTACAGTTTGTCATTTACCCAATACAGTACAGTATATTGCATGCATTGTCCTTCCCCTCTTATTTGCACCTTCGCAGAATGCACACACAATTCTAGTCAAATTATGACTCATGATTGACTGTTAACATTTATGTCATCATGAAATATTGAAGCCAAGCATATTTTATATGAAATATGTTGGATCTTCCAGGAAGGATATACCGTATATATTTACTGTATATATATATATATATATATATATATATATATATATATATATATATATATATATATATATATAATATTTTGCATACAAATCTTGTGAGGATGAATGACAATGACAATGACAATTAAGGATTGGAATGCAAAATAACTTTTAATACATGTATAGTTCAGTATATGGTTCTAGTATCAGGTTGTACAAAGTTGAATTTCTCACTGCACAACAATCTCTTCGTTATTGTCTATAATGTACTTATCTTTTCTGTAGCATGTTTTAGTGATGGTTATTGATAATACGTGTGTTTCTGTCTAACCCATATAGGTGTGTATATTAACAACAATAGCACAACAGCCGATGAATTACTACAGAACATTAAAACAGTAGTGTTCAGTAGACATGAATACTCTATATTCATGTCTTGCCTTTATACTTTAACTATAGGTTTCCCTCTAGTTAATTAACAGATCAAAATAGTCCTTAACACAGATAAACACGTTTTTATATCAAACTATGTTCAGTTATGTTATATCAAGACAGGATAATAAAATAGAAGTTAAGATGGGAGGGAATAAGATATATTTTGTATTATTTATTCACACTCCAGACATTAGGCTACTATTATCTCAGATATCTCTACAACAACATTAACTTGATCGTAGATGTGTATAATTCCTCTATGTTTTGTTCCCTATGTTTTATATATCCACAGTTTCACTCTTGCTATTCATACTTATCAGCAATCTCTGTACGTTATGAACTTATGATAAGGGCCCAAATATTTGTACATCAGCAGCCATTGAAATAATTGATGCATCTCGGTTATGTTTTCCTCCTACTTATGTTTTCCTATGAATTTATGGAAAATAATGGTAAGTCATTATGGACGAATCAAACCATTGACATCAACGCTACATGTCCAATTAATCCTTTACCCACTATTGTTGAATAGGATTATAGGGATGTTCACACAATCCACATGTTGGATATATTTTGTCCAATTTGCTAAATTGATGGCTTGAAATTGGATATTGTGGTCATTTAACATTTTGCCAGGGCTCTTCATGGTCATTTAGGATCATTACATTTATATATTTTTATCTTGGATGGCTTCGTTGAGCAAATGTAATGTAAACTTTTGGATAGCTTTGATAAGACCTGTGCCTCATTTCAAGAAATTTGTTGTATGTACTTGAATCAGACAAAATGTATGCAACTGTGAGCATGCCTATAGATACTAATAACCTGGTATTCTCACCAGAAAGTCCTGGGTTCAAATCTCACTGGTAGCCTACACAGAAAACAAAAATTATTCAAAGTCAAATATATGCTAATTATTGATGTTGCTCGACTACTTAGTGTTTTCTGCATAAAGAAGCTCAGCCTATGTCAAAACCATAATTATCACTATTTTGTTTCCTAAGGTGTTTGCCCATGATGCTGACATAGGCATGAATGGTGATTTGGACTATAGCATCAAGACCAGCAAGGGCAAGAAAGGACGCTTTAAGATCCACCCCAAGACTGGACAAGTTTATACCAACAAGGCGCTCACTCCTGGCAAGACCTTTGACCTTATGGTAATTTCTGGCGTGTCATACCTTCTTTCAATAATTTGATTACTACTGTTACTACTACTAATAATAATAATGAAGATTGAACACATTTATAATAACAAAACACTCACTCCTGCCAAGACCTTCAACCTTCTGGTGAATGACATACTGTATTTCTAGTAATCACCATTTTCATAATCATTATACTGTACTTATCATGGCACTGTTAGCCAGAGAAGGAGTAAAAGAAGCTTTAATATACTTGTAATAGGCAAAGCTGCTGGAGTAGATAACATCCTAGGTGCAATGCTGAGATATGGGGGAGATGAATCTGTAGAGGAAAGTAAGAGTTATAGGGGAATTCCTATGCTTAGCATATCCGGAAAGGTATATGGAAGAGTAGTAACAGAGAGACTGCAGAAGGTAACGGATGATAAATAAAATAGGGGAAGAGCAGGGAGGTTTCAGAAAGGGCAGGGGCTGCATTGACCAGATAGCCTCAATGTGATTGTTGGTAGAGAAATATTTGGCCAAGAACAGAAAAGTCAATGCAGCATTCATGGATTTGAAATAAACCTATGACAAAGTAGATTGGGAGAGCCTGTGGGATGTGTTAACAGTATATGGTGTGGGAGGGAAGTTGCTAATGGCAGTCCAATCTTTCTACACAAATGCAATGGCAAATGTGAAGGTAAGTGATAAGTTAAGTGAAAGTTTTGAGGTCAATGTTGGAGTAAGACAAGGATGTGTCATGTCACCTTGGTTGTTTTATATAGACATGGATGGAGTGATTAGAGAATGTAGGGCGATATCAATAGGTATAGGAGCTAGGCTGGACTCAGAGGGAAGAGAGTGGAAGATTTTAACATGCTTATACAGTATGCCGACAATGCAGTTCTGTTGGCAGAAAATGTGGAAGAACTTCAGAGAGTGGTTACAGACTTCGACAAGGTATACAAAAAGAGGAAGTTTAAAGGTCAAAGTAGGGAAATGTAAGGTAATGGTGTTTGAGAGAAGAATACATGAAACTACTGTATAGACTTTAAGGCAAAATACAGAATCAAGCAAGAACATGGGAAAAGATGCAAAATTTAAATGAGAAATGAAGAGTAAGAAGAGGTTGAAAGTTTTAAGTATTTTGGAGCTATACTGTTCAGATGTGGTAACATAAAGAGTACATACATACATACATAAAATTTTAAGACTGAGTGTTCCACACATAAGTGAAGTTTCAGTCTCTTGTCCTAATGGCGGCATCCAGGCAACCCTGTTAAGGGCTGCTTCACTAGTCAAGTTCTTGGATTTGAGATCGGCGCGTATAGTCCGATCCCAGGTCTTCCTCGGTCCACCCCTTGGTGCAGCTCCCTCCACAATCACAGACCTGCATTTTTTCACCCAATTTTGTTCATCCATTCTCTCCACATGTCCATACCATCCCAGTCTACTTGTACGCATCACCTCGCTAATACTCTTTATACCTAAGCGTCTCCTCAGCTCAACATTTGTTATTCTATCCTGTAGCCTGGCCCCACACATCCATCTCACCATTCTCATCTCATTACGTTCCATTCTGTTGACATCCTCTACTTTAACGGCCCATGTTTCTGAGGCATACGTCATTGCACTTCCAACACATGAGGCATACACCTTTCCCTTCAGGGGGAGAGGCATTCAGGATTGGCATCAGTTTTCTGAACTTCCCCAGCCACACCTAATTCTAGCAACAGTGGCAGCCTCGGCCCCACCACCGGCAGAGATGGTATCTCCTAGGTAACAAAACTTGTTCACCAGCTCCAAAGACTCATTTCCAAATTCACAGCCACAGGATCATCACTTAACACAAGCTCGCCTTTGCACACTACGCACTCAAATTTCTCTATTTCTGACTTGTCCTTCGGCAGGGGTCCCTTTATTCTACTACAGCGCTTACTCCCATGGTGTACCCAACATCGACAGATGCTACATTGAATTGAGTTAACGCCCACTCCCTTTCCACACATTGCACATGGGTATGCACCGCTCTTTTCCACATTGCCTCATCTCAATCTACAATGCATAACTTGGTTTTGTTAATATTGACTCTTAAACCCTTGCTCGCCATGCCCTCTCTCCACTCTCTGAATTTGGCCTCAGCATCTTGCATACTGTCAGCTATTAGGACTAAATCGTCTGCATAAAACAGTTCCAACGGGAGTCCGCCTCTAAAAACTCTAGACAGTGCCTCCAAGACCATAATAAAGAGGAGGGGGCTTAACACTGAACCCTGATGGACTCCAACATGGACTGCGAACTCATCACTCAGTACACCCTTCACCCTCACCGCACTTCGCGAATCCTCATACATCTTCATTATCACACGCACCAGCCACTCTTCCACGCCAAGTTTCCTCATAGCCCACTGCACAACATCTATAGGCACCCTATCAAAGGCCTTCTCCAGGTCTACAAATACAAAGTAAAGATCCCTGCCTTTTAGTAAGTATCTTTCCTGTATCTGCCTGACTATGAAGATAGCATCGGTTGTACCCCGTCCCGGCATAAAACCAAACTGCATATCATCAATAGAGATGCTTTGCCTGATCAAACCCTCAAGGACTCTCTCACAGACCTTCATGATTTGGTCAAGCATTTTCAGGCCCCTATAATTTCCTCTATCTAGCGCATCCCCTTTTCCTTTGCATATATTTACTATTACACTTTTGAGCCAATCCTCTGGGATTTTCTCATCTTTAATAATGGTGTTTATCAACTCAGTGACTAAGTTTACACCAGTCTCCCCTGAGGCTTTTATCATCTCAGCAACAATGTCAAAGCAACCTGGAGCTTTACCGTCCTTCATTTTATTGATTGCGTCGCTCACTACAGCTGGTGCTATCAAAGGAGGGGGCCCAGATATTGGTTTTTCGATACGAAGCTGTTCCTTATCCCATTCAAACTCTACATTTAGCAATCGTTCATAGTGTACCTTCCATGCTTCTCTGATTTCATTTTCTGCATACACAATCTTCCCATTATCGTTTCTAACACACTGTTCACCTATGATATCCCTACTGTCATTTTTAACTAGCCTAGCTAGGTTGAAGATCCCATTGGGATTGTCAGTGTTACACACTTGTTCGAGGACCAGGTCCTTAATGCGATTTTTAGCATTGTAAATAACTCTTTTGGCAGTTTGTTTAGATGCCTGGTATTCCTCCTTGCTGCCTCCTTTCTTCCATGCTTTGAAGCATCTCCTTTTCTCTTTCACAGCATGTTCTACCTCATCGTTCCACCACCAGGAGGTCTTATTCCTGGGGTGACCCTTTGTTTTCCCACAGACTTTGTCAGTGGCAGCAATAAGGCTATGCTTAAGAAAGTGAGATGTAAGAGGGAAGATGCAAGGGAGAAAGGTAATTGGAGATCTTGATTGTATTCTGAAAGGAAGAATGGTTAGTCAAGAAGTGAAAAAGTAACTGAGGAACAGTGTGCTGCCCTAACACTCTCATATGGAAGTGAGACATGGACAAAAAGTGACGAGGACCTATCCAAACTGAGACCTGTGGAGATGAACTCTCTCAGAATGGCAAATGGTGTGAATAGGCTAGATGGACCTAGTAATAGGGAGGTGTATGAGTCTTTTGGAATGGAAGAGCATGCTTTGGGCATTGTGGAGTGGTTGAGTGGATAAAGACAAATATTTTTAGGTGGTATGGTCATGTTCAGAGAATGGATGAGGACAGAATGCCAAGAAAAATATATGTGAGTCAGGTGAGTAGAGCAGCTGTTAGTGGAAGGCCACCTACGGTATGGGAGAAGAAAGTGAAAAAATATATTTGAGGAAAAACTCCACGTAGTGGATGGGGCATGTGGCATTGGCAAGGAAGCATGTCTTGACAAAGTAGCCTGGAGGCATATCTGTCTTGGCCATCCTTTAGCGGGGGTTTCCTAGGGGAAACAAGGTGTCAGAGATGATGATGATGATACAGTATAGTTGTTGTTACCAATACAACCAAGAAATAAAAATTTCCTGAAAAAGTTGCAGTAAGCAATACACATTTGACTCAGCCTTAACCTAAATGGTCGTACCCATTGAGCTCTATTATGAATTTTAGAAAACATGCACATAATTAGTGTCATGCAAAATGTGCTGTTGTCAACCAGTCAACTGGGCATGCACACTATCAAGGAATTGTCACTTTGTCACAATGTCAGTTTGTTTCTTGACTGATAATAAATCTTAGCTAGTGTTTTCTGGACTGTAAGCAAGTATACTATTTGTGCCTCATCCACGCAAAGAGTAATTCAGCTAACTTTCACAAACACCCTACTCCTATCCATTTCACTACACTTAAGAAGCATACCACACTTCTTTCCAAGACACCTAAAGTACCTCTAGCATACAGTACCTTGATTTTGGCTCTATCACTCTTTCAACCTTGGAGGAGACACTTGTTGCAGGCAGCTTTGCCTTTTGTCTCCTTCATGCACTTAGAAATCAAATAATAGTGTATAAGAATGTTATGATTAATATTGTTGCATTATACTGAACAGTTAACCACTAAAAAATAGGGACAGTTAATCAGCCAAGTCTTAGCAAAGATGTCAAAATGTTAGTATCGCATACCCTGTGGCAGCTCATTGCTCTTGCCCTTCCTACACAGGTCCAGGCACAGGACAATGGTCAACCCCAGCTGAGTTCCACCACCCGAGTCTTGGTCCGTGTGGCCCAGATCCCCGAGACGTCTCAACACCCCCCGATCATCACGCCATTGCAGCCCACACATGTTATGGAGACGGATCTGCCAGGGCATATGGTTGCATTTGTTACAGCTCATGATCCTGATAATGATACACTGTGGTACTATATTACTGGTACGTTACTAGTGTATTGCAGTGTATTGTACTGTTTTTATGTTTTTTTTATAATATCAGTTTGCATCCCACATGCCACTGAAGTAGAACAAATAGGAATTCATATGGTTGCTTTAGGCACTGTCCACAATATAAACAAGATTCATTTGTTTATTTGTTTTAATGTTGGGTCATTAGCATCTCAGAAACAATTCCTCCTCTTAGACTACACCACAAGCACATAACACGTTTCCTATCTGTAAGGCGTAACAACCCTGTATTTGGAAGAAGTTGCTGTTCCTGATACTACCACCTGGATCCTGAAGTAGCAAGGTGGTACTGGAGCTGCAGCTTCCACATAATTACTGTGATATAGTTGGGAATTCCCCTCTTTGTTTCCACTACCAAGAGTGCCACCTTTGAGCGACCAAGTCTAACATGTGCATGCATGGCAGTTATGCATGCACGTAACTGAGCCTTTTAAAATGCAATATTAAAGTATTCTTGTGTGATTTTTAGCTGCTCCTCTGCTATGTGTGTTTTGCCTGGTTAGCTCATAAATTGGTCTCTTGCCTTGGAAATTGACCATGCAAGGATTACATTATGGCAGGGATTCTCCTCAAATTGACAAGGAGATGATAATTTGTTTTAATAAACTGTACAATATGTATGAATGCTTAATGTATTATTCAAAATAACTACTACAAGCCACCCGCTCCTATTACATAATGCCCAGATCTCTTAAAGATACTTTGGTAGGAATCTTTCAGTTACTGACTTATAGTAGTAGTCAAGGATTCTCTTGAAGACTACTAGAACATCAGTCAAGTTTCTTATGTACAGTATTCTACTATTTCTTAAAGACTTGACCTAGACCTTTATATCAGCCACGAATCCCTCAGTGTGCACAGAGCCCCTCAGCAGTTTAACTGAAAGGTGCGATATTCATTTCATACCATCCCTTTTCATTCCAGGCCCAGCCTTATGAGGGCTTCTGCCCAGTAGGCTGTTGACAAATAGTTTAATTATTATATAATTTTAATTCCAGGTAAACACTAAACACAACTTTCGCTACTTACACGTTCTCAGAGGGTGACGAGAGCGGACGGTTCAGCATGGGGGTCGACACAGGTTTGGTGAGCTTGGCACGACGTCTAGATTATGAGGACCAGTATCGTTACTCTCTTACTGTTACTGCTACAGATGGTGTACATACTGCATCTACCAAGGTTCGTGTGATAGTTACATACATACCAAACCTAAAAAAAAATTTTTTTTTTTTTTTTTCTATATTCCAACTACTTCCTCTCGGGCATAGGCTGAGAGCCTGCACACTCTACCGCTGAACACGGTGAGGCCCGTGAGGTCTTGTTCCAGTCTAGGGAGTGAGACATGCGAGGCACCTATTTACGGCTCGAAGCAACTCCATTTCTGAAGCCGCTTCGCCTCAGTGCTTCACAGTCTCATCCCCCAGACTCAGACCCTCACTCTCAGAACGCCACCTATTAAGCAATTAACTCACTAGGCATTGCCCCCCTGTAGCATATTTTGAATATGGGAATACAGTATTCATACAATGCTATTTAATCAGGGAACAATGAGGGTATTTTGTTTGGCATTTCGGTGTGCTGTGGTATTGCACTGAAACTAGGTACAGCACAAATTCCATCCCAATAATATCTTCCCATTGACATATTGGGATTCGAACCCGGGTCCATTGGATTACCAGTCCAATGTCAAGACCACTCTGCCACACCTCCCCTATAGTAGATATAGAGACTTAACAAACAGTTTAGATCATATGATACTGATATTATCTTATTGACACTGATATGGATGAAGAACATACTGCATCTACCAAAGTATGTGTGGTAGATAGGTACAGTGACACCATTAAGTCTTTGACCTGGGTTGTAACTTGTGCTCTACCAACACTCAGGCCAGTGGTGTGCAGAGTTCTAAAATAGTACAGTAATATGTATGTGTGTGCAACTTTGTTTGGACAACTCTCCTAGTCAAGGCCTTGGTGGTGTGACTGTTCCATAGAAACATACATACATATACCTGTTACCTGTATATGGTGAGAGATTCTACAAAATGGGCGGGTGCCCAATCCCGAAAGGGGTTGAAATAGGGGAGCTATCCCCCCGCCAAAGGCGGCTTTCTAGGGCCTTTCCTAGCTGATGCCGAGAGGATTGGGTTCTAGTCATGTGGTGATGGACTGGTCTATCAGAGTGAGAGCTGAGCGATCTCTGTCATACCCATAGCTTACTCTGACTGTTCCTTTTACTTATATATTTTCTAGATCTCAAGTGACGCCGTCTCTTCCGTGGATTGACCTCCCAATCTACCAAGATTGGAAGCTAAAGCGTCACATTTTTCCTTTGCCCCTCAACTTTCTCTTCATAATTGCTGAGGGGCACAGGGCCCTGGGTTGGGCTTTGGTTTCCTGGGTGCTTCCGCACCCTCCTCAGCTCCCCGCCATGGAGTGGCTTCGGTCACCCAGGCTTTATTGTGGTCGGCAGGGAGGGTTCTGTTGGGGCGCTTGGTTATGGCCTTGGCCTTGCTCGGGGCCTTGGGGCTGTTCGGCCAGGCAGCTTGGGGAACAACAACAACAACAACAACAAATTGTCTATACCACAAAGACTCGCACTGATCCTGTTTTACTGGTACTGCCACAGAGGATGAACATGTAGGCTATATTGCATCTACCAAGGTGATATAGATATATAGAAAAATAGATAATTTTTTTATAAATGCACACAGGAGTGTAAGATAAAGTGAGAGAGAGCCTAACATGGCATCATATATGGGAACCACAAGCAATGACAAGTAAATAAACTCATGATCCAATAATGATCATCAAAATATCCCTGCTTTTTATTGAGAGAGGGAAAGGGGGGTTAAACATAATTTATACCACAAGATTAATTATGTGTCAGTGCCAAAGAAAATCAACTGTTAACCCCTTCAATATGGGGATCATAAATTTTAATTTATATCTGGCTAACACCCGATTCATAACTCACTGACTCAGTAACTGACTATGAGTGATGAATGACTGTGGATATGACTGTGAAGAGAGTTAACCCCTTCAGTATTTGAAGACACATTACTTCTGTTTTGTTGGGGTCATCAGAGGCAATTTTTTTTCAACTTACAATGGACATTTAGGCATCATAGGAGTACAAACTATTTTCATTAACCCCTTAACTCTCATAGATTCATCCTAATCTGAACAAAATTATCTAATGATAGCCAGAATATACAGTTATAATTCTTTAACTTCATCAAGGGGTTAATGCCTGAGAATATAAAAAACCCAATATTTTCCTAAGTTAATTCTGATATTTTATAACTTAATTTGATAATAATACAGTAATAGTGGATTTATAGTAAGTTGCTATATTGATGGTAGGGTATTTTTATTGCTCAATATTACTAATTCATACTGAAGCTAAATTTATATTTAATAGTTATAATATATGGACCAACATACAGTATATTGCATGTAGAAATGCTTTATTCAAGTGTAATTCATATGTATTTTTGAGTCTGGAATAAAGTATTATTATTATTGTATTGTATGTCGCACTTCAACAAGTCGATAAATAGGGTGATCCGGGTGGATGGGACTCGTTAGCCTTGGTCGGCAACCCATCTAGGGGAGACAACCTTATACAAATCCGGGTGGATGGGACTCGTCAGCCTTGGTCGGCAACCTGTCTAGGGGAGTAAACCTTATACAAATCCGTACTGCTCACCTAAGGGTGAAGCAGGTTAGTGGATGGACTAGCCGCGCACCACTGTAGAAAAATAGTGAAAAAATATACATAGAAGGCCTCGGAGTTAGATGGACCCTAAGTTGAGTGGTCAATCCTGTAAGTCCTTCAGTAAACTGGCATGGATTGTCCTTCTCACAGGGGTTAGGTCTGCTTGGGGGCGTTTTGTGTGTGGCCACCCTCGTAAAGAGGAGTAAGGCGTCCGGCAATAGATAGATAGATAGATTATTGTTATAAATTTAGTATTGGTTGTTGTTGTTGTTGTTGTTCCTCAAGCTGCCTGGCCGAACAGCCCCAAGGCCCCGAATAAGGCCAAGGCCATAATAGAGTGCGCCCAAAGAACCCTCCCTGCCGACCACAATAAAGCCTGGGTGACCGAAGCCACTCCATGGCGGGGAGCTAAGGAGGGTGCGGAAACGCCCGGGAAACCAAAGCCCCACCCAGGGCCCTGTGCCCCTCAGCAATTATGAAGAGAAAGTTGAGGGGCAAAGGAAAAATGTGACGCTTTGGCTTCCAATCATGGTAGATTGGGAGGTCAATCCACGGAAGAGACGCCGTCACTTGAGATCTAGAAAATATATAAGTACAAGGAACAGTCAGAGTAAGCTATGGGTATGGCAGAGATCGCTCAGTTCTCACTCTGATAGACCAGCCCATCACCACATGACTAGAACCCAATCCTCTCAGCATCAGCTAGGAAAGGCCCTAGAAAGCCGCCTTAGGCGAGGGGATAGCTCCCCTATTTCAACCCCTTTCGGGGTTGGGCACCCGCCCTTTATTTTAGTATTGGTTCTCTCCATCAATGACGAAGAGCCTATACTATATACAGTATAGGTTGAGATTCCGGGACCCGTTCAGGAATACCCGGAGTTCTTATCACAACCGTTGCGTATATAGCATAAAAACAATCCTTGGTTAATACCCATTAAATCTTACCAAGGGCTCATCATTGAAAAATGGATACCACTAGAAATAAAATTTAAAAGAAGAATCTATCATTTCAAATCTCCCGGTGCTTCAGCCTTCCAACTGTGCTGTCGTAATGCTTCCCTTGCACGTGATGCCAGATTCTCTAGCGTGTTTATCTGCCTCTTTACGGTTGTGATCCAGGCGTGTCGGACGTGTGCCCCCTTGCTCTGGGCGTCTCGGCGTTTGCCTGGCTTTCTCCTTTCTAGGGAGTCCCTGTTACATATTAATTGAGTTAGGTCCAAACATGATTTGAGTAATCGCCCTGTATGTTTCAGAAGGCCACCGTCCTCGCCTGTCCACACTGAAAGTATATTGATACCGCTTCGCCATTGTTAGTATGATATATTTTTCGTCATCGTAAGTATGGTGATCGATTACTAGGCTATGCCCTAGTAAAGTTATTTATCTTTTATAATTTCCATTGCAGCTCTTCGACTTGTAGGTCTGGATCAATATGTTCAGCTCCTCTTGTCTTGCTCTGAATTTAATACTTGACCTATTAGTGTTAGGCTATTCATCATCTTTGTGGTGATGGGCCGGTCTATCAGAGTGAGAACTGAGCGATCTCTGCCATACCCATAGCTTAATCTGACTGTTCCTTTTACTTATATATTTTCTAAATCACAAGTGACGGCGTCTCTTCCGTGGATTGACCTCCCAATCTACCAAGATTGGAAGCCAAAGCGTCACATTTTTCCTTTGCCCCTCAACTTTCTCTTCATATTTGCTGAGGGGCACAGGGCCCTGGGTGGGGCTTTGGTTTCCCGGGCGTTTCCGCACCCTCCTCAGCTTCCCGCCATGGAGTGGCTTCGGTCACCCAGGCTTTATTGTGGTAGGCAGGGAGGGTTCTGAGGGGGCGCTCGATTATGGCCTTGGTCTTGCTTGGGGCCTTTGGGGCTGTTCGGCCAGGCAGCCTGAGGAACAACAACATGAGGGACCAGTTGTTCTCTTCCTATATGAGTAATATATTATGAAGTTCTTCAATGGATTTACTTCAATTTTCAATATATAAGCTGAATACCAATGGTTCCTACACAATTATGAAGTCATTTCTTCAAATAGAAATACTGTAGTTCGTAAGCTAGAGTCCCGGAGTTGGCGGGGCTCCTGTGTCCCTCCGTTCCCTCCGGGTCTCCGGGTTTAGAACACCCGGTCGTTTCACCTGTAAAGTCAGTGAAAATAGGTTAGCCTAAACAGACCTCGGATGCGGAAATACCTTGAGCCGACCAGGCCAAGTGGGATATCTCTATTGGTCTAACTGGTATAGTGTCTGCCTCACAACCCAAGGGTCGAGAGTTCAAGTCCCCACCAGGGCTTGATATTTTCGGGAGGCTATTCCCGCATCTAACGAAGTTAAGGTGTGGTGGTAAAATTGTTCAGATGGTTGAGAGTAAGATCGGAGCTCCATAAATCCTCTTTCGGGTATGGTGTAAAAAACAATTCCTACAGGACAAGGAAGGGGATAGGAGAGTACAGGGGGTGTAGTGAGAACTCGCTTGGGTTGGGTTGTGGAGTTGCCGGCCGCTCAAGCGAGTTGCCAACTGGGCCGTTAATGTGCCTGTGTAGCACCGCTCAGTGAAGTTGACTCACCATTTCCGTTCGCCTCTCTGACGGACTCCCGGTCGTTTCGGCTCAGGCTTGTTCCTCTCTGTTCGGAGCTTTCGCTTCCCGGAAGGTGAAGTAGTGTAAAGTCAGTGAAAATAGGTTAGCCTAAACAGACCTCGGATGCGGAAATACTGTACCTTGAGCCGATCAGGCCAAGTGGGATATCTCTATTGGTCTCTATTAGTGTCTGCCTCACAACCCAAGGGTCGAGAGTTTAAGTCCCCACCAGGGCTTGATATTTTCGGGAGGCTATTCCCGCATCTAACGAAGTTTAGGTGTGCTGGTAAAATTGTTCAGATGGTTGAGAGTAAGATCGGAGCTCCATAAATCCTCTTTCGGGTATGGTGTAGAAACCAATTCCTACACACCCAGTGAGCTATTATTATACTATGAGGAACATCGTTCCCTCCGGGTAATGTCCCTATTGTGAGCCAAATGTTAAATTATTTATTTACGCAGACTAACCATTGGTGTCAGAGTACCGAGTAACCAACAGGTTTCCGGTCAGGTTGAGGAACAATGTTTTCCTCTGGGTACTCCGGGTAATCCGGGTACTATACCTATATAAAAAAAAAAAAAAAAAAACACCGATGCACCAACTGGTTCCGGTTAACCCTCCTGGCCCGGGCTGTATCTCCAAAGGACAGGGTGGGCTACCCGGGCGATCTGGCCGAAAAACGTCTAGGCCTAGGCTACCATATTTTAGTTAATTTTAACTGCTAGAAATTTCCCACGCATCTATAAATGTAGTGCAGTTTCCAATCTGTAGACTGGCGTTGAGTAGAGCTCTCTAAGTCAACTGGTTCAGTTGTGATGACGATTTCAGTGGAGAGCATTTTCAGGCGATGTTAGCAATACGACGATCTTTTCACTACTGAAACAACGACATACAGACATACAATAACAAACGAGTCTTCTCCTTCTTGTTTTCGGAGGTGCGGTGACGCAACGATCGGCTTTGTTTACATGCGTCGGACGCACGGCGTTCAGACCAAGCTGAATAGGCTTTCAAGCTTAAAAGTCCTGAAAGGACACCCGGGCACCTGCCCTTATTTCGTGGTGTCATTTTAAAATGACAATCGGGCAGGAAGGGATAATGTTTTCCTCCGGGCAATCCGGGTAAAAAAAAAAAATAAAAAAAACAACGATGCACCAACAGGTTTCCGGTTAAATTGAGGAACAATGTTTTCCTCCAGGTACTCTGGTTACTCCGGGTACAAAAAACCGATGCACCAACAGGTTTCTGGTTAAATTGAGGAACGATGTTTTCCGCCAGGTACTCTGGGTACAAAAACCGATGCACCAACAGGTTCCGGGTAAGTTGAGGACCAATGTTTTCCTTAGGGTACTCCGGGTACTCTGGGTACTCTGGGTACTCAGAGTACATAAACCGAGTCACCAACAGGTTTCCGGTTCAATTGAGGAACAATGTTTTCCTCAGGATACTATCCCGATTAAAAGCCACTCTAATCATATTCATGAACAGGCACCGGCGCTAGAACTAATGGAGTTTTCCCATGCTAGAATAAGAAGGGCTATAGAAAAAATGAATAGAAGTAAGTCACCGGGACCGGATGGGATACACCCAAGAATCATAAAGGAAGGAGGGGAGATGTTAGTAGAGCCATTGAAAATGTTATTTGAGGTATCGTTTAATACAGGACAAATCCCGATGGACTGGAGAGAGGCGAACATAACAGCTATATTTAAGAAGGGAAAGAGAAATGACCCAGGGAATTATAGACCAGTCAGTTTGACAAGTGTTGTGTGTAAACTATTGGAAACGGTAATTAGAGAAGGAATAATGGATCATATGAAGTCAAACCAACTTTTCAGTGGGAGACAGTTCGGATTCTTGCCGGGGAGGTCGACGGTACTACAGCTAATTAAGGTGGTAGATGATTGGATGCAAATTCTAGAAGATGGTGATGTAATAGACGTGGTATATTGCGATTTTATGAAGGCCTTCGATAAGGTCCCACATAAAAGGTTAATAGAGAAAGTTAGAAGCTATAATATAGGGGAGAAATGTGTGAAATGGATAGAAGCCTTCCTGAAAGATCGGAGACAGAGGGTACTGGTGAATGGAATAGGCTCGGGGTGGAGGGAAATTACAAGTGGGGTACCTCAGGGATCTGTGTTGGGACCACTGCTGTTCGTTATATTTATCAACGACTTGCCTGAAGTTATAACTAATGGAAGTGAGGTATACCTGTATGCGGATGACACTAAGCTGTATAGAAGAGTGAGGAGTAAGGAAGATATGGGTTTGCTTCAAGGAGATGTGGAGGGCATGAAGGGATGGTCTGAACATTGGTTAATGCCTTTTCATCCAAAAAAATGCAAGTACATGCGGATTGGGACCAGCAAGATAGACAAGGTAGGATACAGTATGTATGAAGCGATGGAGGAAGTGAATGCAGAAAAGGATATAGGAGTAGTGATAGACAATAAGTTAAATTTCTCAGAACATTTAGCGGAAAAGATAAACAAAGCCAATAGAACTGTAGGGCTGATAAGGAGGGCATTTGTGTCACTTGACGAAGAAATCTTCAGGAATCTCTATACAGCCTTTGGTTAGGCCGCACCTGGAATATGCGAACCAGGTGTGGGCTCCATATATGGTAAAGGATATAGAAGCAGTGGAGAAAGTGCAGAGGAGAGCTAGCAAGCTGGTACCAACGTTGAAGAACGCGGGCTATGAGCAGAGGTTGAGGATACTGGGGCTTCCGACGCTGGCATATAGGAGAAAGAGAGGGGATATGATAGAGACTTTTAAGATAGTGTCAGGAAAGTACGATGAGGATGTGTGTGAAGGTATCTTCTTGATGCGGGAGGGAACAAGAACGAGAGGACAATCTAAGAAAATTTACAAAGAAAGAAATAGGCTTGAGAAGGCAAAGAACTCATTTTGTGATAGAGTGGTAAATGAGTGGAACGCACTGCCCCAGTATGTAGTCGATTCCGAATCAATAAGGGAGTTTGAAAGTAATCTTGATAAAGCATGGGGAAGACAAGATTTGAAGTTTGATTATAAAACAAAAATACAGAATAGTAAAAATGTTGCGTCTGCTACCGCCGCCGCCAACACCGTGAACGACCGCAGCAGTGCAAGTACTGGTACTGAGCTGGATACACAGGCATAGTATGCCTTTTTCCAGAGGATCTACTGTAAGAAACTGTAAGAATGATAGCCGATAGACTATCCCCCTGGAATCCATTCTTATATAAGTTATGGCAGATACGTATTACGTACATATTCTGCAGTTCTACGTGATCATTACTTATTTGCTTATATATAAAAGTGTACTACACTTTTATAGTTACATATTGGTAACATTATTTTGAGCTGATATGTTCTTGGCTCTACTTATGGATTCTTATATCGGGATATTCTCATGCTCGTCACATCGAGCGCGTGATCACGGAAGCGGCCAGTAGGCCTAGCTCAGTCTCACTGTACTGAATTTTATAGCATGAGAGATAGATTGGTCTCTTCCTATATATAAGTATTATATTATGAAGTTTTTTGGTGGATTTACTTAATTTTTCAATATACAAGCTGGGTGCCAATGGTTCCCCTATTATCGAACTACAGTATAAGGAACACCATTTCCTCTGGGTACTATCCCTATTATAAACCAAATATTGAATGTATATTATGAAGTTTTTCGAGGGATTTACTTAATTTTTCAATGTATAAGCTGGGGGCCAATGGTTCCGCTATTATTGGACTATAAGGAACGACGTTTCCTCCGGGTACTATCCCTATTTTAAGCCAAATATTGACTTTATAATATGAAGTTTTTCCATGGATTTACTTCATTTTTCAATGTATAAGCTGAGGGCCAATGGTTCCGCTATTGTTGAACTATAAGGAACAATGTTTCCTCCGGATACTATCCCTATTATAAGCCAAATATTAACTTTACAGTATGAAGTTTTTCGATGGATTTACTTCATTTTTCAATGTATATGCTGGGTGCCAATAGTGTGGGCTATTATTGAACTACAGTAAACTTCCGTTAATCCGAAGGGCAGCGGACCGGCCCTCGTTCGGATTAGTGGATTTTTCGGATTATCGGACTTTACCCCTATGAAACTGTGTATGACGAAAACATTGAGGCATTAGGCCACCCAAATGACACAATGGTGCACACACACATATCATATGTTCATGAAATCACTTCAAAAGTTTACCATTGTCATTGTAGCCTATTACCTACTTCAAAACATTCAGATTAATGGTCAAAGGAATCTGCTGATATAAACGTACAACATATGTCCGCATCGTCTTCTTCTTCTTCTTCCGTCTACTAGCGAGTTTGTCTTGCTCTTGAAGATCAGATCAGATGTGGTTCGGGAAGTAATGCCTTAACAACGGCACTTCCCTGAGAGGTTCTTGTAATTTTCCTTTTGTGACGTGCTCTGTTATATTATATTGTATTGAAAGCACCCTTGGGATGCTCCGATCACTGAACTATAAATAGTAGCGTATCGGAACGTCCAAAGGTGCGTTTTCAAGCTCAAGAAAGGTGCATTTTCAAGCTCAAGACTGAATGCGCTTGCAGAAAATGCGGTGCAAGCCAGTAGCGCATCGGAGCATCCCAAGGATGCGTTCAAGAGCAAAACAAACTCTCTAGCAGACGATGTGGTGTTTACGTTTATATCAGTAGCTTCCTCTGACCATTAATCTGAATGTTTTGAAGTAGGTAATAGGCTACAATGACAATGGTAAACTTTTAAAGTGAATTCATGAACATATGATATGTGTGTGCTCCATTATGTGTCATTTGAGTGGACTAATGCCTCAAAAAGGGGACTTTGGAACTTCTTGAAATTCGGACCATCGGGTGAATTCGGATTTGGCCTCAAATTGAAAAATTCGGACTATTGGGAGATTCGAATCATCGGTCGTCGGATTAAAGGACTTTTACTGTATAAAGAAAGGCGTTTCCTCCGGGTACTATCCCTATTATAAGACAAATATTGAATTTATATAATGAAGTTTTTCGATGGATTCACTTCATTTTTCAATGTATAAGCCAGGTGCCAACGGTTCCTGCACAATTATGTTATCATTTCTTATATGGAAATAGTTCGAAAACTTCGAGCCCTGGAGTCGGCAGGACTCCTGTGCCCCAGTGGGCTATTATTGACATATGAGGAGCAACATTTCCTCCGGATACTATCACTATTATAAGCCCAATATTGAATTAATTTACACGGACTAACCAATGATGTCCGGGTACCGGTTAACCAACGGATTTCCGGTGGGCTATTATTGCCATATGAGGAACAACATTTCCTACGGGTGCTATCCTTATTACAGTATGAACTAAATACTGAATTTATTTACACGGACTAACCAATGGTGTCCGGGTACCGGGTACCCAACGGATTTCCGGTTAAATTGATAATCTACTGATTATTATTATTATTATTATTATTATTTCATTATTATAACTTAAGATACTGCAAATTACAAATACAGTCTTTCGAATTGAATTGAACTGAATAGAACTTGACTCTTAGCTACGGTCCACTCTCTCTGGTTTTGTATTCCCGATTGGGTTGCTATGAAGTTCTCCGGGCTTCACCTACATCTCCGGGTGTTGCCCAACGGCGTGTCTTTCCGGGTCAATGATAAACGTCTTTCCCCTGGGTTCTCAATGGAGGACAATGAATGGAATAAAAGGGGGGGAGTGGGCTACTTTAATCATATTAATGATATCCGATAGACTATCCCTCTTGAATCCATTCTTATATAAGATATAGCAGATACGCTACTCTACTCTAACCTCTTTTACTGCATTCATATTGCCAATAGGCTATTCACCGCCAGGTGTTGCCCAACGGAATTTCTTTTCGAGTCGCTGTTAAAAGTCTTTACCTTGGGTTCTCAATGTAGAACCATGAATGAGAGAAAGGGGGTGGAGGGAGGTGTACTCTAATCATATTAATGATAGCCATAGACTATCCCACTTGAATCCATTCTTATATAGATGCAGCTGATACGCTACTCCGCTCTAACTATAACCGCTACTCGACATTCCATAGGCCTTATGCATGACGAGCTGGTACACGATTTTGTTCTTTGCTCTGGTATTATGTAACATTGATTCTTGGCCTGGTGAGCAACAGCTCTCCCTTGTAATCGCCATCCCCTCGCCTGAGTCACAACTGTGATCAGCTCCGGGCGTCATCCGCATTTTGGCTCGCCATCCGGGTGTGTGGCCCTCTCCGGTGTGCTCGGAGAGCGGCTTATCGGGTTTTTCTACACCTGAGAATATGTCGGGTTCCCCATCGCCCGCTTCAGCCTCGACCATTGTGCAGTGGTGCGGGGTCATAAGATGTAACAAATTCCCCCTTCTTGGACGTATGAAGTACGTACGCCATCTGTCTTGGGTTGATTGTACGTTAGCTAAGTGGGCTACTAAGAAGTGTACAAACTGTGCACTCTTCGTGAAACATCACCACAATCTGAGTGGCCACATAACTGCGGCTGGGGCGCCTCAGGTTTTGCTAAATATTTGGAGTGATGTAAAAGTTTACATATCCTAAGTCCCAGACAGTATCTGTAATGACTACGTGAGTTTCCTAAACATTCTTTTGCCCACGTCCCAACGAAGTTGGAGACCTTGTTCCAAACAAAAGTTCTAGACGCAATTAAGTCCAAGTTTAGTCAGAGACAAGAGTCTCTGACTCCCCAGGTTAAGCTGTCATCTCAGCTAATGCCCTCTACGCTACCTACTGTTCCTTTACAACCTGTCCCTGTACAAATAAAGACCACCACACTGCCTCGTCCCTCAGGGTCAATTGGTCCTAGTGTTCCCTAGCCGGTGAATCGGCAACGATTCCCACCCTTGAAAGGTCTGGGCTATTCCTAACCCCGTTCACTCCGGTTGCCCTTGAGGCGGACCCGGGGTTGCCCAAAAAGCCAATGCCTTTGCTTTATGATCCTGCCCGAGTTTGGCAACCAATAATTGGTCCTCCTATTCCGGAAGACGCGGAGACAGATATCCCTGAACTTTACCCAGTCCCTCAATCTGGGGTCCTCGAGGTAAATGAGTTAAAACATCTGTGGGCAAAAGATGCTGGCAAAAGATGCTGAAAGGCGGGGAATGGATGTAGTCGTGTCTCCATTCCCTTCCATGTCTGATATTCAGTTTTGTGGACAAACTTGCTCCAGTATTTTCTGCCACAAAATCCTTGAAGCTTTGGTCATATTTCTCTAAGCTTGCTGCTCATAATGCTATAAAGTCCCTCTCCTCAGTGTGTTCTACAAAGATAGAAACTGTTGCTACAGACCCGTCTCGCATGTTTTCCTTAGAAGGAGTGGGACAAGGTCCGTGGGTGGAATGGGCAGCAGAGGCGGCAAAATTTGCTCTATCCATCACTGCAATTGCCCCCAATGTTCCAAAATGAGGACCATAAGTTTGCTTCTTGTCATATATGATCTGAGGAACAATACAATTATACTTTCACCAAACGTCATAGAAGTAATCAAAGAATTGTTAAGCCGATGGTATTATTGCCAGTTCTAAAAGGCACCAAAGTTTTCCTATCCCGCATGTTTCTTGTTCCCAAACGGGACAGCTCAAAGATGAGACCAGTCAAAGACCTCTCGTCACTCAAAATTACAGATTTCGCATGCTCACAGTGTCTCGGATACGGCTAATCCTTCATCAGGACGTGTGACTGATAACGTTGGACCTCAAAGATACCTTTTGGCACATTCCGATCTTCGAAAGAGATCAAAGATTTCTTGCCCTTCCCTGCCAAAATTCAGCAGTAACGTTTACCCGAGTTCCATTCGGGTTAAAATGTATTTCCAACCTTTGGGCGGACACCTTATCCCGGTGCAAGTGCACATCAGTGGAATGGGCACTCAAACAAAATGCTTTCAGCAAGCGGATTCTTCCTTACATTCAAGCCTAGTACCTCCCGGGAAGGGCCAACCTTTGGGCGGACGCCTTATCCTGGGGCAAAAGTACGTCAGTGGTATGGGCACTCAAACAGGAAGCTTTCGACAAGCCGATTCTTCCTTCCCATCCACAAGTAGACCTTTTTACATCCCACACGTTAGCAAAGATCCCTCAATCTATAACCCGGTGGTCAGTAACCCCGGCGGGTGGACTGGCCGCTTTTTCGGTCAATTGGAACACATGGTCGTCCATCTACCTGTTCCCTCCCCCAGACACGACTCTCATGTATAAAGTCATACAAGGGTCTAGTGTGTCTCTTTGCGCCAGTTTGGTCCACACAAGCATGATGCAGCCGCCTGAACCTATGGTACCCGTCTCCAGTGGAATTTCCAATCTCTCAATTCCACTTGGACCAAATTGGAAGCCTTCAGACTTACCTAACTTTTGCATTATGGACGTTTTCCGGGCCAAATGGCTAAGAGAAAAAAATACGATCCTATCTTACACCCTAAATTAAAGGCCCAATATTCGGTGACCACTATCAGGCAATATGTGTCACACAGGAAGAGTTTTACTACCATGACTAAGTAAGAAGACAAAGTGTTTTTCTTCTATAGTAAATAAGTACGAGTTGTATGTACTGAATGAGTCTGGTTCTGCTTTCCTCTTTCGGAATCTCCAAAAGGAATAAGGGGGGGGGGGGGATTTAGAATAAGTATACGAAGACAAAGTGTTTTCTTCTATAGTGAATAAGTACGAGTTGTATGTACTGAATGAGTATGAACAAATAGTTCATTTTTATACCAATGCAAGCAAAAAATGCTCTTGCTAATTTTTGCACAGCTTCAGGAGCATTATAGTATGGAAATGTTTTGACATTAAAGCATCCTTTCATATATATTTTTACATCTTGTTTTCCTCAACACATTTTAAGTTATGACTATTCTTCTATCTTTCCTTCCTTATGAGGCTTCCCAGTATACCCGCCTCTTCTTTTCCTAATAATTTTAATTTTACCCGGTGTCAGCCTATCTGTTAATTGGTTCTCTCTGTATACGTTGAGCATCTGATGCCCCACCTCCGGTCGTGATATTCTAGGCTCTTCGTCATTGACAGAGAGAACCAATACTAAATTATGGGTTTGACAACCCGAAGGGAAGGAAGGAAAACCTTCTATTTAGTAGAGGTTCCGTAGTTAATGACGCCAAGGTTCCCACCCACCTTCCCCTTCCCATGCACATGCCCAACTTGATATAACATTTGAGGCAGATAAACACGCTAGAGAATCTGGCATCACGTGCAAGGGAAGCATTACGACAGCACAGCTGGAGGGCTGAGGCACCGGGAGATTTGAAATGATAGATTCTTCTTTTTAAATTTATTTCTAGTGGTATCCATTTTCAATGATGAGCCCTTGGTAAGATTTAATGGGTATTAACCCGCTGAGTACCAGCTAAATATTTATAAATGTACCACCCAGGACCGGCTGATTCTGAATTTTGTTTTTATTCCAGAAACAATAGCGAATGGGTTAGGAATGAAGGAAAAACCACGAAAAACCAATCAAAAAGCTCAAAAAATGGTCCTACAGAGCCCCCGAAAACGGATTTTACAAGAGTAAAAAATTGAAGGCAAATTCCCCCAAAAAACAGGTTTTTGCGCGCTCACGCGCACGCGGTTGGACTTTGAGAGTTTTCAACCATCGGCATGGGTGCGTGGGATACTTACACAGTTCCCATACAAATCTGAGCCCTCTAGGTGCCATAGGACCGGAGTAATTGGGACTGGACCGGCCAGGACGCAAACCATGCGTCGCTGGGGCTCAGTGGGTTAACCAAGGATTGTTTTTATGCTATATAAGCAACGGTTGTGATAAGAACTCCGGGTATTCCCGAACGGGTCCCGGAATCTCAACCTATATATAGTATAGGCTCTTCGTCATTGACTACGGAACCACTACTAAATAGAAGGTTTTCCTTCCTTCCCTTCGGGTTGTCAAACCCATAATATAAATATTATTACAGTATTATTATTATTATAGTAGTAGTAGTATTAGTAGTATTATTGTTAGTACAGTATTATTTATATGATTATTATAACCCTTTATGTACAATGATGCCTTTCTAATTGTTGTTCTGACAATCAGCGATATTATAACCATTCGTCCCATTTCTATATTAATATCAAGACATTTCGTGTCATTTAGATTGATTTATTCAATGTATGAGATGAGTTTAAATTAGATTCCTAATGGTCATTCTTATTGTGCATGTAATGGCCTATTGTAATTAGCTAGAACCTACTTTAGTATGATACTATGAGGGAGATGAAGGAGAAGAGGCCTTAGTGTATCATTGGTTAAGGGGAGATTTCCACTTGAGGCACTTGTTTCTGGACCCCTTTCTCCCTCATGTTTAGCCCCATTGCTTTTGAGATTTTAAGATGTTTTCCCCATTAGTTTGGCAATTTTAAAGACCTTTCGTGCCATTTCTGTCAATTTTAAGACCTTTCGTGCCATTTAAGTGTCAAATTTTTCTTGGCGAGCGATAGCGAGCCTGTAATTTAAGAGGAACCGACCTTCAGCCGGGACATTTTTCTACCAAAAAAAAAATACAAATTTGAATTGAAAGGGGGTCTAGGGAGTGTAATTTTAAGCTTGATGGAGGTCTAGGGAACAAACTAAAAACCTCCCCTTAAAGAGTTTTGGTCACTTATATTCCCATACAACTGCTTCACTGCTTCAGGTGGCAACTCTTGATCATTCTTGGTCGGGAAAATGACTACAAATATATTTAATGACTATGGCTATGACTGTTAAGCCAACATCACACAAGGGCATGTGTCCGATACTCGGCTCAGAGTCACTTTATCAGATTGAAAATACAGTACAGGTATACTAAAGAAAAGGCGGTTATTCGACCAATCAATGCTACTTCGATGTTGATGTTATTTGTAGCTTAACCCTTTCAAGATCCAATTATGCATTTCTTTTTATGTTTTCTGGCTATTATTAGACAATTTTATTCAGATTAGGAAGAGTATACGGAAGTCAGAGGGTTAATTGAGTCTTTACCCTTATCATTCCCACAGAGGGTTAATTGAGAGTCTTTACCCTTATCATTCCCACAGATCCTTCCTAAACGTGTAAAATCATCTAATGATAGTCAGAATAAACTGTCAAAATGTGTCATGATCATCAAAGGGTTAAAATCAGGAAATCTAAATTTTAGACAAAAAAATACCCAAATATTATAATTTTATGTACCAGTAATGTCTTTCTTAACACTAATAACCCCCAAATGATATTAATGAAAGTATGTGATCCTCCCCGGATTCAAACCCAGGACACCACATGCAGAACTTACACGCTCTAACCATTACACCATCAAAACAGTTAAAGGTTCAGCACATAACCACGATTAATATTAATTTATCAAATACTGGATATTATTCAAATACAGTAAATATAAACTCTTAATTATTAGAGACGTGATTTTCCGGTCCCGTCGCAAGACCACCGTCTCAACCGAGCCGTCGCAAGATCATCACATGACGGGAAAAACAACACAGGCTTGCTCCAAGCCAGCGCACCATTTTACAAATATATAGACTAGGCTATATAACTTCCATTTCATCGTAATAACATTCACCGCCAATTTAATTATCATAAGGATTATATAAATGCAATTCTGATGTGAAAAAAACAATTGGTAAATAGCCTAGTCGGGAGGGTCTGTACGCAGCCACATACCTTACCCCCGGCCCCGCCCACTGCCCAAAATGTACAAATATTTTATTAGATTAGATTAACGTAACTTAACCTAACCTAACCTAACCTAACCTAAGCTAAGCTAAGCTAAGCTAACCTAACCTAACCCTAATATAATATAATATAATATAACATAATACAAATAACAAAATAAAAATATAAAAATACACTAAATTTCAAGTGGGATCGAACACTGGAATTCTGGGTGCTGGGCGAGAGTTCTACTGACTGAACTACAGAGCGAGCTAGCAGTGACGGTTTGAAGGGTATATTTAAACGTGGGAAACGGGGGGGCGGGGCCAAGGGAGGCTTACATTTTCGCGCATGCGTAGAGGGTAAGGAATGTGGCTGCGTACATCCCCTCCCGGCCTAGTCACAGCTGGGGTTTGTTGTTGTTTCGTGGACAAAATCTAACCAAGCGTACTGTCCCACATTAATATATTATCAACAATTGTATATTCGTTACTGTGGGCTCTTATTACTCTACTTCCTAATAATAGGCAAATAAATTATAAGATAATGTTTGGATAAACAAATATACCGAAATAAATTAGAATGAAGAAACAGTAAGTTGAGTGAGATGTTTCAGCTTGCCGTCAACCCAGCTCCGGAGCTCTCTTGCCGTCGCAAGAGAATATTGGTGTCTCGCTTGCTAAAGGTGGGCTTGTGACGGGACCGGAAAAACAGTTTTCGGGGTAGGTCTTGCGACGGGACCGGAAAATCACGTCTTAGTTAATTTATACCAAACTTGAATACAGATTACCAGTTATCAGATACAGGTTCCCTGTGCCCCCCGGGTACAGTATTCACTCTCCCTCCCCGAGGCATTTTCACGATTTTACACCTTTTTCAGCTCATTCTAGCTCTGTAAAGAAAGGATTAGTGAACAAAAAATGTGTGAGAACTGAGAAAGTACCTGTTCTGGCCTGCATGTACACACCAAGATCTCGTCCCCAGCAGGTCTCTGGCCTTGACAGTGACAAGAGGAAGGGAGTAGTTTTGGCATGAGTCTTGCCGGGCTGAGACTAGCAGTGTTCGGATGGCTTACGAGTGTGATTGACTTCGCCTTCATTCGGATCTTATCCCATGTTTGAGACTAAGCTGGCACTTAGTTTATATTCTCTTATTACATGCTGTATGTTTGTGTGTACAGTATTATGACAGTAACACGAGTGGACCGCGACGGGGGGCTTGGCAGCCATTGGCTGCTCCACTACTCAGAGCAAGTAATTGGATGAGGTCAGAGTGCATGCAACAGCCATGCTTCCATACTGGTGGTTCAAGTGAGACTGATTATGTGCCGGATGAGTGCTAGTATTCTGTGCATCTGCTAAGTACCACCAGATCCGTGTTTATGTGCGGGATGAGTGCTAGTACCCTGTGCATCCGCTAAGTACCACCAACATAGAGAACAAAAATAAAAAAATGTCTCACCAGATCCGTGCTTTCGTCGGGAAAAGTACAACATCTGAGGACATTCTCTGGGTCTCCCCACAAGTATGTCTGAATACGTTCCCCGGGGTGCAGGGGTTGATATGATTAATGGTGCTGATAGGAAGACAGTTATATGTTGTAGGGTCATAGCGTTTCAAGGCTTGTGAAAGTTCAGGTCCCTTGTCCTCTAGCATTACTGCCACCTTTTTTGCGTGCACTTCATTATGACGAGTCTAGAAATCCTGCTCCTCAATCTCCTGCAATTCAAACAGGACTTGAACAATCGAGCTGATATTTCTACCATTTGAGAAGAGTCAACCAGCAACTAGGTGTACAAAGTACAGTACAAGCCATTTGCTCCTGCCCTTTTCTGAGTTACAAGAGGCTAGAGTCAATAATTTTTAGACTTGTGATAATAAATAGACTATATATAGGCATTGGTTACCACTATAGTCAGGTCAAATTAACTTGGCAGCTTATAACATACTTCTAATACTCGTTCCTGATTGATGCAGGTTATTTTCATCTTTTGAGCATATAAAAGAATTAGTCAATCTGTTAGAAAATCAGAAAGTTAATCTGACGGCCATGAGTTGCAGCTGGAGGTGATGGTGATATCAGGATGCTAACAACCACACCTACAGATCACCTACATCAAGAAACCAAAGTCCTCAAAGTCAAAGACCATCTGGACATGAGAGGGACTCAATTCCTGGCAGCAGCCTCCACGAACCAACACCACCCACTACACTACATGGCAACACATCCACAGACACCAAGAAATATTAAAACAACACCCAGCACACGCTATCACGCACAAATACTATCTTCTCTCCCTCCCTGCCCACCCCAAACCAGCTTCCAGAAGCACATCCATACTCATATCTCTCGCCATTCCATCCACTCACTCATAAACAACACACAGCTACAGGCACGACCTCCCGATATCCATCCTTCTGATTCCTCCCTTCCTCGCGAGGACAGAGTCCTGGCCAGGCTGAGATGCGGACACCATCCAGCCCTTCTGAGCTATCAGAAGAGACTGGATGACTCTGTCGTCGACTCCTGCCTAGGTTGTAACACAGCACCCCATACTATTAAACACATCATAGAAGACTGCATTTTACACAACCACATCCGCCAACAACACAATCTACACTCCTTGAGAGCTCTGTAGAAAAGCCCAACCGTGGCCATGGCCTTCCTTAGGGACTCGGGGCTGTTCGGCCAGGCAGCTTAGGGAACAACAACAACAACAACCACTGTTCAAAAACTCAGTCAGCTAATTAGATATTCAGTCAGTCAATTTGTAAGCTATGAAATCATAAATATATTCTGATTGCTTTTGTCTTTGGCCTCTACTGCTGGAGGTAATGGTTATGGGTGCCAATGAGCCGCATCCCATGTTCAGTGTTTAACCCTTCCAGCCCGGCTGTCCTTTTAAAAGGACACCACGGCAGATGGGCAGGACCCCGGGTGTCCTTATAACAGGCAGTAATCTTGAAAGGGTGGATGGGACTCGTTAGCCTTGGTCGGCAACTCCTCTAGGGGAGACAACCTTATACAAATCCGGGTGGATGGGACTCGTCAGCCTTGGTTGGCAACCTGTCTAGGGGAGTAAACCTGATAAAAATCCGTACTGCTTACCTAAGGGTAAGGCAGTTTAGTGGATGGATTAGCCGAACACCACTGTAGAAAAATAGTGCTAACAAGATACACAGAGGGCCTCGGAGTCGGACGGATCCTAAATTGAGTAGTCAATCCTGTAAGTCCTTCACTAAACTGGCTTGGGTTTTCCCTCTCACAGGGAATAGGTCCGCTTGGGGGCATTCTGTGTATGGCCACCCTCGTAAGGGGAGTAAGGCGTCCGGCAATAGATAGATAGAATCTTGAAAGCCTATTCAGCTTGGTCTGAACGCCGTGCGTCCGACGCATGTAAACAAAGCCGATCGTTGCATCACCGCACCTCCGAAAACAAGAAGGAGACGTCGGATCAATGTTGTTGTTGTGACGTCAGACGAAACTAGTGTCTGAAAAGCTCGGATATTGTCAACATCGCGGAAAAATTTGCTCCACGGAAATCGTCATCACAACTGAACCAGTTGACTTACAGAGCTCTACTCAACGCCAGTCTATAGATTGAAAACTGCACTACGTTTATAGATGCGTGGGAAATTTCTAGCAGTTAAAATAACAACGATACGGTAGCCTAGGCCTTGACGTTTTTCGGCAAAATCGCCCGGGTACCCCACACTGTACTTAGGAGGGGGAGCCCGGGTCGGAAGGGTTAAGTGAGCAAGTGCAGATTGAGTGTGGTAAGCAGTTTACCAGAGGCAGACAACTATAGTCAGTCAGTCAGAAATCACTCCATAATGAATTGACAAATTAGCTGAACTGCCTTCTTCCTCTTTATATTACAGCTTGAGGATATGCCTATGGATGCCAACAACCACCATCCATCAGTTAGCCAAAAAATCAGTTGGTTAGTTAGCAAATCACTAAGTTAGTCAAGCTGCCTTCTTCCTCTCTCTACATACAGCTAGAAAGTATGGATATGGCTGCCAACAACCACCACCCAGTGTTTAGTGTTCCGATGTACCAGAGCAAAAGGTTTATTTAGTAGTAGCATCTACGTCTCCAACGTAGAGCTTATACTATGTATAATCCCGCTCCCAGAGCGGAGCGGGCATTATCGTAACCACGTAGCGCGATTAAACGATAACATCTAGAGTAGCACCTACTTTCTCTACTAGGTATGTTGTACACACTTTGAGGCCACTAGTTTGAAGAAAAAACAAAAATAGGGTGAGAAGAGAAGAGAAAGTTGAAGAATTTTGCCCATCCACCATCTAGGCTCCTTACGACGTTTTCGTGCGCCTCCCGTGTAACCCGGCTGGGTTTATAGGATCATCTTTCTCGCGCTACCCTCCCTGTAAACACACGTTTTTTCTGTGTCCCGTTTTGTGCCTTCCACTCCTGTCTCCTACCCTTTTGGTGAGTTGTGGGCCTTATTTAAGGCACCTGTGGTTCTAAACAGATGATCCGTGATGCAGGCACACTAAACAATGGGCTCTAATGTGTTTAATTGGAGTGTTGCGTGAGACTGGTGGTCATTAGTTTTGTTGCGGGCGGTCGCACTCCCATCTGGTGGCGACCGAGGTTAACTAGGCCTTCGCCTATTTCGTTCACTAATTAGTTTAGCGGTGACTTTAGTTTTGTATAGCTAGGTTTTCTATTCAATTAGGGCTTTTTGTCACTGCATTAGTTGTTGCTCATAATTTCGCGACTTGTAATTCGTGTCTGGCTGTCTGAGTTTCTTGGCTAGGCCTCCTTGATGTCCGAGTGGGGGGCTCCCACCCCTGATCGCTCTTTCGTCTGGCCGACTCATAGGGCTTATTCTCTATTGAGGTCCTTTTCCTAGCCCACACCTTACTCCGGTGTATAAGGGCCTGGTTGGAGCCATGATTCTCAGTCAGTTGACACAATGCCGAACCAGGGCTCCCTGCTGATCCTGGGCCCTCTTGAGTAGAGGGATCCCAGCGTTGGCTGACAGAGCGGGGGCATCGAGATGGATATCCTGCCGAGAGGAGGCCGACCATAGCTCGGTCGAACCAGTACAGGGAAGGAAACCTTCGTGTATGGATCACATACTGCCCCAAGGAAGGAACGGAGACGGTCCGGCCACCCAACCCGTACCCAGGCAGAACGACAAGAGATGTCGCAACTGCCGGAAAAGGGGCAGGGGGAAAAAGAGCGTGCGGAGCAGCAGCCCCAGGAACAGCGGGCGCCACCGGTAGGTGCCCCTCCTGAATGCGGGACAGGATGCACCACAGGTGCGACTTGAGGCACAGGAGACGGTCGCACCATAGCTGCGGGGAGATGTTCCAGAGCCTCGTGGAAGGAGGAGAACCATCCCGCGTTCGACCCCCGGAACGTCGTCGACGCCGCCGCCTGCACTCCAAGCAGGGCGGCAATGACTAACCTCCAGGTAGGCACGCCTGGAGAAACCGAGGGAGATGGCGAGACGGACCCAAGACGTCCATGGCGGCCAACCTCCGGGTGTGGGGAAGGCGCGCAGGCGAGAGACTCCAAAGGAGAGTCCTCGAGTGGAGTCCCTCCTTCCTCCTCCCAAGACAACGCAGAGGGAGGCGAAATTGGCGTCAAATGTAACAAAGGCACAGGAGGGGGCACAGTCCGACACAGCGCAGCAGCTCGAGACGGAGGAGGAGCAGGAAGGACCACCGGTGCAGCAGGAGATGAAGGGCGACGAAGCATCCAGGCCAGCCCATCCACAAGCTCCCCGACTAGGGCATGAGTCGGACGTGACGGAGAAAACACAGGCGGCACTACAGTAGGCAAGGTGGGACTAGTGGGTGCACGCTTCTCCACCCTGAAGAGCGTATGACCCTTGTCAGGAATGGGAAAGAGAGCAGGCCGAGTAGGAGAGAGGGAATGATGACGACGAGGCGAGGGTGAAGTGGACCTGTGACGCATTCCCCCCCCCCCCTTGTTGTCTCCCAGAGTCCGCAGACACCGTCGACAGATCAGACGGAGGCACCCGAGACAGGGTGGCCTGGAGCCCAGCCGGCGATAACTCTGGGAGGCGCAACAGGACCCTCACAAGGGAGTCCCGGAAGCGAGGGGTCCCATGCAGGGAGGGCCGTACTAGGCGGGAAACGCTCGTCCACGTAGCACAGAGGGAAGGACCACACCGACTAGGGGTATAGGAAACCCTGTGGTAGCAGGCAACGGGGATGCAGCATTTCTCATGTTACAGAAAGAACCCCACCGTAGGGTAGGGGCTGGCAGGAACACCAAGAAGGTCACAAGTAATGACACATAGAGCCCAGGAATGAAGCATAGTAGGCAGGTTAGTATGCAGAAAACCCCTAAGGATCCCTATACAAAATCACAGGCACAAGGACAGAAAGGCGCACCTAAGTGCAAACTAGACCTTGAGCCCGGAGCACCAACCTGCGAAGGATTGAACACCCCCCCCCCTCAATTGAAGGGAAGAAGAACGCCCTACCACAGGGTAGGACCCGGTAGGAACACAGGGGAACCCCAAGCACCAGGCCAGACTAGACCACGAGCCAGGTAAAACTTCCGTGGAAGGAGTAATCCACCCGACAAGTCAAGGGAAGAAGGACGCCCCACCATAGGGTAGGACCCAGTAGGAACACAGGAGAACCCACAAAAAGTGTCAGTGAAAACCCAAGCACCAGGTCAGACTAGACCATGAGCCAGGTTAACCATCCATCCATTGAAGGATGTATCCCCCTTGCAATGCAAGGGAAGAATAAGGCCCCGCCCTAGGGGAGGGCCCGGCACAGGCCAGGGTTAGGCAGTATCCCAAGCATGTACACAATGAATGACACACTGACATGAGGAAGGAATCATAGCAAGCCAGTTGAGCATGCACAAAAACCCCTAGGTATCCCCATGAAAAACTACAGTCACAGAAAGTCGCCACACAGCGCAATCTAGACCTTGAGGCTGGAGCACCTTCCCAGTGAAGGAGATATCCCCCCCTCCCCCCTAATGGAAGGTAAGTAAAAAGGCCCCCCAACATGGAAGGGCCTAGCAGTATACGGGTGAACCTACAAAAAGTTCCAGTGAAACCCCACACACCAGGTTAGAGTAGACCAAGAGTCAGTTTCACTGCCCATGAAAGTATTGCATTTCCCCCCAAAAAAGGAGGGAATAATACCTGAAGGCCTTTAGGCACCAATGAGGAAATGTAGAAATGAAGCTGCAGTGATGTTACAAGTCCGCTCCCAGAGCGGGAAAGTTCCGCTCCCAGAGCGGGAATGTCCGCTCCCAGTGCGGGAAGGTACCGACGAGCGGGCGGGAATGTCCGCGCACCGGGCGGAATCATCCTAGAGCGGAGCGGGCCACAGCCCGTGTGAAAAACAGAAGAGCGTGAACACCCAGCCAACTAGCCCCTGGTATGGAGGCAGTAAAAGCATCCCGCTCCGCTCTGGGAGCGGGGAACCCCACTCCCAGAGCGGAGCGGGGGTTGTGAGGCCGCGGTCGATAGTCTAGGCCTCAGGCACGCCGGTGAAAGGCGTCGCGCAAGCACAGCAGACGTGGGAGCGTCTGTGTAACAAGGTTTCGCAGGTATTGTTAGCACGACCAGTATGTCGGACGGCAGTGACCAGCAGGGAGCGGCCAAACAATCAGAGGATCACTGAAGACCACAATTTAGTAGAAGTCTCTACGTTTCCAACGTAGGGCTTATGATCTCAGCCGCTACCACAGCGGGCTGATTTATCGGTACTCACGCAAAGTACCAAATAATCTCTAGAGTTGCACCTCAATTCATTACTAGGCACGTTGTACACACTCCGAGACGACTAAAGAAGGAAGAGAAAGCGAAGGAGAGAAAGAATTGTTATAGTTACCCATTTAATCTAGCTGCCCTCCTCATAACCATGCTCCATTTTCTATGAGCCTACACCAGTACATGAAACAGTATCAGTCATTTCGCGCCCACCGTCGATGTCACACGCCTTTTTTGTCTGTGCTTCGCGAGTGCCTGCTTTGCCTACCCCTTCGCTTTGACTAAGTGAGTGTGAGCCTTTTCAGGCTGTTGAGGTTTTAGAAGGATGTTTCAGTGATGTAGGCAGCACTTTACTACGGATTTATGCGTGTTTATGGGTGTGCGCGTAGTGCTGGAGACGTGTTTAATTATATTGTTTTCTTCGAAGGTGGTTGGTCCTCCACGCCGCATAGCGGTCGTTGTGTGTCCTATTCTACCCTCGCTTTTCGGGTTAATGTTCACTTTAAATAACCCTTAACGTAACTTGGGGGGGGATGTATGCTTCCCGCGTGATGCATTGTGTTTCTTTTCCCTTTTTGCGTGAATTTTGTTTTATTTTGTTTTTCGTATGACTACGTGTCGAAGTTTAACAAGACTTGAGCATGAGGTTTCTCTGGATTCTGCTTTTGTGGGAGCATAGGGCACACAGCCTTTATTCTCTCTCAAACATGCTGCTTTGGTCTCAACTGACCTTTGGCCCTTCTGACTTGTTTTTCAACATGTCCATAGTTGGTTGTCTTGTATTTCGTCGCCTGGTTCACGCTTTTGTCAGTTCTTTTTCGTTTCCCCGGGCCTACTTGACTCGAGGATACGTGGTTCTGGTAACAGTGTCAGTCACCCCCTAGGCTATCCTAATTTTTATTTTATTCCTTTAACGTAATTGTGGGGATTCTCGGGCAGTGTTTAGCTTTGTTACTAGGTTCTTTCACTCACGGATTGACGCTGCCCTAGTGTTTTATCTTTTTCTGTGTTTTGTGTAACTAAGCTCGGCCTGTTTTTTACCTTGAGCTGACCGCCGTCGGAATGGGCCACACAGGTCCTTTCCTTCTGTTTTCCTCTTGTCTCTACTGACTTGGTGGTTATGGTCTTATACGCTCTTGTTAAAATTCTCGCCTTTAATTTTTGTGTAACTAAGCTAATCGGTTTTTTGCCTTGAGCGGACCGCCGTCGGAATGGTCCACACAGGTCCTTTCCTTCTACTTCCTCTTGTCTCAACTGACTTGGGGGTCTCGGTCTCGTCGCTCTTGTTAAAATTCTTGCTTTTCTTACATTTTAACTGTTTCTGCTCTTCACCTGCCTGTGTTTACTTGATCATAAGGGGGGGGGGGGATGTCTGGAAACTGTAAGGGCCCCGCTCACAGGGAGGATAAGCTTGGACAAGTTGACTCGACTTAAGTGTTTACACACGTTTTTTCGCCACACAGGCGGGGGTCTTCAGGTGTCCTCAGCTCCTTCATCTTTTTAATTTCTGCTCTACAAGCGACTTTATCAATTTGTTGTGCCCTGTGCCTTGTCAAGGAATCGGCCACATAGCTTTTTGCCTTGATTTTGTGTTGGTGCCCTGGTATACCCCTTTTGTAATGTACCTGGACAAGGCTCCTTGGACAACAGCTGCTTGGCTGTTTCCTCTCCCTTATGTCCTGTCCCTTGTGTCCTCCTTCTGTACCTGGTTCCCGCCCTACAGGCGGCCCCCTAGTATACTAGGTGGACCCAAGGACCTCCTGAAAAGTCCTCGGACTCGACCCAAAGTGGCGATTGTCCTGTGTATTTTGGATTCCCTCCCCTCCCCTCCCCTATTTACACTAATAGGGTACTGTTGGGTTGCTCACACTTGACTTTTTTCCTTCCAGCTGGTGCCCGCTCTACTGCCGGCCAAACCTACACCGCCGCCACTTCGCCTCCTCCTCCCTCCGCTCTCCCAGTGGGTTCTCAGGTATTTCGGATGGGGTCTTTTTTCCTCAAAATGGATTGGACCTGTTTGCCAGGGTTGGGTCTCGCTAAGGGGCTTGTCCCAGCCCTGGTGTTTACGGTCTACTGTGTAGGTGGGTTTTCCTTGACTTCCTGTTATACTTGCTACTTGGCGTCTTACTGGATGTTGTCTTAATTGGGTATCACATGCTATTTTGGCTATACTGCCTCATATTGCCCTGTATCACCTCCACTGGTGTGTAATGCTTCCCCCATTTTTCAGTGCTGTGATGCCGGCTCCTCCCTGCTTTCGCCTGACATGTCAGCGGTCGGCCATGCGGGGCCATCAGGAATGCTGCCTCCACACGGCCTGCTACGGGAAGGATGTGTACGATCCCCGCCGATGTGAGGTTTGTCTCTCCGCTCTTCAACTGCTGGAAACCCAACCTACATCGGTGGAAGGACAACGGGCCAAGACGTCTCTCCGTCAGTCGTGGGACGTCATCTCCCAGGTAGTCCTGCACAGGGCTCCTTCCTTCCGTGAGGATGACGTCCATGTTTTGCTGGGGATACCACCTACCTCTGATGCGCCACACCGTTCCCGCTCCCCTACTGTTCGTCACTCCCGCTCTCCTACTCCGGCCCGTGGCTCCCCTACCAGGAGTTCGGGTCCAGCGGACGAGAGGGCACATCACAGGGAGCGGGCCCCCCGACGTCATGACCCTCGAGTGCCTCCGTCCGACCAGTCGGTGACTTCAGGAGCGTCTAGCAGGAGGAAACGGCGCCGATCTCGCTCTATCTCTCCTGCTGATCATCGGCACCGCCTTACTTCTCCTCGCCTACGGATGAGCCCCCCGCCGTTGTCGCAGGGTTCCACGACCTTCAGGGCCAAACGTCATCCTGCCACACCTGCCGAGGAGGTCGTTCTCCATCCTACCCCATCTGCCACTGGTGGGGTGGAGTTCGAGCCTCTGCCGGCCTCACAACCTGTGAGAGGTCCCGGCCTCTTCCCTATGGCGGGCCCTGCTGTGGTGGTCCCGGCGGCGCTGCCCTCCACGCCTCCTCCTCCACCTGAATGTTCGGACACATCGATCCCTTGTGGCCAACCTTCTTGCCGTATCCCAGACCATCCCGAGGATATTCTCGAGATGGAGGTTGCGGACTTTGACAGATTTGAGGACGAGGGTGAGGGGGAAGACTCATCTTCAGGCGGAACATCCGATTCGGGTCGGGATGACCACGCCATGGGGCCCCATTACTCCCCCCCGTCCCCTGCATTCTCCCCGCTCACGGACCGTGATACCCGGGGACACAGTGAGGCTGGTTCCGTCTCTCCTCAGCATGCATCCATCCCTCCTGCTGCGGACACGTAGATCAGGGCGGAGTTGGCTTCCATCCGTCTCGAGATGGCTTCCGCTAAGACAGACATCATCTCCTCTGTCACGGCGGCCATGGAGGCGGTGGTCTCTCGGTTTGGTACGCCGAACCCGATCCCTCCGCAGACCCCGGTTGTGGCTCCTCTACCGCCAGTCTCGGACCACATCCCATCTCGGCCTGCTATCCCGGTCGTTGAACCGTTGTCATTGTCTATTTCATCATCTGAACCTCCGACGTCGCCTACAACTCCTCTCTGGCCCATTGTTATCCCAGGCCAGGGTTTGGGGTTGTTCTCTCACCCTCTCTCTGTGCCGCCTCTCTCCAAGTTTGGGATCCCCAAGGTCAAGATACCCTCCCTCTATGGGGATTCTGTTGCTTGGAGGGCTGTGGTTGCCTCCAACCCTGAGAGAGCGGTCAACCTGCCGCCCGGAGAGCGGACAGTGCCGGGGGATTGGGCCATCCAAGTGAATGAGAAGAATGTGTTCTAGGCCATCACGTCCAAAGGTCTGGTCCCGGAGGTTGATGTACAGGTGTACCCGAGCAGGCAGGACATGCAATATTTCTCCTACCGTCCCTCGGTCTTGCCTTCCGCTGTCACCAAGCCCTGGGCGGACTACTCCCGCCGTGACCTGTCGAAGGATGTCCACTCCCTCTCTGCCATCTATGGGACGCCGTACCTACTGAATGTGCGTGATCGGGATGGGATCCTGATGTTGGACCTGCCGCACCTCTGTACGGGTCCCTGGGGGGAGTGGGTCCGTAAAGCGGTGGAGTTTGGTCAGGCTATGACTGAGGGTTTGCCGGCCATCCCGACCATGGACTCCTCTTTTGTGTCGGGTGTGCTCCTTCGCTCCTCGGGCTTCCCTCCGCCCGTGTGGGAGTGGGTCAATGCTCCCAAACTGTCGGTGGGCCCCCTGCCGTGTGCCTTTTTCACGGCGCCGGAGAAGTCCCAGTTGGACCGCGATTTCAGGTTTCGCCAGCGGGCGGCATGCCAGCTCTCGACACTTCTGGCCCAGTTGGAACTGGCAAGGGTCAACCTCCGCCTGATTGAATCCCTGGAGTCTGGTGACCATCGCCAGGGGTTTGAACATGTCTGCCGCATCAACCTGCAGCTCGCCCTCAACCCTGTCCAGGACATTCGCCATTCCCTCCATGAAGCCACCCGTTGCCGTCAACAGCTTCGGGTGGCTTTCTGCAAGAAGGCCCCTGCTGACGTCCGCAACCGCCTCCTACTGACAGACCTTCTCACCCCAGGTCTGTTCCCTGAGGAGGCTTGGCGAAGGGCTTTCTTGCTGGCGCAGAGTGACACCTACTCTGCCCAACGGAAGGTAGTGGCGACGCCCACTACATCCTCCTCCACCTGAGGACGCGGGGGCAAGTCCGTCGCCAGCAAAGGGCGCCAGGCGGGGGGTTTCAGCGGAGGACGGGCTCACGAAGGGCGTGGTGTACCCGCCTTCCGTGAACGTCGGAGTGCCGTCCCCGTCAAGAAGGTGCGCGGCACTGGCAGGATCCGAAGCCCTCGTCCTCCACTCCCAGACACAGCCGGGAGGAGGATAAGCCGGAGTGCGGGGCCCGTCCGCCGTTTCGGAGGGGCGGCAGGCAACCGAGGGCAGGCCATGGTGGTTCTTCCCACCGCGACACATCCGTCGGGAGCTCTGCGGCCACGACTGCGTAGTTCCTCCTGACCTGAACCCTCTCCCCTTACCCGGCCGTCTCGGGGATTTGGTGGGGGGGCTCTATGCGCAGCGCCCACACCGGCTTCTTCCACCCCCACTACCGGCGCGTCGGGTGTTGTAGTAGGGTCTGACTTGGAGGTGGAGGTCCAGGCCTCCTCTCAGGCGCCCTCCCCGACATCGACCAGTGTCTCAGGAAGTGGCCATATTACTCCGTGTCCACTGCCAGGCTGGGTATGCCTTGTGTTGTTAGGCCAACAGATTCCCTGATTCATCTTCCATCCTGTATCTCTTCATCCCATTCTGTATTTGCTTCCTTTCCCTACAATGGGGGGGGGGGGAGGGGTAATTATTTTGTATACTTGTACAAAGACTTTCTCCTTTTCTTTACAGGTTTGCACTGTATGTTTAGTGTTAAGGATGTAGGGTAAGGTGGGGTGAATCCGCCGCGAAACGTGTTTTTTTTAATAACAGCATCCAACTGAATCAGAATTCAGATTTTTTGTTTACATAACTTTTACATTCTCGCTTTCCTGCACACACTCATATCATTTTTATTTGAAAAATACAAACATTAAGGTTTGTAATGGGTGGTGAAAACCGTTACTCGCGTGGCGAATTCACCCCGCCCGTCGGGGTGAATCCGCCGCGGTTATATATTAACGATGATTTAATCCTGCCACGGCGATTTTACCCCCAATTAAGTAACAATTAAGATGTTTTATTATTAGATTGATATAATCCAACTATTTTGGTATAATTATATAATTATATATTATATATTTATATAATTATAGAATTTAGAAAATTATATAATTACCGGTATATATATTTATGCCTGAAATTTTTTTGTTTTTTTTAGTTTCCACTTAGAAATCACAGACAACCATCTTGTAATGAAAAAAAAATGTATTGGGAGATGTAAAGTCGCCGCAAAGTCGCCGCCACGAAAAATGTTCAAGACCGCTTACATATTTTTCAGTTTGAAATATTATGGAAAAATATTTGTCTTCGTTAAATAAATGACAACTACGCATTTTTGTGTACTATCATCATCTATACGTACTATAAACATACCTAGAATCAATTCCATACGTATTTGGATTTATGACGAATTGTTTTAGACAAGTATCTTACGTCCGCGGCGATTCCACCCCCCCGGCGGATTCACCCCACCTTACCCTACCTCTTCGGGTTTATGCTTTAACCCTCGTGGCCCGGGCTGGTCCTCCAAAGGACGGAGGTCGTATCCGGGCGATCTGGCCGAAAAACGTCTAGGCCTAGGCTACCGTATTTTTGTTTATTTTAACTGCTAGAAATTTCCCACGCACCTATAAACGTAGTGCGGTTTTCAATCTGTAGACTGGCATTGAGTAGAGCTTTGTTAGTCAACTGGTTCAGTCGTGATGACGATTTCAGTGGAGCGAATTTTGCCGCGATGTTGACAATATCGGAGCTTTTCAGACACTAATTTCGTCTTACGTCACAACAATAACATTGATCCGACGTCTCCTTATTGTTTTCGGAGGTGCGGTGATGCAACAATCGGCTTTGTTTACATGCATCGGACGCACGGCGTTCAGACCAAGCTTAATAGGCTTTCAAGTTTACTGCCTTTTAATAGGACACCCGGGTACCGGCCCATCTGCCGCGGTTGCCTTTTAAAAGGACAGCCGGGCTGGAAGGGTTAAGGACTACACTGTCTACGGGTTTTTTGAGTTGATATGCTTATGCCTCCTACCCATAAGCATGTAACTACGCAGAGTCGTATGATGTTGTCCACCATATCCTGGGTCTCTTCTTCTTTCTCATACTGTCCTTTCTTCCTTTCCCTAGACTGGGGGGGGGGGGGGAGTTCTTTTTGTATACTTGTACAAAGACTTAAAATTCTATTTTTCATTTACATGTATGAACTATATGTTTTGTGTTACAGATGTACCTCTTCAGCTTTCTTACATTGGACTATACTGTCTAGGGTTTGTTGTATTGGAATACCTATGCCTCATACCCTTTTTTGTAATTAAAGAGTGTCCTAGGAGATCATCCACCTGCTGTGCAATACCTTCTGGTTCTTGTAATACTGTACAATTGACTTCAATCTTCCCAGGTTGGTGTGCCATTCAAAGGTCGACATGACCTATTCCTTGCCCTGCTTATGCAATTTTAGACCCTAGACTGATACGCTAGTAACTGTACTTTCTTAATATGCACCGTACTATTACGCTCTTTTTTCACAATAAACTAATATGTTTATTTATGTCTTTTCTTGGTCCTCTACTTTTGCTGAGCCTTGGGGTTTTTAAGGTTTCTTGGATGTCCGCCTCTAATTTGGTATTCTACGTTGGAAACGTAGGGACTGCTACTAAATTGGGAGGTTTGACGACCTCCCTTGTAACCAAATAAGGAAAACCTCTTATTTGGTAGCAGTCTCGGAGTATCCAACGTCAGAGTGTCAGAGTATCCCGCCCTCATGCCGATCCCTTGCCCATCCAATCTAAAATGATTACTTGATACCTAGATACTATTTCATGTACTGGTGTAGGCTCACAGAAAATGGAGCATGGCTATGAGGAGAGCAGCTAGATTAAATGGGTAACTATAACAATTCTTTCTCTCCTTCGCTTTCTCTTCCTTCTTTAGTCGTCTCCGAGTGTGTACAACGTGCCTAGTAGTGAATTGAGGTGCAACTCAAGAGATTATTTGGTACTTCGCGTGAGTACCGATAAATCGGCCCCACGTAGCGGCTGAGATCATAAGCCCTACGTTGGATACTCCGAGACTGCTACCAAATAAGAGGTTTTCCTTATTTGGTTATAAGGGAGGTCGTCAAACCTCCCAATATATGCGGGGACCCTTACTTGGGGATGCGTCAGACGAACCAGATGAGGAACTCTGACACTGTTGCCAACTCAAAAAGTACCAAGATGATGGTTTCACAGTCCCTAGATTTTCAGGAGCTGAGCATGAGATGCCGGACTGATCTGGTAACAGTGTGAATATCATAAGATAACCCCCATCGACTCGGGCTAGGCCACGAAAAAGTCGGCATTGTGTCAACTGACTGAGAATCATGGCTCCAACCAGGCCCTTATACACCGGGGTAAAGTCTGGGCTAGGAAAAGGACCTCAATAGGGAATTAGCCCTATGAGTCGGCCAGACGAAAGAGCGATCAGGGGTGGGAGCCCCCCACTCAGACATCAAGGTGGCCTAGCCAATAAACACAGACAACCAGACACGTAATGACAAGTCGCGAAATTATGAGCAACAACTAAAGCCCCCTCCCTGGGGGCACGGGTCCTTGGAGCGGCTTCGGTCGCGCCGGGAATTTCCACACCTCTCACACCACACACACACATCACACAGTTTTTCCTACACCGAGAAATGGCTCTCCGGCTGTCATTTCTTGAAGACTTCTTCTAGCCGGAGACATTGAGAGCAACCCAGGACCCACGTACACATACATATGTCCAACTTGCTCAAAACCCATCACTTCGAGTCGCCATACTAAGGGCTCTGCAATTCATGCGGGAACTGGACCCACTTCACCTGCACAACACTTGCCTCCAAGAAACACTACACAAACACCTGGACCTGTTCCTCATGCCCCTCCCTCTCCCAGTCAAATCCCTCACCTAAAACCCGTCCACCTCTCCTCCCCAACCCACCTAACCTTCCCATATCATCCACTCACCCCCCTAAAACCCGTCCACCTCTCCTCCCTAACCCACCTAACCTTCCCATACCATCCACATCCTCAACTCAACACACCACACCCCATCCTAATCCATTCCAACCCCCATCTCCTGCTCCCCAAGCCCCACCCCCACCTCACCCATCCCAACCCCCAGCCCCTCCCACCCCCCACCCCCACCCCCATCTCACCCCCACACCCACCCCATCCTCGTGCAGCAGCACCCAACATACATCGTGCACATAACATTAACATTCTTCAACTGAACATAGATGGCATCAACACAAAGAAACACGAACTTTCACACTTCATCAAACAACATAACATACACATTGCCATCTTACAAGAAACAAAACTCCGCACAACACAAAAAACACCCACATTTCATAATTTCACCACCATCAGACAAGACCGGGCTGTCGGCGGGGGCGGTGGACTCATCACCCTGGTACACAAAGAAATATCATACATAGTAACCAGTGTACAAACCAAATCCCTCCTCCCCCCAAATGATAACACAACAGAAATACAGTCAATTAAAATACGCACTGGCAACAACTCCAACATAACCATCATAAACACATACATCCCTCCCCAAACATCCCCTACAGTACCAAATGAATACAGACCACACTTACAACACATCACAAACACCCCACACCCCACACATCATCCTGGGTGGTGACTTCAACGCCAAGACGTCAGCCTGGTTTGTCGACAACCCCGACACAGACAGAGGGCTGGTACTACAAAACCAAACCGATAACCTCATCATCCTTAACGACATCCATCAACATACCCATATTCCTCACCAAGCCCTCTATAACCCATCATCTTTTGCTCCCCAGAACTCGCCCCCACAACATCCTGGAGGGTGGTCAGAACCTTAGGCTCTGACCACCTCCCGATCATTATCACCACCAAAACCACTCACCCCAGCTAGCCACAAACACACATACACCAATTATAAAAGAGCTAACTGGGAAGCATTCACAAATGAGACAGAACATCACTTCACAACTCTAAACAGTACACCCATCACTAACATCAACAATGCTGTACACATACTCAATAAAACTATCCAAAACGCTGACAAGAAACACATTCCAAGAGGTAACAGAAAAAGACACAACCCCAACTTCACACCAGAAATTCAAAACCTCATCAGACAACGTGACATACTGAAACACTCCCCAGCACCCCACACACAAGACATCACACAACAAATTCAAGCACTCAACACCCAAACTAACAACAAAATACAAGAACAACAAAAACTAAATTGGAATAACTTCCTACAAACACTTGATCACAAAACAAACCCCAAAAAACTCTACAAAACACTAAACAGCATCACACTTTCCAACAGCAACACAACACAATCACATGCTGCAATCACAACAACAGACTCTACTCCTTCATGTAAACAATAAGCAAACACTCTCATCAATCACTTCTCACATGTCAGCCACCTAAAACCTCACAAAGACGACCGACGTGTCATCCGACGTAAGAGACAATTCCCCACAGACCCTGACTATACACCCTTCACCAATCACCAGACAAAGCATATCATCAACAATCTCAAGCACTCACCCGCCTGTGGCCTAGACAACATAAGCAACATACACCTCAGACACCTGGGACCACAAGGCATACAAACACTCACTACCATATCAAACTACAGCTATTCACACAACACAATACCAGACATTTGGAAGCATGGTATCATCATCACATTCCCCAAACCCAACAAAGACCCCACGCTACCCTCCTCGCACCGCCCCATCACACTCCTTTGCTCCCCCTCCAAAGTCATGGAACGCCTAGTATTACAACTAATTACACCTGACCTACCCCTAGCTCCAACACAACATGGCTTTAGGCCACTGCACTCCACAAACACCCTTCTCACAGACCTTACACAAAGAGCTTTCGACGGCATCAATTCAGCTAGACCACCACACAGATCACTATTAGCCACACTCGACATTAGTAAAGCCTTCGATGCCATCCCCCGCCACAACCTAACAAACAAAATCTACAACACAAACATGCACAACAACACAAAAAGGTGGCTGGCCAACTTCCTAGCAGGCAGATGTGCACACGTATCTTTTGCCGGTCAGTCATCTAAAATCAGAAACTTTCCAAACGGAGTCCCACAAGGATCCGTCCTATCACCCGCACTCTTCAATCTGTACATGCACGATATAACTACACCCAATACGCCCCAAATAAACTTAGCCTCCTATGCAGATGACATAACACTCACATGCACACACCATGACCCAAAAAGAGCAACAGATCTCCTTCAACCCTATCTCAACACACTACATGGCTGGTGCACTACAAACAGACTTAATCTAGCCCCAGCCAAATCCACCGCAACCCTGCTCACAAGTTGGACAGGAGAACACGAATACATCCCTCAACTCACCATAAACAACACACCCCTAACACATACACACACACCCAAAATCCTAGGAGTAACATATGATACTCATATGACATTCAAACAGCACACCACAAACATTAAAAAGAAACTGACACCCAGACTTAACGCCCTCAGGTCACTTGCTCACACAAAATTTGGACACAACAAAGAAACTACCACTACAGTATATAAACAATACATAAGATCAGTGATGGAATACGCAAGCCCAGCCTGGGCTTCTAACCTAGCTGAAACACATCATAAGACCTTACAGACTATTCAAAACAAAGCCCTGAAGATCATTACAGGCTGCACAGCTACTGCACCCACAAATCACCTACATCAAGAAACCAAAATCCTCAAAGTCAAAGACCATCTGGACATGAGAGGCACTCAATTCCTGGCAGCAGCCTCCACGAACCAAGACCACCCACTAAACTACATGGCAACACACCCACAGACACCAAGAAATATCAAAACAACACCCAGCACACGGTATCACACACAGTTATTGTCCTCTCTCCCTCCCTGCCCACCCCAAACCAACTTCCAAAAGCACATCCATACTCATATCTCTCACCGATCCATCCACTCACTCACAGACAACACGCAGCTGCATGCACGACCTTCCGAAATCCATCCTTCCGAATCCTCCCTTCCTCGCGAGGACAGAGTCCACCTGGCCAGGCTGAGATGCGGACACCATCCAGCTCTCCTGAGCTATCAGAAGAGACTGGATGACTCCGTTGTCGACGCCTGCCCGGGATGTAACACAGCACCCCATACCATTAAACACATCATAGAAGACTGCATTTCACACAACCACTTACGCCAACAACACAATCTACACTCAATGAGAGCTCTGTGGGAAAGCCCAATCGTGGCCATGGCCTTTCTCAGGGACTCGGGGCTGTTCGGCCAGGCAGCTTAGGGAACAACAACAACAACTAAAGCAGTGACATGAAGCCCTGATAAATCTACAGTTATACTACCCCTATTTTGTCGCTATTCTGTTGGTACTAATGGGTTAATATTATTAGTAGTAGACTTAGTATGGTTTGATGATGCGCGGAAATGTATATTTGACTTGAAATAGATACATTGAAGTATTACAAACCTTCGCAAACTCATAAACAGGGAACGTGAGCAGGGTTTAGACCGTCGCGCACCCATAAACAGGGAACGTGAGGGGGACTTTCGACCGTCGCGGAGACAGGTTACTTTTCGGTTAGGTTAGGTTAAGTTAAGTTAGGTTAGGCTAATGTTAAAAATACTAAAATGCGACGGTCCTCGGTATTAAACAACACTGTATATCAAAGAAAACATTAAAAACAACAACACATTACCTGAAAAACTCTTATCTGGTTGGTGATAATTTTTTATCAAAATACGTTTTTTTCCAGTTTCCGCGTCTGCTGAACCATCCAAAAACACGCTAAAAGGCGTGTTTTGAAGGGGGGAGGTAGTGGGGGGTAGTGGGGTAGGGGTAGTATAACTGTAGATTTACCGAAGCCCTAATTGAATAGAAAACCAAGCTATACAAAACTAAAGCCACCGCTAAACTAAATAGTGAACGAAATAGGCGAAGGCCTAGTTATACCGGTCGCCACCAGACCGCCCGCTTCAAACTAATGACCACCATTCTCACGCAACACTCCAATTAAACACATCAGAGCCCATTTTTCAGCGTGCCTGCATCACGGATCATCAGTCTAGAACCACAGGTGCCTTAAATAAGGCCCACAACTAACCAAAAGGAAAGGGGACAGGAATGGAAGGCACGAAATATGGGACAGAAAACTTCATGTTTACAGGGAGGGTAGCGCGAGAAAGATGATACTATAAACCCAGCCGGGTTACACGGGAGGCGCACGAAAACGTCATAAGGAGCCTAGATGGTGGATGGGCAAAATTCTGCAACTTTCTCTTCTCACCCATATTTTCGTTTTTTCTGTAACTAGTGGCCTCAAAGTGTGTAAAATGTCCCTAGTAGAGAAAGTAGGTGCTACTCTAGATGTTATATCGTTTAATCACGCTAAGTGGTTACGATAATGCCCGCTCCGCTAGAGGAGCGGGATTATACATAGTATAAGCTCTACGTTGGAGACGTAGAGGCTACTACTAAATAGAAGGTTTTCCTTATTTGGTATTTGGGAGGCGTCAAACCTCCCAATTCAGTCAGTCAGTCAGGAATTTTAATGATGAGTCGATTAATCATAGCATGGTAGCTATGATTCTGTGTTAATGTAGAGAGTGTGTCTCTGTGTGTGGCATTGAATATCATTTATTGGAAGCTAACGTGGTGACAATCAGTTGATTGTTCCCCAGATGTTATTTCATTCTAGGATATAAAATCAAATCCATGAGCTAAAGTTTACAGTATGTGTAGCCTATAGGGTTGAAATATAGAACAAAATCTGACCTATTTTTTTCCTCTACAGCTTGAAGTAATGGTTATGGATGCCAATGACCACCGTCCAGTGTTCAGTGCTCCGGTGTACGAAGGCAATGTGAGTGAAGCAGCTGCCCCGGGGACCTCCGTGCTGACCCTCCAGTGCCGCGACAAGGATCAGTCACCCTCTGCAGTTTACTTTACCTTACACCATGCTCACGCCATCGCCTCACATGAACTCTTTTCTTTGGAGTCTTCTACTGGGGATTTGCTCGTTGCTCAGCCATTAGACAGGTCAGTACAACTGTACTATATTTTATTCTATTATCTGTTTTCTCTTCTGTCTTTTGTTTTTCTTCATTTCCACCTGACATGCCATCATCTTGCATGAACTCTTTTCTTTATAGTCCTCCACTGGGGATCTACTTGTTGCTCAATCTCTAGAAGACAGCTGTTTCCATATATTACTCCACAGTGGCGGCTCGTATAAAATAATATGGAGGGACTGCTTTCCTATATCAGTAAAATTATGTTATAAACTTAAAAAATTACTACTGTACTTACTTTATTCTCTTTGCATACTGTTCAAAAGACAACAATGGTGTAGGTCTTAATTTTGTTTTAATTTCCTATCAATATTTTTGCTAAGTGTCAAATGAGAAAAACTAATGTTTTGCAAGCATCTAACTATTTGCCATTCTGCTCAATCAACCTATGATTATAATAATAATACAGCATAGCCTAGTTAGAAATAACCAAAAGCCACGATCGAAGCTTTGTAATAATAATGTAAAGCTTGCAAAACAAACTAAGTAAAACAGGGACAACAAAATATAAAGACAAAATAACTTATAATTCTGACATTTTCAGTATTTTTGCTAAATTATTTGTTCATAAACTTCAGAAGTTCCTTTATAAGCTAAGAAAATCGCCTACAGCCAGGTAGGCCGAGCTAGAAACATAGAAAATCATCACTGATTATGAAAAAAGGGAAAAAAAATTGTCTTAAATAGGCTAAGGGAATGCCTGCAAGGTGTTTAATAAACTGAATAAAATCGCGTCCCTAGACTAATGGTAGGCCTAGTCTATATAAATCATAAGCGTCCTTCATGCTCATGTATACTAACCAAAATTTATAATAGTCAAATACTAAGAATACTGAAACAAAGCTACGATCGTAGCTAACAGAATGCTATTCATGCACACGCATAAACACTGCATATGTCAACACAAGACTGAGGGCTGACACTGGTGCAGCTCATAGAGTCTTTTGGTGCCGCCACTGCGGCTGGGAAAACTCTTGTACGGTACTAGATGTTATACTTATGAAATCTGCTTAATTGAGGTTTGAATTTAACAAAAATTAACATAGCAAGCTGCTGAATAGTATACAAATGCTTAGTATTTTCAAATGTATGTTGTCAAATATTAACCTCCTGTGTCTAACATAATCATCTGCCTGACAGTGCTGTGAGCCAGGGAGGTCTGCAGCTCAACAGCTCTCATGGACGAGCCGCCACTCCATATTATATGTTATTCCTTTTCCATCATTAGCCCACATACCATCACTTCACACAAATTGTTTTTGTCCAGAGTCCTCAACTGAGGATCTACTTGTTGTCCAGCCGCTAAATAGGCTGATTCTATGTTTTTATTGACTTTAATTCCTGTTTCTTCTTTTGTCTTTTACCTATACACTATGGTTTCACAAGGACTCTTCTCTCTATAGAATTGTTTCTACTGGGATCTGCATTTAATTATCTTTTATCTTAACTTATGATACTTATCTTTATTATATTTATATGCGTTGGTTACAGGGAGGTGTGTGGTGTCCATGAGCTGACTGTGAGCTGCCGTGACCGTGGACGACGAGAGAATGCTGACTTTTCTCGGATTGTAGTTACTGTTACCGATGCTAACGATCACAACCCTGCCTTTTTAGAAACTACTATTACTGCTAAGGTCAGTGCCATAAATATTTTGAATCTCTCTCTGCCTATCGTTATTATACATTAATGTAAATTATTTACTCTTTGTTGATTTTAATAGGCCTGACTACATGCATGCATGACAGACATGCATGTGTGTCCAAGTCTTTTTCACCCAAAGGTGGAAGTTGCCGGAACTCCTATTTCAGCTGCCTCTTACTGATCTTTTTTGTGCCACACAAATACAAAGAGCAACCCAGCTAGCTCTCCGAAACAACACTTTTTCTATAAAAGTGTCTTCAGTACGGCATATAACGGCCCTGTATTTGGGAGCAGTTACTGCTCCTAATATTACCACATGGATCCTAGGGATGGCAAAGTGGTGCTGGAGTTGGGGGATTCCATATAACTGCTGTGATACAGTTGGTAATTCCTCTCACTGTTACCACTACCATGAGTGCCACCTTTGGGTGACCATGGCTCACACGTGCTCCAATGTATCATGTATCTAAGCCATTTGAAATAGATTATTTTATTTCTCTTGCAAATTTTGAGCAGGTCCCCTCTTAACCTAGTGTATACCACCTCCTTTACGTAGGGCACGTGGTACCCGTCTTGCAACTCAATCCCACCCCTACTCTGTGCAACTCTCCAACCCAAGAGTGAAACGTTACTCTCAAACTTTCTTCTACTCAACAGCTGAGCTCTGGAACTCTCTCCCAGAATCAGGCTTTCCCTCTTCCTATGACTTAAATTGCTTCAAACTCCATGTGTCCAGGCATTTTGGCTCGAACGTCCCTTGATTTTGACCCTGTCACTCTTTCAACTATGGGGGAGGCACTCGCTATAGGCAGTTCTACCTTTTGCCTCCCTCAATCACATAGAAAAAAAAGAAAAAAAACATTTGCTCCTCACCTGGTTAACTTTGAAGGGGATCTCTTGCTTAAATTAACCACCATGCAAGGATTACATGGCTGGGATTGTGTTAAAATTTACAAGGAGCTGATGATTTTTTTTAATTAACCATATTGGTATATACTGTATGTATGTATGTGTGTATGTCTGTATGTATTGATAAAAAATGGCTGCCATTGAGCACAACAACCTGATCATGGTTAGTAAAATAGTATTATTCCAGTGAAAAATTGGACCTTGCATGCCCTAGAAATCTAATATTACTGAAAGTCTTCAAAGAATGCCATACAGGATGGTGTAATAGAACAAGCGTGTAATACAAATAATAACAATGGGATTTTTAAACTAGCTAGGAGTGTGAAGGATTGTAGCAAGGACGTTGTAAGTGAATGCTGTATAATTAACGATAGTGGTATGACTTTTTATGCTGAAAACTAAATCAGAGAGGCATGGAAGGCGCATTACATAAGATTCGTAAATGTGGAGTTTGAATGGAATAGAGAACAACTCAACACTGCATTCCCAGTACAGAGGCTCAGAGCCCTCCAACCTCTGATAGGATGTGATGCCATGAAAAGTGCTATAGATAGAATGAAGATTGGGAAAGCTGCTGGAAACTCTGACATAGTCTCTGAGATGCTAAAGACAGCTTGAGACATCTGTGCAATGCTGGTCACGGAGCTACTTAATCCTATCATAAAGGAGGAAAAAGTTCCTGATGCGTGGCAGAATAGTGTAATGGTAAATATATACAAAGACAAGAGTGATTCCTTAGTTAGGGGAAACTTTAGGGGCCTGAAAATGCATGACCAAGTTGTGAAAGTTTGCAAAAGTTTTTTAATGCATGATCAGGAAAAGCATTTGCCATTAGTGACATGCAGTTCGGATTTATGCCCGGTTCTATCTTAATTCTTAGGCGACTACAGGAGAGGTTCTTAGAGAAAACAGGGAGCTATACCTAGTCTTTGTAGACCTGAAGAAGGCCTTTGACATGGTGGCCAGAGAAGTTATGCAGTGGGCTATGATGTAATTCCAGCAGTTGTGGCAGTGAGCTTAATTGAAAAGTGGATGCAGAAAATCACTTGGGGCCTAAGCCCAAGCGGAGTACTTCTCTTGGTCTAGTGGTGAGAGTCTTCGCCTTGTGAGTGTGGGGACCCAGTTTCGAATCCTGGTGGAAGCCTCACAAAAATATTTTGGGGGTGATTTCTGCATCTAACAAAGTTTAGGTGTGTTGGTTAAATTGTAAATACAGTATTTAAGTTGAGTAAAAATAATGTAAATTCAGCAAAAATAATAATGTGCCCAATAGCCAGGTTTATAAAATGAGAAAACTTGAAGTAGAGGAATGATTGGTGCTTGTAATAATGAAAATATTTTAGGGGTCGCAGGCAGCAGTTAGAGTAAATGGGAGCTCGGTGCTGAGCCCGCTGCTGTTTGTCTTGGTCCTGGAGGCACTGTCAAGGGATTCTAGAACAAGACTTCCATAGGTATTGTTATATGCAGATGACCTAGTTCTTGTCGCAGATAGTGTGCAGGAAGCAGAGATAAAGTTGATTGGATGGAGGGAGGGTATAGCAAGCAAAGTATTTAGAGTAAATGTAGATAAAACAAAGGTCATGATCAGTGGAGTTGGGCTAGGGACTACAGAAAGAAGTAGAGATTTCCTATGTGCAGCCTGCGGAAATGGGGTGGGAAGTAACTCTATTCAATGTTCCGTCTGTAATGATTTGGTGCACAAGAGGTGTATTGTGGTAAGAGGACCTTTGACAAGGAGCACAGACTCTGAATGTGCCGTGTGCAAGGGAGAACTAGTGTTGAATGACTCGCCTGGTAGTATCGATCTCGGTAGTGTAACGCTGAACTGTGTGAACAAAATTTGCTACTTGGGTGATACAGTTTCTGCCAGAGTGGTGCTAAAGCTACCTTGATTGCCAGAGTCAGGAGCAGCTTGATGAAGTTCAGAGAGCTGGTACCTCTCTCGACCATTAGAGGTCTCCCACTTCACCTTACCCCCTTAAAGGCGAGCTGTGTGTAGTGGACACCCTACCGCCAGGCGACTATATTAGGCTTAATTCCCGCCTAAAATCGTAATTTTACGATAAATATCGTTATTACTTATTCATATGCGCCTATTTTATGTTTAATATGAAGATATTAACATGTAACAGAAATAAAACAAGTGGGAATAGTGTTTAGAGGGTCAAAATCGCGAATTATTGCCGACCGTTAATTCATGAAATGTGAGCCAGATGCGACGTACACCCTCCCTCTCTCAAGCCTAGAGGCACACTGAGGGTCTCTCTCTCATTCTCTCTCACACCACGCAGTTGCTAGGCCTGACACCATGCCTTAGAACTGGATTGGAGATGTTGGCACAGTAAATAAACTGATAAACAAGGGAATAAGAGGAAAAATAGGTGATAACTGAAGGAAAGGGGGGGGGGGGGGGGAAGGGGAAAGGAGAAAGGAGGGGATTTTGACACATGTGGAGGAGTGATAGGCAGTATGGATGGGAATTATTTCTTTTGTTTTAAGTGCTACTGGGGCCTTTTAAAAGTTTTTTTTTTATGCCTTACCTCTTAAGAGGATCGTCGCCTTTGATCACCAAAACCTCTTAAGAGTGTTCTCGCCGTTCCCGGGTTAATGGGAAGGTGTATGCCTATTATATTGCCTAGTGTGTTAGGAGTGGAAATAACATATGCCTCGGAAATGTGGCCGGTTAAAATGGAAGATAATATTAAAATGGAATGGAATGAAAAAAGAATAGTGAGATAGTAGATGGATGTATGGGGTAAACTTCAAGGATGGGGTATCAAGTAAGGAACTAAGAAGACGTCTGGGTTTATATCTAGTTTTACACCGGGTCGAAGCCATCGAATATTATTTAGGCTTATATATTAGTTATTTCATGTACTTCATTGGCATATATGTCCACACCGTCGGTAATTCATTATAATATAATCCCTAAATTGCTATAAAAAATTCCTAGATATCACACCTCTCACCCGATCAACATTTTTTGGTGCAGGTCCTACACCTCTCGCCCCACCTCCTCCTTTGATTTATGCCAAAGCCTAATTAGGCCCCCTACTGGCAACATAGATACTGGTTCCAATTAGTCACAGGGGGGTGAGGAGCTGCAAAGCCCCCCTTAACTTACCCTGGGGGGCCGTACGTGTCTTAAGATTGGTGGATAATGGGTTATTTGCAGAGGTGGGCGCGCTCCGGTGGAACCGGTAATGCGGCAGCGCTCCGCGCTCATCAGAAATAAGGTAATGCGGCAGCGCTCACGCGCTCCTTTAAAAGTAAAAAAACAGCTTCTAGAAGTTATTTAATGATTTACCTTTGTCCTTCACTTTGTCCTTTGTCTTTCACTTCACTAAATTCCAAGAATTCAAAACATTCAAAAAACCTCAAGTCATGGTGTCTTTCTGAAGTTAAACTGTTTAAGTTTCTCACTTTCTCAGTTTCTGTTATTCTTTATGTCATATCAATGAATCAAATATCAATGATATGATATGATTGATATCATTGTGAGTTTGTGACATTGTGACTGTCCATTGATATCTATGATATGACATAAAGAATTACAGAAACTGTCCAAACTGAGAAACTAGGTCCGAAACTGCCAGGTCCGACGGTATATAATTTATAATAATTATATATATACGGCCGGGACTAGGGTCTTCTCAGATGTCAGTTGTCACGCCCAGTGCCAGGTCCGTATATAATTATATACTGACTCGCCGAAAAAAAATCGTAGCAGCGAAACAACTGCACCTATGGCTTTCATATTTTTAGTTTTTTACCACATGTACCTTACCCTTCTGCATACCCACCACGGCACCACCACTACCCCAAACCCCTCCTCCCACCCACTCGCTGACTATCGGTCGCCTCACAAGGAAAAAAAAAGAAAATCTGTGGCGGCGAAACGATTGCACCAATCGGTTCCATATTTGTGTGACAAGTGCCTTACCCTTATGCCTTCCCTCCACCACACCCCCAACTGCCTCCCACAACCCACTTCCAGCGTATCCGTACGAAGAAAAGGAAAACAAATAAAATCTGTGGTGGCGAAACTACCTCACCAATCGGCTTCATATTTGTAACACAAGTCAAGTACGCTTCTACCTTCCCCCCACCATCCCCCAAACCACCCTCCCACCCATACATTCAAGTAACATTCCGATAGTATCGATACCATAAAATTATAAAAGTCTCTGAAGTCTATAGTGTCTTTTGACTATTAGATAGTCAGACAGGCTCGGGCTATACCACTGCCAGACTTACCCTTAGGCCCCTTCGTAAGCCGTAACTTGCCCGTAAGGTTTACTTTGCGTTAGCAAAAGCCAAAAAAAAAAATAACAAGTTAACAACTGTAACACTGTCAGTCTGTCACTATCATAGTATCACTGTATCACAGTTCACTAACACCGTACGAACGGTACGATGACTGTACACGATACAGTACTGACGTTCTTGTACCTGTTGTTGACAGGAAAAATCGCCTCCGGAGCGCCAGAAAGGAGCGCGAATTTCTAGCTGCGCTCCCCGCCTGCACTCCGATTTCAGAATTTTGCCGCTCCTCGCTCCTCTATATTGGTAATGCGCACCGGATCGCAGAGCGCCAAATCGGCGCGCCCATGCCCACCACTGGTTATTTGTAATTTCCAATGGGGTTCATAAAAAAACACACCTATAAACCCCCAAAACAAGAAAACAAAATAATAAATACTTGTAAAAATTGGCCCCGGTGTAAAACTGAATTTTTACCAACATCTGGGCATTAGAAGTACAGTCGACGCTCGATTTAACGGACTAATAGGGGGGAGACCGAGTCCGTTGGTGGAAAAAGTCCGTAGCTGGAAAATTGCCTTCGTATTTCGCCTTTTTTTGGGGGGGGGGATTGAGGGACACTTGTGCTGTACTGTCCCTGAAAACATAATAAAGGTCGTATTTGTCATTGATATGATAAATTTCACATGGGAAAAAAAAAAAAAAAAAAGGAAGGATATCCCCGCCTCTGTAGGCCTACTCCCTCCCCTCCCCGTCCCGGCCTCAACCCCGACCCCGTTACTGTGATAATGTTGATAAGCCTTGTGCTACACCCTATTGATAATGCAAAACTATTGAACACACTTAAAAGTGTGTTATTTGGTCTCTATATAATCTGTGAATCATTTCTGATATGATGGAATTAAAGACATTTGTTTCCACCAACTCATAATCAGCAAAAACGACACAAATGTCAATTAAAAACATGTTATAATATTCCCCCATCATTTTGTGTATACCGTGGGAACAAAAACAAACAAAAATCTATCAAACGTAAATCTCCCGTCTCGGAAGCTCGGCGCCTAGACGGAGGGGAGGGTTGAACTATTTTTGTGACTATCTTATTTATTGTTTATCTATGTGCTGGAAGGATATCATATTTTTCAATTCCATCGCATTAGAAATGATTCAAAGATTACAAAAAGTCCAAATAAGACATAGTTATGTTAATGTATATGGGATTTAGGGAGATGAATTAGAGAGATAGATAGATAGAAAGGGAGTGTATATCGAGGGGAAAAAACAAAACAAAAAATCTATCAAACGTAAATCTTCCGTCTCTGCTCGCACGGAGGGGAGAGTTGAAATATTTTGTTGACTATCTTAATTATTATTTATCCATGTGCTGGAAGGATATTATATTTTTCAATTCCATCACATTAGAAATGATTCAAAGATTACAAAAAGTCCAAATAAGACATAGTTATGTTAATGTATAAGGGATTTAGGTAGGTGCATTAGAGAGATAAATAGATAGAGCAACGGACTTTGCTGCAACTTTTTTTCGAGCAACGGACTTTGTCCGTTGCTGGGTCCATTGTCCGGCTACAGACCGAGTTTGTTAAATCCGAAATCCGTTGTATCGGGGTCCGTTAAATCGAGCGTTGACTGTACCTGTACAGTATCAGTGAGGTAGTGTATGCTAATAGGTTAGGTTTGGTTGAACACATGGAGAGAATGGATGATCAAAATTAGGTGAAGAAATGCCGAACTGCATGTGAACATGGGGGGACCTGCACGTAGGGGTAGACCTAGAAAGACATGGGATCAGGTTGTTGTTCCCCAGACAGTCTGGCCGAACAGTCACGAGTCCTGTAGACCGAAGCCGCTCCAGATGCTCGGGCCCCCGAAGGGGCCAGGGTAAGACGAGATCTGACTCCGAGAGGATAGCGGGGGAGGGGATCATCAGCCCACAGGCTTGCACCCCCTGGCCAATACCCCCATCGTCCGCAGCCCACCTTGCAGTGCCACCCAATCAGGCGAGCTCGCCAGCACCAAGAAGGAAAAGTACAGTACTTTAGTAGAGGAAAAGAGACAGACAGAAATGGCTAAGGTTGGGTAGAGGATGCCAAACCTCACTCTGGATAGGACCAGCTCTCACCCTGGTATCAGGTACTTTAGTTCGATGTCAACATAAGAGACCTGACGATAGAGGCACCCGAGAACAGGGCCGCCTGGAGTGCCGCCATTTAGGACGTAAGACTGTAACCACAGTCTCTGTGGACGAAGCGGTCTTTAAATATGTATGTATTGTACCCCCTAAATTTTTTGTGATTACTGTTACAGGTTAGTGTGGGTGCAGCCGCTGGTACTCCCATCACTCGCGTCCTGGCCATTGACCTGGACAAAGGGGAAAATGGGAGAATCTCTTACTCCATCGTTGAAGGTTAGTCAAAACAACTCTCTGTTCATCTTAATTGTGCTGGAAATTTCATCATCTAACAGTTGATTTTTTATACTTAATTACATAATAATAAAGTACAGTACAGTACTACATCTCTGGCTCTCCACTTTATATTAATACAGTACTGTATTATCAGTACATTCTTACAGTATCTTACAGTAGATCCTCTGGAAAAAAGGCAAACTAGGCCTGTGTATCCAGCTCAGTACCAGTACTTGCACTGCTGCGGTTGTTCATGGTGTTGGCGGCGGCGACAGCAGACGCTTTATTTTTTATTATTGGTTACATAAATTATGATATACCAGTATTCCATTATTTACCCTTCTGGCCCGGCCCCCTTTGAACCTATGCGCCACTCCACATCCGGGGGTTTGCGATGTTTCAGGCCTTATATACTAGATACATTGATAAATAATAGTAGCAGCTATTATTATATACTCAAATTGTAGGGCTTACCGTCGTCTGGAGAATGGTGTTGACTAGACATCTCTACACCAACTGCGTGTTGTATGGTGATGTAATCCGGCCACGTCCGAACGCACTACCGCGACACCAGCTTGCACACACTAAGACACCCATTGCTTTACTCGTACTTTACCCTCGAGATGATTTTAGTTATATATTTGTAATGATACAGTTGTCAATTTATTGTGCCATTGTAATTATTATTATGCATTTACTTTCACTTATACCGCTATAAGTATACCTATATTTAAGTATAAATTATAGTGACACTAAAATGTATATAATAAGTAAGCAAACAAGATTTACAAATGAATGAAACACACATAAGTGCATGTACATAACATTGCTATTGGTGAGTGAAGGTGACAATAAAACTCCTCAAAGTCCAGTCAAAGTGACACTAAAAACTATATACCTATAAGTACAAGTGAAAGTGCACTAAAATATGTATAATGATTAAGCTAGCAAGATGTACAATTGAATAAAACACAAATAATTGTACAGTATACTGTAGACATAACTTTGCTGTTAGTGAAATTGACTATAAAACTGCTCAAAGTCCAGTGAAAGTGACACAAAAAACTATATAGCTATAAGTACAAGTGAAAGAGACATTAAAAACAATGTATGTATGTATATACTCAGGCACATACCCCATGGCTGGGGTTGGCTGACTCGAGACAGAGCCCGAACAAAACAACTTTCAAAGTTTAAATTATTAGGGTCCGGGACCACTTTCGCGTTCACTCGCCCCTTTCTCTGTCTCGTCTAGTAAGTGAATTTTACATACAACAGTAAAAGTACAGGTGAAAGAAACAAAAAGTGTCCTAATAAGATACCTGTACTTTATTCTATCTATCTATCTATTGCCTGACGCCGCGATCCCCGAAGGGGTGGCCACGAACGAACCGCCCCCATGCACCTCTGTCCCCAGTCAGTTGACGCCCCTCCCCCCAACCAGCACCGCCTTCGTTCATGTACTTCCTCACTCCATCCTTCCACCTCTCATTCGGTCTACCTCTCCCTCTCTGTCCCTCCACCTCGCTCTCGTACACCCTCTTAGTCATTCTCTCGCTTTCCATACGTTCCATATGGCCGAACCATCTCAAGTTGTTCCTTTTCACACTTTCCAGCATATCTACCTCCACACCACACCTCCTTCTTACTTCCTCATTAGTCTGTCTATCCCTCCATGTAACTCCGCACGCACTCCTTAAGTAATTCATTTCCACTGCTTTCACTCTTGGTCTGAGTCTCTCAACCAACGTCCATGCTTCGCTTCCGTAAGTCAGTGTCGGGATTACCACACTGTCATGCAAGGACTTCTTCACTTCCATACTGACCACCCTATTTCTTGTTACTGCTTTTAGCGTTCCTACAACTCTCTTCCCCTGTTGTACCCTCTCCCGTACTTTATTACAATTAATATAAGTGAAAGTGACAGTAAAACTTACATATAAATATAAAATAACCTACTCATAAGTAAAAGTGACACATACCATGTGTGAACTGATTTCCCGTCTTTTTCTACTCAACAAGCAAGTTTTGGAACTCTCTCCCTCAATCTGTATTTGCCTCAGCCTATGACTTCTTGGGATCCGGGAGGCCTCATATGAGGCAAAATGGTAAAAAAAAATCGCCGCTATAATCATCAGAACTCGGCAACCATGCGTTGTAGCGACGTCATCTCTACGGCATTCTACAGACAACAAAAAGTTCTACAATTTTCAAAAACATTGACTGCTCTAGGTAGTCTCAATCAGTAGCTATGAATTATGAAATTGATTTTACCAAATTCATATGAGGCCCCCCGGATCCCATGGGTTAAACTGCTTTAAGCTCCGTGTGTCTAGACATTTTGACTCTTGAATTTGGCTCTAGCTGTCACACTTTCAACTTGTGGGAGACACTTGTTACAGGCAGCTTTACCTTCTGTCTCCTTTATTCACATAGAAAAATATATAAGTTAATAGAAGCGAAAGTGACATAGCCTACTGTACTGTAATTATGTTATTTTAACCCACTGAACCCCAGCTAGTTAATAATAAATGTACCACCCAGGACCAGAGGGTTTTAAAACAAAAAAAATCAGAAAACACCAGGAATGGGTTAGAAATGAAGGAAACCCCCCCCCCCCCAAAAAAAAACGATCCCCTAGGTCATTAAGGGGTCCTATGGTGCGCCCGAAAGTCGGAATTACAAGAGGGGAAATGGGTAGGCAAAAACAGGTTTTTGCGCGCTCACGCGCACGCGGTTGGACTTTAAGAGTTTTCAACCATCGGCCTTGTTGCGTGGGATACTTACACAGTTCCCATACAAATCTGAGCCCTCTAGGTGCCATAGGACCGGAGTAATTAAACCCCGCCGCAACATATGCGTCCTGGGGTTCAGCGTTACATACATTGCCGACGCACTGTTTGCGTCGCTGGGGCTCAGTGGGTTAAGTGAAAGTAAGTGCATAATAATAATTACAATGGCACAATAAATTGACAATTGTATCATTACAAATATATAACTAAAATCATCTCCAGGGTAAATTACGAGTAGAGCAAAGAGTGTCTTAGTGTGTGCAAGCTGGTGTCGCGGTAGTGCGTTCGGACGTAGTCGGATTTCTCGCGCTCAAACTACCTCTCAGGATTACATTACCATACAACAACCAGTTGGATGCCTCATGCACCTACCTGTAAATAGAAACCTTAACACTTATGCTGCGGGCATATTTCAGCATATTTTTGCTATATTAGGGCTCATTCAGGCACTCCTGAATGATTAAGCAAGTGTCTGAATGCAATGGAATGTATTTAGCCAAAAACTAGAAGAAAATAGCTTCAAAAGGACATCAGAATGAGCTTCGTAGCGCACAGGGTTCATCCGCAGCGCTACCATAGACATCAGCAAATATTCGCTAATATTGAGCAATGTCGCGCTACATATGCATTTGGCAGGGCTGCATAGGTCTCGCGAGATATGGCTCTCACTCATCAGTTTACCAGCTGCCGGGCTGGAGAGCGGACGGGGGTCCTGCCGCGCTCCCGCTCACTCGCACTTGTCTCCACAGGCTTTAAAAGGCTTCTAAGGGCCTGTAAATTGCTTTAAATAGCCAGAACGTTCCTGAATGGGTCCTGCAGCCAAAGGGTTAAGTTAGCAGATATTTGTGATGTCCCACCTTAGGTAAAAAGCTATAGTAAACTGTATAGAGCCCTAGTGAATTCCTCTGGGAGAACTGGCGCTTATTAAAAGATTCAAGATTATATCTGGTATTACAGGTAACTCTGGAGGCACCTTCACAATGGACTCGGCGCTGGGTGTGATACGACTGTCCCGGGCCCTCACTAGACCTGAACCTGCTGAGTATCTCTTGCTAGTACGAGCCACAGATCACGCTAGAGTCGCTCGTGCTACCTCCGTCCCAGTTACTATCAAGGTATTACTCTAGCAAGAAACTGTTGCATATTTCCATTACCCTACTTAGGTAGGTACATAAAAATAAGGCTTCAATATATATATATATATATATATATATTTATTAGTGGCCCCTCCATCATTGACGATTATGCCTATTACATAAGGCACCCTCTTCAAACACTCATCCGCCGTAGTTTTGAATCTACCGCGCAGAGCATAACAAATTTGAGGAGCCTTCATCATGAGCGCACGCAACCTCACTCATGGTTCAGTCATTATGAAATTGGGTTCTCACTACGAAAAAACTTCGTAAAAAATAAAAACAAAAAGAAAATAAGAATAACTATTCAATAAGCTTTCCATAATATCGTGGATGTACTTGTGTGGATCTTTGACCAGACGCTGACTCAGGCGTCATTCTTCCTTCTCTGCTCTGCGCTCAACCGACCCGGACGTGCCTCCCCACGCTCTGCTGGTTCCGCATTTGCTGCGTCCCTAGTGAGTTTTTTCTCATTTGTTTACTCCGGGATGTATCGAGTAAGGTTAGGATATGCGTAGCAGGAGTGTCCTGGGCGGGTTGCCCGCAGTGCAGTGTATTTTGGGTCGTGTTTTTGGGGCATCTATTTCGGGTGTACCCTCGTGGTCCTGTTGTGGACTTGTGAACTTTTTCACAGTTAGCTAGCTTTGTGATGCAGGCGGCTTTCATTACGCGGTTTTATTGCTTCCTTTTATCTTTCTGATGAGGTAGCATGATTTTGCTGACGTTCCCAGCGTATTTTTCTTCACTTAGTGAAGTTTTTTCTGGGTCCCGAGTCAGTTCTTCCCTTTGCCGGAAGTGTATGCTACAGTGGTGTGTTGACGGTGGTTCCTGTTGTGATATAATTCAGTGCTTTTTGTTTATATTACGACATGTTTTCTTTTATGTCCGTCTGCCTAGGCCTAGCCAGCCTCTCGTAGCTTTGCCACATGTACAAGTGTTATTGATTTATGTTATAAATATGTACGACTGTGTCATGTGTGTCCTGGTTTAGTTGTGTATTGGCTAATTCCACGGACTATTTATGTGTCCTGGTTTAGTTGTGTATTGGCTATTTCCACGGACTATTTTGTGGGCCCGGGGTTAGTTGTGCTTTGGCTAACTCCACGGTCTATTTGGTGCGTTCAGTTGGTATCTGGACGGGGTGGGTTGCCTTTTCCAGCGGGTTTTTTCTCGGTTACACCGTGAAAAACCCGGCTGGTTGCAGAGTTTTTGCCACGTGTGGTTTTAAAACAGGCTTGTGTTCCCCGGCGAGTGGTTGTTTGAGGCTCTCCAGGACTGCGTCTCTGTGGTGGAGCCTGTATCAGGCTCCCTATGAATCCCGGCGGGATGGCTGTACCCATCGAACAGTGTTCATGCGGACACGTGTGTAGTTTTTTACCGGTTTAGCAAAGCCAGTAAAAGCTAGGCTGTTGTTGTTGTTTGGTTTTCCTCCCCGGCGATCTTTTGCAAAGAAGTGGGGATAGGAACAATTGGGGTTAACGTTATAAATCACACCCGGCGGGTGCACCTTGGAAGGGTGGGATTAACGAATTTATAAAATTCAGTTTAGTTGACCAGACAATTGAGGGATGCATTTTGTATCGCCGCCTTCAACATACAGCGATTTAGGGCACAATTGGGGTTAACGTTTTTTAACTTAAATTCACACCCGGCGGGTGCTCCTTGGAAAGGTTTGAATAACGAATTTGCAATTCAGTGTAGTTGACCAGACAATTGAGGGATACGTTTTGTATCGCCGCCTTCAACATACGGCGATCTAAAAAATACTTCGGTAGAAGTCAGATCTCGTATTTTTGTCAGGCTTCCCAGTTTTTGATCTGCGAGATAATACGGGGGCCGGCGTCTTTTTAGTTTTTTTTTTCCAATAAAATCTTGAAACAAACACCACCGGGAAGACTAAGTCAGTTATAAACGCCATGCTGGTCTTTATATCATGTCAGAGGGTATTCATAAATCTTTTGGACAGGTTAAGATATTCTGAAATCTTTACTAAGGAACCCCGCTGCGTAGCGAGCTGTAGTCGTTGAGTATTGCGTCTCGTTACCCGACGGGTTATTTAACACTTGTGTGCGAACATGTTGGGTTAACCTTATGAGCATTAATTCCTGGATTTTTTTTTTTTTTCCAGAGCTGGGTCCCGGCGGGTCTATAGAGAACCGGGAGTAAGTTTCCCACCAGTCTCTGTCATGGCTACCTTTGCCCCTGTTTTTGCTTTGTGCATTACGCCCTCCTGTTCAGGTATCCCTATCTTTGCACACACCCTTTGCATTAAATGTGTTAAATGTCTCGACCGCTCAAGGGGTCTGTGGGTTATGCAGAACTGTACCTTTTGCTCTCAATTAAGCCATAAAGTTTTGCAAGACGATGATAAGACCGCAGCGGTCGCTTTACGGGAGGTTAGGCAACAGATGACCACTTATACTACCACAGTAGCTCATAAGTCACTTCAAGGCGATAACGTAACTCTTTGGGATAAGTTATTAATTGAGCACCCCCCTACTAAACGTCCCTCTAGAGTAACTGTACGAAAGTCGGCAGAGACTGGACAGGGTATTACACTTTCTCCAGCCCCAGGCACATCTAAGAGACCGCGAGAACCTACGCCCCCGGTGGCAGCCTCCTCGTCACGGGCGCGGTCCAGGTCCAGGTCACCTCTTAGACAGCAGCCGCCTAGTCTCTCTTCTTCCCCGGCGAGTAAGAAGAGCAAGGTAGAGGGGTCCACAAGTAGTTATAGTGAGAAGTCTACATAGTCCAAAGGCAGTTCTAGGTCGCACCGTAGCCACAAATCTTCTAGGAAAGATTCGCATGAACGAAAGGCCTCCCGGTGTTCACCGGAGTCTAGTGCCTCTCTTCATGCCTCTACTCCCGACAGATCTAATAACCAGTCTAGTGGGGCAAGTGTGGTGTCAGCACCAAAAGACAGTTTACCAATTAGTAGTCTAACCTTAGAATTGGAGAGTTCGGTGGACAGTGATCGTCCTCTAGCGGAGTCAAGTGGGGGCTCCATGATTGAGGGAGTCTCGGACTCCCAAGGGAGTGCAGGCCAAGGCCTGGGGGTATGGCGGTATTCTCGACCAGGGACTGACAGCCCACGTCTGGCTCAAGATATACAAGCAGTGGCTGATGTCCACCGGGACGCGGCGATCCCATCATCCATTCCAGACTTGACTTGGCAACATGACGGGATTCCGGCTTCGGCGGAATCCTCTCATGATGAGCCAGATGACAAAGACGAGGTGTCTATAATCTCTGACATGGAGGTGCAGGAGTCAGGTTCAGTTTTAGACGACGCACAGGATCGGAATGATTCACCTCTGAGTTCGTCATCAACTAAATTTGTCACGGCAGAAGAAATAGATGGGTTATTGGTTAATGCTCTAACAAAAAAATTTGGCCAACAACCGGAGACTCCTACAGTGGACCTGGGAGCTTCCATGACAAGTTCCAATGTTCGGCCTCTGATTACTTCCATTGCCTTAACTAAGATTCCTCACCCTCCCTCTATATCACCATCTGTGGTCGCTAGGCCAGCTTCGGCGGCACTGACTACTTCTAGTGTAAGGGTTGTAATGGATGTGAATCCACCCCCTTTAGATAAAGCACCTTTAAGAAAGGTAGCGATGCCCCTCTTATATGGTCCAGACGAATCATGGGTACAATTGATCCCCACTAAACCAGAGGTCGCACAGCCCACCTTGTCAGGGGAACTTCCAGTGCCACGAGAGTGGGTAATCCAAGGCAATAAATCTAAAAAATTACGAGCCTTGGATAATTTGAGTAATGTACTAGATGTTAATGTTAAGGCCATTCCTAATTATTATCACCAGGACTATTTTGTATATACTGCTACACCTGCCCTGCCCCCTGCCTCAGCTTCAAAACTGTTTTCTGACTGGTCCAAGCATGATGGTTTTAATGATATAAAAACACTGTCAGCTCTCACTCCAGAATTAGATTTGCAAACTGTCACAGACACAGCCGCTAATCCAGTGTTGAAGGTGGGGCAGTTGGGCCCGGGACCTTGGGTGGAATGGGAGACGGAGGCTCAGAACTTTGCGACTACCTTCACCTCGAAATCTTCCCACCAAATTCCTCAGGACAGTCATTCTTGGTTCTCTATGCCAGTGTGTTCTGCTGGCGGAGTCCCATCTGCTTTGTTTGCTTTCTTAGCTGCCCCCAAACTCAATCTATGTGAACTCAAGGACCCTTTCACTACACCTTCCCCAACTCACCTAGACCGGGAGTTTAGGCTACGGGGTAAAGTGTATAGACTTTTCTCCCAATACATTGTGACGCACCAGGTGGCGAAATCAATGCTACGATCTACTCAGGCAATCGCGGACGCGGATGCCAGACGATCGGTTGAACTATCTCGACGATTGCTCCTTCAGACGTCGATTCAGTCGTTGGGTGATATCCGCACAGCCTTGCTTGAGGCGGTACGAGCGAGACAAGATCTCCGGATGTCCCTGGTAAGGAAACTTCCTGATCGAATTGCTAATCAGGTGGTCATGTCACCGGTGCTAACTCCCTCTTTAATGTCCCCAGATGTGTGGAGAACTGTTTTTAATATGGCTCAGGCCTTTAACACCTTAAGAGCGGCCTATGCGGTTTATTTATATGTACCGCCCAGCGGGGTGTTTTTAGCCAAAATAGGGCTGTTTACGTGATCATTTTCATGCCTAAATAAGACCCAGAACGTAAAACAAGTATCTATCCCTGAAAGGGCATAAACAGAGCTTTCGAATGACACCATAACGATCCTTTTATGATGGCTAGTTTTCTTGCAATAACCGTGCAACGCGAGTGCAAAAAGCATGTAATTAGGCACTTTCCCCATACAATTCCGTATATAGCGAGTGAGAGAGGGAGGAGGGAGGTGAGATTCGTGTCAGTAGGTTCGCCGCGGTGGTCTGGAGCAGTCATACGCTCGCTACTCTCCTGCCACCACTTGTCTCTCTCTCTCAGCAACATTAAGTGCTGAAATTGCCACTCGACCTATGTCGAGCGCCGCCACATAGTCCAGCTTTATTTAACTCGACTTATGTTGCTCGCCGACAGTTAGGGGTTAAACATAGTCCCACCCCTTCTAAGAAACCTGCCTTTAACTTTCCCAAACCCAAGCCAGTCGCAAAAGCTCAGCCGGAGGATCTAAGCCCTTTCACCTACCTAAGTCCTCTTCCCCCCAAGGTCAGTACAGGTATAAACAGGGTAAGTTTACAGGTCAGAAAGGACGAGGCTATAACAAACCAGGTCAGGGCCCGTCTTCTGCCAACGCCAGCCAGTCGGCTAAGCGTCCACCACCACCACCTCCACCACCATCAAAAAACTAAAGTCTCTCTCACTCCGGGGCCGGTCTCAAGGCGGGTGGATCCGAGGGTAGTACAGCCGGCGAACCCTTGTCTGCTAACTGGGTCGTTCCGAACGTGTCACCAAGCATGGCCGTTAAATACTTGGGCAAGGATGGTGGCACGCAAAGGCATCACCTGGCAGTGGCTCCGGCGACCTCGTTTACGTCAGCCGACAACGGCGAATCTAGTTTCATTAGAGGTGGAGTCACTGATCAAGGAAATGATCGCCAAGAATGTCATCATCCCGGTCCCTCAAAATTACCCAGTCTTCACATCCAAGCTATTTCTGGTACCCAAAAGGGACAGTGTTCAGATGAGACCCGTCGTAGACCTGTCTTATCTGAACCTTCACATTCACAACGTGTCTTTCAGGATGTTGACAGTGCATCAAATCAGGCTAACACTTCCACCGGGAGGATGGATGTGTTCTTTAGACCTGACAGACGCGTATTGGCACGTCTCGGTAAACAAAAGATTTCAACGTTTTCTGGCCTTACGGATCAGGCATCAAAATTATGTTTTTCAGAGGATGCCGTTTGGATTGAACCTGGCACCTCGCTTATTCACGAAATTAGTCCGGCAAGCCCTGATGCCATTGTTAAAACAAGGGATCAGGATTTTGTGGTACCTAGACGACTGGCTAGTGGTGGCAGAGACGGAGCAAGTATGCATAAATCATGTCAACATAACATTAAATCATGTCAAAACTCTAGGGTTCAAGGTAAATCTGGTAAAGTCAAACCTTGTTCCCTCACGAGTAGTTCAGTGGATAGGGCTGGTTTGGGACACAGCTGCTCTCACTCTGAGTCAGAGTGTGGACAATCGAAACAGATTTCGCAGGAAACTGTTCCTGTTCCTTCACAGTCTGTCTACGACACAGAGAATCTGGGAGTCTCTGGTCGGCTCTCTCAACTGGATTCAACTAACTGTAATGTTGGGCCGGTTGAAAGTAAAGCGTTTAATATTGGAGGGCAACAAATATTTTCCGCTATTGCCGGCGGAAAAATTATGGCCCATACCAAAATTAATCCACAACTTACTAACGGTCTGGGCGAAGAGGGAAATGTTGCACTCAGTCATGTCATGGACCTCTCCTCCGCCGACGGTATGGGTAGACACGGATGCGTCAGGAACGATAGGTTGGGGTTTTCAGTCAAACCAAGGGCACCAGGGTCAAGGGCTTTGGTCCCATTTAGAAATCTCCCACATCAATGTCAAAGAATTACTAGTCCCCTTATTTTTCCTTCAGGCTCACGGCTCTACTTTGCGGGGCAAGTCGGTGGCCTTCAGAATGGACAATCTGAATGCGGTTCACTGTATTCAGAAACAAGGGTCGACGAGATCTCGAAAGTTGCTAAACGTGTCAGAAGAGATTTTTATTCTAGCCAACAGGCTGGACATTCATCTTCACGCATCTTATCTCCCAGGCGTAGCAAACGTCTGGGCAGACGCTCTGTCTCGGAGACAGAGCACAACAGTAGAATGGGCGCTCAAGCAAACCATTTTCAACCAAATGATTGCGGAGCCTTACCGTCCACAAGTGGATCTGTTTGCGTCAGAGGAGACTCACAAACTCCCAATGTACCTCACCCGCCGGACGTTAACGCCGGCAGGTGGGCCAGACGCCCTGGTGACAGACTGGAACAGGTGGAGTTCCATTTATCTGTTTCCGCCGCCAGACGCGTCTCTAATGTGCCAAGTAGAGTAGTAAACAAACTACGAGATTATCGGGGCGTAGTCTCGCTAATCGCGCCCCTGTGGCCGGCGCAGTTGTGGTACCAGCAATTGAAAACGTGGTGCCCGCACCCGATGTCGCTCCCGGTCGGGCTTTTCCACTTAGACACGATTGGCAACCTAGCGACCTCGCTGACTTTTGCATTATGGACATTCAGGAGGCCAAGTGGCTAGCACCGTATGGTAGAGACGTGACCAATAAATTCATGAATCAATATACCCAGTCTACAAAACGACAGTATCAATCGCATTGGCAAGCCTTTACTTCTTGGATCCTTCGGACAGACCAAACTGTGCCCTCGGGGGGCTTTGGTTTTTAATTATTTAAATTATCTGTTCGAGCAGAAACGTTTATCTGTGGTAATGTTAAAAAAATCACTTAACAGCGATTAGGATACCATTTTGGGACCTTACCGGTCTCACCATACCAGTCGCGGAGGAAACAGGTTTTATGAGGGCATGTTTTAAACTCCGTCCACCTCCCCGTCAGCTCATGCCTACTTGGTCTCTGGACAAAGCATTGTCGTTACTTCATTCCCGTCTGTACCAAAATACTGCAGATTTTACATTACTTTTAAAAAGGGCAGTATTCCTTATGGCTTTGGCCACCGGGAACAGAGTATCTGAGCTGGCGGCGATGAGCAACACACCTAATTGCCTCAGGTTTGGTAGGCTTAATGAGTGTATTCACATTGCACCTTCCCCAGGCTTCATAGCCAAGAATGAGCACAGTGAACATGTGTTTTCAGAGTTCACGGTGCCGGCGTTGAAAAGGGGAAAGGTGCACCATAATTTATGTCCAGTGCAGGCTCTAACCAAATATTTGAGGGTAGCTCCTTTTAATCCCCAGGGTGCTTTATGGGTAGCAAGTACGGGTAAGCGCTTGTTGAAACGTAGATTGGCTTCTCTCTTGGTCGAGGTCATTAAAGAGAGTAATCCCGGCGTTGTGGGTAGGGCCCACGATTTACGCAAGTGGGCAGCCTCTTTGCGTTTCCTTAAGAATTTTTCTGTTGAAGATATTACGTCCACACATTTGTGGGCCTCTAATCATACGTTTTTGACTCGATACCTGTCAGTAACTCTAGACAAGCCTTCCTTGCCATGTATAGCTTTAAGGCAGAGGGTCTAGGTGGCCCCTAAGTCACTTTTTGTTTAATCTCCAAGAAGAAGGGGGGGGGGGGGTGCAGTTAGTGTAACATAGGACACCCTAGACCCCGCCGGAGTATGGGAGCTATGATACTAGTTATGGGTATTGTGATATAAAATATTTCTCTGTACTATTCAGTGCAGGAAATTTGTGCTAGTACAATGGTAGTACAAACAACAGTGTTGTTGTAAGTAGTTTTAGCTGTGAAAGCAATCTAATTTTAAGCATTGGATATATTTTGCAAGATATATCCACCAGTATTATGGGGTTATATGTGCACATGTAAACTTATAAGTTTGTTATTTTTCACCACTTATGTTGAGTGGGGTGCCTTTTTAACTTACAGATCTGTTCGCAGAGTCTCAAGAGTTAACCCTTTTTATCAAGCAGGCTTCTTTGAAGCACACTCCTGCTTGTACCCCTTTTTGTATATATGTGCTGCGCCAATAAATATATATCTTTTTGAAGTAAGAATACTATGTGGTTGTTTGATTATCTGCTTTTACTAGAGTTATGATATGATTACGAATGTCCCCCTCCAGTCTTAGATATCAGGCATAATCGTCAATGATGGAGGGGCCACTAATAAATTATAGGTTTGACTCCTGTAAGGAGATAAAGAAAACCTAATATTTAGTAGTGGCCCCGTAATCATTGACGACTGGGGCCCTCCCGACCATCCCCTTCCCATTCGTTGATGTATTAAGGATTTTGGTTTACTTGACATGTCAGTGAAGGAAGAATGACGCCTGAGTCAGCGTCTGGTCAAAAATCCACACAAGTACATCCACGATATTATGGAAAGCTTATTGAATAGTTATTCTTATTTTCTTTTTGTTTTTATTTTTTACGAAGTGTTTTCGTAGTGAGAACCCAATTTCATAATGACTGAACCATGAGTGAGGTTGCGTGCGCTCATGATGAAGGCTCCTCAAATGTGTTATGCTCTGCGCGGTAGATTCAAAACTACGGCGGATGAGTGTTTGAAGAGGGTGCCTTATGTAATAGGCATAATCGTCAATGATTACGGGGCCACTACTAAATATTAGGTTTTCTTTATCTCCTTACAGGAGTCAAACCTATAATATGCATATATATATATATATATATATATATATATATATATATACATACAGTACATATTTACATATAAATACGGTATGTATTGTTACGTGTGCTAGACTGATGAATCTTCCTTTTCCTGCATCTTCGTACACCATGGAGTACTGTATATAGTGTATTTACCTAATTGTAGTTTACAGGAGTTGAGCTAAGCTCGTGTTGTCCCGTCTCTCAGTCTACTTTTTATCCAATTTTTTCTTGAAAATATGGATGTTCCTTGCCCCTACCACCTCCTCCTCCAGCCCATTCCATTTGTCAATACATCTATAGGGGAAGCTAAACTTCCTGATATCGTTCTTGCAGGTAGGTCTTTTTACTTTGTAGCTGTGGCCTCTAGTTATTCCTGTATCCATAATTAATATATCCTCCCTATCCAGCCTCTCCAGCCCCCGGGTGCATTTGTACATCATTATCATGTCTCCCCTCTCTCTCCTCTCTTTTAGACTCGGTAGATTTAATTTGTCTAGCCTCCCTTCATATGGCAGTTCTCTGAGACTTGGAACCAATCTAGTAACTGCTCTCTGGATTCTTTCTAACTTGTGAATATGCTTCTTTAGATGCGGGGACCACACCACTGCTGCATACTCCAATCTTGGTCTAATCATACTCTTCATAATTTTCTCTACCATGGTCTCATCCAAGTAGTTCAGAGCAACTTTCATATTCCCGGCCATTGCATACATTCCACTAAAGAGCTTGTTAATATGTTTCTCTGGCGACAAGTTATCTTGTATAATCAACCCTAAATCCTTTTCTTTTTCGGCCTTGCTAATTATATTATCTCCCATCCTGTACTCCCAATTTGGTCTATTCACACTTCTTCCCATATTTAAATTTCATTTTCCACTTGGTGCTCCATTCGTATACTTTATCTAAATCCCCTTGCAGCTCCTCACAACTACTTTTATTTGTTATTTGTCTCATAATTTTTACGTCATCTGCAAACATTGACATGTAGGAGTTTATGCCTATCGGCAGGTCATTCACGTACATAAGGAACATGAGAGGTGCCAACACAGATCCCTGCGGCACACCACTCTCAACTTTCCGCCACGATGAGTAAGTTCCTCTAATGTTGGTCCTCATTTCCCTATCTGTTAAATAGCTCTCCATCCATTTCAGCAAACTCCCCCTGACACATCCTAGCGTCTCAAGCTTAGATAACAATCTCTTATGTGGTACCTTATTGGGAGGTTTGACGTACCTCCCAACCTACCAAATAGGAAAACCTACTATTTGGTAGTAGTCTTGGAAAATCCAACGTCAAGGCTATTAACCTAATTGCAATGACGACTTGTCTATTTTGACTGCTATGTCGTCATTCCAACCGCGGTTAAAAAGAAAACGTCTAGAGTCTACTCCTTATCTTGCTCTAGGAGACGTTGTACATTAACCAAAACTACCACCGAAGGTGAAAAAAGCATAGAAGAGAAGAAAAAGGGGTTTACCTTAGTTACCGCTTAAGGCCCATCCTGTGTTCCGTCATGTGCAGATCCCTGTCGAACGTGCGCATGAGCGACCCTCTCTTGTCATCACATCTCACGTCAGCAGAAGAACGCGGATGGGCAGGGGTCCGGCGTGAGGGAGGGTATTATGTACGTTGGATTTTCCAAGACTACTACCAAATAGTAGGTTTTCCTATTTGGTAGGTTGGGAGGTACGTCAAACCTCCCAATTTGTTAGTAGTCTTGGCAAATCCAACGTCAAGGCTGCATAACAAATAGGAGGAGGACATCCAAGCCCAACCTACCAAAAAAACCAATGCATAAAACAAAATTACGAATGACAAAGACACAATGTAAACAAGAGAGTTTAATAAAAGAGTGAAAAACTGAGGAGTAGCTAAAAAGAACAGTTTTAACACATGCCCGTCATTCATAGTAATGCAAAAACATAGACTGGTCTGAAACCAAAAAGGTACTGTACCCAAAATCCCTTTTCTTCAAAAACCAACAAAAACACTGAACACAAGAACAAAACACAATTTTCAATGTGGCAAAAACACTTATGTACTGGAACAATACATAATCCCAAACTTGCAATCCAGTGTTGCAAACCCATACACCCCCCCCCCCCCCTTTGTCAAAAAACAAAGGAAAAGAACGAGGGACAAGGGGGGAAGACCAGGGATCTTCGCCAGAGCACCAGGAAACACGACCCCCGAGAGCAATCACCGGCCGAGGGGGTCGAACACTGGACACGGAGAGGTAGGAGGAGATGAAGGAATTGATAGAAGACCACAAAACCGCTGAGGCGATGGCAGGGAAGGATCGACGTGGCAGGAACCGGAAGGAGGCAGCAAAGGATCTGACATCGTGCGCAGAACCCCTACAAACAGGGTGACGGGCACGAACGGTCCGACAAACGTGGCGGCCCATCTGCACCTGCGAGAGCCTCCCACCTGTCCGAGGAGACACCCACACAGCAGTACCCGAAGGCGGCGCCACAGACGCAACAGAGGAGTGCAAGGCTGACACCGGGCACAACACATGGCGAGGATGCCCACGCCGTAAAGCCTGGACGGCGAAAGGCTGGAAAACGGGGGCCTCCCTCCCATGCGTGGTAACAAAAGGAGGGGAGGAGGCGAATGAGACGCCATGCAAGGACGGGGAGAATCGCACGCAGTCCCGGGGCCGTGACAATGCCGCTAGTGCAGACACCCGATCCCCAGTGGCCAGAGCGACAAGGAAGAGTGGACGCCCGAGCAACGGAACCGGCGTAGCGGCCCTTGTATACGTGGGGGAAGCCAGAAGGACCAGAGCCCGCCCCAGATCCCACTGCGGAGGGACCTGGCGCGGAGGCGGTCGATCCCGGAAGGCAGCCGTCAGGAAGGAATCCAGCTCCCGTGGCGGAACGACCAGCCCAGCGACGGACCCAAAGAACCCCCCGGACGGCAGACAAGTGGGTACGTATAGCGTCGACTGGAAAGCGACGTGTACGGAAGAGGTGAAACAAGGAGCGTAGGACGAGGGAAGGAGAGCCAACTGGCAGGCGAGTGGCCTAAAGCCACCTAGTAAAAAACCTCCAGCGGGACCCGTAAGGCCCCCAAGGAGAAGACGGCCAGGAACGCTGCAGGAAGTCAGTCAGGGCCCGGCCGGGGACCGGGAGCCACCGTGCCTCACGAACAAGCACGATGCGAAGGCCAAAGAGGTCCGCAGGACCCCAACCTAGCCCAAGTGGAAGCCGGAGACAGGGAGAGGGACCGGACCCGGGCACCACCGCGGCAACCGGGCGGACCAAGTCCGTGCCGGCCACAGAGGCGCGAGGAGCCAGACGCAGCCGTGGTACAGCCGCAGCTTCGCGAAGACTGGGCACCTCAACAGCGCGTCTGGTGGCGGAAAGATAGATATCGACCGCCACCTGTACCAGGCGACCATGAAAGCGTCCGGACCCCCCCCGGAGCGCGAGGCCGGAGGGAGAGGTCCAGAGGCAACTGGCGCGGCACCCCCGATGCGAACAAGGCGACCTCCGGAACACCTCAGGAAGCCGCGAGGTCGGCGAACACAGTCCGTTTCAACGCCCATTCTACAAGAACGCCCTGCCCACTCGACAGGGCGGCCGCCCAAAGGGTGGCAGGCCCGGGCAGGGAGGAGGCATGCAAGGAGAAGGGGTGTCGGTCCGCGAGGAAGAACAACTCCACCGAGACCCCTAATAGAGTCAACGACCTGGAGGACCCCCGCATAAGGAAACAGGGGACAGCTTGTCTGAGTGTCCAACCCGAAGGCCACCGACTCGCCCCGAAGGGCCAGCGCGTGGTCCCGCAGGAAGAACAAAGGAACCAACAATCCGAGGGCATAGAGAGGTAAGAGGAGGGAGACCCACCCATCTGCCGGGAAGTGGACGTCCCAGGTTCGATTGGGAACCACACCCAACCTCGCTCGACGTATCTGTGGTTACCCAGACCGTCGGCGGGGGGGTCGGTCCAGGGCACAGCCGCAGAGAGCGAGCCCCGAGCAACCCAGCGACCGAAGCGTCGGCGAACGGTACGCGGGAGCGGCAGGAGCCGATCCATAGGGGCAACGGAAACACCGCGGTGCCCATGAGGAGGAGGCGGCGTAGCCAGAGGCTCCCTAAGGGAAGGGGCAGAGCGGCCCAATGCAGCGAACCCACGAACAAGTCCCAGAGCCACCCCGGGAGGGAGACCGAGTGCAACACGGCGAGGACCGTCCACCGAAGGTGCACCGCGGCCGGCAGACCCCGGGTCACCGTAGCGCTGGACAAAACCCATGCGAGACCGACCCATGGCACGACACGCGACGGGGTCAAGCGTGACTTGGGAACATCGAAGGGGAACCCTAACCGTGCGATGTCGCGAACGACTGTGAGGGCGTCGCCAGTGCACAGGCCGAGGGCGTCGGAAACTACCAACCAAACGGCCAAGGAAAACAGGAGCTGGAGCCCGCTCCTGAGGAGAGGACCCAGAGCCTGCCCCACCAGTGCGGAGAAGATCTGCGGCGCGATGTGGAGACCGAAGGGAAGGCCGTCGAACAGGAACACACGATCGGAAGTCCGAACGGCCAAGAATCGCTGGAAGCGAGGATGGAGAGGAACGAGCCAAGACACATCCTGGAGGGCCAGCGACACTACCCACGACAGAGGGCACAGGGCCAGGCGTACCAGGGGTACCGGCAGCATCCGAAACCGTGTGTGCACGATGTGCCCGTTGAGGGCCAACAGATCCACCACCGGTCGCATCGCGTCGCAGGTCGGCGACGGAACCAGAAAGACACGGGAGAGGAAAACCGGGTGACCGGCGGCCAACTCCCTCGACGCTACCCAGCTCGGGCATGGAAGTGAACACGAGGGCCACCTCTGAAGAGATGGGCCGTTGTCGGTGACAAGAGCGGAGTGGGGGTCTGGACGTCCACCTCCAGGTGAGACCCCTCCGCGCAACCCGCCGCCCCCAACGTCCCTCGCGGCTACCGAGGGGCGCAAGGGCGAAAACAACCCGAGGGAGCACCCGAGAGGAGGGGAGCGACCCGGTACGCCCAGGCGAGAAGGAGAACAAGGAGGCCGACCCAGAGAACTACACATTGTGTTGACGTGGAGGTATCCCCGGTACGGGCCGTGCGGGCATGAGCGCCACGTTGACCTCCTCTACCCCCGCCCCCCCAACCTCGTCGAAAAGGGCGGGCCACCCCAACCCAAGGCCGGCGCGGGGCTGACCCCTTTGAAAGGCGGCCGGAAGTGGAAGGCCGGCCAGCCCCGACACAGAGGGGATGAAAGGGGCAAGAACAGAAGTGCGAGGCGGAACCGAAGCACTGGCCAGCAACGTCCCAGTCCTGCGCCCGTGCAAGGCGGCAGCACTTGCAGCAGCACCCCGAAGAGGACCGGCAGAAGGACGGGACTGAGAAGACCCCGCGCGCGGCACAGCGCGTCGGTGCGTGACGTAAGCAGGGCCCGTAACGACACAGCACGGCGTCGTGTGGCGGAAGCAGGGGCCGCCGACAGAGAAGCGGAGCATTCCCAAGCATCCTGCGTAAAAAACCCCGACGGATATAGCGCAGAGTACAACAAACCCTGACGAATAACCAAGGGGGCCGGCCGGCAGAACGAACACCGTACCGTCGTGCGGTGCCGAGTTGCCGCGCACAAAACCGCCTGCAGCTCGGGAACCAAAGACACCGCGAGCCGAAGGTGGACCCGCTGAACGCGGTCCAAACCCTCGCGAAGATCGCCTGGTGCAGACGCCTCGAAAAGCCGCAGGTGGTGAACAGACGTCTGGAGGGAACCTAAAGACAAGACAATAAGTCCGTCACCCTCCGTCGCAAGGGAAAAACCTTGGCGACAGAGGGCTGATCCGGGTGAGAGAAGAACGGGGTAGCAATAGAACAAAGTTCAAGAACGGGCGCGCTCATCCAGGACCAGAACGAGCCGTCCAACCCGCCGACAGACACAAGAGGAGGCAAAATCAGGGACGACTCCGGGGGAGGGACGGAAGGAGAGCCGTCGACGGATCGGTGTGTGAAGGCGAAGGCCTCAGCAAACCAGGCCTCCAATGGGAGAGGGTGACCGAGCATGATGGCTAAGCCAGGCGTACCGGCGTCGCACAAACCTGTCCCATAGGAGGACAGACCCGTCAACACAGCCAGGGACTGAACAGCCGGAAGGATGTCAGGGCGGCTGAAGTCTGACCAGAGCGTAGGCCCGCAGAAGGGAGGGGGACCGTAGCAGGGGTAGGTAGGGTGAGGTGCTGAGGGTGAGGCACCGCCAAGAAGGGCGAGGAGAGGGAGTCTTCCATCGACTCCAAGCGCCCGTCGAAGCGTGACACAACCCAGCCCTGCATAGCCGACAATTGATCCGAGAGAGGCTATCCCCCCCCCCCCCCCCCCCCAGATTGGTCGGTCCGCAGGGGCGAGCGTGAGCGGGAGCGAGACCCACGACACGAACCAGCAGCGTCGCGGCCCAAGGAAGGCGAGCGACGACGGTTGTGTCGCCGTTGAGGGACTCGTCCCCGATCACGAACGGCCGAGGGGGAAACAGCACCATTCCCCTCTTCCAGCGACACATCAGCTCCTGAGAAAGGGGACCCCGAAACCTCACGAAACCCCACCGAGGCAAGAGGAGGGGTACCCCCCTGGCGAGACGGTAAGTGAAGGTCAGGAAGAGAAGAATGAGGAGGAGCAGGACGACGGGAGTGGGAAGGCTGGCCGGGTGAAAGGAGGCCAGGAGCCGCGGGGGGAAACAGAGCAAGGATCCCCGGGGCTGAGATAACAGGGCGGCCCGACACCGAGGCGGAGGAGGGAGGGACCACCACCGTGGGACGAGACCGTGAAGGAAGAATAGGCACTGAAGCAGGTGAAGTAGGAGAAGCAACGACATCCAGGCGGACCCTCCTGGACAGTGTAGGAGGAGGGAGCAGAGGGCCAGCTACAGCATGAACAACCGCGCGCGGAGAGGACAACGTAAGAGGAAGTCGTCTGGGCTGGGGAAGCGGGCGGAAGGGAGTAGAGCCCCTATCCGCAGAGGCCAGGGGAGGGCGCACAGGGGCAGAGCCGCTAACCCCGGCCTCAGGGCGAGAGCCATGACGAGGGCGATGGGCGGCGTCAAGGCGATCAGGAGGACGACGAGGCGAGCGAGAGAGCGTGGACGGAGCCGGGGAACCCCCGACGGTGGGACGACCGGCTGCGGGACCCAGGGGAGAGGGCCCGAGCAGGGAGAGGGCCAGGTAAATGGCCTTCAGTCGGGTCAGGGATACCCAGGGCGACGCGGATCCGGTCGGCAACAAAGGCCGGGGAACGGTGGCCCACAGTCCTAATGTGGCGGGAGACCATCGGCCACACCGACGGAAGGGAAGCAGGAGGCCACAGCCGCCGCCGAGGAACCAGGGCCATGGAGCAGCACAACCACCAGGGCCAGACACGTGCCACACAGAGCAGGGAGGTAGGCCGTAGAGGACACACAGAGCGAGTGGCGCAAGCAGGACTTGTGGCTCTCCAAGCACGGGGAGCGACAACCAAGGCGAAAGCAAGGCAGCCTACCTGCACTAGAAGAACACACACCATAATCAGCACGTCGAAGGAGTAAGTGGAGAGAATGTCCAAGAAGAACCAGGGAAGGAGCATGGGGAAACAGGAACACACATGCAAACAGGTATCCGTACTCACCCTAAACTGGGAGCACAGAGGTAGGTGAGGAGGGCGGCCGAGGCGGAAGAGCACTAGCAGAACCTGCAAAGATGGAGAAAGTGTTAACCACCACTCAACATCTTACATGCAGGGCCTATAACACCAGTAAAGTGCATACACCAATATAGTATCAGGCAACAAGATGACATAACAAAAGTCAATAGTTAAAGCCAACTATTACCGCAAATTTGCGGGCCAATGGAGGCATAACCGTACCGACACCACCCTCCTGCAATTTCGCGGGACCCCCCAACGATCTCCGCAAATTTGCGGGGAACCGAAATGTCCCAGAGGACCGAATCGAGCACCCCGCAAATTTGCGGGACCGGCCGAGATGGTCCGGCGCCGAAAAAGCGAGAGGAGCGTCTAGGAAATACCAAAAGAGGCCCAGAAAAAAGCGTCATCTCCTTATGAACTCCAAGCGACGATGGCCATCAAGCTGAGCAGTGTCTTCCTTGATAATATCCCGACTCAACCGGTCAAGGGAGAGGCAAGGAAGACACACCAGGGGAGAGGAGGCACATCCCCTAGGAACCACCCAACCCACAGAGATAGAGCAAAGCCCATGAGGAGAAGTGGCAGGAAGGGTGGTTTGGCACAAACAGGGGCCCCCGTAGGGTACCCCAGGATTGGGCAAAAGGGTATGAAAGGATGGAGGTGAAAACAGTAAGGGAACACAAAAACCAGTAAATGAAACTGGCGAGAAAAAGGGTGGCCTAGCCGTGAGGAGAGAATGTGTCAGGGGCGAAAAACCCTGTGGTGTGAGGGAGGGGCCCCCGTGGGGTACCCCAGGATATCACGAACCACCAAGCGCCCAGGCCCTTGAGACACAGTGAAGGCTCGAAAGGGGGGACTCGGGAATAACGCTAATAATGCGGCCGACACAAACCCTACAAACAGCACCGCCACCACGAAATCTCAGATCGTGAACCAACTGTACACCTAGGCTATGAAAATATGAAAACTCATAGGGGCATAGCAATTCCTGAATGAGAAACAAGCTAGGCTAAAATAAGCTAAAAGCTAAACTATGCCCAGACTAACAGGAAAAAAGAATATGAAAAGAGAAAGGAATGAAAAACACACACGAGGAACGCCAGGCGCCCCCGTACCTTCGGTAGCTATTTCCACACGCGTCTCCATTAAACACACTGAGGAGCCCATTTACGTGTGCCCTAGATCACGTAACATCTGTCTAACAAAAAAGAAGGCCAGATAAGCCGAAACGAACCTAAACAGGGTGAATTAAAGGAGCACAACAAAAGCGACTGCATTCAATGGAGCGCGTGAAAAAATGATGACAAGAGAGGGTCGCTCATGCGCACGTTCGACAGGGATCTGCACATGACGGAACACAGGATGGGCCTTAAGCGGTAACTAAGGTAAACCCCTTTTTCTTCTCTTCTATGCTTTTTTCACCTTCGGTGGTAGTTTTGGTTAATGTACAACGTCTCCTAGAGCAAGATAAGGAGTAGACTCTAGACGTTTTCTTTTTAACCGCGGTTGGAATGACGACATAGCAGTCAAAATAGACAAGTCGTCATTGCAATTAGGTTAATAGCCTTGACGTTGGATTTGCCAAGACTACTAACAAATCGAATGCTTTGGAAAGGTCTAAGTAGACGCAGTCCACCCATCCGCCTCTTTCTTGGAGTACATCTATCACCCTACTGTAATAACATAGCAAACTGGTAACACAAGATGTCCCTTCTCTGAATCCAAATTGCTTTGGGGTTATTATCTTCTTTCTCTCCAACATTTTCATCCATCTCTTCCTAATTAGCTTTTCACAAATCTTGCATACAATACTAGTAAGTGAAACTGTTCTATAGTTTAGAGGGTCCACAGGGTTTCCATTCTTGTATATCGGAATGATATTAGCTCTTTTTCATTCAACAGGAACCTGTCCTTTATCTAAGGAAGCTTGAATTATGTCCCTCACTGGCTCCACTAATTGCTCTGCACGCACACTCCTTTAAAACCCAGGCATACACTTCATCCGGTCCCATAGCTTTCCTTACTTCAAGTCCTCTCATCGCAGATAACAGCTCATCTCTAGTTATTTCAATCTTACTAAGACCACTCTCCAGTACTCCCGCTTGTGGTTCGTCAAAACCTTCCTCTCTAGTAAAAACTGACCCCAATTTGTTATTCATTACCTCGCACATGTCCGATACATTTTCATACGTCCTAGCATCAACTCTTAATTTAGTAATTTGTTTCTTTACCTTCAACTTACTGTTTATATATTTATAAAATAATCTAGGGTCACTTTCACATTTATTTACTATGTTCTTCTCATAGTTCATTTTAACTTGCCTAATTATGTTAACATATCTATTCCTCTCCTGTTTATATTTATTCCGATTACTCTGTGTTCCTTCTTCTTAATCTAGCCCAAGCTGCATCACGCCTACCCAAAGCTCTTTTGCATTTCAAATTAAACCATTCTTTCTGCTTAGTAAAATTTCCAGTTTTATATCTTGGGACAAACAGATTGGTTCCTACTCTATAAATGTCGAGGAATCTACTATATTTACCTTGTACGTCCTGTTCCTTCAAAATAAGATCCCAATCTACTCCCTCTAAATATCTTTTCAAGGATACATAATCAGCTTTACTATAATTTAATCTGTCATTTATGTAGCTATTGTCTAATCTATTGGCATTACTCGAGGTCAACTTCCATTTTAGTAATAGGTGATCACTTTTACCTACAGGACATAGATAGTTTATATCATTAATTTCGTGAGGATCTTTTGTAAAAATCAGATCGAGTTTAGAAGGTTCGTTATTACCCCTCATTCTTGTATTTTCCTTCACATGTTGTGCAAGTACATTTTCCGTAACCAACTCCACTAGCCGACTTCCCCAAGATCTCTGATTTGGCCCTGCATCTCCCGATTCCCAATCAACCTCACTACAGTTGAAATCTCCTACCAAGATCAATCGATTCTTCCTTAAAAGCAATCTTCTCAACGACGGGCGGGTGCCCGACCCCGAAAGGGGTTGAAATAGGGGAGCTATCCCCCCGCCAAAGGCGGCTTTCTAGGGCCTTTCCTAGCTGATGCTGAGAGGATTGGGTTCTAGTCATGTGGTGATGGGCTGGTCTATCAGAGTGAGAACTGAGCGATCTCTGCCATTCCCATAGCTTGCTCTTACTGTTCCTTTTACTTATATATTTTCTAGATCTCAAGTGACGGCGTCTCTTCCGTGGATTGACCTCCCAATCTACCAAGATTGGAAGCCAAAGCGTCACATTTTTCCTTTGCCCCTCAACTTTCTCTTCATAATTGCTGAGGGGCACAGGGCCCTGGGTGGGGCTTTGGTTTCCCGGGCGTTTCCGCACCCTCCTCAGCTCCCCGCCATGGAGTGGCTTCAGTCACCCAGGCTTTATTGTGGTCGTCAGGGAGGGTTCTGTGGGGGCGCTCTGTTATGGCCTTGGAATTGCTCGGGGCCTTGGGGCTGTTCGGCCAGGCAGCTTGGGGAACAACAGCTTTTTCCTTCTATATCATTGAGTTCAACTGCCATTATTTCTGCCTTGTCATTATTTAACTCCACGTGCTTTGCTGTCATAGGGTTCTTAACTAATACTGCCACTCCACCTCCCCTTTTACCCTTTCTATCATATCTCCATATATTATATCCTTCACTAAACACTATGTTGCTGTCAAAGTCCTGGTTCAGCTTTGTCTCCATCAAACAGACTATCTGTGGTTGATCTTTTCTTAATATATCATCTAACTCTACCTTTTTACTGTTTATTCCATCTATATTAGTGTAGTAGCACAGTATATTTGAATCCACCTCCTTGTTTCTCTTCCCTCTCTGCCTCCTACCAGGTTCACCTCCTCCTCCATCCCTTCGCTGACCTAGTTCCACCTCCCCTGCTAATTCTATTCTCCTCCCCCCCCCCCCCCCCCCCACAACCTCCCATACCCCCTCTCTCTCCCTCTGTTCCACCTTCTCCACCATATCCTGGCTCTCTCTCCGGTCCCCTGCTCCCTGCATTATCTCTCGCTCCGTCTCCTTGCTTTGACTTCGTACTTGTCTCTCTGTCTCTTTCCCTATCACTCCTCTTACTTTCGGTTCTTGGTGGCTCCTGATGTACCACTTCCTTACTTGCCCTTCCCTTATTCTCTAAAAAAAATCTTCTTTTGCTCTTCAGACAACTTTCCATTCTCTTCATCAGCCTTAGCTTGGAGTTCCCTTAACTGTTCTCATTCTTCTACACTTAGGTCCTTTTTTACCCTTATATGATTCAGCTCTGTCGAATTTAATTTCCAGCTCACATCGGCTACTGCTTCTGCTGTTGATCTAAACTTTAGTTCCACTCTTAGTGGTCTCATCTCGCCCTTCTTATATTTTCCTAACCTTCTCACCTCCTCCAGTTCTTTTACCCATCCATAACCCTCGTCTAAGTAATCCAGTATCCCCTTGACTTTCACAACATCCCTTTCCTTTCTTACCTTCATATCTGCCAGGTGCTCTTCCACATCTCCAAAGATTACTACACACTTCAAATTCACCAGAAATTCAAAATCTCATCAGACAACGCGACATACTGAAACACTCCCCAGCACCCCACACACAAGATATCACACAACAAATTCAAGCACTCAACACCCAAACTAACAACAAAATACAAGAACAACAAAAACTAAATTGGAATAACTTCCTACAAACACTTGATCACTAAACAAACCCCAAAAAACTATACAAAACACTAAACAGCATCACACTTTCCAACAGCAACACAACACAATCACATGCTGCAATCACAACAACAGACTCTACTCCTTCATGTAAACAACAAGCAAACACTCTCATCAATCACTTTTCACATGTCAGCCACCTAAAACCTCACAAAGACGACCGACGTGTCATCCGACGTAAGAGACAATTCCCCACAGACCCTGACTATACACCCTTCACCAATCACCAGACAAAGCATATCATCAACAATCTCAAGCACTCAACCCGCCTGTGGCCTAGACAACATAAGCAACATACACCTCAGACACCTGGGACCACAAGGCATACAAGCACTCACTAACATATCAAACTACAGCTATTCACACAACACAATACCAGACATTTGGAAGCATGGTATCATCATCACATTCCCCAAACCCAACAAAGACCCCACGCTACCCTCCTCGCACCGCCCCATCACACTCCTTTGCTCCCCCTCCAAAGTCATGGAACGCCTAGTATTACAACTAATTACACCTAGCTCCAACACAACATGGCTTTAGGCCACTGCACTCCACAAACACTCTTCTCACAGACCTTACACAAAGAGCTTTCGACGGCATCAATTCAGCTAGACCACCACACAGATCACTATTAGCCACACTCGACATTAGTAAAGCCTTCGATGCCATCCCCCGCCACAACCTAACAAACAAAATCTACAACACAAACATGCACAACAACACAAAACGGTGGCTGGCCAACTTCCTAGCTGGCAGATGTGCACACGTATCTTTTGCCGGTCAGTCATCTAAAATCAGAAACTTTCCAAACGGAGTCCCACAAGGATCCGTCCTATCGCCCGCACTCTTCAATCTGTACATGCACGATATAACTACACCCAATACGCCCCAAATAAACTTAGCCTCCTATGCAGATGACATAACACTCACATGCACACACCATGACCCAAAAAGAGCAACAGATCTCCTTCAACCCTATCTCAACACACTACATGGCTGGTGCACTACAAACAAACTTAATCTAGCCCCAGCCAAATCCACCGCAACCCTGCTCACAAGTTGGACAGGAGAACACGAATACATCCCTCAACTCACCATAAACAACACACCCCTAACACATACACACACACACAAAATCCTAGGAGTAACATATGATACTCATATGACATTCAAACAGCACACCACAAACATTAAAAAGAAACTGACACCCAGACTTAACGCCCTCAGGTCACTTGCTCACACAAAATTTGGACACAACAAAGAAACTACCACCACAGTATATAAACAATACATAAGATCAGTGATGGAATACGCAAGCCCAGCCTGGGCTTCTAACCTAGCTGAAACACATCATAAGACCTTACAGACTATTCAAAACAAAGCCCTGAAGATCATTACAGGCTGCACAGCTACTGCACCCACAGATCACCTACATCAAGAAACCAAAATCCTCAAAGTCAAAGACCATCTGGACATGAGAGGCACTCAATTCCTGGCAGCAGCCTCCACGAACCAAGACCACCCACTAAACTACATGGCAACACACCCACAGACACCAAGAAATATCAAAACAACACCCAGCACACGGTATCACACACAATTATTGTCCTCTCTCCCTCCCTGCCCACCCCGAACCAACTTCCAGAAGCACATCCATACTCATATCTCTCACCGATCCATCCACTCACTCACAGACAACACGCAGCTGCATGCACGACCTCCCGAAATCCATCCTTCCGAATCCTCCCTTCCTCGCGAGGACAGAGTCCACCTGGCCAGGCTGAGATGCGGACACCATCCAGCTCTCCTGAGCTATCAGAAGAGACTGGATGACTCCGTTGTCGACACCTGCCCGGGATGTAACACAGCACCCCATACCATTAAACACATCATAGAAGACTGCATTTCACACAACCACTTACGCCAACAACACAATCTACACTCAATGAGAGCTCTGTGGGAAAGCCCGATCGTGGCCATGGCCTTTCTCAGGGACTCGGGGCTGTTCGGCCAGGCAGCTTAGGGAACAACAACAACAACAACAACTACACACCTCTATCTATTGTCTCTCTCACTACCTTCTCTTTCTTCTTTAAAACTTGCACTACATTTTTTTCAAACTCTTTCTTTTTCCTTTTCTCTCTCTTCTTTCTGCTCCTTCACAATTTTTTCAAGGGCTACCATCGTGGCACTCTCTACCCTTGTCCACTCATTTTTTACCTCACTAATTCCTTTTACTTCCTCACTCAGGTGGCCCTCATATTCCTTAAGCTCGAGCCTTGAGTGCCACATTTTCCGCCGCTAACTCGTCTACTCTGGCCATCACTGCCTCTAGGCTGTCACTTACTGGCCTAGGCCTATCCACCCCGCTAATAACGCCACACATATCGGACAAAACTTCTACTTTAGTCCCTAACTCCTTCCTCCAATTTTCCATCACTCCCCTCCATCTCACAAGACCCATCAATTGTTTTTTCATACTTGCCAACTGATCATCCTTGTCCTCGGTGATAAAGCCTTCGAATTCGTATTCCTCCTCATCCCCAGCTAGGCTTTCACGCCTTTCCGCCATCGCGAGGTGGTCGTCTGCTAGCCTAAAAACAACAATCGCCCCACTATCCCATCTCACTCCAGGAACTGTTTTACTTAATCCATATTTTCAATTACTTGGAATATCCAATTACATCTGAATTGCTCATAAAACACCTAATTACTTATGAAATGCACATATAAATTTCCGGGACAACACTTAGACACTCCTATCAACTTCACACAAGGTAACTCATTATCGGAGAGCAGCTGCGAGGTGTTGACAGCTCGGAGGTCGGCGGAGGTATGTATTTAATCAACAGTGCAATTAAATGTTGAAAGACAGCTATGAGAGAGAGCAGGGGGTCACAGTATTTGAAATAATGTATGGCAAGAGGTATATACCGTCTGTGCGCAAACCGTTTCTCTCTCTCTCCCCCCCCCCCCCTTCTCTCCGTCGAGTCAGGGTGGCACATCAGAGGAAAGCGCGCGGGAAGTCTAGTATTTGTATTTTTCTTAGACATTTCTATATATACCGTAGTATAGTAGTTCACACAAGCAATGTACTGTAGGAATATTGTATAAGATACTTGAGATGTAGAAATAAGAGTTGTACAGTATATGTAATGGCCACAATGAATGACATAGGTATATCCTTTCATTGTTTAATTAGCATTTATATACATATGTAATGAGTGTTCTAAGTTAGATTTACTTTATATTTCCTATGTCATCCATTTAATTTATAATTAGGCTTCTCAAGAATAATATTCTCTTATGTAATATGATTTGTACTATTAAGTGGATATAAATAGATTGCTGCTGGTGCATTAATGATTGAATAATCAAGAGTTTTGTGAGTGATAGATGACACAAGAACTTGAGAGTATGGCTAACTTATATCGCTTGATCATGTGCTGGTACTTTAGTGTCTGCATGATGTGATGAATAAAGGCTTACGGTGGCACTCGGGGTCAATATTAGGTAAGAGCAGCCAGAGTGTAGACGTGCATGTGTGCTTGGTCACGGAGACCGGTTTGAGCGATGATGTGACATTGAAATTTCATCTGTAGTGATAACGTATATTTATTGGCAAGAACAATGCAATCCTATCCAATTGACAGATGATTTCTCTTCATGTTTTCATGTATACAGTATATACCGGTATATATTGTTAGATAGGATGTATTTATCTACAGTATTATATTTTAAATTGTGATATGATATTCATTGAGCGATCTATTATAGCATGCAGAATAATACTTTTCCGATTGTGTTTCAATAGTGCAATATATATCCAGGACTTGAATAGATTACCAAGATATTTTAAGCATAATTATTTTTGACAACCATAACTTTAATGTAAGTCAAGTCTAGAAATTTATAGTGAGGCATTATCTATTTACTGCGGGACTGTAGTAAGATTATTCATGGCTCTACAATAAGTAATATTCAAACTAAGATAGATAATTGTTGGAGAGAGAGAGCAACCTAACTGATTTAATATAGAGTTTACACATTAATGATATTGAACTATGTAATATATATATATATATACTGTATATATATATATTGATACATATATACAGTAAAAGTCCGTTAATCCGACGACCGATGATTCGAATCTCCCAATAGTCCGAATTTTTCAATTTGAGGCCAAATCCGAATTCACCCGATGGTCCGAATTTCAAGAAGTCCCAAAGTCCCCTTTTTGAGGCATTAGGCCACTCAAATGACACATAATGGAGCACACACATATCATATGTTCATGAATTCACTTTAAAAGTTTACCATTGTCATTGTAGCCTATTACCTACTTCAAAACATTCAGATTAATGGTCAAAGGAAGCTACTGATATAAACGTAAACACCTTCTTCTTCTTCCACATCGTCTGCTAGAGAGTTTGTTTTGCTCTTGAACGCATCCTTGGGACGCTCCGATGCGCTACTGGCTTGCACCGCATTTTCTGGAAGCGCATTCAGTCTTGAGCTTGAAAACGCACCTTTGGACGTATTAGTCTTGAGCTTGAAAACGCACCTTTGGACATTCCGATACGCTACTATTTATAGTTCAGTGATCGGAGCGTCCCAAGGGTGCTTTCAAGACAACAAGACAAGGGTGCTTTCAATACAATATAATATAACAGAGCACGTCACAAAAGGAAAATCACAAAAGGAAATTTACAAGAACCTCTCAGGGAAGTGCCGTTGTTAAGGCATTAATTCCCGAACCACATCTGATCTTCAAGAGCAAGACAAACTCGCTAGTAGACGGAAGAAGAAGAAGACGTTTATATCAGCAGATTCCTTTGACCATTAATCTGAATGTTTTGAAGTAGGTAATAGGCTACAATGACAATGGTAAACTTTTGAAGTGATTTCATGAACATATGATATGTGTGTGTGCACCATTGTGTCATTTGGGTGGCCTAATGTCTCAATGTTTTCGTTATACACAGGTTCATAGGGGTAAAGTCCGATAATCCGAAAAATCCACTAATCCGAACGAGGGCCGGTCCGCTGCCCTTCGGATTAACGGAAGTTTACTGTATATATATATATATATATCAAACCTGTGAGATCATTAAATCCCTTCACTTATCCTCAACCTGTGTACTATGATTATGTCTTGGCAACTTAGCTGTACAGTCATGGCCATAAATTCAGAACACCTAGGCTCCCCATGATAAAAATAAGACAGTGAACATTGAATACTGGAACTTAGTTATTTAAAGTTTGTGGATCAATCAGTTTTTCAAATCTTGCATCAGTATAACATAATCTATCTATCTACTGCTGGATGCCAGGATTCCCGAAGGGGTGGCCACGAATGAAACGCCCCCATTCACCTCTGTCCCCAGTCAGTCGACGCCCCTCCTCCCATTCAGCACCGCCTTCGCTCATATACCATACTTCTTAACTCCATCCTTCCACCTCTCACTCGGTCTACATTTTACTCTCTGTCCTTCCACCTCACACTCTCTTAGTCATTCTCTTGCTTCCCATACCTTCCACATGGCCGAACCATCTCAAGGTGTTCCTTTTCACACTTTCCAGCCCATCTACATCCACACCACACCTCTCTCGTACTTCCTCATTAGTCTGTCTATCCCTCCATGTAACTCCGCACGCACTTGTCAAGTAACTCATTTCCTTCGCTACTCTCTTCACCACTCTTTTTCTCCAAATACCTCTCTCTTTTCTGTTTCTCAACATCTTCATTCCCTCTATTACCCAACCACTCTCTATATGCTTTCTTCTTCTCTTCAACAGCTAGTTTTACCTCTTCAGTCCAACATGCTGTACCCTTCACTCCCCTCCCTCTTCTCCTAACTCCACATTCCTCCTTACATGCTGCACACATCTCTTCCTTAAACACTTTGCTCACCTCTTCCACTTCCTCCATAGCCTCCAAGTCAAATCTACCTAGTCGTCTTTGAACTGTTGTCTTGAACTCTTCCGAGATCTCCTCCTCCTGTAACCTTTCCACCCTCTTCACCATTGTATAATGTGATGAAAGGTCAATTAATTCAAGGGCTGATGAGTGAATACTGATTCCAAGAGTGTAAATGCCAGAAATTTAGGCAATATCCTAAACGGAAAACACGATGCGGAAATATACTTGAGCCGACCAGGCCAAGTGGGATATCTCTCTTGGTCTAACAGATAGAGTGCTCACCTGTGGTGTGAGGGGACCTGGGTTCAATACCCGGCCTGGGATAGCTTCTCATGAAAGATTTTTCTGAGGCGAATTTCCGCATCTAATGAAGTTTAGCTGCTTTGGTAACATTGTCAAGTGTAGAGTAAAAATATGTGTGTGTGTAAACAAGCGGGTTTCACTCCCGTTTCAAGAGGTACAGTTTATATTACCTGCTTTTGACAGGAATCTTTTCTGTTAGTTATCTTCTTTCTCCTATGGATATTAATTTCTGATCCCCCCCCCCCCACCCTTACCTCCTTATTACTAATTCTCTGACTGATTGGAATAGTTCAAATTTAAAATAACTTTAAAAAATAACTAGGTGACCTCATGGGGAGCTGCCCCTCCTGCCTGGCCAAGTGGTGGACAGTCCCAGGTGGTGGAGGTGAGTGAGTGGGCGGGTGTTGGTGCGGCCATTGCTCATCTCTCTGCCCACTCCACATCCCCCCTCCACTACGCTCTCACTGAGGGGGATGACAGTGGAGTGTTTGTGGTCAGTCCTGCGTCCGGAGTCGTCAGCTTGTCCCGCCACCTTGACTATGAATCCTGCCCCTGGTACAACCTCAGTATCACAGCAACAAGCTTGGTAAAATCTTTATTTCATGTTTTTGTATTTTATGATGTGGGAAGGAATTTTGCTTATGACAATACAATCCTTTACAAGAATATATTGACAAATGTGAAGTGCAAAAGCTAAGTGCTAATTTAGATACTAATATTATAGTGAAACTTATCAGTTTAATACTTACAGATACAAGGATAGAGTAATCATAGAGGGTGAAATCAAAGGGAAACAGCTTAGCTGGAAAGGGAGGGAAGAGAATCAGAGATATTATCATAATATATATTCAGTTGATGTTGTTGTATTGGAAAAGAGTGTAGAGGAACTTCATAGAGTTCATAGTGGTCACTGATTCTATAGCCAAGTATGTGAATGGAAGAAGTTAGGGGTCAGTGTAGGGAAAGGAAAGTAATTGTCTTTCAGATGGGAACACATGAAACAATTAATATAGTTGGACTAAGGTATATTGAGGTTAAATTTGAGATAGTAACTTAGAGAGACAAAGTAATCTTAAGGCATATCTACCATGACCATGTTTTATGGCTGGCTTTCTGTGAGGATGCAAGGTATCGGAGATGACTGGAGATCCTTTAGTAAGAGAGAGTGGCCATATATATTATTGGACGCCATTTTGGTGACTATAATCAAAGAATGAAATTTCATTTTATATTTGATCATGTAGAACACCCACTGCTTATCCTTTGCCAGAATTCCCAAATGGGTATGGAGATATTTGAGTGTAAAGAGTGGAAAATATAACTAGTGGCACCAAGATGGCGGAGGTTTTTCGATCTCTGTTACTATAAGATCTCTAATGAGAATGACGTGACCTTTAACCCTGACTGTACCTTCAGGCTGGCCAGGAGCGACAGACCTGGCTGGGTGTGACGGTCCTGGATGAGAATGACTGGTGGCCGGAGTGGGAGAGTCTCAGTTATCATGGCTCAATAATGGCTACTGCTGACCTCAATAGTCCCGTTCTGGCCACCCACTCCACCCACCATCCTGCCCCCCTCACTCTCACCGCCCTGGACCGTGACCAAGGCTATAATGGCCGGGTCACCTACAGCATCGTAGAGAGACACATCGTTAAGTACTTCAACATCGATCAATATACTGGTAAGTACAGTAGGCCTACTGTACTTCAATATATTTTGAATGCAATAAAACCATCTCTTTTGGACGATTCTGGGTAAGATACTTGTTCGGAAATATATTAAAGGTGTGAAACACACCTGTATTAAAGGATTATACTGAGGAGGATTGGGTTCTAGTCATGTGGTGATGGGCTGGCCTATCAGAGCGAGAGTTGAGAATTCTCTGCCATACCCATAGCTTACTCTTACTGTTCCTTTCGCTTATATATTTTCTAGATCTCAAGTGGCAGCGGTCTCTTCCGTGGATTGACCTCTCTACTGCCAACCTAGAGGTTGGCAGACAGGGAGCCAAAGTGTCATATTTTTCTTTTCCCCCTCAACTTTCCCTTCATAATTGTTAAGGGGCACAGGACCCTGGGTGGGGCTTTTGTGTCCCGGGCATTTCTGCACCCTCCTCAGCCCCTTGCCTGGGAGCAGCTTCGGTCACCTGGGCTTTCTTAGTGGTAAACCTGGGAGGGTTCTCTGAGGGTGCTTGGTTATGGCCTTGGCCTTGCTCTGGACCTTGGGGCTGTTCGGTCGGACAGCCTGGGGAACGGCAACAACAACAATATGATTATACTTTGGTCTTTTCCTCAGCCTTTCAGAATTTGTCCAAAAGACCGAGGTTGCAGATATGGGGTATACTTTGGCCTTTTGGACTATGTCTGAAATAGAAAAATATAGTCTGAAAGTTGCAGGATTCAGGAAGTTCAGGTTTTACTATTTACCTCTATTTCATTATTATGGATTGATTTAATTTTGCTTCTTGTAATGCATGCTCTATATTCAAGAACTGAATTTTGTTTCAGCACTAGTTTAGGGTAGGTAAAAGAGGAAACTTAGTATGAGAAGATAGTAATTGTTTGGGAGGTTTGACGTACCTCCCAACCTACCAAATAGGAAAACCTACTATTTGGTAGTAGTCTTGGAAAATCCAACGTCAAGGCTATTAACCTAATTGCAATGACGACTTGTCTATTTTGACTGCTATGTCGTCATTCCAACCGCGGTTAAAAAGAAAACGTCTAGAGTCTACTCCTTATCTTGCTCTAGGAGACGTTGTACATTAACCAAAACTACCACCGAAGGTGAAAAAAGCATAGAAGAGAAGAAAAAGGGGTTTACCTTAGTTACCGCTTAAGGCCCATCCCGTGTTCCGTCATGTGCAGATCCCTGTCGAACGTGCGCATGAGCGACCCTCTCTTGTCATCACATCTCACGTCAGCAGAAGAACGCGGATGGGCAGGGGTCCGGCGTGAGGGAGGGTATTATGTACGTTGGATTTTCCAAGACTACTACCAAATAGTAGGTTTTCCTATTTGGTAGGTTGGGAGGTACGTCAAACCTCCCAATTTGTTAGTAGTCTTGGCAAATCCAACGTCAAGGCTGCATAACAAATAGGAGGAGGACATCCAAGCCCAACCTACCAAAAAAACCAATGCATAAAACAAAATTACGAATGACAAAGACACAAGTTAAACAAGAGAGTTTAATAAAAGAGTGAAAAACTGAGGAGTAGCTAAAAAGAACAGTTTTAACACATGCCCGTCATTCATAGTAATGCAAAAACATAGACTTGTCTGAAACCAAAAAGGTACTGTACCCAAAAACCCTTTTCTTCAAAAACCAACAAAAAACACTGAACACAAGAACAAAACACAATTTTCAATGTGGCAAAAACACTTATGTACTGGAACAATACATAATCCCAAACTTGCAATCCAGTGTTGCAAACCCGTACACCCCCCCCCCCCTTTGTCAAAACAAAACAAAGGAAAAGAACGAGGGACAAGGGGGAACACCAGGGATCTTCGCCAGAGCACCAGGAAACACGACCCCCGAGAGCAATCACCGGCCGAGGGGGTCGAACACTGGACACGGAGAGGTAGGAGGAGATGAAGGAATTGATAGAAGACCACAAAACCGCTGAGGCGATGGCAGGGAAGGATCGACGTGGCAGGAACCGGAAGGAGGCAGCAAAGGATCTGACATTGTGCGCAGAACCCCTACAAACAGGGTGACGGGCACGAACGGTCCGACAAACGTGGCGGCCCATCTGCACCTGCGAGAGCCTCCCACCTGTCCGAGGAGACACCCACACAGCAGTACCCGAAGGCGGCGCCACAGACGCAACAGAGGAGTGCAAGGCTGACACCGGGCACAACACATGGCGAGGAAGCCCACGCCGTAAAGCCTGGACGGCGAAAGGCTGGAAAACGGGGGCCTCCCTCCCATGCGTGGTAACAAAAGGAGGGGAGGAGGCGAACGAGACGCCATGCAAGGACGGGGAGAATCGCACGCAGTCCCGGGGCCGTGACAATGCCGCTAGTGCAGACACCCGATCCCCAGTGGCCAGAGCGACAAGGAAGAGTGGACGCCCGAGCAACGGAACCGGCGTAGCGGCCCTTGTATGCGTGGGGGAAGCCAGAAGGACCAGAGCCCGCCCCAGATCCCACTGCGGAGGGACCTGGCGCGGAGGCGGTCGATCCCGGAAGGCAGCCGTCAGGAAGGAATCCAGCTCCCGTGGCGGAACGACCAGCCCAGCGACGGACCCAAAGAACCCCCCGGACGGCAGACAAGTAGGTACGTATAGCGTCGACTTGAAAGCGACGTGTACGGAAGAGGTGAAACAAGGAGCGTAGGACGAGGGAAGGAGAGCCAACTGGCAGGCGAGTGGCCTGTAGCCACCTAGTAAAAGACCTCCAGCGGGACCCGTAAGTCCCCCAAGGAGAAGACGGCCTGGAACGCTGCAGGAAGTCAGTCAGGGCCCGGCCGGGAACCGGGAGCCACCGTGCCTCATGAACAAGCACGATGCGAAGGCCAAAGAGGTCCGCAGGGCCCCAAGCTAGCGCAAGAGGAAGCCGGAGACAGGTAGAGGGACCGGACTCGGGCACCACCGCGGCAACCGGGCGGACCAAGTCCGTGCCGGCCACAGAGGCGCGAGGAGCCAGACGCAGCCGAGGTACAGCCGCAGCTCCGCGAGGACTGGGCACATCAACAGCGCGTCTGGGGGCGGAAAGATGAATATCGACCGCCACCCGTACCAGGCGACCATGAAAGCGTCCGGACCCCCCCCGGAGCGCGAGGCCGGAGGGAGAGGTCCAGAGGCAACTGGCGCGGCACCCCCGATGCGAACAAGGCGACCTCCGGAACACCTCAGGAAGCCGCGAGGTCGGCGAACACAGTCCGTTTCATCGCCCATTCTACAAAAACGCCCTGCCCTCTCGACAGGGCGGCCGCCCAAAGGGTGGCAGGCCCGGGCAGGGAGGAGGCATGCAAGGAGAAGGGGTGTCGGTCCGCGAGGAAGAACAACTCCACCGAGACCCCCAATAGAGTCAACGACCTGGAGGACCCCCGCATAAGGAAACAGGGGACAGCTTGTCTTGTCCAACCCGAAGGCCACCGACTTACCCCGAAGGGCCAGCGCGTGGTCCCGCAGGAAGAACAAAGGAACCAACAATCCGAGGGCAGAGACGGGTAAGAGGAGGGAGACCCACCCCTCTGCCGGGAAGTGGACGTCCCAGGTTCGATTGGGAACCTCACCCAACCTCGCTCGACGGATCTGGGGTTACCCAGACCGTCGGCGGGGGGGGGCGGTCGAGGGCACAGCCGCAGAGAGCGAGCCCCGAGCAACCCAGCGACCGAAGCGTCGGCGAACGGTACGCGGGAGCGGCAGGAGCCGATCCATAGGGGCAACGGAAACACCGCGGTGCCCAGGAGGAGGAGGCGGCGTAGCCAGAGGCTCCCTAAGGGAAGGGGCAGAGCGGCCCAATGCAGCGAACCCACGAACGAGTCCCAGAGCCACCCCGGGAGGGAGACCGAGTGCAACACGGCGAAGACCGTCCACCGAAGGTGCACCGCGGCCGGCAGACCCCGGGGCACCGTAGCGCCGGACAAAACCCATGCGAGACCGACCCATGGCACGACACGCGACGGGGTCAAGCGCGACTTGGGAACATCGAAGGGGAACCCTAACCGTGCGATGTTGCGAACGACGGTGAGGGCGTCGCCAATGCACAGTCCTAGGGCGTCGGAAACTACCAACCAATCGGCCAAGGAAAACAAGATCTGGAGCCCGCTCCTGAGGAGAGGACCCAGAGCCTGCCCCACCAGTGCGGAGAAGATCTGCGGCGCGATGCGGAGACCGAAGGGAAGGCCGTCGAACAGGAACACACGATCGGAAGTCCGAACGGCCAAGAAGCGCTGGAAGCGAGGATGGAGAGGAACGAGCCAAGACGCATCCTGGAGGGCCAGCGACACTACCCACGACAGAGGGCACAGGGCCAGGCGTACCAGGGGTACCGGCAGCATCCGAAACCGGGTGTGCACGATGTGCCTGTTGAGGGCCGACAGATCCACCACCGGTCGCATCGAGTCGCAGTTCGTCGACGGTACCAGAAAGACACGGGAGAGGAAAACCGGGTGACCGGCGGTCAACTCCCTCGACGCCACCCAGCTCGGGCATGGAAGGGAACACGTGGGCCACCTCTGAAGAGATGGGCCGGCGTCGGTGACAAGAGCGGAGTGGGGGTCTGGACGTCCACCTCCAGGTGAGACCCCTCCGCGCAACCCGCCGCCCCCAACGTCCCTCGCGGCTACCGAGGGGCGCAAGGGCGAAAACAACCCGAGGGAGCACCCGAGAGGAGGGGAGCGACCCGGTACGCCCAGGCGAGAAGGAGAACAAGGAGGCCGACCCAGAGAACTACACATTGTGTTGACGTGGAGGTACCCCCGGTACGGGCCGTGCGGGCATGAGCGCCACGTTGACCTCCTCCCCCTGCCCCCCCCCCAACCTCGTCGAAAAGGGCGGGCCACCCCAACCCCAGGCCGGCGCGGGGCTGACCCCTTCGAAGGGCGGCCGGAAGCGGAAGGCCGGCCAGCCCCGACACAGAGGGGATGAAAGGGGCAAGAACAGAAGTGCGAGGCGGAACCGACGCACAGGCCAGCAACGTCCCAGTCCTGCGCCCGTGCAAGGCGGCAGCACTTGCAGCAGCACCCCGAAGAGGACCGGCAGAAGGACGGGACTGAGAAGACCCCGCGCGCGGCACAGCGCGTCGGTGCGTGACGTAAGCAGGGGCCGTAACAACACAGCGCGGCGTCGCGTGTCGGAAGCAGGGGCCGCCGACAGAGAAGCGTAGCATTCCCAAGCATCCTGCTTAAAAAACCCCGACGTATATAGCGCAGAGTACAACAAACCCTGACGAATAACCAAGGGGGCCGGCCGGCAGAACGAAGACCGTACCGACGTGCGGTGCCGAGTTGCCGCGCACAAAACCGCCTTCAGCTCGGGAACCAAAGACACCGCGAGCCGAAGGTGGACCCGCTGAACGCGGTCCAAACCCTCGCGAAGATCGCCTGGCGCAGACGCCTCGAAAAGCCGCAGGTGGTGAACAGACATCTGGAGGGAACCTAAAGACAAGACAATAAGTCCGTCACCCTCCGTCGCAAGGGAAAAACCTTGGCGACAGAGGGCTGATCCGGGTGAGAGAAGAACGGGGTAGCAATAGAACAAAGTCCAAGAACGGGCGCGCATCCAGGACCAGAACGCGCCGTCCAACCCGCCGACAGACACAAGAGGAGGCAAAAGCAGGGACGACACCGGGGGAGGGACGGAAGGAGAGCCGTCGACGGATCGGTGTGTGAAGTCGAAGGCCTCAGCAAACCAGGCCTCCAATGGGAGAGGGTGACCGAGCATGATGGCTAAGCCAGGCGTACCGGCGTCGCACAAACCTGTCCCATAGGAGGACAGACCCGTCAACACAGCCAGGGACTGAACAGCCGGAAGGATGTCAGGGCGGCTGAAGTCTGACCAGAGCGTAGGCCTGCAGAAGGGAGGGGGACCGTAGCAGGGGTAGGTAGGGTGAGGTGCTGAGGGTGAGGCACCGCCAAGAAGGGCGAGAAGAGGGAGTCTTCCATCGACTCCAAGCGCCCGTCGAAGTGTGACACAACCCAGCCCTGCATAGCCGACAATTGATCCGAGAGAGGCTCCCCCCCCCCCCCCCCCCAGATTGGTCAGCCCGCAGGGGCGAGCGTGAGCGGGAGCGAGACCCACGACACGAACCAGCAGCGTCGCGGCCCAAGGAAGGCGAGCGACGACGGTTGTGTCGCCGTTGAGGGACTCGTCCCCGATCACGAACGGCCGAGGGGGAAACAGCACCATTCCCCTCTTCCAGCGACACATCAGCTCCTGAGAAAGGGGACCCCGAAACCTCGCGAAACCCCACCGAGGCAAGAGGAGGGGTACCCCCCTGGCGAGACGGTAAGGGAAGGTCAGGAAGAGAAGAAGGAGGAGGAGCAGGACGACGGGAGTGGGAAGGCTGGCCGGGTGAAAGGAGGCCAGGAGCCGCGGGGGGAAACAGAGCAAGGATCCCCGGGGCTGAGATAACAGGGCGGCCCGACACCGAGGCGGAGGAGGGAGGGACCACCACCGTGGGACGAGACCGTGAAGGAAGAATAGGCACTGAAGCAGGTGAAGTAGGAGAAGCAACGACATCCAGGCGGACCCTCCTGGACAGTGTAGGAGGAGGGAGCAGAGGGCCAGCTACAGCATGAACAACCGCGCGCGGAGAGGACAACGTAAGAGGAAGTCGTCTGGGCTGGGGAAGCGGGCGGAAGGGAGTAGAGCCCCTATCCGTAGAGGCCAGGGGAGGGCGCACAGGGGCAGAGCCGCTAACCCCGGCCTCAGGGCGAGAACCATGACGAGGGCGATGGGCGTCGTCAAGGCGATCAGGAGGACGACGAGGCGAGCGAGAGCGTGGACGGAGCCGGGGAACCCCCCGACGATGGGACGACCGGCTGCGGGACCCAGGGGAGAGGGCCCGAGCAGGGAGAGGGCCACATGTCAATGTTTGCAGATGACGTAAAAATTATGAGACAAATAACAAATAAAAGTAGTTGTGAGGAGCTGCAAGGGGATTTAGATAAAATATACGAATGGAGCACCAAGTGGAAAATTAAATTTAATATAAGTAAATGTCATGTGTTAAATATGGGAAGAAGTGTGAATAGACCAAATTGGGAGTACAGGATGGGAGATAATAAAATTAGCAAGGCCGAAAAAGAAAAAGATTTAGGGTTGATTATACAAGATAATTTGTCGCCAGAGAAACATATTAACAAGCTCTTTAGCGGAATGTATGCAATGGCCGGGAATATGAAAGTTGCTCTGAACTATTTGGATGAGACCATGGTAGCAAAAATTATGAAGAGTATGATTAGACCAAGATTGGAGTATGCAGCAGTGGTGTGGTCCCCGCATCTAAAGAAGCATATTCACAAGTTAGAAAGAATCCAGAGAGCAGTCACTAGATTGGTTCCAAGTCTCAGAGAACTGCCATATGAAGGGAGGCTAGACAAATTAAATCTACCGAGTCTAAAAGAGAGGAGAGAGAGGGGAGACATGATAATGATGTACAAATGTACCCGGGGGCTGGAGAGGCTGGATAGGGAGGATATATTAATTATGGATACAGGAATAACTAGAGGCCACAGCTACAAAGTAAAAAGACCTACCTGCAAGAACGATATCAGGAAGTTTAGCTTCCCCTATAGATGTATTGATAAATGGAATGGGCTGGAGGAGGAGGTGGTAGGGGCAAGGAACATCCATATTTTCAAGAAAAAATTGGATAAAAAGTAGACTGAGAGACGGGACAACACGAGCTTAGCTCAACTCCTGTAAACTACAATTAGGTAAATACAATTAGGTAAATACAGAGCAGGGAGGTAGGCCGTAGAGGACACACAGAGCGAGTGGCGCAAGCAGGACTTGTGGCTCTCCAAGCACGGGGAGCGACAACCAAGGCGAAAGCAAGGCAGCCTACCTGCACTAGAAGAACACACACCATAATCAGCACGTCGAAGGAGTAAGTGGAGAGAATGTCCAAGAAGAACCAGGGAAGGAGCATGGGGAAACAGGAACACACATGCAAACAGGTAACCGTACTCACCCTAAACTGGGAGCACAGAGGTAGGTGAGGAGGGCGGCCGAGGCGGAAGAGCACTAGCAGAACCTGCAAAGATGGAGAAAGTGTTAACCACCACTCAACATCTTACATGCAGGGCCTATAACACCAGTAAAGTGCATACACCAATATAGTATCAGGCAACAAGATGACATAACAAAAGTCAATAGTGAAAGCCAACTATTACCGCAAATTTGCGGGCCAATGGAGGCATAACCGTACCGACACCACCCTCCTGCAATTTCGCGGGACCCCCCAACGATCTCCGCAAATTTGCGGGGAACCGAAATGTCCCAGAGGACCGAATCGAGCACCCCGCAAATTTGCGGGACCGGCCGAGATGGTCCGGCGCCGAAAAAGCGAGAGGAGCGTCTAGGGAATACCAAAAGAGGCCCAGAAAAAAGCGTCATCTCCTTATGAACTCCAAGCGACGATGGCCATCAAGCTGAGCAGTGTCTTCCTTGATAATATCCTGACTCAACCGGTCAAGGGAGAGGCAAGGAAGACACACCAGGGGAGAGGAGGCACATCCCCTAGGAACCACCCAACCCACAGAGATAGAGCAAAGCCCATGAGGAGAAGTGGCAGGAAGGGTGGTTTGGCACAAACAGGGGCCCCCGTAGGGTACCCCAGGATTGGGCAAAAGGGTATGAAAGGATGGAGGTGAAAACAGTAAGGGAACACAAAAACCAGTAAATGAAACTGGCGAGAAAAAGGGTGGCCTAGCCGTGAGGAGAGAATGTGTCAGGGGCGAAAAACCCTGTGGTGAGGGAGGGGCCCCCGTGGGGTACCCCAGGATATCACGAACCACCAAGCGCCCAGGCCCTTGAGACACAGTGAAGGCTCGAAAGGGGGGACTCGGGAATAACGCTAATAATGCGGCCGACACAAACCCTACAAACAGCACCGCCACCACGAAATCTCAGATCGTGAACCAACTGTACGTACACCTAGGCTATGAAAATATGAAAACTCATAGGGGCATAGCAATTCCTGAATGAGAAACAAGCTAGGCTAAAATAAGCTAAAAGCTAAACTATGCCCAGACTAACAGGAAAAAAGAATATGAAAAGAGAAAGGAATGAAAAACACACACGAGGAACGCCAGGCGCCCCCGTACCTTCGGTAGCTATTTCCACACGCGTCTCCATTAAACACACTTAGGAGCCCATTTACGTGTGCCCTAGATCACGTAACATCTGTCTAACAAAAAGAAGGCCAGATAAGCCGAAACGAACCTAAACAGGGTGAATTAAAGGAGCACAACAAAAGCGACTTCATTCAATGGAGCGCGTGAAAAAATGATGACAAGAGAGGGTCGCTCATGCGCACGTTCGACAGGGATCTGCACATGACGGAACACGGGATGGGCCTTAAGCGGTAACTAAGGTAAACCCCTTTTTCTTCTCTTCTATGCTTTTTTCACCTTCGGTGGTAGTTTTGGTTAATGTACAACGTCTCCTAGAGCAAGATAAGGAGTAGACTCTAGACGTTTTCTTTTTAACCGCGGTTGGAATGACGACATAGCAGTCAAAATAGACAAGTCATCATTGCAATTAGGTTAATAGCCTTGACGTTGGATTTTCCAAGACTACTAACAAATATAGTGCTGAGAAGCACAGGGATGCTTCGGCCAATTTTTATGAAAAATAGTCTTTAAAAATCAGTAGGCTAATAGAAGCAATCAAGATTTATGGATGCCATAAGTCTGGGCCACTGTTCATACTATTTGGTCCATTTCAGCTTCATGGTAGCTATGGGACATCAGAGCCCCAAATCTAGTCTCTGGAATGGCTGCTTATGCCCTGAAGGGCTGCCTTGAGGCATTTGTGGTGGTTCCATGCTAGCATGGAACTGGTGACTTATTCATAAGTACCTTCACTCCCTATCTATCATGTCTGTGTCAGTCTATCTCTATCTCTCTGTACTGTAAGTACAGTATGTGTATACTGTATGTATGTGTGTGTATGTGTATAATTATGATATATATCTATAGGCATCTGTGTATGCATGTTTATATATATATATATATATATATATATATATATATATATATATATATATATATATATATATATACTGTATATACAGTAAAAGTCCGTTAATCCGACGACCGATGATTCGAATCTCCCAATAGTCCGAATTTTTCAATTTGAGGCCAAATCCGAATTCACCCGATGGTCCGAATTTCAAGAAGTCCCAAAGTCCCCTTTTTGAGGCATTAGGCCACTCAAATGACACATAATGGAGCACACACATATCATATGTTCATGAATTCACTTTAAAAGTTTACCATTGTCATTGTAGCCTATTATCTACTTCAAAACATTCAGATTAATGGTCAAAGGAAGCTACTGATATAATCGTAAACACCTTCGTCATCTTCTTCTTCCACATCGTCTGCTAGAGAGTTTGTTTTGCTCTTGAACGCATCCTTGGGACGCTCCGATGCGCTACTGGCTTGCACCGCATTTTCTGCAAGCGCATTCAGTCTTGAGCTTGAAAACGCACCTTTCAAGAAGTCCCAAAGTCCCCTTTTTGAGGCATTAGGCCACTCAAATGACACATAATGGAGCACACACATATCATATGTTCATGAATTCACTTTAAAAGTTTACCATTGTCATTGTAGCCTATTATCTACTTCAAAACATTCAGATTAATGGTCAAAGGAAGCTACTGATATAATCGTAAACACCTTCGTCTTCTTCTTCTTCCACATCGTCTGCTAGAGAGTTTGTTTTGCTCTTGAACGCATCCTTGGGACGCTCCGATGCGCTACTGGCTTGCACCGCATTTTCTGCAAGCGCATTCAGTCTTGAGCTTGAAAACGCACCTTTGGACGTATTAGTCTTGAGCTTGAAAACGCACCTTTGGATGTTCCGATACGCTACTATTTATAGTTCAGTGATCGGAGCATCCCAAGGGTGCTTTCAAGACAACAATACAAGGGTGCTTTCAATACAATATAATATAACAGAGCACGTCACAAAAGGAAAATCACAAAAGGAAAATTACAAGAACCTCTCAGGGAAGTGCCGTTGTTAAGGCATTACTTCCCGAACCACATCTGATCTTCAAGAGCAAGAAAAACTCGCTAGTAGACGGAAGAAGAAGAAGACGTTTATATCAGCAGATTCCTTTGACCATTAATCTGAATGTTTTGAAGTAGTTAATAGGCTACAATGACAATGGTAAACTTTTGAAGTGATTTCATGAACATATGATATGTGTGTGTGCACCATTGTGTCATTTGGGTGGCCTAATGTCTCAATGTTTTCGTCATACACAGGTTCATAGGGGTAAAGTCCGATAATCCGAAAAATCCACTAATCCGAACGAGAGCCGGTCCGCTGCCCTTCGGATTAACGGAAGTTTACTGTATATATATATTTTTTTTTTTTGTTTTTTTTTTTTTTTTATATATTCCAACTACTCCCTCTCGGGCATAGGCTGATAGCCATTACACTCTACCGCTGAACACGGTGAGGCCCGTGAGGTCTTGCTCCAGTCTAGGGAGTGAGACATGCGAAGCTTCACGGCTCGAAGCAACTCCATCTCTGAAGCCGCCTCGCCTCTGCGCTTCACAGTCTCATCCCCCACACTTGGACCCTCACTTTCAGAACGCCACCTATTGAGCAATTAACTCACTAGGCATTGCCCCCCTGTAGCATATTTGTGAATATGGGAATCTTCATACGATGCTATTTTAATCAGGCAACAATGAGGGTATTTTTTTGGCATTTCGGTGTGCTGTGGTAATGCACTGATACTAGGTACAGCACAAATTCCATCCCAATAATATCTTCCCATTGACATATTGGGATTCGAACCCGGGTCCATTGGATTACCAGTCCAGTGGCAAGACCACTCCGCCACACCTCCCCTTTATTGAGGGAAGGGAGAGATGTGGGTGGTTAGATAGATATAGATGAGTAGATAGATCAATAGAGAGATACAAGACCTGTAAGAGTTCCGTATGGAGCTCAGTGGTCTGGTTAATCTGCTCTACATAACTAACTAAATAATGAGATTGAGACAGACTGTATACCCCAGGGCTCAATAGGATCTTATAACCATTCCATCATCAATAACATTAAAATCGTCATTGCAATAAAGTTTTGACAATTGAAATATCAGTCAAACACTAGAGTACTTTCCTTAAGGTACTACAGACATGAATCCTAATGAAAACTACCCGAGTAGGATTACTGTACTGTATATATGAATATTAACTAGTGATTTATAGTGTAGTTGGCAACTTTAATGCAGTGGCAACATTAGCAGGATGGGTGAGTGATCTGGCAGCTTCTGAAATATATTTTTATAAAAATGTTACTAATAATACCTACCACTCATAATCCAATACATTCCTACGCAGATGACTCAACACTCCACAGTTCCTTCACATTTACCAATTCTTTCACCCAACCCGATCTTATAAATTCAAAAATAAACACTGCAATTTCTCTGAACCAGGACCTTTCTAGAATTAATGAATGGGGACAAAAGAATCTAGTTTCCTTTAATGCACAGAAAACCAAGTACATTAAATTTTCTAACTGACAGAATCTCACTGACTCCCATATATTTTTTAATGATGTAAATATTCCCACTTCCCCTAGTATTGACATTCTCGGTAACTACTAACTTGAGCTGGACACATTATGTTAGAAGCATTGCTAAGAATGCCTCTAAAAAACTGGGACTCCTGTACAGAGTTCGAGAATTCTTCACTGACGAGCAGTTGGCCGTAATATATAAAAGTCATGTGCGTTCTCAGATGGATTACTGTTCATCTCTGTGGGGTGGAAGTGGAGTGGTTGCATTGAGGCAGTTAGACAAAATTCAAAATAAAGCTATTAGATTAATCAATAACCCTGCAATCACACAGGACCTTCCTACATTATCCATACGAAGAAACATTGCATCCCTTGCATTATTCTACAGATATTTTCACAGCAGTTGTTCCGAGGAACTTGCTTCAATTGTGCCGCCTCTCCACATCTTTCCCCGTAGAACTAGGGCAGCTGAGAGCGCCCATGAATTTACACTTTCTCCTCCACAATGCAGAACTTCTGCTTATCAGAATTAATTTATCCCCAGAGCTACTACTCTTTGGAATTCACTTCCCTCGAATTGCTTTCCACAAACTTACAATCTACAAATGTTCAAATCCAGTTGTTACAAACATTTTATGAATGGAGGATGCCTTTAGGCACATGGACATTTTTATTTTATCAGTGATTTTCCTTCCTCCGTTCATTGTCTCTTAAAAAAAAAATATATAATAATAAAATAATAATCTACCTTTAATCTAATCTAGAATATTCCAAAATTGTTACTGGAATAAGCTGCCAACTTCATGCTGCCAGAAAATAACTTGTGTGAGTACAGCTGTACTTAAACAAATCTGGATAATACCATAAAATGTTGGTGATGGGCTGGTCTATCAGAGTGAGAACTGAGCAATCTCTGCCATACCCATAGCTTACTCTGACTGTTCCTTTTACTTATATATTTTCTAGATCTCAAGTGACGGCGTCTCTTCCGTGGATTGACCTCCGAATCTACCATGATTGGAAGCCAATGCGTCACATTTTTCCTTTGCCCCTCAACTTTCTCTTCATAATTGCTGAGGGGCACAGGGCCCTGGGTGGGGCTTTGGTTTCCCGGGCGTTTCCGCACCCTCCTTAGCTCCCCGCCATGGAGTGGCTTCGGTCACCCAGGCTTTATTGTGGTCGGCAGGGAGGGTTCTTTGGGGGCGCTCGATTATGGCCTTGGCCTTATTCGGGGCCTTGGGGCTGTTCGGCCAGGCAGCTTGAGGAACAACAACAACAACAACATACCATAAAATGTTGATGAAGATGATGATGCTGTTTGGAGTAATGATAATGGTAATGACATGATGACGGTTTTAATGTGGTGTCTCTTTTCACCTTCAGGCGCAGTGCGGGTGTCTGGTGATTTGGAGGAGTTATCGGGCAGGAGTGTGGAGTTCAGCGTATGGGCCAGTGACGGTGGTGACCCCAGGCGGGAGTGCATCGCCCCTGCTACCGTCAATATTCATGTCAAAAGCATTAAGACCATTCCTGATGTTTTCCGACAGTCGCATTTCAAAGCTATTCTCTACCTGCCGACCTTCCCTGGTGTTCAAATCATGTGTCCACTTACTCAGAAGGCAAACCAGGATCTAAAATGTTCTATCATTGAGGGAGATGATGCCAATAAGTTTGAGTTTGATGGTGAGAGCAAGTGTATTATGGTTCACAATCAACTGAATCTGAAACCTCATTATAATCTCACTCTACAAGCCATAGATGACCCTGCAAACTCTACCACCATGGTTGAGATATTAGTTAAAGATGCTCCACTTTCAACCATCATATTTACCCAGGAGAAATACTGGGCCACTGTGCTGGAGAACTCAACCAAGGAGATGAATGTGGTGGCTCTGGGAATCAAGGCTCAGTCAATAAACCACCATGTTCGTTACTCCATCCTGAACCCCAGTGACAAGTTTGTGATTCATCCAACAGCCGGCGTTATCAAGACCACTGGTATCCCTTATGATCGTGAGGCTCAGGATCATTATACACTGGTGGTGCAGGTATGGCCTTTTTTATATATTGTATGCGCTGTATAATTATATAAATGGTGATAAACTTGGATATACTGTATATATATAATGCTCTGTTCAGTCTTTACGAGGTCGAGGGTTTAATCCCAGTTTTCAGTATGGGTTGTGATTAAACTGTAGGGCCTACAGTATATCTATTGGACATATTTCCTCATGATTATGGGTAAGACAAAATTGGATAAAAGATCCTGGGAATTTATAGTTACAGGTAGTGTTATATATTGTGAAAAGCACTATATATATTTATTAGACTTTATATATTGATATTGGTTTATAATAGTTTGGTTTATATTTACATGTTAAAGTTTAGGCTTGTGATCCCTTAACGGACAGTTACCGGTATAAAACACGGAATAAAGCTGGAGGCTGTTTTATCCCAAGCCTGTTATTTTCCTGGCCTTTAAACACTGCATTGGCGACGAAGATGATCCAAGATGGCAGTCCACGGAAGTGTAACTCATTTTGTGGAAGGAGATGACTGAGATGACTATATAGAGCAGCTTGATCAGTATTTCTTGGCTAATGAAATAGAAGACACCCCAAACATCAAGAAGAAGCGGGCAGTTTTTCAACTGCTTCTATTCTCTCAATATCCATGTGCAGACCTTTTGCATCCGCTTTAACTCCCAGATATGTCACTGATGGCAACATACACTGGCATTTAGACCTTTGTAATCTAAATCCATAGTCATTTAATCTCTGAAGGTACAGTCAAAAGCCAAAGCTTCTTCCCACTTCTACTCTGAGTTAGGTAAAACCCAAAGCAATTGAATGTTTAAACACATAGCCCACACTAGCAGCTTATAAACATTGCTTGACGCTCATAATGTTGCCTATCACTTCTACGCCGATGGTACTCAACTGTTTGTAAAGATGACAAATAATGATGATACAAAGACAAAAATTGAATCTTTTTTGTTCAATATAAAGATCTGCATGTCAGTGAGGAAACTTAAGTTGTATGACGGCAAAACTGAGATAATAATAATAATAATAATAATCTATCTATCTATCTATCTATATACCGTATTCTGGCACATACCCCATTTTTTTTATAATAGTAATAATAATAAAAATACTCTGGTCTTTCGTTTCTCAAAAGCGCCAGTTTTTCCGGAGGAATTCACTAGCACTTGGAACCCGTTACACCACTATCTAAAAAAAATTGGTATTGTTCATATGCAGTAAGAGCTGCAACCATGGAAATGACAGCATCTACAGCCTGTAATAATCAGTCACTGTGCCACTCACAAGATCATAACTTTTCTGGAAGAGAAAACTCTTGAGCTGTCCCTTAAAAAATTCAATGGAATTCAACTGTCTCATCGATAGTGGCAATTGCAGATTATACAGCCTTGGAGCCACATAGGAAAAGGACTGATCAGAAAAAGCTGCTGAATGGCTGCTGGTTCCTCGAGATGCAGAGGATCATCACTGCTTAGCAACATCGCACCCGGGTGTGCCAATGGACGTTTTAACAATTCAGCAAGATATTTTGGTTCACCAAACTTAAGAGCCTTGAAGGTCATGAGACACAGTTTAAATTCTATCCTAGATTTAACCAGCAGCTAGTGTAACTCTATTAGATATAGAGTAGTAGGGGTTCTTGGTGGAAGACCAAAAATATCCCTTGCTGTTTTATTTAACACTGTTCGGCTGTTCGGCCAGGCAGCTTGGGGAACAACAACAACAACAACAACACTGATTGAACTTTCTGCGGTAGATAATTAGGGAGGTTATTAGCGAGGCATTACAATAATCTACGCGAGACAGGATGATTGAATGAACCAATGTTAGGAGGCAGTGTCTGTTTAGAAACTGTTTCACAGAGTACAAGTATCTAATATATGTATGCAGATTACAGCTTTTGACAACCTGGTTTATATGATCTTTATAATTTAATCTTCATGTTGTATCATTAATTACTCTACTTTCCACACAGGCAGAGGACGTAGACGACCCGGACAACGTGGCTCATGTGTTGGTCCAGGTGGCAGTGATGGATGTCAATGATAATGTACCAGTGTTTCTGAAGCAGCCTTACCTCGCCTTAATACCCACCACCGCCACCAGGGGACACATCATCACTAAGGTCATTCAATTTACAATACGATAGGTTACTATATATTTATGATAAACATCAGTAGGCCTATACTTTTTTTAATCATTTTATTACTTTTTCCACTTTTACCAAGGAACTATTATATGGACACCTTGCATTTTATGAGAAATGGTTCCTCTGAAACCATACCTCTAATGGATCATTCAGTGTACTGTATGTATATATGAATGTCAGTGCAGTTCTGCCTAATTTGAAAAGCACAAGTTATTTCTAGGACTCCTAGTAACTGTTTAGCCATAAAGTACAAGCTGGTGTGACCATCAGCCTTATGGCACTAAGTGTATGTAATGACATACAGTTACTGTATTATTGTTAACTCCTGCCTCAAAGAAACCCCAGGCTTTTAGCATGCTGAATCAGCCCCCTAGAGAACTGTTGTGGGGTTTGCACCACAGACTGGGCCATGCTATCATGGTTGTACTATAGTCCATTGAGCACTATAACACAGAGTTACTACTCTATTATGGGCCTTCAAATGTAAAGTAAGCCTTAAATTTTGGTTACAGGTGCGAGCAGTAGACATGGATGCAGGTGAATTTGGCAGCGTCCGCTATGAGCTTGTACGAGGCAGCGGTGAATTCTATTCAGTGAACAAGAAGAATGGTGAGATCTCCCTGAAGCAGTCTTTGTTGGTTGCTGACAAGACTTACAGCCTAACTATTGCTGCTTATGATGGCGGACAACCTCCACTCAGCTCTCAGGCCCATGTCATGATCAGGTAAAACATTTGGGATATTATATATAAGGTATACTGTACTTTTTGTGAGTTGAATTTCAGTTTGTATTTAGAAATTGCAAATTTACAACATCCTAGTGTTATCACATACAGTACATTATAATGCAGTATAAGAATATGGATATTATCTTTAAATCATCATATCCTCAAATATCCTCAATATCCATAATATCCTCAAAGCAGCTCTTTCTTGAAAAGGTGGAGTCAAAAGTACTTTGTCTCACCAACTCTCCTCCCCATACTAAATGTGCCCAGTCTATTTCCACTTACCACAGTAATACATCTCTCTATTTCTTCTTATCTATGAATGCTTACCTATGAATATATAGTGAGGAATTTAGAACCAGGCTTCTTGTAACAAAAAGTTCAATACTGTACATAGCAGTATTCACAAAGCTGTTCATCTTATATATAATTGGTAGATTGGAGTTGAGGAGCTGGGGTTAAACCTTTTTTATTTTATTGTATTTACCTATATACTGTATAAATCAATCAGGGTGGTAGCAGCGGATGGACCAATGTTCAGTGCGGGACATTACGAGGCGTCAGTGGCAGAAGATGCACCAGAAGGAACAGCAGTAGTGAGGGTGGAAGCTGCCAGTCCATCCGGTGAACCTGTCATGTATACTATTGTGGAGGGTAATGACAAATACCTCTTCTCTCTTGACTTTGCCACAGGTGAGATTTTGGTTGTATAGTTATTTTTCTTTGAAGGAGAGAGTAAGAATGAGTGATATGAACCACACTGTATATTCATTTTATTTTGTATTGCAAGAGAGAGAGAGTGAGTGAGAGTAAGAATAAGAGTTAAACCTGTTATGTAAACTACTGTACACTATACAGTAGTCACCAGTAACGCTGCACACCTCTTCTCTTGACTTTGCCACTAGTGAGACTTTAGCAGTTTGGGTGGACTACCTTAGAACATCTAGTTGATAAAATTATAGTGCATTTTTTAACAACATTTTATGTTATCAACCAAAAAGGAACAGTCTCGACTGGATTGAACAGCCCTTTTATATTGTTTGCAGGGAGTGAATAAATTAAGAATATTGGTTTAAGTTTTAGGTGTTATTACAATAAAGCTATTAGCTGGTGTCACATAAATATTTCTTTCAGCAATTCTGGCCTAACAATTTATAAATTTAAGGTCAGTTAGAATGATTTTTTAGTTTTGTTCCTGATTCCATTGCAGAGGAGCTTCAAAATTTTGCCAGAGAAACTTGCTAATCAAAAGGTGCCAGAAAAAATGCCATGTGACTCAGCCTTAATAGTATCTTTTCCTTTGTATGTAATGATGTGACTTAACATAATTTCTGATGATCAAAAGCCACCAGGGACTATCAAGGTCATCAAAACAATAACTCTTATTTCTTGTGATAGGGATTGCACATCAGTATCTTTATATTAAGTTTTATCCTTCACTACCCAGAGGGATAGGCACACCAGGAACTTTAAAGGGGAATCCTTCTCTGGGGAAAATAATTTTGATTGTGGCAGAGAGGCTTGAGCTGAGCGAACTCCCCTTAGAACTGACACAATTGTTGCTGAGGAGCCAGCTAAAGGGGTTATCACACTGGGCCAATTCTCGTCACTCTTCAGCAAAAAGTGGAGCTACCGTCAATCTCCAGCACAAATCTCACCCTTTGATGGAGCTAGGATGCTTCCTGCACTGGGTGGGAAGCTCCAGTTTTTGATGGAGGTAGAGTGTCAGCCTCTTTACAGCTCGCATTTAATCTCATTGATATCTCAAGTATATGACGTCGAAATATATATTTTGATACATAATTGTGTTTTTTGATTGTGAAAAGGGCTGCGGATAGACATAAACTAAGTGAATTAATGCTAAAATAGCTACACCACTTGCAGCTAAATAACCACTTCCTATACCTACGCCACGGCGATTGGTATGAAACGAAAACATTCGGTTGTGTAGCAGGAGGAACTGTTTTTCAGATGCCTATTTACTAAGAATCATTGAACAATATATTTAACCTAGCCTAACCTAACCTAGTATATTAGTGGACTATTTATGAATGTAAAATGTAAAAATATATTGTAACATTACCAAATTATTGAGATAAATACAGGTCTACCCGCATACACAGGATTATGCCTACAACCTCCGAAAAGTTCAAAATATTTCCTCATAATATGCTCCAAATATAAAACATAATCACGCAAACTTGTAGATTGAGTCATATTGAAATATAAGTTTCGATATAAATCCATATTACTCTAAATTATTGGTGAAACAGCACAATATAAACGATCGTTTAGTGCCGAGGTAACGACAGGGGCTCCGTCAGGCTATAGCCTATATTTTGCGAAAAACTTCCTCATAGCTACTTATATAAGCTTCACACGCAAAACATAGCAACATTAACGTATAGATTGGGTCCTATTACACAAAGTTTGTCAATATCAATCCATATTATTTTACAGTTTAAGTGAAACCACTGTTCTATAGTCTACGCCACGGCGATTGGTATGAATCGAAAAAGTTCAAAATATAAATTTCCTCATATAAGCTTCAAATTTAAAAAAAAATTACACTAACGTGTAGATTGAGTCATATTTCATTATAATTGTAGAAGTAAATTCATATTGCTATACATTTACAGTATAGGTGAAACGGACCAATATAGGCTAAGGTCGGACGTTGTTATTGTTGTGTCGGAGACTCACGCAGCCAGGACGCTTGGCGTGTGTGATAGAATTTGCTGGCGCTACTGACTGAAAACGGAGACTGGAGATTGGAGATTGACGAGAATTTGGCCAAGTGTGATAACCCCTTAAAGAATATCCCACTCAGGGGTGGTCAAGACTCAAGGCTCCAAAGCCTGCTCCTAAGCCTAGGTAGGCAACCCATCTAAGGAAAAGCATATGAGCATTATAGCCTGGAAATAAGAGGATTATACTGGTAACCACTCCAAGGTGCCATGGTAGCATGGTGGTTTATTACAGGCTTTAGCTGCCGCCATTTCCATGGTTGCATCATATACTGTACATATGTACAACGGTACATTTCTTTTAATTGTGGTGTAATGCATTCCAAGCATTAGTGAAATCCTTTGGAAGATCTGGTGCTTTCAAGAAACAAAAGACCAGATTATTATTATTATTATTATTGGTGTTGAACCCAGGGGCTACCATATACCTGTGGCACTGGCTAGGGTCTCTGGGCTACCACTACCATACAATGGCAAGGACCCCACATATGGTATTACCATCTAAGGTGGTATAGTAGGTTAGTCTTTATCTAATACAGTAGTCTATTGATCTGGAGTCTATACCGAGAGAGATTTATAGTAAAATTTCACAGGTTACAGTACAGCATATACAATTCTGTGTCCAGAAGAGTTTATAATTATGAATGATTTAGTCAGTCATTAAATCTTAAACTTCTAATATTGAATGATATGTATATAAACCATTATGCTTACATTATTAATGCATAACTAAATTATGTCTTATGATGATACCAGTACAGTAATTTATTGTAAGTATGCTTATGCACGCTGACATTTCTAATAGTGTGAATGTTGACAAAGGAATGTAAAGTGTATTGTGATATATTATGTGACTTATTACAAACATTACGTACATATAACTTTGTACATATGAATGTTCTTTGATCATGACCTAAGCAGAAAACACAATTAATTCAGTGCTATGTCATTCTTGACTAGTTTACAGTAGCAAGATGTTAAAACTTAATTCAGTCTTTAGATAATGAAATAACTACTGACAATTGCCTGACTAATTACACCGATGTCAAATCCCACATACCAGTATTTGATCCATCTTAATCAACATTAAGACAAAAACTAGTTGGCCTTCTTGACTAACCGGAATGAGTCGGGCAGATTCAGTGATATTGCTTGGCTAAACTGTGTATTACCCGAGGCTCTGTGATTGACCTCTTCACCAGACTTCCTGACTCCTTACCTATAATCCATGTAAGCAGGTGATATAATTTATCTTTAACAAAGTTTAGAATCAACTCTTTCAGTATTTGAGGATGCATTTGTACACTTTAATCTGATTATTGAATGATTTTATGCAAGATTGCTAGGAATCTAAGTGGTAAAAACTATCTTGATTAGCTTTCTAGCTCCCACAAATTCATCCAAAGTTGAATAAAAATGTCTAATAATAGCCAGAATAAACTGTCAAAATGCATCCAAATCCTCAAGGGGTTAAATAATATTAGTGAACCCTCATTGATTTGACCCTCGTACAGATGGTACAGGCGCACATCTAATATGTGTCAGGCTTGTATCAAGTTGGTATTTTATTAAATTTTAATCCAGCCAGTTGGCTATATGTAGCCTACAGTAATATGAAAGTGAGGTCCATAGGCTTTACATATGGTTTAACAGGTCATGTTAGGCACCAAGCTACATGATAGATTTTCAAGACTGGTACAGTATATTACAAACAGCAAATTAGTTTCAATGGCTTATTGCTGGGGTAATGGTAAAGTACTAAAACCAATTACTATCATCATTTTGAAATGATTTTGAACATGCTTGCATGTGTAAGCCTTGTTATCATATGATGGCATTTCAATATACAGTACTGTACAGTACTGTATCATGATTGAGGGCAGCATCACTATTCAGTCACATTTCCCTGAGACCCGCTTGTATCACCTCATCCCACATCTTCCATGATCTACCCCTAGTATCACATGTTCAATATACCTCAGTCTTTTTTTACACATCTCGACACTGATACACCTCAACACCTAGGTCTCTTTTAATTCCATATTAGCATGTATATCTCACAAGAAAGCACTAGGGTCTACACATCTATCTCAACATTCTCATATTAGTGCATTCAAGACTACATCTGTTTTCCTCTTTTACTGCCTAAGTTTCTTAACCGATCACCATGCTCTTATGCCATGTCTGAATTGCTCTTGCTTAGAAACCTGGTGCATTAATGACTATCCTGGAAACTTGGGATCAGTCCCAGAGATAGGAATCATAAAAACTAAAGGACATGTTCATTGAGATCTTACTGCATTGATTATTTTTCAATATGAATTAATATAGAATTGAGATACAATCCACCTGCTTACATGGACCTGACCGTCTTTTGTAATAATATAACTGCATAATTATCAATGACAAAAATCCACTGGGGCCAATCAAGGTCATCCCAGTTTGTTATCTGACCTTGTAGGTAACCTTGAACCTATAATGTGTGTGTTGTCCTTGAAGCTCTGTCCTTGTATTGACCTCCCAGCTTTACCAGGGTTCTGTCTGCTTTCTCAGGTGGCAATGATGTGGAACAACAGTGTAAGTATCTATTCACCCCCTCAGTACCAGGACCTCATTTTGTTTTATTAAGGCTATCTTTAGATTATTTTATTCCAATTAGGAATGACCTTTAAAGATAAAAGGGATAAAAGTTATCTATGAACCCTTTGACTTACACAGGTCCTTCCTAAGCTGCATTAAATCATGTAATGATAGTCAAAATAAAATTTAGATTTGCGTCAACATAATGAAGGTGTTAAGTCTCAATTATGTTCACCACGCTTCATATTTATAAATATATATATATATATATATATATATATATTTACCTGTATCTTTATAGGATTGGATGCATTGTATGTCTGTGTTTCTTGAATGATGAGCATCCTGCCATACCCCCTGTATGTTCATCACTGTACAGTACAGTATATTAAATACTTTACACTAACTACCACTCTGTAGGAGTTGAAATGCACACTCAAGGCAATCACATGAGAATACTATACCCAATTTTAGTTCACTTTACCATGGTCTAAATTAAGTAAAGTTGTATAGACCTATCTCAAATAACTTTGTTGAGTGTACAGGTCAAGTCCTGGGATGTGCTCACTACCAGGGTGTCAAACTGGGGCAATGTTGTTTTGGAACTAGATTGAGTCTGAGAGGGGTTACAGGAACATTTGATTGAAGTTGCATTATTTTGGCACACTTCCAGGTACATAAAGGCAACTAAAAGCATAACTTAGCATTTGTATATGTACAGTAATAGTAATGACTATTAAGTGACTCTGTTTTTGGCCAGGGGTGAATAGTCTTTGCTTGGACAGCCTGCTCACTATACTCCATCAACACAATCCTGATAGCATTTGAGTAGTCATGATTATGATCCTGTAAGTTGATTCTTGTGGATACAAACACCATTTGAGGAGGAGCACTTTATTGATTTTTTTGTTTTAAATAGCTGCTTCAGGACCTGAAGAAGCTACTGTAATTGCAAAATTTTGTCAATACAGTACTTTTTCTCCTTAAATAGTGTTTTTTCATTGTTGTCAACTGTTCAAATTTTATTTTAACATTGTTTGTTGTGTCTGGTTGTTTGGTCAGCTGTAGCAACTACATTATATTCAGGAGGCCAACATTGTTCACTGGGGTGATATGAGACTTAAGGATGATTTAGAACTTATGATGTGCTGAGGCTATTATTGTATGAAATTAAGCTTTGCATCAATATTTAGAAGGCTTATGGCTATAAATTGTTTAAGTATAATCAGTACTCTTGTCATGTTCTTGAGTGATATGCAGTTTACTCCGAGTAGCTATCCCTTGATTACTGCATAGGATTTGTGGAATTAATTTTCATGGTAATCAAACAATTGGTTCAATGATGAGTAAGCTTAGTAGGCAATGTTCAGGAGGCACTGTCTTAAGGGAATTGGGAATGTGCTCCGCTGTATTCTAAGAATTTGAGGATAAGCTGTTGAAGCTGGGGTTGTTTAGTGTTTCAGTGACTGCAAGCTTAATCTGACGTGTGGTTGCAATTAGACTGATCAAAGCAATACCTTTATTAATTTAGTGAATAATATGCTACCACATTCATTAAAGTGTTTTTGATATCTTGATTGAAGGTAGTGTATGCACCCTGGATTTGGGAGTAGGCTACTGTACGGTATTTTATACAGTATTTATACACACACATGCACAAATATTTATGTGATACAATTACTTATACCTCTTATGTTATATTATGTATTTTATATCATGAGTTGTTTGAAATATTAGCATGAAGTGTATATTTGTCCTTGAATTATTACCCCTTCTGTATATACATACATTCTGCTGCTTTGCAATTTAGAGTATATAATTTTCTTTCTAACCAATTTACAGTATTTTATTTGTATTTATTGAATTACAAATAATGCTTGTTAATGCATCAATGGCAGACAAGCTAGCTTTCTGTTTGTTATTCTTTGCACTTTAACACAGCTTGTTGCATATTTATAGGCAATAAGTCCCTTTTTATGCACTAAGCTAGATGTTTTCATAATTAATTAATGTGTGATCACGATTATAAGCATGTTCTTTCTGCCATATAATGTACTATGGTTTTGTGAGATATAGTACATGGCCCTTTAGGGCCTTTACTTGTATAAGTGTTTTGATTCTGTTTATATGTTATATGTGTCATATTAATTTGACTTGCCTTAGCCAATGAATAATGTGCTACAGAATGGTATAATCATTAGTGTATTAATATATTTGTATCACCTAATCTATGGATTCCTATAAAAATATTATATACTATATACAGTATACTGTATATTGGTATTGCTCTTATGATGTTACTTTCCATCTGTCATACAGGCATTGAGGTATAGAATTAGAAGGGTAACCTGCATAGAAATGTATGAGATTTAAATACTTATACAATATACTGCACATTGAAAGACTTATTTGTGCATTTTTTACAGGATTTCTGCCATTTTATTATCTAGTGGCAAGGTGCAAGACTGGCCATTCTCTGGTAGCCTCCTGTGTCAGTCATTTAACTGTGAGGCATGCTTAACTCTGATTGAAAAATAATTGACAAATAGTATATCTATTAAATATTATTTCTAATGTGAAAGGTCTGACTCATAGTACAGTGTACTAGGTGGTATGTTGTAGCATAGTAAGACTAAATATTTGTTTAATTTGAGTGACAGTTGGTCTACAGTATAATATATATGCACACCTAAAAACCTAAAAACAATAATATTATCTTTCATATACAGGCGTGGTTCAGACTGCTGGCCAGCTGGACTATGAAGACACTGTGAGCCACAACCTTACAGTAAGAGCCAGAGACCCCATCACCGGCACCCACACTAACTCACACGTCACCATCACTGTCACCGACGTTAACGACAACCCTCCACAGTTCACCAGATATATATTTGAGGGAGAGGTGTCTGAAGCTGCTGTGCCAGGACAAGTTGTATTACAGGTTAATATATAGCAATGTTTATCTTATTTAACCCTCTCACGTCCTTGACGCAATTTTGAGCCTATTGGGGATACTATAAAGCCTTTGTTACCATCAGGGGTATTTAGAAACCTTTAGTTTAGTTACTTCAACCTCTGCAGTTGTCTTTGAGTTAGCTGTGGGCAGAAAACTAATTTTGGAGAGGTAATTACAGTATAAGAGTGAGAGTGAGAGAACTCTATTTATTATTGCTAATCTGGCAACCTCTGCATCATATGGTAGTGAGAGGGTTAATATGATATTAACAACCTTCTACAATTTACATATCACATGTTTGACTGATATTACAAAAGCTTCATTGCTGGGAAAAGTTGTGTTTCAGGTGAAGATTTCACAGTGTTACAGTGTTTATAGTCTTCTACACTATTAACAAATTTGAGAATCACAAGTAAGTATATATTTGTGAGGAAAGAGATGTAGGTGACAGCAGGAAGAATTGAGGGAGATATCTCATCACCAACAGCCTCCCTGACTCTCACATCACCATAATTGTCAAAGACATTATTGACAACCCTCCACAGATCTCCAGACATATATTTAAAAAGGAGATATCTGAAGCTGTCGTACTAGGAAAAGTTTTGTAGCAGGTAAAGTTTTTTATATCGTTTTTAATGTCAACAATACTAGAGTTGCCACTTCATTAATTTTCCCCTGATACATCAGGACACACATCCCAGCCCAGCTATTGAGCAGGGAGTGCATGGTGGTTAGAAAATAAAAACGCATAAAGTTGTTGTTGTTGTTGTAGTTCCCCATACTGTCCGGCCGAACAGTCCCGAGTCCGATAGACCGAAGCCGCTCCAGATGCTCGGGCCCCCGAAGGGGCCAGTGGATGGGACTTGCTTAGCCTTGGCAAGCCACCCATCTAAGAAAAGAAAGACCCTAATTAAAAACCATTTCCTTGCATCTGGATCTTCACTTGCAGGTTGATGTCAAAGAGGCATCTATCCATGACAAACCCAAAACTCCTGCCTCATAGAAACACTAGCGTCCCCGTGGAATGCCTTTGTCTCCTGGGTATCTGACATTTTGATGCACTTAGGCTAAACCTATCATGATTGGACCATGAGCCCAAAGGGACTGCTGCAGGCCTTCCGAAGAAGTTGTGCACTTACTAAGTTAGAGCTTGAGTTCCCCAGACTCTAGGATGTTATATGTAGTCAAACAAATTTTATTCAACTCAAATTGAACTGGATTAATACATCGGGGAATTAACTATGAATAAGATTTAATCTATCTATCTATCTATTGCCTGACGCCGTGATCCCCGAAGAGGTGGCCATGAACGAACCGCCCCAATGCAACTCTGTCCCCGGTCAGTCGACGCCCCTCCCCCCAACCAGTACTGCCTTCGTTCATATACTTCCTCACTGAAGACACTTAAAATAAAACTACTAGACTTCTGGTATAGTAAGGATCATTTATAGTTCACTGGTTTAGAGCATTGTACAAGAAGGCAGCGCGAGTTACAAAATGCCTAGGTTCGAATCCACCCAGTTTTAGACCTGCCCATGAAAAAACATTTCATTCTCCCCTCATCCGTCCCCTATTTCCCCCTTTACAAGGACATTTTTTGTCACATTGGTATAATTTTATCCATTCCATTATTCATGTTTTTTGTGAATATCATCCCCTTTTGTTTCAGGTTTCTGCAGCGGACGTGGACACTGGTACCGGAGGCCAAATACGCTACTCTTGTGAGGTGGGATGTGAGAACTTTGAAGTGCGTGGAGTGGATGGTGTTTTGATGGTGATGGGAAAGTTAGATGCTGAGACAGAGACTCAACATTCACTCACAGTTGTGGCCACAGATGCTGGTATTCCACAACTCTCCTCTACAGCTACTGTCAATGTGAATGGTAGGTCAATATTACCTTAATAGGTAGGTTGGTGGTACCCATTATTTTCTTTATATTTATTCATTATTTACCTCCCAGTACAATGCTCAACACTGGGGAACGTGGGGCTGTTCGGCCAGGAAGCCTAGGGAACGACTACTACTACTACACTGGGGAACATTGTACCCATCATCCACTCACTCTAATGCAGCCAGGCCTTGTAAACTAGTGTGCAGTAGCTCTTTATAAAGTGACAAGAACCGTATGTACAAAGTTTTCTGTAATGCCAAAATCTGAAACTAAAGCTCCCAGGATATCAGTAATTAAGGAATCTGCCCCGAAATTACCAAGCTTTATGGAGACAGATCCCTCAGCCCCATCCTCTTTTACTTTGGCTCCACCCCTGCTTGAGAAGGAAATGGTAGCAGTTGGCCAAACCATGCGCCAAGGTCCCTCGGGAATCGGAAGGATGGGCCACCTGCCCCACTCCCTCTCATCTTGCCACTTCCGCATACCAAAGGGCGAGACAGGTACAACAACCACCTACCTGGGGAACGGGAACGGGTTCTTCTAGCATGGAGCAAGACGAGGTAAATAATCAATGACTTGTTTGGGAGTGATTCAGACGTCAGCCTACCTGCTAAATGCAATAGCTCCCTCTCTGATAAAAACGTGAGGTTAAGGTCTGAGCATATCGACCGCAAGACGTGAGCAACTCCGTTACTCTGGTTACGAGTCACCTATCCCCTGATTTGAGTCATTCATTCGGGCCATGCCTGATATTTTGACATTGACGTGAGTACTGTAGTTCCATCAAACCTGTTAGTTACAGTTACCTAATCCCTGCTTTGAGTAACTTGATACGGGTAGGCCTGAGCATATAAGCCAAGACTTGAGCAAATCCGTCACTCCTGGTTAGAGTCACCAAACCCCCAATTTGAGTAGCCTATTCGGGCCATATTTGAATAATTCAGCAAAGTCAGGAGCAACTCATGTCACCCTGTTGGTTGCGGTTACCAAACCCCCGCTTTGAGTAACTCATACGGGTAGGCCTGAGCATATCAGCCAAAGACGTGAGCAAATCCGTCACTCCTGGTTAGAGTTACCAAACCCCCGATTTGAGTAGCTTATTCGGGTCACGCTTGAGCATATCAGCAATGAAAGGAGCAACTCTGTCAACTTTCAGTTGGAATCAATCAACCCCCGATTTGAGTAGCTCATTCGGGTTATACCTGATTATTTCAGCAAAGACTGGAGTAACTGAGTCACCCTTACCATTGCCAGTCAACTGAAGCAGCCCAGAGAAAGGAGCCACCCTCCTACCCACAGTCCAGACGAAACGATTGCCCTACACATGACACTCGGCCGGACCAACTCTGGATGGATGCAATAGCTACAATACGTCTCTGTCTTTCAGAGACCCTTCATAGGCCCTGAGAAGAAAAATGTAGACAAACCAGACTCTATCATAACTCTTTGCCAATCTTAAACTTAACTTCTATTACTCCTTAACAACTCCGTTCTTGTTGTAAGAATAGAAGTTTATGATAAGTAATTACATTGCCTCCCACAACACCCACCTTACACACACTTTAGTTATACATCCTGCTACCATGCACCTCCCTTGAGAATTTAATTTACCGGTATCTTATGCCACACTTGCCTTCTTGGGGTTACATACTGTAAATACCTATACAGTATTTTATTATATTGGGAGGTTTGACGTACCTCCCATCCTACCAAATAGGAAAACCTACTATTTGGTAGTAGTCTTGGAAAATCCAACGTCAAGGCTATTAACCCCCCAAGACAGATTATATTAACTTACTGACGAGGAGGCGGCTGACACGGTATTATCCCCACAACTGTCAAAATATCACTGAGGGACCGTTAGAAGTCGGAGGAACATGGGGTTGCCACCATTCGACAGATTTTGATCTAACTTACCTAACTTACTGAGCTCAATATGACGCTAGAGCGTCATATAACTTATTAGAGAGATATTAAGATAAATTCATATGACGCTCTAGCGTCATATGAGTATTTTGGCCAAACCTCCATATGATGCTCTAGCGTCATATGAGTCGGAGAGTGTTAACCTAATTGCAGTGACGACTTGTCTATTTTGACTGCTATGTCGTCATCCCAACCGCGGTTAAAAAAGAAAACGTCTAGAGTCTACTCCTTAACTTGCTCTAGGAGACGTTGTACACTAACCAAAACTACCACCGAAGGTGAAAAAAGCATTGAAGATAAGAAAAAGGGATTTACCTTAGTTACAGTTGAGACCCATCCCGTGTTCTGTTGGCGCAGACTCCTGGCGAACCTGCACATGAGCGACCCTTGCTCGTCATCAAAAATTCCACGTAGACAGAAGAGCGAGGATGGGCAGGGGAACGGCGTGTGGGAGGGTACTATGTACGTTGGATTTTCCAAGACTACTACCAAATAGTATGTTTTCCTATTTGGTAGGTTGGGAGGTATGTCAAACCTACCAATTTGTTAGTAGTCTTTGCAAATCCAACGTCAAGGCTGCGTAACAAATTGGAGGCGGACATCCAAGCCCATAACAACCAAATACCAATGCACAAAATATGAATGACCAAGAACACAAAATAGACAAGAGAGTTTAATAAAAAGAGTGAAAAACTGAGAAGTTATAAAAGAGCAGTTTTTACAGTGTGTCTTAGTCATTCATATCATCTGAGAAAACTTGAAAAATCTGCAACAGTACTGTACAAAAATCCATTTCTTCTGAAGCGCAGATATTTACAGCATACCAACCTACACATATGGGAAAAGTAGGTCACATGGGACATATACTGTATACAGAATATATAAATATCCCCAGGCTCGTGACCACTGTGTCCGTAACCCGTACCCCCCCCCCCCCCCCTTTCCAAAGAAAACAAGAAAACAAAAATGGACGAGAGGGGAGCCCCAGAACCCAGCCTGGGCACCAGGAGACGAGACTACCGAGAGCGACCACCAGCCCGGCGGTTCAGACGACGGACATGGAGAGGGAGGAGGAGACGAAGGGTGTGACCGAGGACCACAAACGCACAAGGTAATGTCGGGCAATGACCGACTGTGCAGGAACCGTAGGGAGGCAGCAGAGGAACGAAGAACATGCGCAGAACCCCAACAAGCAGGTAATTCGGCATGAAACACCCGACAAAGGAGGCGTCCAAGCGGCATCCTCGACAACCCCCCATCAGTCCTCGGTGACACCCACACAGCCGGCACCACAGACTCCAAATATGTGTGCCAGGAGTACACCGGGCATCACACAACGCGAGCACAGCCACGTCGGAAAGCCAGCGGCAGCCAGTCCCGCCACCCGACTACCAGAAACCAGTGCCACAATGGACAAAGGACTCCCGAGCAACAGCACCGGCGAAGCGTCCTGTGTGTATATTCGCGACTCCAGAAGGTACAGAGTCCAGTCCAAAGCCCACAGAGGAGGGGGCTGGCGTGGCGGCGGTCGTGCCCGGAAGGCAGTTTTCAGGAAAAACCAGCACAGTCGGTAGAACGACCAGCCCAGCCAGAGACACAAAGACGTCCTGGATGGTAAACAGCTGGCAGCGCACAGAGCGAAACATGAAGTGAAGGGGCGCGAAGCAAACAGCGCCAAAGTCGTATGTCCCGCATCCAGCGGGACATGGAGAGTCCGACCAGGAATGGGAGGGGAAGGCAGGGAGGACCCGTCTGTGGACCGGGAGCCACCAAGCCCGCGAACGTCAACGAGGGCCCTAGGTTGCCAACCCGGACCAAGAGGAATCGCGAGACAGGCAGGGGCACCAGAAACGGGCACCCTCACCGCAGCTGAGCGCACCAAGCCTGTGCCAGCCACGGGGGCGGCAACAACCAGATCCAGCCGCGGAACTGTCTTACCCTCGGGGATGTCGCACAGCAAGAGTGCGACCGGAGGAGGAATACGAAGAGTGCCGCCACCTCGCCACATATGTCCGCGAATGCAACCAGAACCATTGCCGGGGTGCGAGACAGGAAGGAAAGGGACAAAGGCAACGTGTGCAACCCCCCTGAGGCGAACAAGGAGAGCCCCGGAACGCCCCAAGAAGCAGTCAGGTCGACGAAGACAGTATGCGGCAGCGTCCACTCTACCAGAACAGCCTGTCCGTACAACAGGCAGTCACGGGCAGGCAGGAAGCGCTCAGGGACACGCAGTGCCAGTCCGCCAGGAAGAACAACGACTCTGCGATCCCCAACAGAGGATGAGACCTGGAGGACCCCTGCACGCGGAGACCATGGACAACCGACTGAACGTTCAACCCGAAAGCCACCGACTCACCCGAAAGAGCGAACGCGTGAAGCCACAGGAAGAACAACGGCACCAACAGGCCGAGAGCATCGAATGGTAGGGGCGTGTGCCCAGATCGCCAGCCCAGACTTTGATGCCCCATGACAACCGGGAGCCCTAAGCCACCTCGCACAATGTATCTGTGACCACCCAGACCGGCAGTTGAGGGGCAGGCCAGGGCACGGCCGCAGAGAGCGAGCCCCGAGTGACCCAGTGACCGAAGGGAGACGTGGAGGGCCCCAGACTGCGGAGACAATGGACACCCCCCCCCCCCCTCCCGACAGAGTGTCCTCCCCGAAAGTCACTGACCCGCCCGTAGGGCCAGTGCGTGAACCCTCAGGAACCGTTGGACCGTTAGTCGATGAAAATGGAGAATACACCAAAGACGAAGAACAAATGAGTAATGCCCTCAATACCTTCTTTGCATCAGTTTTTACAACAGAAGACCTCAGTGATATCCCTACACCATCGCCGATTCAGATTGATAATTCAGATGTTCTAAGCAATATCACCGTTACAGAGAGAGAAGTATTGAATTGTTTAGATAAACTCAAGGTAAATAAAACGCCTGGACCTGATACAATCTCGCCTAGAGTTCTAAAGGAAGCTAAGGATGAGCTCTCTAAACCACTGACATTACTATTCAATAAATCCTTGCAGTCTGGAACTATGCCCGATCAGTGGAAGCTAGCCAACGTAACACCGATATTAAAAAAAGGCAGCAAATCCCTACCCAGTAACTATCGTCCAATTAGCTTAACCTCAGTTGTATGTAAAATGCTAGAAACGGTCATACGAGACAGACTCGTAAATCACTTAGAGGAAAATAACATACTTAAAGATACTCAACACGGCTTTCGTAAAAAACGTTCCTGTTTAACAAACCTCTTAGACTTCTTCCACGATATCCTCAACCTCTACGATGAGAGTAAAGCTGTAGATATTATATACCTTGATTTTCAAAAGGCCTTTGACAAAGTTCCCCACAAACGTTTACTGCTAAAACTAAAAGCGCATGGAATACAAGACGGTGTGTTGAAATGGATAGAAAATTGGCTCAGCGACAGAAAGCAAAGAGTAGTCATAAACGGTAAGGCATCAAAATGGACCAATGTAAGTAGCGGGGTACCCCAGGGATCGGTACTAGGACCAATTCTCTTTCTAATTTACATTAACGACATAGATGAGGGTCTCACCTGTACAATCTCAAAATTTGCTGACGATACAAAAATTGCAAATAGCGTACTCTCAAAAGAACAAGTTGACGATATACAACACAATCTAGATAAATTGTCATGTTGGGCCCAAATTTGGCAAATGAGTTTCAATGCGGATAAATGTAAAGTACTACATATCGGATACCTAAATGAGAAAGCAAACTATTCGATGAATGGCACTCAGCTTAAGAATGTAAACAGAGAAACCGATCTGGGAGTAACAATATCGAGTAACCTAAAACCGAGTCAACAATGTTCAGAAGTTGTTAAGAAGGCAAACAAAATAATTGGCTTTATAGGCAGGTCATTTGAGCATAAATCCAAAGAAGTTATCCTAACCCTTTACAATTCATTAGTCCGCCCTCTTCTGGAATACTGCGTTCAATCCTGGTGCCCTTATTACCAAAAAGATATAAACAAGCTAGAACGAGTTCAACGTAGAGTTACCAAAATGATACCTAGCCTAAAGAACAAACCATACGAAGAGCGTCTTAGAGAATTAAATCTATTTCCTTTAACCCAGCGCAGATTAAGAGGTGACTTAATTCAAGTGTTCAAAATCATCAAAGGCATCGACAATATGAACTGTAGTAAGTACTTCACTATCGACCAATCTAATTACACGCGGGGAAACGGTTGCAAAATTATTGGTAAATCTTTTAACTCACACGAATCTAAGAATTTCTTCTTCAATCGAGTTGTCAACTTGTGGAATGGGCTTCCCCGAAACGTTATAGACTGCATCACCGTTGATTCATATAAACTCCGCCTAGACAAATATCTCGCATCAAACCCGCGACTGACTGCGTTTGTAAATGAATAACTTTATTTTATCCCCCCCTCAGTTACTAACCCATCTGTCCCCTACTAACTTCCTAATCCTGCCACAGACATTAGTTCCAGGGCAGTAATTCCCTTTCCAATGTTCCCTTACCCACTCTAAACCACTGTTTGGACACTTGATCCTCAGTGTTTTGGAGGACAAGCAACCTAGAAGGGTCACTAGATCTGTTGTTGCTTGATTTCCTTTGTAGTCCTTTGTAGAAGAACAATGTCACCAACAGGTCGAGAGCGTCAACGTGCAGGGGCATGTGCCCGACCACCAGCCCTGATGGTGAAGTTCCATGGACTAGTGGGAGCTCCAAGCCACCACGCACAACGAATCAGTGACCAACCAGAATGTCGGTGGTGGGGCAGACCAGGGCCCTGGTGGCGAGAGAGAGCTCTGAGCGACCCAGAATACCAAAGGGTCGGTAAATGGCTCATGGGACTAGCCACAACCTGGAACGTGGAGGTCGACAGGGAGCGTGTCCAGTGCGTACCGAGCCAGGGTGCTGGAGACTATCCACCAAACGTCCAGGTAAAGCAGGAGTCGGATACCGTCTCGCAGGAAAGGATCCAGAGCCTGTATCACCAGCATAGTGCCAAAATGCACCTGGTAGCTCCAGCGACATCACCAACGACAGAGGTCGCATCGTCAGTCGGACCAGGAGTACAAACAGCACGCGAAACCGAGTGCTCATGAGAGAACTGGCGAGGGTCGACAGAACCAGTACCGGACTCATCGCGCCCCAGGCAGTCTACGGTACCAGGAATACATGAGAGAGGAAAATCCTGTGGCCGGGATGCACCACCGGAATTACCCTGTGTCCGTGCATGGATGCGACCATGGTGGCCACGTTGCTAGGGTAGATTCCTCCTGGGAACCGTGCCGCCCCACGTGCCTCGCGGCCAGTGAAGATGGGCGCAAGGGAGATAAAACAGTGGGGACTCCCGCGACAAAGTAAGCAACCCTGTCTGAGAGGCGAGAAGGAGACCGACCTGGAGAGCCGACACATGCTGAGACGTGGAAGCCCCTCCGAAACGGCTCTGAGTGCCCCGAGCAACCTCTACCACTCCCCCCCCCCCCCCCTTTTTCTGACGAAAAGGGCGTGTCACGCCACGACCCGTTCGGAGGAGTCCACCCCGACGAAGCGCGACCAGAGGGAGAGGCCTGACTGGCCTAGCGCCAGCGGGGCCAACGCGATGAGGCCCGGCCGAGCGGGCAGACAGCGTATAGTACAATACTCTGACCGTGACATGGCACGACAGAGTGCCTTAAGCAGGGGCAGCCGACAGGGAGGCGTGCAGCATCCAGGTGGAACGGAGCAAACAACCCCGTCGTAGACAGAGCGCAGAGTACAGCAGTCCCAGATGCACAGCGAACAGGGCGCCGCAGCAGACCGTGGACCGGACGGCGAGGCAATGGCGAGCAGCCTCGCACAGCACCACCGGTAGCATGGGGACGAAAGACATAGCGAGCTGGAGGAAAATCTGCCGCACATAGCCCATAGCGTGGCGAAGGGTACGCTGAGGCACCGCCTAGGCAAGACGGGGGAGTTGAACGGAGGGCAGCAGGTGCCCAATGACAGAGGCCACCAAGTCCACCACCTGCCGGCGCAAGGCAAAAGCCGAGAGCCGCCCCCTCGGGGTAAATACGGGGAAGAGCAAGGTTATGGTCTTTGAAAGGGGTGCAGCCACAGAGTGTGAGGTGAGATTGAACGGTCAGGTTATAGAGAATATTAGCTCATTTAAGTATTTGAGCAGTGTGTTGAGTAAAGATGGGAGTATGGATGAAGAAGTGCGGGAGAGGGTGCAACAGGGGAAGAGGGTTGTAGGAACGCTGAAAACAGTAACAAGAAATAGGGTGATCAGCATGGAAGTAAAGAAATCCTTGCATGACAGTGTGGTAATCCCGACATTGACTTATGGGAGCGAAGCATGGACGTTGGTGAAGAGACTCAAGCCAAGAGGAAGAGGGGTGGAAATGAGTTACTTGAGAAGTGCGTGTGGAGTTACGTGGAGGGATAGACAGACGAATGAGGAACTACGAGAGAGGTGTGGTGTGGATGTAGATGTGCTGGAAAGTGTGAAAAGGAACACTTTGAGATGGTTCAGCCATGTGGAACGTATGGGAAGTGAGAGAATGACTAAGAGACTGTACGAGAGTGAGGTGGAAGGACAGAGAGAGAGAGGTAGACCGAGTGAGAGGTGAAAGGATGGAGATAAGAAGTATATGAGTGAAGGCGGTGCTGGATGGGAGGAGGGGCGTCGACTGACAGGAGACAGAGGTGCATGGGGCTGTTTCGTTCGTGGCCACCTCTTCAGGGATCGCAGCGTCCGGCAATAGATAGATAGATAGATAGTGTGCCTGCATTATTATTATTTCTAATCTGTGCATATAACCTGCATTCACCAATGCTGTACAGTATATTAATCTAATTAATTAATTTCACTCCCAACACTAAGCACCTCCCAGGGATTCAAACCTGGGATACCACATACAGATTTTAAAACACTCTAACCGTTACTCCACCAAGACAGGTAAAGGTTAAGTACATGACTACGATTGATATATATATTTATCAAATACTGAATATTAATCTAATAATGTACTCGGACCCAACAACACACTGAATAGCGTAATGTTTATGTAAAAGGAAAGAGCAATTTATGGGCCCCTCTCAACTATATTTAGGTTCGGTATCATATTTTCATTACCTTAAATACCGGTAGCTGTTTGACAGTGCTGGGATGTTAGCCATGTAGCCAGTAGCCAGTATAAGTGGGAATTAGCCATGTAGTAGCTCACCAATTCCTTATAAGCAGATCTTCACTTGCAGGCTTGTAACAGGAAAGGCTTCCGGCAATATAAACCATATGCCTCATTGCAACTTTGGGTTCTCAGTGTGTTGACTGTCTTTCAGAACTACAAATCTGCACCTATTCAAAATAGTCATCGATGGGTAACCTACACACTGACTAAGCAATATTAATTAGGCCTTTAACCCTTGGGATCTGGGGGGCCTCATATGAAGTTTGGTATTTTCAAACTTCATAATTCAGTAGCTACTGATTGAGACCACCTAGAGCAGTCCATTTTTTTTCAAATTGTAGAACGTTTTCTTGTCTGTAGACTGCCGTTGAGATGACATCGCTACGTTGCGTGGTTGCTGAGTTCTGATGATTATATCGGCGACTTTTTAGCCGCGCATTTTGCCTCACATGAGGCCTCCCAGATTCCAAGGGTTAAGCCACCTACCATACTTAATATGGACAGCTCGGTCTAGCGATTTGTGGCAAATGTCCAGTTAAGTCCCTGTAACAAGGGCACGCCCTAGCCCTGTCAATCAAGGGTGTGTACGGCGTTAAAAACTGCATCATCATCTGCGTAATTTTTTTTTATAATATTGCCTGCCATTTTACTGAAAGTAGGTAAGTTGTTAAACATTCCATTTCCTTTGTCCTTGCCTTATCCCTACTTAGCAATCTTTACTTACTAATGTAAGTGGTTGTTTTTTTCTAATTGTCCTTTAGGATTTATATTTACCAATCCTATTCACAATATTTAGTGTTGAACTTAACCCTCTCACATCCTTATTCTTACAGTTTCTTACAGTAGATCCTCTGGAAAAAGGCAAACTATGCCTGTGTATCCAGCTCAGTACCAGTACTTGCACTGCTGCGGTCGTTCACGGTGTTGGCGGCGGCGGTAGCAGACGCAACATTTTTACTATTCTGTATTTTTGTTTTATAATCAAACTTCAAATCTTGTCTTCCCCATGCTTTATCAAGATTACTTTCAAACTCCCTTATTGATTCGGAATCGACTACATACTAGGGCAGTGCGTTCCACTCATTTACCACTCTATCACAAAATGAGTTCTTTGCCTTCTCAAGCCTATTTCTTTCTTTGTAAATTTTCTTAGAGTGTCCTCTCGTTCTTGTTCCCTCCCGCATCAAGAAGATACCTTCACACACATCCTCATCGTACTTTCCTAACACTATCTTAAAAGTCTCTATCATATCCCCTCTCTTTCTCCTATATGCCAGTGTCGGAAGCCCCAGTGTCCTCAACCTCTGCTCATAGCCCGCGCTCTTCAACGTTGGTACCAGCTTGCTAGCTCTCCTCTGCACTTTCTCCACTGCTTCTATATCCTTTACCATATATGGAGCCCACACCTGGTTCGCATATTCAAGGTGCGGCCTAACCAGCGCTGTATAGAGATTCCTGAAGATTTCGTCAAGTGACACAAATGTCCTCCTTATCAGCCCTACAATTCTATTGGCTTTGTTTATCTTTTCCGCTAAATGTTCTGAGAAATTTAACTTATTGTCTATCACTACTCCTATATCCTTTTCTGCATTCACTTCCTCCATCGCTTCATACATACTGTATCCTACCTTGTCTATCTTGCTGGTCCCAATCCGCATGTACAGTAAACTTCCGTTAATCCGAAGGGCAGCGGACCGGCTCTCGTTCGGATTAGTGGATTTTTCGGATTATCGGACTTTACCCCTATGAACCTGTGTATGACGAAAACATTGAGACATTAGGCCACCCAAATGACACAATGGTGCACACACACATATCATATGTTCATGAAATCACTTCAAAAGTTTACCATTGTCATTGTAGCCTATTACCTACTTCAAAACATTCAGATTAATGGTCAAAGGAATCTGCTGATATAAACGTCTTCTTCTTCTTCCGTCTACTAGCGAGTTTGTCTTGCTCTTGAAGATCAGATGTGGTTCGGGAAGTAATGCCTTAACAACGGCACTTCCCTGAGAGGTTCTTGTAATTTTCCTTTTGTGATTTTCCTTTTGTGACGTGCTCTGTTATATTATATTGTATTGAAAGCACCCTTGTCTTGTTGTCTTGAAAGCACCCTTGGGATGCTCCGATCACTGAACTATAAATAGTAGCGTATCGGAACATCCAAAGGTGCGTTTTCAAGCTCAAGACTAATACGTCCAAAGGTGCGTTTTCAAGCTCAAGACTGAATGCGCTTGCAGAAAATGCGGTGCAAGCCAGTAGCGCATCGGAGCGTCCCAAGGATGCGTTCAAGAGCAAAACAAACTCTCTAGCAGACGATGTGGAAGAAGAAGAAGACGAAGGTGTTTACGATTATATCAGTAGCTTCCTTTGACCATTAATCTGAATGTTTTGAAGTAGATAATAGGCTACAATGACAATGGTAAACTTTTAAAGTGAATTCATGAACATATGATATGTGTGTGCTCCATTATGTGTCATTTGAGTGGCCTAATGCCTCAAAAAGGGGACTTTGGGACTTCTTGAAATTCGGACCATCGGGTGAATTCGGATTTGGCCTCAAATTGAAAAATTCGGACTATTGGGAGATTCGAATCATCGGTCGTCGTCGGATTAACGGACTTTTACTGTACTTGCATTTTTTTGGATGAAAAGGCATTAACCAATGCTCAGACCATCCCTTCATGCCCTCCACATCTCCTTGAAGCAAACCCATATCTTCCTTACTCCTCACTCTTCTATACAGCTTAGTGTCATCCGCATACAGGTATACCTCACTTCCATTAGTTATAACTTCAGGCAAGTCGTTGATAAATATAACGAACAGCAGTGGTCCCAACACAGATCCCTGAGGTACCCCACTTGTAATTTCCCTCCACCCCAAGCCTATTCCATTCACCAGTACCCTCTGTCTCCGATCTTTCAGGAAGGCTTCTATCCTTCCACATTTCTCCCCTATATTATAGCTTCTAACTTTCTCTATTAACCTTTAATGTGGGACCTTATCAAAGGCCTTCATAAAATCGCAATATACCACGTCTATTACATCACCATCTTCTAGAATTTGCATCCAATCATCTACCACCTTAATTAGCTGTAGTACCGTCGACCTCCCCGGCAAGAATCCGAACTGTCTCCCACTGAAAAGTTGGTTTGACTTCATATGATCCATTATTCCTTCTCTAATTACCGTTTCCATTAGTTTACACACAACACTTGTCAAACTGACTGGTCTATAATTCCCTGGGTCATTTCTCTTTCCCTTCTTAAATATAGCTGTTATGTTCGCCTCTCTCCAGTCCATCGGGATTTGTCCTGTATTAAACGATACCTCAAATAACATTTTCAATGGCTCTACTAACATCTCCCCTCCTTCCTTTATGATTCTTAGAGGTTGCCAGATTAGCAATAAGAAATAGATTACTCTCACTCTTATAATTACCTCTCCAAAATTAGTTTTCTGCCCACAGCTAACTCAAAGACAACTGCAGAGTTTGAAGTAAATAAACTAAAGGTTTATAAATACCACGGACGGTAACAAAGGCTTTAAAGTATCCCTAATAGGCTCAAAAATTGCGTCAGGACGTGAGAGGGGTAAGGGGGTACGTGTTATTTATTTATTTATTTATTTATTTATTTGTATTTTTGTTTCCTCCCTAGGCCTCCATCAAGCTTAAACAAAACATCCTCAGGATCCCCATTTGAGATTAATTTGTACATTTTTGGTAGAAAAATGTCCCAGCTGAAGGCCAGTTCCTCCAAAATAACAGGCTCGCTGTCGCTCACCAGGACATTTTTTATACCTAAATGGCACGAAAGGTCTTAATATTGACAAAGAAATGGGGCGAAAGGTTTTAATATCAACAAACTAATGGGGCAAATGTCTTAAAATCTCAAACTATTGAGGCTAAACATGAGGGAGAAGGGAGTCCAGAAAAAACAACTACAGTACCTCCCCCTTAATTAAGTGGCAGTCCTTCAAAAATTTGTAAGACCATGTGTGAGCAGAAAGCTCAACCAGGCCATGTTACGATATAGATTTTTTTTTTCTCGTTCTTGTTGGGATTAAGGGATAAATTGGATGCCACAACGCCAATTGTTACCTTATCCTTGTATCACCTCTTGGAGGTTTTATACTGTATTAGTTTTTGTTTTGTTTTGTTTTCCTACATTTACAATACACACCTTATTTATCAATTGGCAGATATTACTCTATTATTTGTTTCATTGCTGGACTCTAACAACAATGCTCCAGAGTGGTGTCAGGATAGTTACTCGCGTTGATTGTTATCAGAAGCTCAACAATGCCACATTTTACTTTATTTTAAATTTTAAATATACACCTTATTCAACAGCTGGCAATACAATACCTTATTTAGAACTTTTATTTACATTCACATATCATTGACAACAACTGGCAGACATTACTACAATACCTTATCTACTATTTCAGTGCTGGACTTCAACGACAATCCTCCAGAGTGGCGCCAGGACAGTTACTCATGCCGTGTATCATCAGAAGCTCAGCCAGGTCACATTATAACAGCCATGTCTGCCCACGACCCTGACTCTGGCCTTCCACAACATCTCACCTACGATATTCACTCGGGTGATCGTCACGGCATCTTCAGAGTCGATCCTCTCACAGGTTAGAATATAATTATGTTATTATTGGCCAACTATATTCTATTTAAAGTTATAAATGAATTGTGTACTTAATTACCAATAAATTAATAATACTGTAAATTAATAATAAAGACACAACCCCAACTTCACACCAGAAATTCAAAACCTCATCAGACAATGCGACACATTGAAACACTCCACCCAGCACCCCACACACAGGACATCCCACAACAAATCCAAGCACTCAACACACACATTAACAATAAAAAACTAGAACAACAAACACTAAGCTGGAATAACCACTTCTAAACACTTGATCACAAAACAGACCCCAAAAAACTCTACAATACACTAAACAGCATCACAGTTTCCATCAGCAACACAGTCTGTTGTTAATGCATCTCTTCAAGCCACTGTAAAATGGACATGTTTTGCAACCTTGTAGCAAGACATGGAGCATCATTGTGTTCACAAATGTTATCTTCTGCATTAACAGATATTAACCCTTTCACGCATTTATGACGCAGGGGTTGCCAGATTAGCAATAAGAAATAGAGTTCTCTCACTCTTATAATTACCTCTCCAAAATTAGTTTTCTGCCCACAGCTAACTCAAAGACAACTGCAGAGGTTGAAGTAACTAAACTAAAGGTTTCTAAATACCCCTGATGGTAACAAAGGCTTTAAAGTATCCCCAATAGGCTCAAAATTGTATCATATGTCGGAGAGGGTTAATAGTGCCATATATTTTTGTTGAGACAATCCATACATACATCTATCTATCTATCTATCTATTGCCTGACGCCGTGATCCCCGAAGGGGTGGCCACGAACGAACCGCCCCCATGCACCTCTGTCTCCAGTCCGTCGACACCCCTCCCCCCAACCAGCACCGCCTTCGTTCATATACTTCCTCACTCCATCCTTTCACCTCTCTATCGGTCTACCTCTCCCTCTTTGTCCCTCCACCTCGCTCTCGTACACCCTCTTAGTCATTCTCTTGCTTTCCATACGTTCCATATGGCCGAACCATCTCAAGTTGTTCCTTTTCACACTTTCCAGCACATCTACCTCCACACCACACCTCCTTCTTACTTCCTCATTAGTCTGTCTATCCCTCCATGTAACTCCGCACGCACTTCTTAAGTAATTAATTTCCACTGCTCTCACTCTTGGTCTGAGTCTCTCAACCAACGTCTATGCTTCGCGTCCGTAAGTCATTGTCGGGATTACCACACTGTCATGCAAGGACTTCTTCACTTCCATACTGACCACCCTATTTCTTGTTACTGCTTTCAGCGTTCCTACAACCCTCTTCCCCTGTTGTACCCTCTCCCACACTTCTTCATCCATAGTCCCATCTTTACTCAACACACTGCCCAGATACTTAAAAGAGTTGACGATCTCCATAGCCTGACCGTTCAGCTTCACCTCACACTCTGTGACTTCACCCCTTTCGAAGACCATAACCTTGCTCTTCCCCGCATTTACCTTCAAATTCCGTTTTTCGCACACTGTTGCAAACTCATTTACCAGACCCTGCAACTCCCATTCATTATCACTCATCAGAACTGTATCATCTGCAAACAGCAGTATACAGTAGGCAGCTTCCACTCGTTTCCCTCCCTTTTCAGCGATACACCAACATCCACTGCTCTTGATAGTATTTCTTTCATGACTCCATCCATATATACAGTAAACAACCACGGGGACATTACACACCCCTGTTTCAAACCAACATTCAGGTCAAAGAACTCGCTCTGCTCACTCTCCACACGTACTGACGCCTTTGCACCCTCATACATGCTCTTCACTGCTTTCAGCAACTTGCCATCTACTCCGTATATTCTAAGTACGGTACTTTCCACAAACCTTCTCTATCCACTCTGTCATAGGCCTTCTCCAAGTCCATAAAGGCAACATACACCTTTTGTTTTTTCTCCAGATGTTTCTCCACAACACAATTCAGGGTAAAAATCTGATCTACACATCCTCTTCCTTTCCTAAAACCTTCCTGCTCGTCGCCTATACATTTCTCCGTTCTCACTCTCACTCTCTCAATCACTACCCTACTGTATACCTTCCCTACTACGCTTAGAAGACATATTCCTTGGTGGTTACCACACACTCCTCTTTCCCCTTTGCCCTTATATAGGGGGACTATTATGCCAGTCTTCCAGTCATCGGGTACACTCCCCTTCTCCCATGCTAGTTTGCACATTTTCCATACCCATTCGATCACTATCTCACCACCATACCTCAACATTTCCCCACACACTCCATCTGTTCCTGGTGCTTTCCCCAACTTCACTCTTTTCATGGCTTCCCACATTTCTGACCTCCTGATCCCCACCTCCTCCTCCACTACTTCTCTTCTTCTTCCTCCCATACCATATCCAGCTATGTTTGCTGGCTCTTCATTCCTTACATTTAGAAACTCATTGAAGTACTCCCTCCATCTTTCGACTCTCTCTTGCTTCTCGGCTACATACATACATAAAATTTAAGACTGAGTGCTCCACACATACGTGCAGTTTCAGTCTCTTGTCCTAATGGCAGCGTTCCAGGCAACCTTATTAACCCTCCAGCCCCGGCTACGCATTACATAAATATTCCCCGAAACCCGGGTGTTTTGGCCGAAAAACGTCTAGGCTAGGCTACCGTATATTTGTTAATCTTCCCGCATTCCCGCGCATCCCCAAGCGTAGCTGTGTTATTTACCTGTAGAATGGCATTAAGTAGAGCTCTCTAAGTCAACTGGTTGAGTTGTGATGATGATTTCATTGGAGATAACTTTATGGCAAAAACAGACACTTTACACTACTTTTCGATACTTAACAACATACAGGCACACACGAACAAGCGACGCTCTCCTTCTTGTGGCCGGAGATGCGGGGCGTCGGTCCAGCCGGCTGTTGTTTACATGCGTCGGACCGACGCCTCGCACACGAAGCTCACAGGCTTTCAACCACTGGGTGTTCAAGAGCCCTTCCGGGTACCTGTTTTATGCTTTTTTATGGGCGTTCAAGAGCCCTTCCGTGTTGTAGGGGTTAAGGGCTGCTTCACTTGTCAAGTTTTTGGATTTGAGATCGGCACGTATAGTCCGATCCCAGGTCTTCCTCAGTCCACCCTGGTGCAGCTCCCTCCACAATCACAGACCTGCATCTTTTCACCCAATTTTGTTCATCCATTCTCTCCACATGTCCATACCATCCCAGTTTACTTGTATGCATCTCCTCGCTAATACTCATTATATTTAAACATCTCCTCAGCTCATCATTTGATATTCTATCCTGAAGCCTGGCCCCACACATCCATCTCACCATTCTCATCTCATTACGTTCCATTCTGTTGACATCCTCTACTTTAATTAACCCCTTAAAGGTGAGCTGTATGTAATGGACACCCTACCGCCAGGCGACGATATTAGGCCCCATTCCCACCTAAAATCGTAATTTTACGATAAATATCGTTATTACTTATTCATATGCGCCTATTTTACGTTTAATATGAAGATAGTAACATGTAACAATAATAAAACAAGTGGGAATAGTGTTTGGATGGTCAAAATCGTGAATTATTGCCGACCGGTCCATTCATGAAATGTGGAGGGGAGCGAGGCAAACCCTCCCCTCGCGAGGCCTGAAGCCTGACTGACTGACTCACCCACTCTCTCCCTTATGCAACACACTCGCTAGTCACATGACCACACCATAGAACTGGCTTGGAGATGTTGACACAAAAATATACCAATAAATAAGGGAATAACAGGAAAAATAGGTGATAATTGAAAAGGGGGGGGGGGAAGGAGGGGACTTTGACACATATGGAGGAGTGATAGGAGGTATGGAGGGGAATTATCTCACTTAATCACCATTTCACTTGTTTTAAGTGCTACCGGGGCCTTTTTTAAAAAAAAATTTTAGGCCTTACCTCTTAAGCTATAATATATGGGAGAAATGTGTGAAATGGATAGAAGCCTTCCTGAAAGATCGGAGACAGAGGGTACTGTTAAATGGAATAGGCTCGGGGTGGAGGGAAATTTCAAGTGGGGTACCTCAGGGATCTGTGTTGGGACCACTGCTGTTCGTTATTTTTATCAACGACTTACCTGAAGTTATAACTAATGGAAGTGAGGTATACCTGTATGCGGATGACACTAAGCTGTATAGAAGAGTGAGGAGTAAGGAAGATGTGGGTTTGCTTCAAGGAGATATGGAGGGCATGAAGGGATGGTCTGAGCATTGGTTAATGCCTTTTCATCCAAAAAAATGCAAGTACATGCGGATTGGGACAAGCAAGATAGACAAGGTAGGATACAGTATGTATGAAGCGCTGGAGGAAGTGAATGCAGAAAAGGATATAGGAGTAGTGATAGACAATAAGTTAATTTCTCAGAACATTTAGCGGAAAAGATAAACAAAGCCAATAGAATTGTAGGGCTGATAAGGAGGACATTTGTGTCACTTGACGAAGAAATCTTCAGGAATCTCTATACAGCGCTGGTTAGGCCGCACCTGGAATATGCGAACCAGGTGTGGGCTCCATATATGGTAAAGGATATAGAAGCAGTGGAGAAAGTGCAGAGGAGAGCTAGCAAGCTGGTACCAACGTTGAAGAACGCGGGCTATGAGCAGAGGTTGAGGACACTGGGGCTTCCGACACTGGCATATAGGAGAAAGAGAGGGGATATGATAGAGACTTTTAAGATAGTGTCAGGAAAGTACGACGAGGATGTGTGTACTTACACTAGTTGTACTGTACTTACACTAGTTGTATTTGCGGGAGTGATCATGCTCGTTAATTCCCGCCTCCTAAGATATGTTTGTCATACCGTGCTTTGAAACTATGCACCGATGGTGCAGACACTACTTCGGCTGGCAATTTGTTCCACCCACTAATCGAGTTGGTAGGAAATCTTTTACTTTTCAGATCAGATTTACTATTAAGCACTTTTAGTTTGTAGCTGTGACCTCTTGTTCTCTCACCTCCATCCCTCTCTATGAAGTTTTCTTGGTCGATTTTGTCAATACCTCTAACACATTTGTATATTTGAATTTGCTGTCCTCGTTTCCTTCTCTGTTCCAGTGTAGGTAGATTCAATCTCTCGAGCCTCTCTTGGTACTCCAAATTTTCCAAATCTGGGATCATCCTCGTAGCTGCTCTCTGTACCCTCTCAATTTTGTGGATATGTTTCTTCATGTGAGGGGACCACACTACAGATGCATATTCCATCCTGGGTCTTATTATTGCCGTTATTATTTGTTTCATGGTGTTTTCATTAAGATAATTGAAAGACATCCTGATATTTGCCAATAGTGCTAGTGATTCTCTCACTATCTTATTTACGTGGCTTTCTGGAGACATGTTATCCTTAAATTCTATCCCCAAGTCTTTTTCTTTTTCTGCTTTGGGAATCACTTCGTTTCCTAGTTTATAATCTTTTCTAGGTCTGTACTTGCTTTTACCCATTTCTAGAGTCTTACATTTCCCTGCATTGAACTCCATATTCCATTTGATGCTCCATTCATGGATCTTTTGCAAATCTGCTTGGAGCTCAAGGCAATCCTCCTGGGTTCTGATCGTTTAAGCAGCTTAGCATCGTCCGCAAACATGCTCATGTAGCTTGTTAGTCCCTCAGGTAAGTCATTTACAAATATTAGAAACATGATTGGGGCTAGGACAGATCCTTGTGGTACCCCACTCGTAATTTGGGTCCAGTTTGACAATTTCCCCCTTACTGTTGTTCTCATCTGTCTTCCGCTAAGGTAGCTCTCCATCCATTTCAGCAGTTTGTCTCCTACTTTTCCCTCATGTTTTAATTTCCACAGCAATCTCTTGTGTGGAACTTTGTCAAATGCCTTTTTAAAGTCTAGGTAGGCACAGTCTACCCATCCTTCCCTCTTGTCCACTGTGTCTATTACTCTAGAGTAAAAACTCAACAAGTTGCTTACACATGATCTGCCTCCTCTGAATCCAAATTGTCGGTCAGTAATTAATCTTTTGGATTCCAGGTAGTTCACCCATTTGTCCCTTATTAATCCTTCCAGAATCTTCATGAGGATGCTCAATAGTGATACAGGTCTATAGTTCAGTGGTTTATCTCTGCTTCCTCCCTTAAATATAGGAATAATGTTTGCTCTTTTCCATTCTGTAGGTACTATTCCTGTGGCCAATGAATTGGTCATTATGTCATATAACGGTATACTCAGTTCCTTGGCATTTTCTTTAATAATCCAGCCTGATACTCCGTCCGGTCCAGCGGCTTTGTTTGGATCCACCTTACTCGTTTTGTCTATGAGCTCTGGTCTGTTAAATGTGACTTCCGGCATTTCCTCTGTACCTATCTCATTGGTTTCTGGTGCAATGAATTCTCCTTCTTTTGTAAATACTGATGCAAAATTTCTATTTAGTTCTTCCGCAATCTCCGTATCCTCTTCTATGATTCTGTTTCCACTTTTAATCTTTACGATCGTGGCTTTTATCTTCCTTTTGCCGTTTACAAACTTGAAAAACATTTTTGGATTCTTTTCATAGTTCTCCACTATCCCTTTCTCATGGTTTGCCTCTGACCTCCTCCTCATTTCTGTGTATTTGTTTCTCTCCTCTTTATACTTTTGCCTGTTATCTTCCGAATCCCAGTTTCTCATCTTTTTCCAGGCTTTGTTTTTTGCTTCCTGTGCTTGCCTACATTCGCGGTTAAACCATACTTTGCGATTACTTTTTTTCCTTTTATTAATGTACTTAGGGACAAAAGTTTTTATACCAGTATCATAGATCTCCATGAATGCCTTGAGTTTTTTGTCTACCTCACTTTCAGATAACACCTGATCCCAATTTTGTGACTTGAAAAAATCCCGTAGTCCTTCGAAATCGGTTCTGGAATACATCCAGTAATTTTCCTTGTGCTTTTCCCTTCCCTTGGGTAGATTATACTTCAATAGTAAGTCTATGTCTAGAACTGCATGGTCGCTTTTTCCTAGTGGCATAGGTACTGAATACTTTGAACCTCCTCCTCCCTTCTTGTGAATAGAAGGTCCAATCTAGCTGGTTGATCACTTCCCCTTACTCTTGTTGACTCTTTTACATGTTGGTATATAGAATTTTCCATGGCCATACTTAAAAATTCATAGCCCCAACTTTCCTCCCCTGCTCCGGCTTCAAGATCTTCCCAATTCACTTCCTTGCAATTAAAGTCCCCACAAATGACTATTTCATCCTTTGAAGCCAAGATATTTCCTAGCACACTAATTGTTTCCTTACGCATTAGGCTATGCTCCTCCTTACCCCATGTCTTTGTCTTGGGAGGTACATATGCTACTATCACCACTATTTTTCGTTTCCACCAATCTCTATTGCTAAAACTTCTGCTGTTGAAGTTTCTAGTTTTATCTCAGACACAATCAAATCTTTCCTAGTAAGGATGCACACTCCACCTCCATGTCAAAATTTTCTGTCCCTCCTCCAAATCCTGTATTCAGACCATCCTAGCAAATTTATATCAAGGTCTTCTCTTAGTTTTGTCTCAGTGTGACATACTATTTCTGGTTTCTTAGTATTGAGTAAGTCTGTTAGTTCTAGTTTCTTAGAGATTAGCCCATCGACATTGCTATTTAGAATCCTTATACTTTCTAGTCCCCCATTACCTGCTCCAAGCGCCTTATCTGCGGCGGTCTGTTCCCTACCCTCTTTTACTTTTAGTTTCTTTTTACCGAAAGTTTCATAATCTTCCCCTTTCTTACTCCGTAAAAAAACTTATTCTTTTCTTGCTCTGTCCTCTTGCTATTTTCCTCCTTGGCGGTTTTCCTTAGTTCAGCCTCCTTCTTTCTCTCTTCTTCTGGTAAGTCTCGCCTGATGTAGATTTTGTCCTTACCCTCTAACCCTTTTAGCCTAGCCGCTACTGCCATGATTTCATCACATGTCCTTCTTGACTTAAATTCGATTTTTACCAGTCTATTGTATTCCTTTGTATATTTTCCCAGCCTAAACATGTCTGATATTTCCTCCTTCCAGGTGTCCTCCTCATCTTTAATAGATTCCAGAATCTTGTTGATGCGACCTTCATCCTGCTCTTTTCGTTTTATCCAGTCTAGTTCCTCCTTTTCTTCCACCCCTGATATTATGAGGCAGTTAGCCCTACGACTTTCTTCCTGGATGGCCTGAGAGTTTTTGTGGATGCCTTGCTTAACCATACTTTTTACCTGGTCCTTTATCCTAACATCTTGCTGTTTCTGTTCATCCAATATCTTCCTGAATTCGTCACTGTGTGCCTTCCTTACACTGTCTAAATCTTTTACCACTTGGTCTCTAGTCATGCCCCAAGCATTTTTACCTTCAGAGATACTGGTGTCTAGCCTAGTCATTATCACTGCCTTTTCTCTCTCAACGAACTCCAACCTGTTCTTCAACTCACCATTCTCTGTAACAATTTCCTTCTTAACTATCTCCAAGCCGGTCACTCGGTCCTCCAAGTTCTTGATTTTGTTCAACAGCATGAAGCAAAATTTTCCAGTGTCCTCAGTCGTCCATGTAGTCATGAAACCGGGAAAATCCGGCTCTCCCTCCGATTCGTCACTCCCGCCTTTATCACCCCTCCCCCCCTCAGCCCCCTCGTCACCTTCATTCACCATCTTCCCCACCTATTTCCTCTTGAAGTTGGAACCAAATATCTTGCCTCTTGTGCTGGGTAATACTTACATAGGCCATATACTTTTACCCACCATACTGAGCCGAGAACTTCCCGCGCCGAAAACAACAATATTGTGCGGACTCTTCGGATTGTTCACTCACACCCTCTAGTATTAGTCACTTATTTCCCACTTGCCAGCCGAAGTTTACTTGTTTTTTATCATCATCCTAATCCCTGGAGTCCCCTTTACACATGAATAAGAGATAGAATATAGCTCACTCCCGCCTGCAACCATGTAAGTAGAAATCAGCTGGAGCCTGTGGACCGCTTCCTCTCGAGTCAGCTGTTGTCTCGTGTGTGAAGGTATCTTCTTGATGCGGGAGGGAACAAGAACGAGAGGACACTCTAAGAAAATTTACAAAGAAAGAAATAGGCTTGAGGGAACTCATTTTGTGATAGAGTGGTAAATGAGTGGAACGCACTGCCCCAGTATGTAGTCGATTCCGAATCAATAAGGGAGTTTGAAAGTAATCTTGATAAAGCATGGGGAAGACAAGATTTGAAGTTTGATTATAAAACAAAAATACAGAATAGTAAAAATGTTGCGTCTGCTGCCGCCGCCGCCAACAGGTTTTCACACCGCAGCAGTGCAAGTACTGGTACTGAGCTGGATACACAGGCATAGTTTGCCTTTTTCCAGAGGATCTACTGTAAGAATGTAAGAATTAAGAGTGTTCTCGCCTTTGCCCACCAAAACCTCTTAAGAGTGTTCTCGCCGTTCCCGGGTTAACGGCCCATGTTTCTGAGGCTTATTCTTACAGTTGGTTCGCATATTCTAGGTGCGGCCTAACCAGCGCTGTATAGAGATTCCTGAAGATTTCTTCGTCAAGTGACACAAATGTCCTCCTTATCAGCCCTACAATTCTATTGGCTTTGTTTATCTTTTCCGCTAAATGTTCTGAGAAATTTAACTTATTGTCTATCACTACTCCTATATCCTTTTCTGCATTCACTTCCTCCATCGCTTCATACATACTGTATCCTACCTTGTCTATCTTGCTGGTCCCAATCCGCATGTACTTGCATTTTTTTGGATGAAAAGGCATTAACCAATGCTCAGACCATCCCTTCATGCCCTCCACATCTCCTTGAAGCAAACCCATATCTTCCTTACTCCTCACTCTTCTATACAGCTTAGTGTCATCCGCATACAGGTATACCTCACTTCCATTAGTTATAACTTCAGGCAAGTTGTTGATAAATATAACGAACAGCAGTGGTCCCAACACAGATCCCTGAGGTACCCCACTTGTAATTTCCCTCCACCCCGAGCCTATTCCATTCACCAGTACCCTCTGTCTCCGATCTTTCAGGAAGGCTTCTATCCATTTCACACATTTCTCCCCTATTATAGCTTCTAACTTTCTCTATTAACCTTTTATGTGGGACCTTATCGAAGGCCTTCATAAAATCGCAATATACCACGTCTATTACATCACCATCTTCTAGAATTTGCATCCAATCATCTACCACCTTAATTAGCTGTAGTACCGTCGACCTCCCCGGCAAGAATCCGAACTGTCTCCCACTGAAAAGTTGGTTTGACTTCATATGATCCATTATTCCTTCTCTAATTACCGTTTCCATTAGTTTACACACAACACTTGTCAAACTGACTGGTCTATAATTCCCTGGGTCATTTCTCTTTCCCTTCTTAAATATAGCTGTTATGTTCGCCTCTCTCCAGTCCATCGGGATTTGTCCTGTATTAAACGATACCTCAAATAACATTTTCAATGGCTCTACTAACATCTCCCCTCCTTCCTTTATGATTCTTGGGTGTATCCCATCCAGTCCCGGTGACTTACTTCTGTTCATTTTTTCTATAGCCCTTCTTATTCTAGCATGGGAAAACTCTATTAGTTCTAGTGCCGGTGCCTGTTTTTATGTCATTGCACTTCTAACACATGAGGCATACACTATAGCACCATATGGTAGGCCTAGGTGAGGATTTACACTTTGATCCAACCCACCACTGTTGTTGTTGTTGTTCCCCAGACTGCCTGGTCGAACAGCCCCAAGGCCCCGATCAAGGCCAAGGCCATAACCGAGTGCCTCCACAGAACCCTCCCTGCCTACCTCAATAAAGCCTGGGTGACCGAAGCCACTCCATGGCGGGGAGCTGAGGAGGGTGCAGAAACGCCCGGGAAACCAAAGCCCCACCCAGGGCCCTGTGCCCCTCAGCAATTATGAAGAGAAAGTTGAGGGGCAAAGGAAAAATGTGACGCTTTGGCTTCCAATCTTGGTAGATTGGGAGGTCAATCCACGGAAGAGTCAGAGTAAGCTATGGGTATGGCAGAGATCGCTCAGTTCTCACTCTGATAGACCAGCCCATCACCACTTGACTAGAACCCAATCTTCTCAGCATCAGCTAGGAAAGGCCCTAGAAAGCCGCCTTTGGCGGGGGGATAGCTCCCCTATTTCAACCCCTTTCAGGGTTGGGCACCCACCACTGTTAAGATATCTGTCTACCATGATAAATGAGTCTATCCCAGATCTCAATGTTCCTATCACATGCATGATCAGGTTAAACTGCTGATTTTAACAAGTCATTAAATGCTTGTTATTTAGTTTTAGTTCGCGACTTTTAGACACAATGGCTCCCAAAGAGTGCCTCAAAAGCCAATGGCTACACTCAGATCACAAAATTATTTACTAAATCTAGTTCAATGTTCCTGATCTTGCTATTCCACCTCAACATTGTTGAGCCCCAATAGCTGTCCAGTGCAAGTGGTGAAAGGTGAAGATGCCAAAATGCACCCCTGATTTCTTACTGCATTCAAAGGGAAAGATTTCTGTCCAGTGTATTTGACAGCACTTGTAAAGATATGATAGAGCTATACAGTCTCATAATGGTCTGAATTGAAAGTCTTTTTGAGATATACAGTCCATCCTCCTATAACGCGACTATATGGGCGGCAGAGCCCGTCGCGCACAAGAAATTTTCGTTATTAAGAGGGATGCCAAAGACCGAGCTGCCTGGAATGCCGCCATTAGGTGAACAAAAAGTGAACAAAAAGGTGTTACAAAAATTGTAACTTCCTTTTCTATGAATCTGCAAGTAGTAAGATATGATATTTACCTTATAATTGGGAGGTTTGACGTACCTCCCAACCTACCAAATAGGAAAACCTACTATTTGGTAGTAGTCTTGGAAAATCCAACGTCAAGGCTATTAACCTAATTGCAATGACGACTTGTCTATTTTGACTGCTATGTCGTCATTCCAACCGCGGTTAAAAAGAAAACGTCTAGAGTCTACTCCTTATCTTGCTCTAGGAGACGTTGTACATTAACCAAAACAACCACCGAAGGTGAAAAAAGCATAGAAGAGAAGAAAAAGGGGTTTACCTTAGTTACTGCTTAAGGCCCATCCCGTGTTCCGTCATGTGCAGATCCCTATCGAACGTGCGCATGAGCGACCCTCTCTTGTCATCACATCTCACGTCAGCAGAAGAACGCGGATGGGCAGGGGTCCGGCGTGAGGGAGGGTATTATGTACGTTGGATTTTCCAAGACTACTACCAAATAGTAGGTTTTCCTATTTGGTAGGTTGGGAGGTATGTCAAACCTCCCAATTTGTTAGTAGTCTTGGCAAATCCAACGTCAAGGCTGCATAACAAATAGGAGGAGGACATCCAAGCCCAACCTACCAAAAAAAACAATGCATAAAACAAAAGTAAGAATGACAAAGACACAATTTAAACAAGAGAGTTTAATAAAAGAGTGAAAAACTGAGGAGTAGCTAAAAAGAACAGTTTGAACACATGCCCGTCATTCATAGTAATGCAAAAACATAGACTTGTCCGAAACCAAAAAGGTACTGTACCCAAAATCCCTTTTCTTCAAAAACCAACAAAAACACTGAACACAAGAACAAAACACAATTTTCAATGTGGCAAAAACACTTATGTACTGGAACAATACATAATCCCAAACTTGCAATCCAGTGTTGCAAACCCGTACCCCCCCCCCCCCCCTTTGTCAAATAAAACAAAGGAAAAGAACGAGGGACAAGGGGGGAAGACCAGGGATCTTCGCCAGAGCACCAGGAAACACGACCCCCGAGAGCAATCACCGGCCGAGGGGGCCGAACACTGGACACGGAGAGGTAGGAGGAGATGAAGGAATTGATAGAAGACCACAAAACCGCCGAGGCGATGGCAGGTAAGGATCGACGTGGCAGGAACCGGAAGGAGGCAGCAAAGGATCTGACATCGTGCGCAGAACCCCTACAAACAGGGTGACGGGCACGAACGGTCCGACAAACGTGGCGGCCCATCTGCACCTGCGAGAGCCTCCCACCTGTCCGAGGAGACACCCACACAGCAGTACCCGAAGGCGGCGCCACAGACACAACAGAGGAGTGCAAGGCTGACACCGGGCACAACACATGGCGAGGATGCCCACGCCGTAAAGCCTGGACGGCGAAAGACTGGAAAACGGGGGCCTCCCTCCCATGCGTTGTAACAAAAGGAGGGGAGGAGGCGAACGAGACGCCATGCAAGGACGGGGAGAATCGCACGCAGTCCCGGGGCCGTGACAATGCCGCTAGTGCAGACACCCGATCCCCAGTGGCCAGAGCGATAAGGAAGAGTGGACGCCCGAGCAACGGAACCGGCGTAGCGACCCTTGTATACGTGGGTGAAGCCAGAAGGACCAGAGCCCGCCCCAGATCCCACTGCGGAGGGACCTGGCGCGGAGGCGGTCGATCCCGGAAGGCAGCCGTCAGGAAGGAATCCAGCTCCTGTGGCGGAACGACCAGCCCAGCGACGGACCCAAAGACCCCCCGGACGGCAGACAAGTGGGTACGTATAGCGTCGACTTGAAAGTGACGTGTACGGAAGAGGTGAAACAAGGAGCGTAGGACGAGGGAAGGAGAGCCAGCTGGCAGGCGGGTGGCCTGTAGCCACCTAGTAAAAGACCTCCAGCGGGACCCGTAAGTCCCCCAAGGAGAAGACGGCCAGGAACGCTGCAGGAAGTCAGTCAGGGACCGGCCAGGGACCGGCCGGGGAGCGGGAGCCACCGGGCCTCATGAACAAGCACGATGCGAAGGCCATCGAGGTCCGCAGGTCCCCAAGCTAGCCCAAGCGGAAGCCGGAGACAGGTAGAGGGACCGGACTCGGGCACCACCGCGGCAACCGGGCGTACCAAGCCCGTGCCGGCCACAGAGGCGCGAGGAGCCAGACGCAGCCGTGGTACAGCCGCAGCCTCGCGAGGACTGGGCACATCAACAGCGCGTCTGGTGGCGGAAAGATGTATATCGACCGCCACCTGTACCAGGCTACCATGAAAGCGTCCGGACCCCCCCCGGAGCGCGAGGCCGGAGGGAGAGGTCCAGAGGCAACTGGCACGGCACTCCCGATGCGAACAAGGCGACCTCCGGAACACCTCAGGAAGCCGCGAGGTCGGCGAACACAGTCCGTTTCATCGCCCATTCTACAAGAACGCCCTGCCCTCTCGACAGGGCAGAACTGTAAGAACCCCCACATTAGGAAACAGTGGACAGCTTGTCTGAGTGTCCAACCCGAAGGCCACCGACTTACCCCGAAGGGCCAGCGCGTGGTCCCGCAGGAAGAGCAAAGGAACCAACAGTCCGAGGGCATAGACGGGTAAGTGGAGGGAGACCCACCCATCTGCCGGGAAGTGGACGTCCCAGGTTCGATCGGGAACCTCACCCAACCTCGCTCGACGTATCTGTGGCTACCCAGACCGTCGGCGGGGGGGCGGTCCAGGGCACAGCCGCAGAGAGCGAGCCCCGAGCAACCCAGCGACCAAAGCATCTGCAAACGGTACTCGGGAGCGGCAGGAGCCGATCCATAGGGGCAACGGAAAAACCGCGGTGCCCATGAGAAGGAGGCGGCGTAGCCAGAGGCTCCCTAAGGGAAGGGGCAGAGCGGCCCAATGCAGCGAACCCACGAACGAGTCCCAGAGCCACCCCGGGAGGGAGACCGAGTGCAACACGGCGAAGACCTTCCACCGAAGGTGCACCGCGACTGGCAGACCCCGGGGCACCGTAGCGCCGGACAAAACCCATGCGAGACCGACCCATGGCACGACACGCGACGGGGTCAAGCGTGACTTGGGAACATCGAAGGGGAACCCTAACCGTGCGATGTTGCAAACGACTGTGAGGGCGTCGCCAATGCCCAGTCCTAGGGTTTCGGAAACTACCAACCAATCGGCCAAGGAAAACAGGAGCTGGAGCCCGCTCCTGAGGAGAGGACCCAGAGCCTGCCCCACCAGTGCGGAGGAGATCCGCGGCGCGATGTGGAGACCGAAGGGAAGGCCGTCGAACAGGAACACACGACCGGAAGTCCGAACGGCCAAGAATCGCTGAAAGCGAGGATGGAGAGGAACGAGCCAAGACGCATCCTGGAGGGCCAGCGACACTACCCACGACAGAGGGCGCAGGGCCAGGCATACCAGGGGTACCGGCAGCATCCGAAACCGTGTGTGCACGATGTGCCCGTTGAGGGCCGACAGATCCACCACCGGTCGCAGTTCGGCGACGGTACCAGAAAGACACGGGAGAGGAAAACCGGGGGACCGGCGGTCAACTCCCTCGACGCTACCCAGCTCGGGCATGGAAGTGAACACGTGGGCCACCTCTGAAGAGATGGGCCGGCGTCGGTGACAAGAGCGGAGTGGGGGTCTGGACGTCCACCTCCAGGTGAGACCCCTCCGCGCAACCCGCCGCCCCCAACGTCCCTCGCGGCCACCGAGGGGCGCAAGGGCGAAAACAACCCGAGGGAGCACCCGAGAGGAGGGGAGCGCCCCGGTCGGCCAGGCGAGAAGGAGAAAAAGGAGGCCGACCCAGAGAACCTACACATTGTGTTGACGTGGAGGTACCCCCGGTACGGGCCGTGCGGGCATGAGCGCCACGTTGACCTCCTCTACCCCCCCCAACCTCGTCGAAAAGGGCGGGCCACCCCAACCCCAGGCCGTCGCGGGGCTGACCCCGTCGAAGGGCGGCCGGAAGGGGAAGACCGGCCAGCCCCGACACGGCGGGGATGAAAGGGGCAAGAACAGAAGTGCGAGGCGGAACCGACGCACTGGCCTGCAACGTCCCAATCCTGCGCCCGTGCAAGGAGCACTTGCAGCAGCATCCCGAAGAGGACCGGCAGAAGGACGGGACTGAGAAGACCCCGCGCGCGACACAGCGCGTCGGTGCGTGACGTAAGCAGGGTCCGCAACGACACAGCGCGTCGTCGCGTGTCAGAAGCAGGGGCCGCCGACAGAGAAGCGTAGCATTCCCAAGCATCCTGCTTAAAAAAAAACGACGTATATAGCGCAGAGTACAACAAACCCTGACGAATATCCAAGGGGGCCGGCCGGCAGAACGAGGACTGTACCGTCGGGCGTTGCCGAGTAGCCGCGCACAAAACCGCCTTCAGCTCGGGAACCAAAGACACCGCGAGCCGAAGGTGGATCCGCTGAACGCGGTCCAAACCCTCGCGAAGATCGCCTGGCGCAGACGCCTCGAAAAGCCGCAGGTGGTGAACAGACGGCTGGAGGGAACCTAAAGACAAGACAATAAGTCCGTCACCCTCTGTCGCAAGGGAAAAACCTTGGCGACAGAGGGCTGATCCGGGTGAGAGAAGATCGGGGTAGCAATAGAACAAAGTTCAAGAACGGGCGCGCTTATCCAGGACCAGAACGCGCCGTCCAACCCGCCGACAGACACAAGAGGAGGCAAAATCAAGCAAATGACTCCGGGGGAGGGACTGAAGGAGAGCCGTCGACGGATTGGTGTGTGAAGTCGAAGGCCTCAGCAAACCAGGCCTCCAATGGGAGAGGGTGACCGAGCATGATGGCTAAGCCAGGCGTACCGGCGTCGCACAAACCTGTCCCATAGGAGGACAGACCCGTCAACACAGCCAGGGACTGAACAGCCGGAAGGATGTCAGGGCGGCTGAAGTCTGACCAGAGCGTAGGCCTGCAGAAGGGAGGGGGACCGTAGCAGGGGTAGGTAGGGTGAGGCGCTGAGGGTGAGTCACCATCAAGAAGCGCGAGAAGAGGGAGTCTTGCATCGACTCCAAGCGCCCGTCGATGCGTGACACAACCCAGCCCTGCATAGCCGACAATCGATCCGAGAGAGGCGACCCCCCCAAGATTGGTCGGCCCGCAGGGGCGAGCGTGAGCGGGAGCGAGACCCACGACACGAACCAGCAGCGTCGCGGCCCAAGGAAGGCGAGCGACGACGGTTGTGTCGCCGTTGAGGGACTCGTCCCCGATCACGAACGGCCGAGGGGGAAACAGCACCATCCCCCTCTTCCAGCGACACGTCAGCTCCTGAGAAAGGGGACCCCGAAACCTCGCGAAACCCCACCGAGGCAAGAGGAGCTGGGGTACACCCCTGGCGACACGGTAAGTGTAGGTCAGGAAGAGAAGAAGGAGGAGGAGCAGGACGACGGGAGTGGGAAGGCTGGCCGGGTGAAAGGAGGCCAGAAGGAGCCGCGGGGGGAAACAGAGCAAGGATCCCCGGGGCTGAGATAACAGGGCGGCCCGACACCGAGGCGGAGGAGGGAGGGACCTCCACCGTGGGACGAGACCGTGAAGGAAGAATAGGCACTGAAGCAGGTGAAGTAGGAGAAGCAACGACATCCAGGCGGACCCTCCCGGACAGTGTAGGAGGAGGGAGCAGAGGGCCAGCTACAGCATGAACAACCGCGCGCGGAGAGGACAACGTAAGAGGAAGTCGTCTGGGCTGGGGAAGCGGGCGGAAGGGAGTAGAGCCCCGACCCGGAGAGGCCAGGGGAGGGCGCACAGGGGCAGAGCCGCTAACCCCGGCCTCAGGGCGAGAACCATGACGAGGGCGATGGGCGTCATCAAGGCGATCAGGAGGACGACGAGGGGCAGTAGAGGACGGACGACGAGGCGAGCGAGAGCGTGGACGGAGCTGGGGAACCCCCCGACGATGGGACGACCGGCTGCGGGTCCCAGGGGAGAGGGCCCGAGCAGGGAGAGGGCCAGGTGAACGGCCTTCAGTCGGGTCAGGGATACCCAGGGCGACGCGGATCCGGTCGGCAACAAAGGCCGGGGAACGGTGGCCGACAGTCCTAATGTGGCGGGAGACCATCGTCCACACCGACGGAAGGGAAGCAGAGGCCACAGCCGCCGCCGAGGAACCAGGGCCGGACACGTGCCACACAGAGCAGGGAGGTAGGCCGTAGAGGACACACAGAGCAAGTGGCGCAAGTAGGACTTGTGGCTCTCCAAGCACGGGGAGCGACAACCAAGGCGAAAGCAAGGCAGCCTACCTGCACTAGAAGAACACACCATAATCAGCACGTCGAAGGAGTAAGTGGAGAGAATGTCCAAGAAGAACCAGGGAAGGAGCATGGGGAAACAGGAACACACATGCAAACAGGTATCCTTACTCACCCTAAACTGGGAGCACAGAGGTAGGTGAGGAGGGCGGCCGAGGCGGAAGAGCACTAGCAGAACCTGCAAAGATGGAAAAAGTGTTAACCACCACTCAACATCTTACATGCAGGGCCTATAACACCAGTAAAGTGCATACACCAATATAGTATCAGGCAACAAGATGACATAAAAAAAGTCAATAGTGAAAGCCAACTATTACCGCAAATTTGCGGGCCAATGGAGGCATAACCGTACCGACACCACCCTCCCGCAATTTTGCGGGACCCCCCAACGATCTCCGCAAATTTGCGGGGAGCCGAAACTCCCAGTCAAAATAGACAAGTCGTCATTGCAATTAGGTTAATAGCCTTGACGTTGAAATTGCCAAGACTACTAACAAATAGTACTGTTTAAGGTAGATCATTACACTTTTGTTATACAGTACATACATACATAATAAAGACTGATCCACACGTGAGTAGGTCATACTCACGTGTGGATCAGTCTTTATTATGTATGTATGTACTGTATAGCAAAAGTGTAATGATCTACCTTAAACAGTACTATTATAAGGTAAATATCATATCTTACTACTTGCAGATTCATAGAAAAGGAAGTTACAATTTTTTTATAAATGGTGCTTGCATGTCATTACTTCTATGCTCCTAAAATATTATATTGTTGACTTGAGGTTAATGAAGGTTCTGTGTACAGGTGTGGTGATGGTGATAACGCCTCACAAGCTGGAAAATGTAACATCCATCAACCTGAACATGTCTGTGACTGATGGCGTCCATGCTGTTTTCACTACTCTTCATGTGGCTGTTGTTCCGTCCAATCATCACACTCCCAGGTGACACCTTTTGTTTTAGTTTGTGCTGAACCTAGTACAGTAGATTTTTGTGACATTGTTTTTGTTTGTTTGTTTGGTTTAGAGACCTTCAGCAGTCCCTCAAGTATTGCAATATGAGGGATCACTATACTGTACATCCATAATATAAATATGGCTCCATCTGTCTATATCCCATTGTAGTTCTGCATGGAGCAGGTTCACTGCTCTGAAGGGCAGAATCAGCACTCTGAAAACCTGAGGATGCTATGTGGCAGGAGTTGGTATACAGTAGTTAACAGAATTGTAGTATGTTGTTATTAGTTACATCATGTTCTGTAAGGATATTGGACCCCACCAGCCAGGGATTTGGTTTCAGAATTTCTTTCCCTAGGCGAGACACCTACCATGGACAAGCACTTCCCGTTCACCTGTTTCTTTAAATTGCCTCATATTATATACTAGATTTGTATGGGTAGTATTATTTGTACAGAGTACTGTACATCCTTTCCAAGGAGAGACATTATACATTGCATATAGTATCTGTATCATTAGTACCTACAGTATAATATAAAATAAATCTGAATAACCCAGATTAACTTGCTCATATAGTAATGTTCACCCTATGTGGTGGATTGTGTTCTTTTATTTCATAAATTATATTTTAGTAAGCGTTGTTTCACATAGCGATTTTGATAAGTTAATTTGACTTTATTGGGAGGTTTGACGTACCTCCCAACCTACCAAATCGGAAAACCTACTATTTGGTAGTACCTGTAGTCTTGGAAAATCCAACGTCAACGCTATTAACCTAATTGCAATGACGACTTGTCTATTTTGACTGCTATGTCGTTATTCCAACCGCGGTTAAAAAGAAAACGTCTAGAGTCTACTCCTTATCTTGCTCTAGGAGACGTTGTACATTAACCAAAACTACCACCGAAGGTGAAAAAAAGCATAGAAGAGAAGAAAAAGGGGTTTACCTTAGTTACCGCTTAAGGCCCATCCCATGTTCTGTCATGTGCAGATCCCTGTCGAACGTGCGCATGAGCGACCCTCTCTTGTCATCACATCTCACGTCAGCAGAAGTACGCGGATGGGCAGGGGTCCGGCGTGAGGGAGGGTATTATGTACGTTGGATTTTCCAAGACTACTACCAAATAGTAGGTTTTCCTATTTGGTAGGTTGGGAGGTACGTCAAACCTCCCAATTTGTTACATCCAAGCCCAACCTACCAAAAAAAACAATGCATAAAACAAAATTATGAATGACAAAGACACAATTTAAACAAGAGAGTTTAATAAAAGAGTGAAAAACTGAGGAGTAGCTAAAAAGAACAGTTTTAACACATGCCTGTCATTCATAGTAATGCAAAAACATAGACTTGTCTTAAACCAAAAAGGTACTGTACCCAAAATCCCTTTTCTTCCAAAACCAACAAAAACATTGAACACAATAACAAAACACAATTTTCAATGTGGAAAAAACACTTATGTACTGTAACAATACATAATCCCAAACTTGCAATCATGTGTTGCAAACCCGTACTCCCCCCCCCCCCCCCCCTTTGTCAAATAAAACAAAGGAAAAGAACGAGGGACAAAGGGGGAAGACCAGGTATCTTCGCCAGAGCACTAGGAAACACGACCCCCGAGAGCCATCACCGGCCGAGGGGGTCGAACACTGGACATGGAGAGGTAGGAGGAGATGAAGGAATTGATAGAAGACCACAAAACCGCTGAGGCGATGTCAGGTAAGGATCGACTTTGCAGGAACCGGAAGGAGGCAGCAAAGGATCGCACATCGCGCGCAGAACCCCTACAAACAGGGTTACTGGCACGAAAGGTCCGACAAATGTGGCGTCCCATCTGCACCAGCGAGAGCCTCCCACCTGTCCGAGGAGACACCCACACAGCAGTACCCGAAGGCGGCGCCACAGACGCAACAGAGGAGTGCAAGGCTGACACCGGGCACAACACATGGCGAGTACGCCCACGCTGGAAAGCCTGGACGGTGAAAGGCTGGAAAACGTGGGTCTCCCTCTCATTCGTGGCAACAAAATGAGGGGAGGAGGCGAACGTGACGCCATGCAAGGACGGGGAGAATCGCACGCAGTCCCGGGGCCGTGACAATGCCGCTAGTGCAGACACCCGATCCCCAGTGGTCAGAGCGACAAGGAAGAGTGTACGCCCGAGCAACGGAACCGGTGTAGACGTGGGTGAAGCCAGAAAGTCCAGAGTCCGCCCCAGATCCCACTGTGGAGGGACCTGGCGCGGAGGCGGGCGTTCCCGGAAGGCAGCCGTCATGAAGGATTCCAGCTCCTGCGGCGGAACGACCAGCCCAGCTACGGACTCAAAGACCCCCCGGACGGCAGACAAGTGGTTACGTATAGCGTCGACGTGAAAGTGACGTGTACGGAAGAGGTGAAACAAGGAGTGGAGGACGAGGGAAGGAGAGCCAACTGTCTGGCGAGTGTCCACCTAGTAAAAAGACCTAGTAAAAGACCAGCGGGACCCGTAAGTGCCCCAAGGAGAAGTCGGCCAGGAATGCATCAGGAAGTCAGGCAGGGCCCGTCCGTGGACCGGGAGCCACCGTGCCTCATGAACATCCACGAGGCGAAGGCCAACGAGGGCCGCAGGGCCCCAACCTAGCGCCAGTGGAAGTCGGAGACAGGTAGAGGGACCGGACTCGGGCACCACCGCGTCAACTGGGCGTACCAAGCCCGTGCTGGCCACAGAGGCGCGAGTAGCCAGACGCTTCCGCGGTACAGCCGCAGCCTCGCAAGGACGTTGCACAGCAACAGTGAGTCTGGTGGCGGAAATATGTATATCGACCGCCACCTGTTCCAGTCTACCATGAAAGCGTCCGGAACCCCCCTCCGGAGTGCGAGGCCGGAGGGAGAGGTACCGAGGCAACTGGCGCGGCACCTCCGATGCGAACAAGGCGACCTCCGGAATACCCCAGGAAGCCGCGAGGTCTTCGAACACAGTCCGTTGCATTGCCCATTCTACAAGAACGCCCTGTCTTCTCGACAGGGCGTCCGCCCACAGGGTGGCAGGCCCGGGCAGGGAGGAGGCATGCAGGGAGAAGGTGTGTCGGTCCGCGAGGAAGAACAACTTCACCGAGATCCCCAATAGAGTCAATGACCTGGAGGACCCCCGCTTTAGGAAACAGTGGACAGCTATCTGAGTGTCCATCCCGAAGGCCACCGACTTTCCCCGAAGGGCCAGCGCGTGGTCCCTCAGGAAGAACAAAGGAACCAACAGTTCGAGGGCATAGACGGGTAAGGGGCGTGAGTCCCACCCATCTGCCGGGAAGTTGACGGCCCAGGTTTGATGGGTAACCTCACCCTACCTCGCTCGACGCATCTGTGTCTATCCAGATCGTCGGCGGGGGGGGCGGTCCAGGGCACAGCCACAGAGAGCGTGCCCCGAGCAACCCAGTGTCCGAAGTGTCCGCGAATGGTACGCGGGAGCGGCAGGAGCCGATCCATAGGGGTCAACGGAAACACCTCGGTGCCCATGAGGAGTAGGTGGCGTAGCCTGAGGCTCCCTAAGGGAATGGGCAGAGCGGCCCAATTCAGCGAACCCACTAACGAGTCCCAGAGCCACCCCGGGAGGGAGACCGAGTGCAACACGGCGAAGACCTTCTGCCGAAGGTGCACCGCGTCCGGCAGACCCGGGGCACCGTAGCGCCGGACAAATCCCATGCGAGACCGACCCATGGCACGCCACGCGACGGGGTCAAGCGTGACTTGGGAACATCGATGGGGAACCCTAACTGTGCAACGTGGCGAACGACTGGGAGGGTGTCGCGTACGCACAGTCCTAGGGCTTCGGAAACTATCAACCAATCGGCCAAGGAAAACAGGATCTGGAGCCCGCTCCTGAGGAGAGGACCCAGAGCCTGCCCCACCAGTGCGGAGAAGATCCGCGGCGCGATGGGGAGACCGAAGGGAAGTCTGTCGAACAGGAACACACGATCGGAAGTCCGAACGGCCAAGAATCGCCGGAACCGAGGATGGAGAGGAACGAGCCAAGACGAATCCGGGAGGGCCAGCGACACTGCCCACGACAGAGGGTGCAGGGCCAGGCGTACCTGGGGTACCGGCAGCATCCGAAACCGTGTGTGCACGATGCGCCCGGTGAGGGCCGACAGAGCCACCACCGGGCGCATCGCGTCGCAGTCCCACTTCGGTACCAGAAATACACGGGAGAGGAAAACCGGGTGACCGGCGGTCAACTCCCTCGACGATACCCTGCTCGTGCATGGATGGGAACACGTGGGCCACCTCTGAAGAGATGGGCCGGCGTCGGTGACAAGAGCGGAGTGGGGGTCTGGAAGTCCACCTCCAGGTTAGACCCCTCCGCGCAATCTGCCGCCCCCAATGTCCCTCGCGGCCACCGAGGGGCGCAAGGGCGAAAACAACCCGTGGGAGCTCCCGAGAGGAGGGGAGCGACCCGGGCGGCCAGGCGAGAAGGAGAACAAGGAGACCGACCCAGAGAACCTACACATTGTGTCGACGTGGAGGTACCCCCGGTACGGTCCGTGCGGGCATGAGCGCCATGTTGACCTCCTCTACCCCCCCCCCAACTTCGTCGAAAAGGGCGGGCCACCCCAACCCCTGGCCGTCGCGGGGCTGACCCCGGCGAAGGGCGGTCGGAAGTGGAAGGCCGGCCAGCCCCGACACGGCGGGGATGAAAAGGGGGCAAGAACAGAAGGGCGAGGCGGTACTGACGCACTGGCCTGTAACGTCCCTGTCCTGCGCCCGTGCATGGCGGCAGCACCTGCAGCAGCACCCCGAAGAGGACCGGCAGAAGGACGGGACTGAGAAAACCCCGCTCGCGACACAGCGCGTCGTTGCGTGTCTTAAGCAGGGTCCGCCGATAGAGAAGCGTAGCGGCCCCAAGCATCCCGCGCAAAAAAGCGCCGACGGAGAGAGCGCAGAGTACAACAAACCCTGACGAATATCCAAGGGGGCTGTCCGGCAGAACGAGGAGCAACGGGGTAGCAATAGAACAAAGTTCAAGAACGGGCGTGCCGAACCAGGACCAGAACGCGCCGTCCAACCCGCCGACAGACACAAGAGGAGGCAAAAGCAGTGATGACTCCGGGGGAGGGACTGAAGGAGAGCCGGCGACGGAACGGCCGGCGAAGTAGAAGGCCTCAGCAAACCATGCCCCCAATGGGAGAGGGTGATCGAGCAAGATGGCTAAGCCAGGCGTACCGTCGTCGCACAAACCCGTCCCATAGGAGGACGGTCCCGGCAACACAACCAGGGACTGAACATCCTGAAGGATGTCCCGGCGGCTGAAGTCTGACCAGAGCATAGGCCTGCAGAAGGGAGGGGGACCGTAGCAGGGGTAGGGAGGGTGAGGCGCTGAGGGTGTGTCACCGCCAAGAAGTGCGATAAGAGGGAGTCGCCACCCCTGCATAGCCGACAATCGATCCGAGAGAGGCGACCCCCCCCCCCCCCCCCCCAAGAATGGTCTGCCCGCAGGGGTGAGCGCGAGCGGGAGCGAGATCCACGACACGAACCAGCAGAGTCGCGGCCCAAGGAAGGCGAGCGACCACGGTTGTGTCGCCGCTGAGGGACTCGTCCCTGAACACGAACGCCCGAGGGGGAAACAGCACCATCCCCCTCCGCCAGCGACACGTCAGCCCCTGAGAAAGGGGACCCCGAAACCTCGCTAAACCCCACCGAGCCAAGAGGAGGGGTACCCCCGTGGCGAGACGGTAAGTGAAGGTCAGGGAGAGAAGAAGGAGGAGGAGCAGGACGACGGGAGTGGGAAGGCTGGCCGGGTGAAAAGAGGTCAGAAGGAGCCGCGGGGGGAAACAGAGCAAGGATCCCTGGGGCAGAGATAACAGGGCGGCCCGACACCGAGGCGGAGGAGGGAGGGACCGCCACCGTGGGACGAGACCGTGAAGGAAGAATAGGCACCGAAGCAGGTGAAGTAGGAGGAGAAGCAACTACATCCTGGCAGACCCTCCTGGACAGTGTAGGAGGAGGGAGCAGAGGGCCAGCTACAGCCTGAACCTCCGCGCGCGTAGAGGACACAGGAAGAGGACGTAGTTCGAGCAGGGGAACCGGGCGGAAGGTAGTAGAGCCCCGACCCGGAGAGGCCAGGGGAGGGCGCACAGGGGCAGAGCCGCTAACCCCGGCCGTAGGGCAAGAACCATTGACGAGGGCGATGGGCGCCGTCAAGGCGATCAGGAGGACAACGAGGGGCAGGAGAGGACGGGCGACGAGGCGAGCGAGAGCGTGGACGGAGCAGGGGATCCCCCCGACGATGTGATGACCGGCTGCGGGACCCAGGGGAGAGGGCCCGAGCAGGGAGAGGGCCAGGCGAACGGCCTTCAGTCGGGTCAGGGATACCCAGGGCGAGGCGGATCCGGGCGGCAACAAAGGCCGGGGAACGGTGGCCCACAGTCCAAAAGTGGCGGGAGACTATCGCCCTCACCGACTGAAGGGAAGCAGAGGCCACTGCCGCCGCTGAGGAACCAGGGCTATGGTGCACCACATCCACCAGGGCCAGACACGGGCCACACAGAGCAGGGAGGTAGGCCGTAGAGGACACACAGTGCGAGTGGCGCAAGCAGGACTTGTGGCTCTCCAAGCACGGGGAGCTACAACCATGGCGAAAGCAAGGCAGCCTACCTGCACTGGAAGAACACACACCAAAATCAGCACGTCGAAGGAGTAAGTGGAGAGAATGTCCAAGAAGAACCAGGGAAGGAGCATGGGGAAACAGGAACACACATGCAAACAGGTATCCGTACTCACCCTAAACCGGGAGCACATAGGTAGGTGAGTAGGGCGGGCGAGGTGGAAGAGCACTAGCAGAACCTGCAAAGATGGAGAAAGTGTTAACCACCACTCAACATCTTACATGCAGGGCCTATAACACTAGTAAAGTGCACACACCAAGATAGTTTCAGGCAACAAGATGACATAAAAAAGGTCAACAGTGAAAGCCAACTATTACCGCAAATTTGCGGGCCAATGGAGGCATAACCGTACCGACACAACCCTCCCGCATCTTTGAGGGACCCCCCAGCGATCTCCGCAAATTTGCGGGGAGCCGAAACGTCCCAGAGGACCGAATCGAGCTCCCGCAAATTTGCGGGACCGGCCGAGATGGTCCGGCGCCGAAAAAAGCGAGAGGAGCGTCTAGGGAATACCAAAAAAGGCCACAAAAATGCGTCATCTCCTTATGAACTCCAAGCGATGATGGCCATCAAGCTGAGCAGTGTCTTCCTTGAATTTATCCTAACTCAACCGGTAAAGGGAGAGGCAAGGAAGACACACCAGGGGAGAGGAGGCACATCCCCCAGGAACTACCCAACCCACAGAGATAGAGCAAAGCCCATGAGGAGAAGTGGCAGGGAGGGTGGTTTCGCACAAACAGGGGCCCCCGTGGGGTACCCCTGGATTGGGCAAAAAGACTATGAAAGGATGGAGGTGAAACAGGAAGAGAAAACAAAAACCAGTAAATGAAATTGGTGAGAAAAAGGGTGGCCTAGCCGTGAGCAGAGAATGTGTCAGGGGCGAAAAACCCTGTGGTGTGAAGGAGGGGCCCCGTGGGGTACCCCTGGATTATCACGAACCACCTGTCGCCCAGGCCCTTGAGACACAGTGAAGGCTCGAAAGGGGGGACTCGGGAATAACGCTAATAATGCGGCCGACACAAACTCTACAAACAGCACCGCCACCAACGAAATCTCAGATTGTTTACCAACGGTACACCTAGGCTATGAAAAAATGAAAACTCATAGGGGCATAGCAATTCCTGAATGAGAAAATGAGCTAGGCTAAAATAAGCTAAAAGCTAAACTATGCCCAGACTAACAGGAAAAAAGAATATGAAAAGAGAAAGAATGAAAAACATATACGAGGAACGCCAGGCGCCCCCGTACCTTCGGTAGGCTATTTCCACACGCGTCTCCATTATACACACTTAGGAGCCCATTTACGTGTGCCCTAGATCACGTAACATCTGTCTAACAAAAAAGAAGGCCAGATAAGCCGAAACGAACCTAAAACAGGGTGAATTGAAGGAGCACAACAAAAGCGGACTCAACATGGAGACGCGTGAAAAAATGATAAGAGAGGGTCGGTCATGCGCACGTTCGACAGGGATCTGCACATGACGGAACACGGGATGGGCCTTAAGCGGTAACTAAAGTAAACCCCTTTTTCTTCTCTTCTATGCTTTTTTCACCTTCGGTGGTAGTTTTGGTTAATGTACAACGTCTCCTAGAGCAAGATAAGGAGTAGACTAGACGTTTTCTTTTTAACCGCGGTTGGAATGACGACATAGCAGTCAAAATAGACAAGTCGTCATTGCAATTAGGTTAATAGCCTTGACGTTGGGTTTGCCAAGACTACTAACAAATATTGTCTTTGTCCCAGTTTTGGTTTGCTTTGTTTGCAAGTTTTACATTTTAATTTGAACTTATTACAGTATTTTAGTTTCTTGGCTTTTCTGATTGTTTATAATGTACAGTACTATACTGTACTTAACCAGATTCAGCCAGTCTTTGTATGAGGCATGAGTGAGAGAATGTTTATCCTGGTCTTATGATCGTTAATCACCCATGCATTAACATCACTACCTATCCCATTGTTTGCTCGTATGCGTTTATAAATCTGTTTATTTTTTATAACAGATTCAGCCAGCCATTGTATGAGGCAAGAGTGCTGGAGAATTCAGACCCCGGGCAGTTGGTAATGACTCTGTCAGCTCATGACTCTGATGCTGCCAGCTACGGGGCTCTTAAATACACCATCCTTCACCAGACATCAGAGGCGGCCTTTGTAGTGGATAAAGAAGGTACAGTACTGCAATTTCACTTACATCACATATAGTACAGTGCTTCTTCCAAGTATGTGATGTATGTATTCTGCACGATCGTCGCGGACTTGGAAATAGCGGACTTTGAATTTATGGTTGTATGGGAAAAATAGGGCTAGGTTCTGGAGCCTCCCCAAACTTAGACTTTTTTTTTTTTTTTTTTTTTTTTTTTTTAAGAGACAATGAATGGAGGAAGGAAAAACACAGATAAAACAAAAAGGTCCATTTGCCTAAAGGCATCCTCCATTCATAAAATGTTTGTAACAACTGGATTTAAACATTTGTAAATTGTAAGTTTGTGGAAAGCAATTCGAGGGAAGTGAATTCCAAAGAGTAGTAGCTCTGGGGATAAATGAATTCTGATAAGCAGAAGTTCTGCATTGTGGAGGAGAAAGTGTAAATTCATGGGCGCTCTCAGCTGCCCTAGTTCTACGGGGAAAGATGTGGAGAGGCGGCACAATTGAAGCAAGTTCCTCGGAACAATTGCTGTGAAAATATCTGTAGAATAATGCAAGGGATGCAACGTTTCTTCGTATGGATAATGTAGGAAGGTCCTGTGTGATTGCAGGGTTATTGCTTTATTTTTTTTTTGTAGCCAAATACCCCCTAGGATTGATGAAATCTAATGTAGGTAGCCTACTTACCATGATGCTAAACTATAATTCATAATGAACTTATATAAACCAAATAATCTTGACCAAACTGATGAACCTCACATCTATTGTGTTTGATTACTAATGTGCCAGTTGTATCGATCAGTCTCAAGCAGTAGTCTAGTCTTGAGTCTCATCTATCCCACTTTCATTTACTGTACATAGTAAAATACTGTTAAAATATATCACTTAACCCTTTGGCGCACCTATAGTTTCCAATCAAAGTTTTTTCCCACTCCCTAAGTATATCTCAGCTCACTCAGAGCCAGTTTTGTGCCCGGCAATAATTTGTTCTGTGACGTTTTTATCCACCAAAAAATCCTTGTATTTGGATTAATGAGGTACCATCGGCTTCGTTATTGATTGAACTTGAAGATAAGCGAATAAAAACATAGAATAAATACAAAACAACCACATTGGGGCACTCCGAAATAAGAATTGTAAAACAAAAATGAAATACCTTATCTCCAACTCGCGCTAGCTCAAAATTTTGCCCACAACATTTTTGATTTGCATACATATATGGAAGCGAAATTTAATGAGGATTCCACTGGTAACTTCATAATTACTATAAACTAAATAGTTACTGAGATACACGAATAAACGTGAAAGTATCGAAACACAGACTGAGCTGTACTCTGCTCCCTTCCCAGCCAGCCGTGAGTAAACCGTTAAACTGAGGGGGTTGCCAATTGTACCCATTGAACTAGATTTAATACTTAATATATATGCCAAATATGACGCGCGTCAGACGAAAACTTTATTTTTGGCGAATATTTTTAAGTTTAATGACTCTTAACGAGTCATCGTGCGCCTAGGAAAAAAATACCTAATGACTCTGAACGAGTCATCGTGCGCCAAAGGGTTAATATTAAATATTTTATGAGTAAATTATGATAAATAATATTAATAGTAAAGGCCAGAGAAAGCATCATTAAACTGTAAACCTTGGAAATTTTATTTATGTTGTTATATTGGCGGCTGGCATAGTGACACAAGAGCAACACACACACAACACATAAGTGTGGATCACTAGTCTGGTTTTCTTTTTGCCCAAGTAAAGATGCGTTATGTGTTGTTGTTGTCGTTCCCTAGGCTGCCTGGCCGAACAACCCTGAGCGTTATGTGTTTTATTGGCCAGTTACATGTTATGTAGTAGATGTAGTTGTAGATTAAAGGTTAGGGAGTCATAAAATACACAAATAAATTGGTATATATTGGTCAGTATATTGGGGGCCAGCATAGCGACACATGAACAACACACACACAACAAGTGAGTATGAATCACCAGTCTGTGCTTCTTTTTCTTGTCCAAGTAAAGATACATAAAGTGTTTTATTGGCCAGTTACATGTTACATCATAGAATGTTTGTGTAGATTAAAGTTTAGGGATTCATAAAATACACAAATATTGATTTAAATTCAATTTTGTTGTCATTTCAGACATCTAGTTCTGTCCCGGGCTCCCTGCCAACTCTTGAGTACTTTTGTGATTTTGCATAGTTTTTTCATCAGTGCCATAATTGTGGTCACCACGTACTGTACTTTGATTTTGTGAACTTAGAGTTTGCGTACCGTACTTGGAGGGAGCACTGTATGTTTATTTTGTTTGGTTGGTTTCAAGGCTTATAGTAGTCCCTCTGGTACAGTACTCCTACTCAAGGGACCACTGTACATCTAAAGAATGGTATTTGCATGTACTATAGATATAAATATATAAACTTCCAGGGCCTGCTATGGCTCATCCTGTGTTAATATCAAATGACAGTTCTCTAGGAAATAGATTCACTGCTCTGAAGGATAGAATCAACACACTGAAAATGTAGGGTTTCCTGTAGCATGAGGTGAAAGTACGGTAAGTATTAGACCTCTCCTGACACCAACCTGCATGCTATCATCCATATGCAAGGGAATAATATTTGTATGATGATACCATTATTTAAGCCTTTAGGACCTGCCAACCCAAAATATAACCAAAATTAAGTTGATTGATAATTGATAGAAAGGGTGCTAATGTAGCTCTGTATTCATCAGTGGTAATTACATTGTGTTGTATTACCAGGTAATGTGTTCACTGGAAGTCCCTTGGATCGAGAAGCAGTCATCCAACACGTACTAAAAGTATCGGTGATGGACGGTGGTGGGCGAGCTAGCTTTGCAGAGGTGCGTGTGGCAGTGCTGGACAAGAATGACAATGCCCCGGTGTTCTCCCTGCTGGAGTATCAGGGGAATATAAACACGGATGCTGCTCCGGGGACCACTATTCTCAAAGTAGGTTATGTTTATTGTGGGACTGTACAGTACTACTATGCTTAGCCCTTCCACTTTGAGAGGCCTTTCCTGGGCTTAATAAAATTATCTACTGTTAGCCAAAATACAAGGAAGCAAGGCATGGAACGTATGGAAAGCGAGAGAATGACTAAGAGGGTGTACGAGAGCGAGGTGGTGGGACAGAGAGGGAGAGGTAGACCGAATGAGAGGTGGAAGGATGGAGTGAGGAAGTATATGAACGAAGGCGGTGCTGGTTGGGGGGAGGGGCGTCGACTGACTGGGGACAGAGGTGCATGGGGGCGGTTCGTTCGTGGCCACCCCTTCGGGGATCACGGCATCGGGCAATAGATAGATAGATAGAAGGCATCACTGGACTTGAGGAGTTACTCACAGTAATTTTAATTTCTATATTATGAGTCTTATTTCCAAAAAAGACAGAAAATCAAGTATCATATTACAGGTTTAAAGTACTGTAGGTGTGATACAGCTCCGACATTTCTGTTAGACTTCTCTTATAAGTATGATTTCTGTAAATTTAATATAGAAATGTCTGAAGAAATGGGTAAATATAAATGTATCTGGGAGCATTGAGTGTGCATAGGAGGATACTGCAGTATGATAATAAAGATTGCATCAATTGCCATCTCTATGTAAGTATCAGAAGAATAAGTATTCCATAGACTAATGGAAACGGTAATTAGAGCAGGAATAATGGAGCATATGAAATCAAACCAACTTTTCAGTGGGAGACAGTTCGGATTCTTGCCGGGGAGGTCGACGGTACTACAGCTAATTAAGGTGGTAGATGATTGGATGCAAATTCTAGAGGATGGTGATGTAATAGATGTGTATTGTGATTTTATGAAGGCCTTCGATAAGGTCCCACATAAAAGGTTAATGGAGAAAGTTAGAAGCTATAATATAGGGGAGAAATGTGTGAAATGGATAGAAGCCTTCCTGAAAGATCGGAGACAGAGGGTGCTGGTGAATGGAATAGGCTCGGGGTGGAGGGAAATTACAAGTGGGGTTCCTCAGGGATCTGTGTTGGGACCACTACTGTTCGTTATATTTATCAACGACTTACCTGAAGTTATAACTACTGGAAGTGAGGTATACCTGTATGCGAATGACACTAAGCTGTATAGAAGAGTGAGGAGTAAGGAAGATGTGGGTTTGCTTCAAGGAGATGTGGAGGGCATGAAGGGATGGTCTGAGCATTGGTTAATGCCTTTTCATCCAAAAAAATGCAAGTACATGCGGATTGGGACAAGCAAGATAGACAAGGTAGGATACAGTATGTATGAAGCGATGGAGGAAGTGAATGCAGAAAAGGATATAGGAGAAGTGATAGACAATAAGTTAAATTTCTCAGAACAATTAGCGGAAAAGATAAACAAAGCCAATAGAATTGTAGGGCTGATAAGGAGGACATTTGTGTCACTTGACGAAGAAATTTTCAGGAATCTCTATACAGCGCTGGTTAGGCCGCACCTGGAATATGCGAACCAGGTGTGGGCTCCATATATGGTAAAGGATGTAGAAGCAGTGGAGAAAGTGCAGAGGAGAGCTAGCAAGCTAGTACCAACGTTGAAGAATGCGGGCTATGAGCAGAGGTTGAGGACACTGGGGCTTCCGAAACTGGCATATAGGAGAAAGAGAGGGGATATGATACAGACTTTTAAGATAGTGTCAGGAAAGTATGATGAGGATGTGTGTGAAGGTATCTTCTTGATGCGGGAGGGAACAAGAATGAGAGGACACTCAAAGAAAATTTACAAAGAAAGAAATAGGCTTGAGAAGGCAAAGAACTCATTTTGTGATAGAGTGGTAAATGAGTGGAACGCACTGCCCCAGTATGTAGTCGATCCTGAATCAATAAGGGAGTTTGAAAGTAATCATGATAAAGCATGGGGAAGACAAGATTTGAAGTTTGATTATAAAGCAAAAATACAGAATAGTAAAAATGTTGCGTCTGCTACCGCCGCCGCCAACACCGTGAACGACCGCAGCAGTGCAAGTACTGGTACTGAGCTGGATACACAGGCCTAGTTTGCCTTTTTCCAGAGGATCTACTGTAAGAAACTGTAAGAATAAACTTAGTCAATAAGTGAAAAAATCACTGAGAATCAGTGTGCTGCTCCCAACATTCTCGTATGGAAGTGAGACATAGACAGCAAGTGACGAGGACCTCTCCAAACTGAGAGCTGAGGAGATGACCTTTAGGAGAGATGCATGCAAGATAGACATGCATGTAATTTTGTTTCTATTTGTATGAAGGAGACAAAAGGCAGGTTGCTTGTAATGAGTGTCTCCCCCAAAGCCAAAAGAGTGACAGAGAGCCAAATTCAAGGGACGTTGGGGTCAAAATGCCTGGACACACAAAATTTTAAGCAGTCTAAGTCATAGGATGAAAGAAAGATTGATTGAGGGAGAGAGTTCCAGAGTTGACATGTTGAGTAGAATAAAGACAGAAATTTTTTGCTAATTCTTAGGTTAGAGAGCTGGATAGAATAGGAGTGGGACTGTGTTGAAATGCGAGTACCTTGCACTTGCCGCAAGGGAGGGTGTATGCACTGAGAGAGGTCTGAAGAACACTGATTTTGTAATAGCGATAGAAAAGTGAAAGAGATGCAACATTGCGGAGTGTAGAAACAGATTGTGGGAAACCAGTAAGAGGAAGTGAGTTGATGAGGCTAAATGCTTTTGACTCTACTCTTTCGAGAAATGCGGTATGGGTGGAACCTCCCCACACATACGACCAATACTTGATACATGGGTACAGGGCCGGGTAGAGACACCATTGGGCCCTGGTGCTGTGAGTGATTCTGGCCCTCTGGGCCCCTAATAATCCATAGGCGAGCGGAGCGAGCCAATTCAGCTGGGGGGTTCGTGAGCCTCCCGAAAATTATTTATATTTTACCACTTAAAGAGTCAATCTGAAGCCATAGTTTTTTATGGATGGGATATTCTGAAACTTAAGAACTCCTCATTGAATTTATTTTTGGTTAGTTAAAAATTTTAGTTTTTTATTTAACAACATCAATTTATCTAATCTAAATACTGTACCTAACTAACATAGCCTAACTTTCCTAACGAGGCAACCCAACCGTAACTACTCTATGTCTCTAACCTAACAAATCAACCTAATATAGAATTAATATGTCAATGTTAGTACAGTAATAGATAACAGGCTAATAACCTAACTTACTTACTGTATGGGGAATGGGATAGAGTCGATAGACAGAGAAATATATAATAAACCTATATAATGAATTGAGAGTTAAACTACCGGTGCTCTTCGCACTTATTTTAGGCCTGCATAGTCAGTAGAGCGTCGGCTGCTGATCAAAGGGTTGGCGGATCGAGGCATTACTGTCAAAATGTTATTGGTAGATGTCACGCCCGGGCAACTTGACCTAGCAATTTTTTGACAAACGCCTAATGTTCATGGCCATCCCTCTGGGGAATTACGGCATCTGGCAAAAAATAATAATAAAAATACTAATACTAATAATAATAATAATAATACTGTAATATTAATAATTTAGTACCAAAAACATGAAATTTCCAAAGCTATTTAAACAAAATTATAGGACCTAATCTGCATTAGACTGCATATTTTCCTAAAGATTTTCTAGACTTAAAGATCTTCACAATAAAAAATACTTAATGCTATGTTTCAACGTTGCGTTCTCAGAAAGGTCTCATTTCTCAGTACAGATGAGACCCATCAACATTGTCACAGTTACAGTAGCACTTAGTTTTACTGTAACAAAACATTCCATGACATGTTAGCACACATAACTACAGTTGTTGTTGTTGTTGCTGTTCCCCAAGCTGCCTGGCCGAACAGCCCCAAGGCCCCGAGCAAGGCCAAGGCCATAACCGAGCACCCCCACAGAACCCTCCTTGCCGACCACAATAATGCCTGGGTGACCGAAGCCACTCCATGGCGGGGAGCTGAGGAGGGCGCGGAAACGCCCGGGAAACCAAAGCCCCACCCAGGGCCCTGTGCCCCTCAGCAATTATGAAGAGAAAGTTGAGGGGCAAAGGAAAAATGTGACGCTTTGGCTTCCAATCTTGGTAGATTGAGAGGTCAATCCACGGAAGACACGCCGTCACTTGAGATTTAGAAAATATATAAGTAAAAGGAAAAGTCAGAGTAAGCTATGGGTATGGCAGAGATCGCTCAGTTCCCACTCTGAAAGACCAGCCCATCACCACATGACTAGAACCCAATCCTCTCAGCAACAGCTAGGAAAGGCCCTAGAAAGCCGCCTTTGGCGGGGGAATAGCTCCCCTATTTCAACCCCTTTCGGGATTGGGCACCCGCTCAACTACATAACTACAGTAATATAATTTAGCTTATGTAGACTATATACAACATATATAAATTCAAAATTGATTGAGTATTACTATATTCTTCTTAACTTGATTGAATACGACTGATTATACGAGGAATATAATGATCATATGAACCTAATATTCAGATTTAGTAGGAAAATGCAGGAATGAAGAGCCAGCAAACATAGTTGGATATGGTATGGGAGGGAGAAGAGGAGAAGTAGTGGAGGAGGAGGTAGGGATCAGGAGGTCAGAAGTGTGGGAAGCCATGAAAAGAGTGAAGTTGGGGAAAGCACCAGGAACAGATGGAGTGTGTGGGGAAATGTTGAGGTATGGTGGTGAGATAGTGATCAAATGGGTATGGAAAATGTGCAAACTAGCATGGGAGAAGAGGAGTGCACCCGATGACTGGAAGACTGGCATAATGGTCCCCCTATATAAGGGCAAAGGGAAAAGAGGAGTGTGTGGTAACCACCGAGGAATATTTCTTTTAAGCGTAGTAGGGAAGGTGTACAGTAGGGTAGTGATTGAGAGAGTGAGAGTGAGAACGAAGAAATAGATAGGCGACGAGCAGGGATGTTTTAGGAAGGGAAGAGGATGTGTAGATCAGATTTTTACCCTGAATTGTGTTGTGGAGAAATATCTGGAGAAGCAACAAAAGGTGTATGTTGCCTTTATGGACTTGGAGAAGGCCTATGACAGAGTGGATAGAGAAGGTATGTGGAAAGTACTTAGAATATACGGAGTAAATGGCAAGTTGCTGAAAGCAGTGAAGAGCATGCATGAGGGTGCAAAGGCGGCAGTACGTGTGGAGAATGAGCAGAACGAGTTCTTTGACCTGAATGTTGGGTTGAAACAGGGGTGTGTGATGTCCCCGTGGTTGTTTACTGTATATATGGATGGAGTCATGAAAGAAATACTAGGAAGAGCAGTGGATGTTGGTGTATTGCTGAAAAGGGAGGGAAATAAGTGGAAGCTGCCTATACTGCTGTCTGCGGATGATACAGTTCTGATGAGCGATAATGAATGGGAGTTGCAGGGTCTGGTAAATGAGTTTGGAACAGTCTGCGAAAAACGGAATTTGAAGATAAATGCGGGGAAGAGCAAGGTTATGGTGTTCAAAAGGGATGAAGTCACGGAGTGTGAGGTGAAGTTGAACGGTCAGGCTATGGAGATCGTCAGATCTTTTAAGTATCTGGGCAGTGTGTTGAGTAAAGATGGGACTGTGGATGAAGAAGTGCGAGAGAGGGTACAACAGGGGAAGAGGGTTGTAGGAACGTTGAAAGCAGTAACAAGAAATAGGGTGGTCAGTATGGAAGTGAAGAAGTCCTTGCATGACAGTGTGGTAATCCCGACACTGACTTACGTAAGCGAAGCATGGACGTTCGGGAAGAGACTCAGACCAAGAGTGAGAGCGGTGGAAATGAGTTACTCGGGAAGTGCGTGCGGAGTTACATGGAGGGATAGACAGACGAATGAGGAAGTAAGAAGGTGTGGTGTGGAGGTAGATGTGCTGGAAAGTGTGAAAAGGAACAACTTGAGATGGTTCGGCCATATGGAACATATGGAAAGCGAGAGAATGACTAAGAGGGTGTACGAGAGAGAGGTGGAAGGACAGAGAGGGAGAGGTGCACCGAAGGAGAGGTGGAAGGATGGAGTGAGGAAGTATATGGATGAAGGCGGTGCTGGTTGGGAGGAGGGGCGTCGACTGACTGGGGACAGAGGTGCATGGGGCGGTTCATTCTTGGCCACTCCTTCGGGGATCACGGCGTCAGGCAATAGATAGATAGATAGATAGTAGGAAATACAATAATTATTCAATTATTAACCCCTTCATTACGCCAGTGCTTAATATTGTGGACAACACCAGATGTTATTGTTCAGCTTTGGAAGGACCTTTATGAATCAAAAGGTTCGAGCACTCTTTTTTTTTCTCTCTATTTATCCATTTATCCATCAACTCCCAATAAATATGAACCTTCCTAATCTGAATAATATTGTCTAATAATAGCCAGGAAACAATAAAGAATGACTCAAGTTGTGAATTGTGATACATACCAGTACATAAGAATTGAGACTCAAGAATAGATTTAATTCTGAATAGGCCGTCCGGCTGGCTTAGTTGATAGCGTGCCTGCTTCACATCTTGCAGGTCTCGCGTTCAATCCAAGCTCTGATTGAAAAGTTTTTTCTGAGATATAGCCAGCGGTTACCGTCTCCCCATGAGCAAAGGGGATGGGTAATGGTCTCTGGTTGATTACTGAAGTGTCAAGCGCTTGAGAATCCTCGAAGGAGGAGATACGGGCGCAATATAAGTAACCAGACGATTATTATTATTATTATTAGGCCAAATTGACCAACATTATAAGTCATTCGTAAATTTGATGAGCTGATGCCATTTTTACTGTGTCTGGCTAATCCACTATTACAGACTGATGTTTTCTTCCAGATATTTTAATTCAAAAAGATTTTCAGAAATCAAAAGGAAGTCAACACACATTTAATTCTGAATTATCGTGTATCCACAAATATTTAGGCTATTTGATTGTACCTGCCTACAGACGATTATATTAACCCGTTCAGTACCGGTAGCCTCCTTTAATTTTATTCCGCCAATTATTAGACGGTTATATTCAGCTTAGGACGGAGGTGTAGCAATTAAGAACCTACAGACTCTCTCAATAAACACTTTTAGCTACCACAGATCCTTCACAAGCTGTATAAAATCATCTAAATATAGCTGAAATAAAACAATAAACATCCCCGGTAGTGAAAGGGTTAAGAGTAGAAAGGATCTCTTTAAGACAAGGGGTTAAAATAATGTTAGATTTGCAGCTTACTGATAACATTTGGCGTCAACCGTGTCACGGTAGTCATTAGCCTAGGAATTGAGGTGAGAGTGACAGGGTAGGCTACCATCAGCATACCACTAATAATTTATAATGTAAAACTTGCAAAATAAACAAACCAAAACTTATACGAACACAGTAAAAAGACAAAACAACTAATCAAAATCGCTATGTGGAAACAACGCATTAAGTAAAATAATAATTTATAAATAAAAGAACACAATCCACCACATAGGGTGTACATTACTACATGAGCAAGTTAATCTGTTTCCCAAGCAAACTAATCGCACACATAACAACGCACTATATAGTCACGTTCAAGGAATTAGTCAATTTGGGAAGTCGGGGATGTTCTGGTAAATTTTACTAAACTCTGCATGAATAAAGAAACTACAATTAGTGTCAAAATGTTCTATTAAAATCAAATTTGCAACTTGACAAGACATTAACAATAGTAAAAAATACAAATGGCTATCACTAACGATAGTGCTATCAGGTAGGTACCTGTAAGCATAGCATGCTTCAAGTGACCCCTAACAATTACTACCCTACTAATAACCTACATTTATTGTACAAATAAACTAAGGAAATCGCAAAAGCAAGCAATTGATACTATCGACAATGAATAGATACAATATAATAAATACAAATATTTGAAAATATGAAGAAGGCACAATAGATTTAAACAAAAGAGTACTCTTTTAACAAGAACAATTAATTATAAAAAATAATAATAACATGTATGATGTCCTTGCACTTAATGAAACAAAGATGAAAGGAGAGGGAGAAGTGGATTTTGGGAACGTGATAGGTAGAAAGTCTGGAGTAGACGAGGGAGTCAGGGGGAAAGAAGGAGTGGCTATTATTGTGAAGGAGGAGTTGAGAGAGTTTATAAAAGAGTGGAAAGAGGTGTCATCAAGGCTAATGTGGGTGAGAATGCGGTTTATGGGTGAAAGGTGGGTTTTTGTAAGTGCGTATGGACCAGGAAGTGAAAGAGAGTTAGACGAGGTAGAGGGTTTCTGGGAGGATTTGAGAGATTGTCTACAAGGGTTTGATGAAAATGAAAATGTTATAGTTTTAGGGGACCTAAATGCTAGGGTAGGAAATGAGCCTGTTGAGGGAGTCATCGGTAGTTTTGGTGTGGATGGTGTAAACGAGAGTGGAGAAAAGACTGAAAAATGTATGTGAAGAGTGTAGATTGAGTGTAGGTAATACGTTCTTCAAAAAAAGGCGTATACACAAGTACACCTGGCATAGACTTGTGAGGGGAGAGATTGTAGAGAGGGCATTGATGGATTATGTGCTGGTGACAAGGGAAAGATTGTGTAGACTGCTGGATGTGAATGTGATGAGAGGTGAGGCGGAGGGTATGTCAGATCATTACCTGGTGGAGGGAAAGCTAAGAGTTAAGAGTTACAGGAGAATAAGAGACAAGCGTGAAGTAAGAGAGGTAATAAAAGTTAGTGAGTTAGAGAAGAGTGAAAAAGAGAGGGAGTACAAGGAAAGACTAAATGAAAAGTGGATGGAAGTGAGAGAGATGGAAGAGAGAGAAGTAGAGGTTGAATGGCAACAGTTTAAGGAAGGAGTGAAAGCAAGTGCAGAGGTAGTATGCGGAAAAAGGAAAGTAGGAGGCAGAGGTATCAGGAAGGGAAGCGAGTGGTGGAATGATACGGTGAGAAAGGCAGTTGAGGAGAAGAGACAGTGTTTTGAGAGGGTTTTACAGGATGGTAGTGTTGAGGTATGGGAGAGGTACAAGGAGAAAAGGAGAGAGGCAAAACGGAAAATTAGAGAAGCGAAAAAAGATGCAAACGAAAGGTGGGGCCAAAGGCTGAGTGAGAATTTTGAAGAACGAAAGAAGATGTTCTGGAAGGAGGTAAATAAAGTAAGGAAAGGAGGACAAAAGAGGGAAGAGTCAGTGAAAGATGAAAATGGAGAATTACTAGTGGAACCAGTTGAAGTGAGGAAAAGATATGCCGAGTATTTTGAATCTTTGTTAAATACAAGAGATGGAAGAGAAGCAGTGATTGAAGCAGAGGTGGATGGAGATAGGTTACCCAGGCCACCCAGGTGGCAGGGAATGAATGAAAGGATTGAGGAAAATGAGGTGAAAGAAGCAGTGAAACAAATGAGAGCGGGAAAAGCAGAAGGTTTGGATGGTATTGCTGTGGAGTGTATAAAGAAGGGTGGAGATGTGATAATAGATTGGTTGGTGAGACTTTTCAATGTGTGCTTTGCTGTGTCAATGGTACCAATAGACTGGAAGAGTGCATGTATTGTGCCGTTGTACAAGGGGAAGGGAGATCGGCAGGAGTGTTCAAGTTATAGAGGTATTAGTTTATTGTCAGTGGTTGGAAAGCTGTATGGCAGGGTGTTGATAGAGAGGATAATAAAGTGTACGGAAGTTGCAATAGGAGAAGAACAGTGCGGTTTTAGGAGGGGAAGAGGGTGCGTGGATCAGATGTTTGCAGTAAGACAGTTATGCGAGAAGTATTTAGAGAAGCATAAGGAGATATTTTGGGCTTTTATGGACTTGGAAAAAGCATATGATCGTGTGGACCGTGAAGCAATGTGGAAGGTGTTAAGGATTTATGAAATTGGAGGAAATTTGTTAGAAGCAGTTAAGAGTTTTTATGAAGGGAGCAGAGCATGTGTGAGAGTAGGAAATGGTGAGTTGAGTGAATGGTTTGAGGTAAAGGTAGGTTTGCGACAGGGTTGTGTAATGTCACCATGGCTGTTTAATATGTTTATGGATGGTGTGGTGAGGGAGGTGAAAAGGAGAACTATGGGAAGAGGATTGGGTTTAGTAGGAAAGAATGGTAGAGATTGGGAGTTGAATCAGTTGCTGTTCGCTGATGACACAGCATTGGTGGCGGATTCTGATGAGAAACTGCAGCGGGTAGTCAAAGAGTTTGGTGTGGTTTGTGGAAGGAGGAAACTGAAGGTGAACGTCAATAAAAGTAAAGTAATGGTGTGTAATAGGGGAGAGCATAGGGTGAATCTAGATGTGAGGCTGGATGGGGAAATATTGGAACAAGTAGAGTGTTTTAAATATCTAGGAGGAACAATAAGCAGGAGTGGAGGTATGGAAGTGGAGGTAAAACAGAGAGTGTGTGAAGGAAGGAAGGTTTTCGGAGCAATGGGAAGTATGTGGAAGACGAGAAATCTCGGAGTGAAAGTAAAAAGTGCACTGTATCAAGGAATTGTTGTGCCAACAGTGATGTATGGGGCTGAGACATGGGCTCTGAAGAAAAAGAAGAAAAGAGGGCTGGATGTGATGGAGATGAGCTGCTTGAGGAGTATGTGTGGAGTTACTCGTAGAGACAGATTGAGAAATGAAGAGATACGTAGGAGAGTGGGGCAGCAGGAACATTTGTCAGCCTGAGTGGACAGAAGGGTGCTGAGCTGGTATGGTCATGTTGAACGAATGGGAGATGAAAGGCTTACAAAGAGAATATGTGAGTCAGGTACAAGGGGAGATAGAAGGGCAGGAAGACCCCCATTGAGATGGAGAGACTGTGTAAGAAAGGCTTTGGATGATAGAGGAATGACTATAGATCAGGCAGGGGAAGTGGTGGTGGACAGGAGTGAATGGAGAATGCTTGTGAATAGTTGAGTGAACACGTGGTCATTTGGAGTAAGGGGTCGGGCGCAAGTTGGACTAGATAATAGTCCATCAGGCGCCTGGCCCGGGGAGACGATTAATATGAAGGGTGTGCCTGGAAGTGTGGTGGGAGGGCTTGTCGCTTTGGCTCCGCTGCATGTCTGCCTGCCGAGATCGGAACCTCTCCTGGTGGTCAGGGGCCGGGGGAGTGCTGGAGCGACCTTGGTAACCCTGGTCTCTGGGTCTTCTCCTGGGTGACCTGGATGTGTGAGAGTTTGTGTTTTTTATCTGTGTTTATTTTTTGTTTTATGTTGTTTTTGTGTTTTCCCTGTTCTTGCTCTGTCTTGAGTCGGCTACCCCCAAAATGGGGATTGGGCCTGAGCATATAGATAGATAGATAGAATAATAACAATAGAAAAAGATAAACATTAAATAACAGGTTGTAACTGAAACTTGTGTGTCCCATACGACACGCATTCAAGTCGGAGGCAAATTACCATTTGCCACCAGACACCCATGATACCGTGATATGTTACTTATATGTAGGCCTACAGTTGGCCCTCGGGTAACACTGGTAATTTGTCCTGCCATGACACCGTGTTACGTAAAGCATAGGTTTTATAGGAATTAAGCCATTTCGTTCTAGCAACTTGCCTAAAGTCCCCTTTTTGAGTATTCTCCACCCTAAAACCTACCACAAATCACTCAAAATACCGACCAAGCAACACTCAACCATACTTCACATGCCATATGCATAAAATATGATAGCAAAAGGGCAAAAAAAAGGTAGGTTAGGGGGGTCTAGAGGGGTGGGCTGGCACATAAAATACACTTTGACCGCTCGGTTTTGTCCGCCTAAGCATGGGTGGGAAGGTGGCGTTCCCCGAGCCAAGGCAAACCGTGTTAGAGCAAGGAAAATACCGTGTTACAGGTGACTCATCACTTTTGAGGTACCCGTGTTAGAGCAAAACCGCTTTGTGAAAAACTGTGTTACCCGAGGGTCCACTGTATGTATGCATTTACTCAGGCCCATTCACCAATTTTCCTTTTTTTTTTTTGGGGGGGGGGGGACTCAAGACAGAGCCCGAATAGGGACAACACAACAGAAAACAATGAACACACAAAAACATAATACAAATTCACACACATCTAATGAAATATTGAAGAATATAATTTAACTAATTGATTTAACTTACTTCATAATATCCATCAATTAGTATTCCAATCAACCTTCTAGTGAGTATTTGTGATTGCTTATTAGCTGCCTATTAAATTATTGATTTTATTATTACACACGTCATGCCCGGGCCTCCTATGAGGCCGGGCCCTGCATGGGTGCACTGTGCCCCTATACAGAGCAAGAAGCTGTGTGGGGGTGAAGAACCAACAGAGACGGTTGAGCACACCTAACTTCTGGGAAGCTGTTTTAGCTAGATGGGTAATATGATCTTTCTAAGAAAGGTCAGATGACAAAGATACATAGTGGGGAGATTGTAGGCACCAATCGAGCAGGGCAATACCCAGGGGAGGCCTATAGCCATTTGATAAGGAGGGGGGACATAAATGCCCCCACACTCGCCCGACCTTTCCCTAACGACCCCTTAAGATTTTCTGGACTAGGCTAGTTACTCTTACTATCAATTTCTTCAATATTCGCAGCCTTTCCTCTAATTTTCCCTCTGTGGAACACCATCTCTCCTCCTACAAACCTGATCTTCTTTTCCTCACTGAAACTCAGGTGTCTGAAGCTACTGCCAGCAGCCCCTTCTCTGTATCCTCCTACTTTCTCTATCCTAGTTTCAAACCCAAAGGCGGATGTTGTGCATACGTGCACAACAAACTCACTTGCTCTCGTGTTCTCGTTTTTGCTCCTCTGAATTCTCCACTTTATGGCTCAAACTATTCTGTCATTCTCATACTACATATTTCTGAGCTGTCTATCTTTCCCCTAACTCTTACTAACTTTCCCAAATTCTTTGACTATCTAAGCTCTAATCCTATCCATTTTTCCTTTCTCAGAAATCTCCATCTTAGGAGATTTCAATGTTCACCATCGCAAATGGCTCTCCTTTCATTCCACTGACCAACCTGGTGAACAAGCCTACATATTTTCTATCCTAAATTACCTAAAATAGTTGGTTCAGCAACCCACCCGTATCCCGGATCGCTTCGGAGATCGGCCCAACATCCTTGACTTGTTTCTGACTTCTAACCCTCCCTCTTATACTGTCGATCTTTTCTCTCCTTTGGGCTCCTCCAACCATAAACTTATCTCTGTCATGCATACATACATACAGTACATGCATAAATTTAAAGACCGAGTATTCCACACTAAGCGCGGTTCCGGTTTCACATCCTAATGGCGGCGTTCCAGGCAGCCCTGTTAAGAGCTGCCCCACTTTTCTTACAGTTTCTTACAGTAGATCCTCTGGAAAAAGTCAAACTAGGCCTGTGTATCCAGCTCAGAGCCAGTACTTGCACTGCTGCGGTCGTTCACGGTGTTGGCGGCGGCGGTAGCAGACTCAACATTTTTACTATTCTGTATTTTTGCTTTATAATCAAACTTCAAATCTTGTCTTCCCCATGCTTTATCAAGATTACTTTCAAACTTCCTTATTGATTCTGAATCGACTACATAGTGGAGCAGTGCGTTCCACTCATTTACCACTCTATCACAAAATGAGTTCTTTGCCTTTTCAAGCCTATTTCTTTCTTTGTAAATTTTCTTAGAGTGTCCTCTCGTTCTTGTTCCCTCCCGCATCAAGAAGATACCTTCACACACATCCTCATCATACTTTCCTGACACTATCTTAAAAGTCTGTATCATATCCCCTCTCTTTCTCCTATATGCCAGTATCGGAAGCCCCAGTGTCCTCAACCTCTGCTCATAGCCCGCGTTCTTCAACGTTGGTACTAGCTTGCTAGCTCTCCTCTGCACTTTCTCCACTGCTTCTATATCCTTTACCATATATGGAGCCCACACCTGGTTCGCATATTCCAGGTGCGGCCTAACCAGCGCTGTATAGAGATTCGTGAATATTTCTTTGTCAAGTGACACAAATGTTCTCCTTATCAGCCCTACAATTCTATTGGCTTTGTTTATCTTTTCCGCTAAATGTTCTGAGAAATTTAACTTATTGTCTATCACTTGTCAGGTTCTTTGATTTAAGATCAGACTGCAAAGTCCGATCCCTCGTCTTTCTTGGTCCTCCTCTTGGTCCAGCTCCCTCCACATTGAATTTCAAGGACTTCCATCTTTTCACCCAACTTTGTCACCTGTCCTATCTCTCCAGTACGGCCACCCGATTCTCCCAGCCGGTGGCGCTTGTGGCACTTTGGCGCTACCGACTGGGAGGCTCTCCGGCAGTATTTCTTTTATTTTCCATGTAATTATTTTTACTTCCGTGGCCGGGGACCCTCAGAGAGTGCGGAACGCATTACCGAGGTAATCCTCTCGGGCATGGAGACATACAATACATTCCATTTTCTTTCTCTCAGACTAATGCAAACATCCCCTCCTTCCCCCCTCCATTCAATTATCATCTATTTTCCCTCTTATTCCCTTATTTATTGGTTTATTTTCATGCCAACATACCATGTCCCCCATCCTCCGGTTCTTACGCCGCCTTAACGTCCTGACTGAGATTTAGACTAATCCTTCGGGCCAGGCCTATGAGAGTTTTGTTTCAAAACTCAGCGGTCTGGTTAAACTAATTGAGGAAAAAAAAAAAAAAAATCATGCCAACATCTCCAAGCCAGTTCTAGCGTGTGGTCATGTGACTAGCGAGTATGTGGTGTAACAGAGAGTGTGAGAGAGTAACTCAGTCTGGCTTCAGGCCTCGCGAGGGGAGGGTGTGCCTCGCTTCTGCTCCACATTTCATGAATGATCGGTCGGCAATAATTCGCGATTTTGACCATCCAAACACTATTCCCACTTGTTTTATTGTTGTTACATGTTACTATCTTCATATTAAACGTAAAATAGGCGCATATGAATAAGTAATAACGATATTTATCGTAAAATGAAAATTTTAGTGGGAATGGGGCCTAATATCGTCGCCTAGTCACATGGTGTCCACTACATATAGCTCGCGCTTAGCGGGTTAACATAGACATTGAGAATCAAAATGGTGGCCATTGACCTGACTCCTGAAACTCTTTGACCGATTGTGTTATTCTATGGGTACCCCAATGCCCTTATATACGTCATAAAAGCTCGGAAATGCCTCTCGCCACCACTGTCCAAAACACTAATTTATTTATATTTACATTTATAAGAAACACGGACTACTATTATTGCATATAAGAGGTATACTCTACACTAACATTTATGATAATGAGGATAGCTGACCACATGCGCTATGCCCTTTAAGGAAAGCATACTAGCGATCTGAAAGTAAATTATTATGGGAAGATAAATACTTGATAAATTTTGAATTAAGAATTGTTTTAAAAACTTTAGAGATGCAAGAAATGAGAGCAATTGGACAATAGTTGGAGGGTTGAGAGCGGTCACCCGTCTTTGGGACAGATTGAATGAGAGCAAACTTCCAGCAAGAAGGAAAGATGATTCCAGTGCTTTTCCTCCCTCTCCACCCCCCTCTCTCCTACTTATACCTAATATCCTAATCTCTTCCAAGTATGTACTTTCCACCCTCTCTGGGCTTAATACTAAGAAGGCATACGGACCAGATGGTGTTCCTCCTGTTGTACTCAAAAACTTTGCTTCTGTGCTGACTCCCTGCCTAGGCAAACTTTTCCGTCTCTGTCTCTCCTCTAACGTCTTCCCTTCTTGCTGGAAGTTCGCTCTCTTTTAACCTGTCCCAAAAAAGGGTGACCGCTCTCAACCCTCCAACTATCGTTCAATTGCTCTCATTTCTTGCATCTGCATAGTTTTTTAAACTACTCTTACCTCAAAATTTCTTAAGCATTTATCTTTCCATAACCTACTCTTAGACCGCCAGTATGGCTTCCTTAAGGGCCGCTCTACTGTTGATCTTCTTTCTTATTTTACTAACTCCTAGTCATTCTCCATTTGGGACTTCGGTGAAACTTTCTCTGTTGCGCTAGACATATCGAAGGCCTTCGATAGAGTCTGGCACAAATCCCTCATTTTCAAATTACCCTCCTTTGGTTTCTATCTTTCCATATGTGCCTGTGTCTCTAATTTCCTTTCCGACCGTTCCATAGCTGCGGTTGTGGACGGCCACCATTCACTTCCTCATCCTATCAACTCCGGTGTTCCTCAGGGTTCTGTCCTATCTCCAATTCTCTTCCTATTATTCATTAATGACCTTCTCAATTGCACCTCCAGCCCCATACACTCATATGCTGACGACTCTACATTACACTATTCAACTAGCCTTCCACAAAATCATTCACAGCAGGAACTCCAAAACTCAAGTAAGGAGGCCATAAAGCACCTATCTTTTGATCTCTCTACTATCTCTGATTGGGGCAGAGAAAACCTTGTTACTTTCAATGCTTCCAAAACTCAATTTCTCCATCTGTCTACTCGTCGCCTTCTTCCAGAAAACTATTACTTACTCTTCAACAACATACAAATTAAACCTCCATTTTTGGTGTCTCTTTTCTTCTGATCTCTCTTAGAATGATCATATTACCACTTTTGCTAAAACAGCTTCCCAGAAGCTGGGTGTACTCAACCACCTCCGGGGGTTCTTTACCCCTGCGCAGCTTCTTGCTCTGTACAGGGGCACAGTGCATCCATGTATTCAGTATTGTTCAAACGTGTGGGGAGAATTCTCTCACACAGCACTTCTAGACAAAGTAGAAAAGAAAGCTTTCCGTCTCATTAACTCACGTTCACTCACCAATTCTCTGCAGTCTCTCTCTCTTCGCCGCAATGTTACATCTCTCTCACTATTCTACTGTTATTACAAATATTAATGTTCCACAGAGCTCTCTGAGTGTATACCACCTCCTCTTTGTAGAGCACGTAGCACCCCGCAGCACCCGTCTTGCAACTCTATCCCACCCCTACTACAACTCTCCAACCTTAGAGTAAAATGTTATTCTCAATCTTCTATTCAACAGCTGAGCTCTGGAACTCTCTCCCAGAATCAGTCTTTCCCTCTTCCTATGACTTAAATTGCTTCAAACTTTGTGTGTCCAGGCAGTTTGGCTCGAACGTCCCTTGATTTTGGCCCTGTCACTCTGGAGGCTCTGTGAGATTCCTGAGAGTCGACATGCAGGCTTCAGCCAAGGCCTGCCGGCTCATACGGTCCGGAGGTCTATGGTAACTCAACTCTGGAGGAGGCACTTGCCACAGACAGTTCTGCCTTTTGTCTCCTTCACTCGCATAGAAAAATATATATATATGTAGGATGAACTGTGGCCCAGACTTACGTCATCCCCCTTTTAGTCGCCTCTTATGACACACAGTAGACACGTGGGGCGTATTCCTATTTTTCCTCAACCACATGTGTAGAGGCCCCCCCAACAGGGGGCCCCAGGGTAATATTTAACAACAGAGTACCAATAACTGTGTAACTATGTCAGGTTGAGTCAAGTGATGCTGATGAGGGAGTGAACAGTGAAGTGGAGTATCGGATGTATGAGGCCAACAACTCTGAAGCTCTCACTCTGTTTACGGTGAACTCTTCTTCTGGCCACATCACTCTGGCCCGCTCGGCTCATGCTCTAGGTAAGTTACTTGATTTGTTGTCACTTTATATGCATTCATTAATGCTGTTTATATGTTTTCAAATCTATCTTGGACTGAATTGACCAATTCTTTACCTGATATTTGCATTTAGGAGGTTCGTTAAATCAGTTTGAGGCTTCATAATATATCAGAATTAATGACCACTACTGTACATTATCAGGGTAGTATTAAGGGAATAATAATTATATTGTAATTATTATCTGATCGTATATTTCTCAAAAGCACTAGTTCTTCTTTTACCTGTGCTCTGATCATATTACGACATTGCAATTACAGGAACAGTAAAACTTATTTGTACACAGATTGCAGAGGTGGCACAAACTAAACTCTGTAATCTTCAGTCACAGCCCTATTTACAAGATCATAGCTTTTCCAGAAGAGAAGGGTCTTTAGCTACACCTTCAAAGATTCAACAGATATCAACTGTAATAGATAGTGATATAGTGATAATTGAGTATGTAACCTAGGAGCCATATAATTATGAAATGGACTGATTCAAGAAAGAACACAGCTGAACAGTGCCAAGGTCCTCAAGGGATAAAAATTAATTATTGCTTCGCAAAATTGCACTGGTGCTTGCTGACAATTAACAATAATAATAGCATAAATGTAGATAAACTGTAGTACTGTAACTGTAAAACTGTAAAACTGTAAACTGTAGAAAAACTGTAGAAAAACATAAATGTAGAAACTGGGAAAGGTGCGGAAGAAAATAGAAAATTTTGGAATAAAGTCAATAAATGTATAAGAGAAAGGCAAGAGTGTACACAAGTAATATTAGTAGGCGACATGAATGGTAGAGTTGGAAACGAGGAGATAGAAGGTATAGTGGGTAAATGGGGTGTGGAGGGTAGGAATATGAATGGTGACTTCCATTTAGAAGTATGTGCGGAGAGAGAGATGTTTCTGGCTAACACATTTTTTGAACATCGTCACATTCATAGATATACATGGCACAGAGGTGAAGGTGAACAGGAACAGAAATCTCTAATTGACTACGCCATGATGGACTCCGGACTAAAAGGAAGAATTTTAGATTCAAAAGCTGTAAGAGGTGTGCTGACGGGATCAGACCACTATATAGTGCTGACAAAAGTGAGGATAAGGAAAGAGTGGAAATATGAGAGGAAAGAGAGAAAACTGACAGGAGAGAGAATAAATGTGAGAAAATTAAATGAAGAATGTAATGCAACAAAATACAAGGACATCCTGAAAGAGACTATAAAGGACATGGATGTTATGATAGATATGGGAAATACTGTAGACGAAGTATGGAAAGGTACAAGAGACTCCATGATTAAAGCAGCTGAGAAAATATGTGGGAAGAAAACCTTTAAAATGTGGAAGAAGAAAGGTAACGCATGGTTTAGCAAAGAGATAGAAGAAATAGTGAAAAAAAAAAAGAGTTCAGAAAGAGTATGCTGCAAAAGAATATACCTAGAGAAACTAGAGATGCGAGGAAAGAAGAATGTACAAATTTGAAACAGAGTGAAGAGGGCGATACAAGACGCTAAAAGGAAGACAGATGAGGCATATGGGAGAAAGATTAGTGAACAGTTTCTGAATGACAGGAAAGCATACTACAGAGCTGTGAAAGAAGCCAGAGGGAAGAAGACTGAGAGTGTCTCAGGTGGTAGGATGAGGGACATGAATGGGGAAGTGGTAGAGGGTGATGGTGTGGTGAAAGTATGGAAAGATCATTTTAGTAGCTTAGCTGTAAAGAGTAGGGGGAAGGCAAAGATCTCATCCATAGGAATGGAGAGAGGTAGAATAAACAGGGTAGTTGAAAGCCAGATAAGCAGAGAAGAAGTAAAAGAAGCAATCAATAGACTTAAAATGGGCAAAGCTGCTGGAGTAGATAACATCCCAGGTGAAATGCTGAGATATGGAGGAGAAGAAGCTGTTGACATAATGCATAGGTTATGTAAATTAGCATGGGAAAAGGAAAGTGTACCAGAGGACTGGAGGAAAGCAGTGATAGTACCCTTGTACAAAGGGAAGGGTAGTAAAGAAGAGTGTAAGAATGATAGGGGAATTAGCTTGCTTAGCATACCTGGAAAGGTACACGCAAGAGTAGTAACAGAGAGGCTACAGAAGATAACGGATGACAAAATAGGCGAGGAACAGGGAGGTTTCAGAAAGGGCAGGGGCTGCGTTGACCAGATAGCCTCAATGCGATTGTTGGTAGAGAAGTATCTGACCAAAAACAGAAAACTCTATGCAGCATTCATGGATTTGGAAAAAGCCTACGACAAAGTAGACTGGGAGGGCCTGTGGGATGTGTTAACAGTATATGGTGTGGGAGGAAAGTTGCTAATGGCAGTAAAATCTTTTTATAGGAATGCAATGGTAAATGTGAAGGTAGGGGATAAGTTAAGTGAAAGTTTTGAGGTCAATGTAGGTGTAAGACAGGGATGTGTCATGTCAGCTTGGTTGTTCAATATATACATGGATGGAGTGATTAGGGAATGTAGGGCTGTATCAATGGGTGTGGGAGCTAGACTGGAATCAGAGGGAAGAACATGGAAGATTTTAACATGCCTATATGCGGACGATGCAGTCCTGTTGGCGGAAAATGCTGAAGAACTTCAGAGAGTGGTCACTGACTTTGACAGGGTATGTGAAAAGAGAAAGTTAAAGGTCAATGTAGGGAAATGTAAGGTTGAGAGAAGAATGCATGAAACCATAGATTTTAAGGACAAATATAGAATCAAGAAAGAACACAAGAAAAGTTGTAAAATAAAAATGAAAAATTAAGTACTAGAAGAGGTTGAAAGTTTCAAGTACTGTATTTGGGAGCTGTACTATGCAAATATGGTAAAATGGAGAGTGAGATAAAAGAAAGAAAAATGCAAGGGAGAAAGGTGATTGGAGAACTTGATAGTATTCTCTTAGGAAGAATGGTTAGCCAGGAAGTAAAAAAGTCACTGAGAAACAGTGTGCTGCTCCCAACACTCTTGTATGGAAGCGAGACATGGACGGCAAGTATTTACCTAATTGCCTAATTGTATTTACCTAATTGTAGTTTACAGGAGTTGAGCTAAGCTCGTGTTGTCCCGTCTCTCAGTCTACTTTTTATCCAATTTTTTCTTGAAAATATGGATGTTCCTTGCCCCTACCACCTCCTCCTCCAGCCCATTCCATTTATCAATACATCTATAGGGGAAGCTAAACTTCCTGATATCGTTCTTGCAGGTAGGTCTTTTTACTTTGTAGCTGTGGCCTCTAGTTATTCCTGTATCCATAATTAATATATCCTCCCTATCCAGCCTCTCCAGCCCCCGGGTACATTTGTACATCATTATCATGTCTCCCCTCTCTCTCCTCTCTTTTAGACTCGGTAGATTTAATTTGTCTAGCCTCCCTTCATATGGCAGTTCTCTGAGACTTGGAACCAATCTAGTGACTGCTCTCTGGATTCTTTCTAACTTGTGAATATGCTTCTTTAGATGCGGGGACCACACCACTGCTGCATACTCCAATCTTGGTCTAATCATACTCTTCATAATTTTCGCTACCATGGTCTCATCCAAATAGTTCAGAGCAACTTTCATATTCCCGGCCATTGCATACATTCCGCTAAAGAGCTTGTTAATATGTTTCTCTGGCGACAAATTATCTTGTATAATCAACCCTAAATCTTTTTCTTTTTCGGCCTTGCTAATTTTATTATCTCCCATCCTGTACTCCCAATTTGGTCTATTCACACTTCTTCCCATATTTAACACATGACATTTACTTATATTAAATTTCATTTTCCACTTGGTGCTCCATTCGTATATTTTATCTAAATCCCCTTGCAGCTCCTCACAACTACTTTTATTTGTTATTTGTCTCATAATTTTTACGTCATCTGCAAACATTGACATGTAAGAGTTTATGCCTATCGGCAGGTCATTCACGTACATAAGGAACATGAGAGGTGCCAACACAGATCCCTGCGGCACACCACTCTCAACTTTCCGCCACGATGAGTAAGTTCCTCTAATGTTGGTCCTCATTTCCCTATCTGTTAAATAGCTCTCCATCCATTTCAGCAAACTCCCCCTGACACATCCTAGCATCTCAAGCTTAGATAACAATCTCTTATGTGGTACCTTATCGAATGCTTTGGAAAGGTCTAAGTAGACGCAGTCCACCCATCCGCCTCTTTCTTGGAGTACATCTATCACCCTACTGTAATAACATAGCAAACTGGTAACACAAGATGTCCCTTCTCTGAATCCAAATTGCTTTGGGGTTATTATTTTCTTTCTCTCCAACATTTTCATCCATCTCTTCCTAATTAGCTTTTCACAAATCTTGCATACAATACTAGTAAGTGAAACTGGTCTATAGTTTAGAGGGTCCTCAGGGTTTCCATTCTTGTATATCGGAATGATATTAGCTCTTTTCCATTCAACAGGAACCTGTCCTTTATCTAAGGAAGCTTGAATTATGTCCCTCACTGGCTCCACTAATTGCTCTGCACACTCCTTTAAAACCCAGGCAGACACTTCATCCGGTCCCATAGCTTTCCTTACTTCAAGTCCTCTCATCGCAGATAACAGCTCATCTCTAGTTATTTCAATCTTACTAAGACCACTCTCCAGTACTCCCGCCTGTGGTTCGTCAAAACCTTCCTCTCTAGTAAAAACTGACCCCAATTTGTTATTCATTACCTCACACATGTCCGATACATTTTCATACGTCCTAGCATCAACTCTTAATTTAGTAATTTGTTTCTTTACCTTCAACTTACTGTTTATATATTTATAAAATAATCTAGGGTCACTTTCACATTTATTTACTATGTTCTTCTCATAGTTCATTTTAACTTGCCTAATTATGTTAACATATCTATTCCTCTCCTGTTTATATTTATTCCGATTACTCTCAGTGTTCCTTCTTCTTAATCTAGCCCAAGCTGCATCACGCCTACCCAAAGCTCTTTTGCATTTCAAATTAAACCAATCTTTCTGCTTAGTAAAATTTCCAGTTTTATATCTTGGGACAAACATATTGGTTCCTACTCTATAAATTTCGAGGAATCTACTATATTTACCTTGTACGTCCCGTTCCTTCAAAATAAGATCCCAATCTACTCCCTCTAAATATCTTTTCAAGGATACATAATCAGCTTTACTATAATTTAATCTGTCATTTATGTAGCTATTGTCTAATCTATTGGCATTACTCGAGGTCAACTTCCATTTTAGTAATAGGTGATCACTTTTACCTACAGGACATAGATAGATTATATCACTAATTTCGTGAGGATCTTTTGTAAAAATCAGATCGAGTTTAGAAGGTTCGTTATTACCCCTCATTCTTGTATTTTCCTTCACATGTTGTGTAAGTACATTTTCCGTAACCAACTCCACTAGCCGACTTCCCCAAGATCTCTGATTTGGCCCTGCATCTCCCGATTCCCAATCAACCTCACTACAGTTGAAATCTCCTACCAAGATCAATCGATTCTTCCTTAAAAGCAATCTTCTCAACGACTGAATCATATCCTCTACCATCTCCTCAAACTCCAACTCCCTCCATGCTCTGGTCTTTGGTGGCATGTAAGCTACTGCTATGTCTAGCTTTTTTCCTTCTATATCATTGAGTTCAACTGCCATTATTTCTGCCTTGTCATTATTTAACTCCACGTGCTTTGCTGTCATAGGGTTCTTAACTAATACTGCCAAAGTGACTGGCAGTCACTTTGGCAAGTGACGGCAAGTGACGAGGACCTCTTCAAACTGAGAGCTGTGGAGATGAGCTTTTTCAGAATGGCAGCTGGCATGAATAGGCTAGATGGGCCAAGTAATAGGGAAGTGTACGAGTCCTTTGGAATGGAAGAGCAGGCTTTGGGCATTGATTGTGGTGTGGTTGAGTGGATAAAGAGAAGTACTTTGAGGTGGTATGGTCATATTCAGAGAATGGATGAAGACAGAATGCCAAGAAAGATATATGGGAGTCAGGTGAGTGGAACCGCTAGTAGTGGAAGACCACCTATGGTATGGGAAAAGAAAGTGGAAAAATATATTGAAGAAAAACTTCCACGTAGTGGAAGGGGCATTGTGGCACGGGCAAGGGAGGCATGTCTTGACAAAGTAGCTTGGAGACGTTTCTGTCATGGCCATCCTCTAGTGGGGGTTTCCCAGGGGGAAACAAGGCGTCGGAGATGATGATGATGATGATGATGTAGAAAAAAGTTATGTATACCCAAGTACAGTATGTAGAAAAGGGGTGGACGTGAACTCAGTTCAGTTTAGTATCTGCAGTTGCCGAGTACACCATGGGAAGAAGGGCTGTACTAGAATAAAGGGACCTCTGCCGAAGTAGTCCGAAGTTGAGAAATTTTTATGTATAGTATGCAATGGTGAGCTTGTGTTGAATGACCAGCACAAGAGTGTTAACATTGGCAATGTGTTGCTGGAGATTTTTTGTTTTTTTCCCTATGTGTATGAAGGAGACAAAAGGCAAAGCTGCTTGTAAAAAGTGTCCCCCGAAGGTTGAAAGAGTGATAGAGAATCAAAATCAAGGTATATTTGAGGTAATTTAGGAGTGTGGGAAAGATGTGTGGTGTGCTTGTAAAGTGTAGTGTGCTTGTAAAGTGTAGTGAAATGAATAGGAGGAGGAGGTGTTTGCAAGAGTTAGTTGAATTACTCTCTGTGTATGTGAGGCACAACAGAAACAGTGGGGAAGCCAGGCAAATGAAACAGGAGTTCCAGTAACTCCTTATCATATGCTTATGTGGCGTTCCATGGGTACTACCCTGCTCGATTGGTGCCTACAATATCCCCAATTATGGTGGACAAGTTTTGCTACCTTGGAGATACTATCTCTGCCGAAAGCGAGGGCCGAGGCCGCCACTATCGGCAGAATTAGATGTGGCTGGGAAAGTTCAGAGAACTGCTGCCATTACTAACCATGAAAAGACTCCCTCTCCCCTTGAAGAGAATAGTATATGTTTCATTTACTGTACAGTATTAGAAGCGCAGTGACCTATGCTTCAGAAACGTGGCCTGTCAAAGTGGATGATATCAACAGAAAGGAACGTAACGAGATGTGAATGGTGAGATGGATGTGTGGGGCCACACTACAAGATAGGATTTATAGTGAAGAGCTGAGGAGACGGTTAGGTATCAAGAATATCAGTGATGAGATGCGTACTAGCAGCATGAACGGTTTGGGCATGTGGAGAGGATCGATGAACTAAGTTGAGTGAAAAGATGCCAGTCCTTGAATGTGGAGGGAGCTGCACCAAGGGGCAGACCAAGCAAGACATGGGATCTGACCTTACGGTCTATCTTGATTTATAAACCTGACAAGTGAGGCAGCTCTGAACTGGGCTGCCTGCAGCAGTGCCATTATGACATGAGACCACAACAGCACTGTGTGTGGAGCACTTGGTCATTAAATTTATGTATGCCACGGGCCGTGGCATGGTCGGTAGCGATTCTGACTGCCGATCGAAGGGTCTGCAATTCGATCCTGTGTGTCATTGGTAGATGACAAGAGTTTGGGCAGCTCATTCTAGCGATTTGGTGAAAATGTCCAGTTAAGTCCCTGTAACAAGGGCATACCCTAGTTCTGTCAATCAAGGGAGTGCACAGTGTTATAAACTGCATCATAATGTATGTATGTATAATTTTTTTTATAATATTACAGAGAATGAGGTGTATCAGTTCTTCATCCGAGGTGAGGACCGTGGTTCCCCCCAGCACCATACTGATGTACCTGTGACCATCTTCCTCCTCCCTGCCAACGACTTGCCTCCACGCTGCCCAAGACAGTATGCCCAGTTCTTTTTATGGGAGGACGCCCCTGTGGGTAAGTACAGTATGATAGATAATCTAACATCATCATAAGTTTTGCACAGCCCATCTAGCAACAACTTTACCACCATTTAACGTAGCATAACATGATCAAATTACAGATGGCTAAAAGCCACTGGGGCCTATCGTGGTCATCCAGCATCTTAGTCTAAATTAATGTTTTCTATCGTGGGACATCGTCCACATTGAGAGATTACCTACATTAACTTTGTCTACTGTAATAATTTGTCATAAGGACTATCAAAATACAGTATACCATACCAGTAAATGGTAATAAGTGAAGGCTACTCCAACATACACTACTATGAAAACCTGCTAAATGGAATAGTATTCATCCAGGAGACTGAATCAAATTCTAAGATCCACAGTTGAGAATACCCTGATAGTGAATGATTCATACTGACAGGTAGATGGATTGGGTGAGGGAAACAAAGGAAAAAGCTTTCATTCTTTATTCTCTTCAGAGAGACTGAGTCTCTCTGAAGATGGGTTGGCCATAGCCTGAAATGTTAAAGAATCAAAGCTCTTTCCTGTGTTTCTCCCACACATATACCCTGATAGGTTGAACCGTGTCAAAAACTAACATGTAACCGCACCTGGTTTAGTTTAATGAGACATACCTCTAATCCTGTCAGGAGGACTGTCTAAAACATCTATTCCCTCATACTGTTATCACTGGTTACTATGAAGTATAACTCAATATATTACATATGCGTGCAGGCGGGTGCCCAGGGGTTGAAATAGGGGAGCTATCCCCCCGCCAAAGGCGGCTTTCTAGGGCCTTTCCTAGCTGATGCTGAGAGGAATGGGTTCTAGTCATTTGGTGATGGGCTGGTCTATCAGAGTGAGAGCTGAGCGATCTCTGCCATACCCATAGCTTACTCTGAATGTTCCTTTTACTTATATATTTTCTAGATCTCGTGTGACAGCGTCTCTTCCGTAGATTGACCTCCCAATTTACCAAGATTGGAAGCCAAAGCGTCACATTTTTCCTTTGCCCCTCAACTCTCTCTTCATAATTGCTGAGGGGTACAGGGCCCTGGGTGGGGCTTTGGTTTCCCGGGCGTTTCCGCACCCTTCTCAGCTCTCCGCCATGGTGTGGCTTCGGTCACCCAGGCTTTATTGTGGTAGGCAGGGAGGGTTCTGTGGGGGTGCTCGGTTATGGCCTTGGCCTTGCTCGGGGTCTTGGGGCTGTTCGGCCAGGCAGTCTGGGGAACAACAACAACAACAACAACAACAACAACAACAACAATAATTCTGACTGTTCCTTTTACTTATATATTTTCTAGATCTCAAGTGACGGCATCTCTTCTGTGGATTGACCTCCCTATTGCCAACCTAGAGGTTGGCAGATTAGGAGTCAAAGCGTCACATTTTTCCTTTGCCACTCAACTTTCCCTTCATAATTGCTGAGGGGCACAGGGCCTTTGGTGGGGCTTTGGTTTCCCGGGCGTTTCCGCACCCTCCTCAGCTCCCCGCCTTGGAGTGGCTTCGGTCACCTGGGCTTTATTATTGGTAGGCAGGGAGGGTTTTGTAGGGGCGCTCGGTAATAGCATTGGCCTTGCTCGGGACCTTGGGGCTGCTTGGCCAGACAGCCTGGGGAACAGCAACTACAACAACAACACCGAGGCCTTGTTTACATCTGCGCTTTGTTTACATATGCGGTGGCTAAACTGCTCCTGCTGACCATTTGCTATTATTTAACTGTAAGCACTGGAATCAGGGGTTATTCTAAGCTCAATGTAATCAGTGATACCTTGCACTTGACAAATGGAATGGGCTGGAGGAGGAGGTGGTAGGGGCAAGGAACATCCATATTTTCAAGAAAAAATTGGATAAAAGTAGACTGAGAGACGGGACAACACGAGCTTAGCTCAACTCCTGTAAACTACAATTAGGTAAATACAATTAGGTAAATACTTACATTTATGACCAGTTTATTCTGTAGAAGATTAGGCCTACACCAGGGGGGAATGTAGTCTTATATCTTCCCTGGGTTAGGAGTTCCACTCGATGCTCCCTTCTGAGGGTGGGGCTGGGGCGGCTCTTAATTTTATGATAATTATCCCGAATAGACTCGCAGCGTTATTATACATAATTTATTAGGGAAAGTGAAGCTCTATGGAATCTTTATAATATACTCACATAGATTCCGTTGTGGTAGAATAGTTTTGATAAGTTTTGTAACTCTCGATTATGTCGATAAAAATAGAGTCCCGTGCGTAAACAAACTCTTCTTCTTCACTCCCGCAATCTTGAGAGCTCCGCTACGGACGTGTTCGCAATGGAGTACACTCGCTACGGAAAAGTGTTATGTTCTACAAAGATGTTACTGTATGTCTATTTATACACATTTGCAACATTACATTGTGCTTGTATTTATGTTTCATAGTTTTCCCGGTATTTGTTCAATCCTTTCTGGCATTTTTCTTTCCCATTTCCCTTGTAGTTTTAGTATTATTACATATATTTGCTCTTGCGCATGAATCGGCGCATATTGTTGCCATTCCTTCTCTCAGCTGACAGAAACGTCAAACAGCCCGGCAAATTTGTAACTGTCATGGCCGCTTGTGCAGGTTGTAGTCTCTCCTGTCAGAAATTGGGGGACATTTTGCGAACCAAGGAAGCTACATGGGATTTTCTTGTTCAGCATAAGTTAGTCTTGGCAACTGGTAAGTGTAGTACATGTGGCAGTGAATTGCAAGTGAGTGAAAATAGACAACAAAAGAACTTTAGATGTGACAAACAGAATAAAGAATACGTTCACCATGCACTCAGGAAATCACGATGTAGGTATAATGTTAGTGCTGTGAAAGACACATTCTTTGAAAATGCCCACATCCCCATTCCCAAAGTCCTCAATATTGTGTATTGGCTGAGTAGTATGCACCCCCAGTAGCTGGCATGCAAGGGCTACTTTTGGATCCCAATGTACTGGGTACTAACAAATACACCAAAAATCTGTCTAAAGATGTCAAATAGCGGCAGCCCCCACTCATAATACTAGGTTAGGTTAGGTAAGGTTGTTAGGTTAGGCTAATGTCCTTTCAAAGGGGTATAGGCACCCATAATACCAAAAAGATGTCAAATAGCGGGGGTGTGGGGGCGGCAGCCCCCACCCATAATACTAGGTTAGGTAAGGTTGTTAGGTTAGGCTAATGTCCTTTTAAAGGGGTATAGGCACCCATAATACTAGGTTAGGTTAGGTAAGGTTGTTAGGTTAGGCTAATGTCCTTTCAAAGGGCTATATAGGCACCCATAATACTAGGTTAGGTTAGATAAGGTTGTTAGGTTAGGCTAATGTCCTTTTAAAGGGGTATAAGCACCCATAATACTAGGTTAGGTTAGGTAAGGTTGTTAGGTTAGGCTAATATCCTTTCAAAGGGGTATAGGCACCCATAATACTAGGTTAGGTTAGGTAAGGTTGTTAGGTTAGGCTAATGTCCTTTCAAAGGGGTATACGATAGTAAACACTAGGATAGCCTATACCTGGTCAGAGGGAAGAAGAAGAGTCCTGGTGTAATCTCCTTGAATGTTACCATAAAAAGTTACCCTTTGTGTCTCTGATATTAATGCAAAATCCGAGCCAACTTTGGACAAAACTTTGCTTGCATATTTTCAAAGTTACCTTTTGTGTCTATGAAATTATGGAAACTCCGAGCCAACTTTGGACAAAACTTGGCTCGGATTTTTAGAAAATGCTCTTTTGAGTCTCTGAAATTATGGACAATCCGAGCCAACTTTCGACAAAACTTGGCTCGGATCTTTAGAAAATGCTCTTTTGAGTGTCTGAAATTATGCAAAATCCGAGCCAACTTTCGACAAAACTTGGCTCGGATTTTTAGAAAATGCTCTTTTGAGTCTCTGAAATTATTGAAAATCCGAGCCAACTTTCGACAAAACTTTGCTTGCATATTTTCAAAGTTACCTTTTGTGTCTATGAAATTATGGAAACTCCGAGCCAACTTTGGACAAAACTTGGCTCGGATTTTTAGAAAATGCTCTTTTGAGTGTCTGAAATTATGCAAAATCCGAGCCAACTTTCGACAAAACTTGGCTCGGATTTTTAGAAAATGCTCTTTTGAGTCTCTGAAATTATTGAAAATCCGAGCCAGGTTTCGACAAAACTTGGCTCGGATTTTGGAAAAGTGGCATTTTTGGCATTTCACACATTCCTATTCTTCATTATTTTACTAGGCCTATATTACTTTAACCCCACATTTTCCCTGATCTTCATAGGCCTAGCCCTCCCCACTATCGGGGGGAGTTATCTTAAGATTGTTGGATAATGGGGTTATATAGAGTTTCTCCCACAGTGGAATTATAACTAATAGCATCAAAACTACCATTGCCAAAACAAATTGGCCAAAAAAACTCTCAAATAAGGCTGCGAGTCTTTTCAAGAAAATTACCAATTTTATTTTTTGTGAAATATGGACCGTTTTGTGTCTCTTTAGCAGGTGGGAGTGTTTCGCTACTCATCATCTTTTTAAGCAGATTTATGCTACGTCGTGGTGAGCCTCCGGGAGTGTAACTATTATTTCTCCCAGGCCCCCCCTGGAGGAGGCTAGTACCAGGAGTACACATTGTCCATGTTTCCTCCTTGTATCCCCCTACTAATCCACCATATAACTTGTCCTGTTTACTTCCCACGTGAAGCTTCCATTCTTGCCTGGCATGTGGTATGTACCCACCTTGGTTCCATGTCATCTTAACCAGTAGACCATTTCAACCAGTAGCTCTCAACCAGTGCCAAATTAACCCAGACCAACCAAACCAGTGCCAAAATATAGTACTAACCTAACCTAACCTATCCTAACCTAACCTAACCTAACCTAACTGAACTGTATTGGTTGATTTGGTACTGGTTGAGAGTTACTGGTTGAAATGGTCTACTGGTTGAGTTGACCGGTCACCACCCACCTTTACCTATTCATTAGCTCTGGCTGCGACCGGCGATCTTGTGTTCCGTATTGGGCTCTGTGTTCTCAGTGAGCCACGATTAAATGAATATGAACACCCCAGCAGTGGGTGTCTGCTTCTCCCCCGAGGATAAATACTCGTTAAACTTTGAGCGTCATCAGGCCTGATAGATATCTGTGGCCTCTGCGCAAAGTAACCGGCGTGATATCAGAGGCCATTTACGGGAGGTCGTAGTATTTACCTAATTGTAGTTTACAGGAGTTGAGCTAAGCTCGTGTTGTCCCGTCTCTCAGTCTACTTTTTATCCAATTTTTTCTTGAAAATATGGATGTTCCTTGCCCCTACCACCTCCTCCTCCAGCCCATTCCATTTGTCAATACATCTATAGGGGAAGCTAAACTTCCTGATATCGTTCTTGCAGGTAGGTCTTTTTACTTTGTAGCTGTGGCCTCTAGTTATTCCTGTATCCATAATTAATATATCCTCCCTATCCAGCCTCTCCAGCCCCCGGGTACATTTGTACATCATTATCATGTCTCCCCTCTCTCTCCTGTCTTTTAGACTCGGTAGATTTAATTTGTCTAGCCTCCCTTCATATGGCAGTTCTCTGAGACTTGGAACCAATCTAGTGACTGCTCTCTGGATTCTTTCTAACTTGTGAACATGCTTCTTTAGATGCGGGGACCACACCACTGCTGCATACTCCAATCTTGGTCTAATCATACTCTTCATAATTTTCGCTACCATGGTCTCATCCAAGTAGTTCAGAGCAACTTTCATATTCCCGGCCATTGCATACATTCCGCTAAAGAGCTTGTTAATATGTTTCTCTGGCGACAAATTATCTTGTATAATCAACCCTAAATCTTTTTCTTTTTTGGCCTTGCTAATTATATTATCTCCCATCCTGTACTCCCAATTTGGTCTATTCACACTTCTTCCCATATTTAACACATGGCATTTACTTATATTAAATTTAATTTTCCACTTGGTGCTCCATTCGTATATTTTATCTAAATCCCCTTGCAGCTCCTCACAACTACTTTTATTTGTTATTTGTCTCATAATTTTTACGTCATCTTCAAACATTGACATGTAAGAGTTTATGCCTATCGGCAGGTCATTCACGTACATAAGGAACATGAGAGGTGCCAACACAGATCCCTGCGGCACACCACTCTCAACTTTCCGCCACGATGAGTAAGTTCCTCTAATGTTGGTGACAGTGCGGGAGATCGCAAGGTCGCTTAGGAGGAACTGCCGTCCTATGACCGACAAGGAAGAACCGCCGGTCCTTTCACGTGGCGCGCAAAACACGATTGAAGGAGGTTGTGGATGACTTGATGGTACTATGATGGATAGGTGGTTCCTTATTGCCCTTTTGACGGGGAGTCAGCATAACCCCTGCCCAGCTTTGCATCTGGACAGTGCCATGTTGTTCTAGTCTGTGGTGCTATCGTGGTTGGTCACTGGATTATGCACATGCACTTTGGGTTTAGGGTGCATGTACCCAGTGATATCGGGAGTAAAACCAACTACTGTACCTATATGGGCCCACTCACTTTATTCCTGGGAACATGGTCTCTATTGGATGTGTGGATTAGGCCCTGGCCTCACATCCTTGTTGCTAACTTGGGCACTTGTTCTTTTCTAATATGATGACAACTCCGATTTACGACTCTCTGTTACCTGCTGACCCTCCCCCTTCCCCCTCCCCTCCCCCAGGTGACGATTGTTCCCTACAAGCTGCTGCCGGTTCTATGGACGTTCTTCCGGACCCTGTCGACGATCCTCGCGTGACTTTGACCAATGTTTCTGACTCTCCTTCTCTCATTGTCCTTCCAGCCAAGATGCCTGACCAAGGTGTCCCCTCGCCGACCACTGAGCCTTCCACGTCAGTGACCTCCTCTCTTGACTTTCCTTTGCCGCCTGATACCGTTCCACCACATGTTCTACCGATCTTGACGACACCCTCCACTACCACATCTGCCACATTGTCAGCACCTGCTCCACTACCTACATCTGATGGTGCTCCTGCTACTCTAGTGCCCACTCCTGCGTTATCGTTGGTTCAGACCCTCGAACCTCACATCCCGAATCTCCATGCTCACTCGCAACCAGCTACAACTGCTAATTCTACCCAGCCTCGTCGTAAGTTCAAGCAAATATTTGTGCCACATTCCACCTTAGTGCACTTTGACATCCTTTTTGGAGCCGATAATTGGGCTCGCTTCTTGGTCTTTGAATCAGACTCCCATATTACGGGTGCAAAGCTGGAGAATGCCCTCCTCAACCACTTTGCATCTTCCTCCCTGGGTGGCGTGGAGGTCCGCGTCACTAAGCATAACGAGCTGAATTTCATCCAGGGCTCTGGGATTTTACCCCCTTCGTTTGATGGAGAAGGACTCCCTGACAAACACCTTCTGCTGTCCTCTCTCCGTTTGAGGTATCCTAATGTTGTTGATGTAGATGTTTATGCAATCTCAAACAGGAAAAACTCTTCCCAGGATCTGCGCGTAGCCCGGATCAAATTTGAGGAATCCACACTTCCTATAAGGATTGAAAGTCAGAGATGAGAGGTGAGACCTCATGTACCCAAGCCTCTCCAGTGGTCTTGTTGCTCCACCTTCAGCCATTCTGCAGCCAGATGCAGGAAGGACGAAGCCTGTGCTTTCTGTGACTCCGATGCTCATCCCACCCACTGGAACTGTGGCCCTCCCAGATACATCAACTGTGGCCTTGATCATCATGCTCGCACGAAGGAATGTGTCTTCTATAAGTATAATGCTGAACTTAAGCTTCTCATCAGCCAGTCAAGTATGTCAGTGTTGGAAGCTAAAGAGGAACTCAGAGTCAGGGGTATTAAGGATCATGCTCGTGACTCCACTTATAGTGCCCGTGCCCGTCCAACCTCTCAAAATAATCCTGACGAACGTCGTCCTGCCCCTCCAGCTTCTGACCATGACCGATCAGTGGTTACTAGTGTGGCACGGAGTGTGTTAGCTTCTCCTATAACCCCCCTCTCAAATAAATTTCAAACGTTAGCTGCCTCTGCTCCTGTCCCTGACACGGGCCTCACCCCGTCTCCTGAGGGGAGTGATGTGGAGTCTGCGATGGATGCCACCCCCATCTCCAGCAAATGCCGCTTTAATGCTACCACCTCTCCCACCCCTTCTCCTCCTGTGTAACGCAAGACTCTTAAAGCCAAATTGCCTCCGCAGCCCCAACGTGTTCTCTCCCATCCTCGTCGCCCCAGTGAGCCCCCTGCCCTTGCTCTTACCGCCTCCCCCCTCCCATCCACGAGTTCGTCTTGTTTGGCGGCGGCCCCCGTTCCGAACACTCAGCCCACTTTCCCTGACCTTGCTTCATCTGCTTGTATGACCCAAGATGAGCATTGTGAATGCATGTCTTGTGTTCGCAAGGCCGTTTCGACTGCCACTGCAGATCTTCATGGACCCACATGTGGCTGTCACGACTGCTTTGTTCTAGAATGTCAAAATCTCCCAACCTAGACTAAAATCTGTCTCTGATTTACTCCATTCCTTTATGTGTGATCGGGAGTTACCTACCCCCTTTGACGCTACTGTGCATGGTCCATCTTGTTTATGCACGTTTCATTTACGATCTCGAGCGGACAAATTGCACTCCAATGCAGCTATTATCTTTATTGAATTGTCATCGCGTGTGTCGTCTAGTCCGCGTGCTCGACGTCATTCCTTACCATCTTATGTGAGGGACTTATTACCTCGGTCTCTCCCTTTCACGTCCTGTGCTTCTCAGCGGTCAAACAGTACAGTTAATCTGCATAATCTGACGCCTCTCACTTAACTCTTCAACCCCTATGTCATCCACTGGAATACTAATGGCCTTTCCACTCGGCTGCGCCTTGGGGAGGTCCAACGTCTTCTTAAAGTGTATTCCCCAATGTGCCTTTGCCTCCAGCATGTGGGGCAATGTCCTACCTCTATCCTTAACTACATTTTGGCAAGCCGCTCTTTGTCCTCAGGTGATGAGTAGGGGAGAGCGGTGATGGTTCGGCCACTTTTTTTTAAAATACAGTATTTATATAAATTCAGGTTTAATAATAATAATAATAATAATAATCGTCTGGTTACTTATATAGCGCCCGTATCTCCTCCTTCGAGGATTCTCAAGCGCTTCACACTTCTTTAATCAACCAGAGACCATTACCCATCTCCCTTGATCATGGGAAGACAGTAACCGCCGGCTATATCTCAGAAAAACTTTTCAATCTGAGCGGGGATTGAACGCGAGACCTGTATGATGGGAAGCAGGCACGCTATCAACTGAGCCAGCCGGACGGCTTAAGCAGTAGTATAATCTAGTTGATATTAAAATGTTGCCTCGTTATTTGGCTCTTTAGCCTGATTACATCAAACCCTTAGCTCTTTTCAGTTTTGAGCTATAGTTCCCGAAACACAAGTTTCTAAATCAGCCGAACCATCCCTACCAGTGGTGATGGTTCGGTCAGAAGGGTGGGATGGTACGGCCATGTGTATTAATTGGCATAATCTTAAAATTATGTGAGTTGGATTGGCTAAAATCAAGAATTTATCAATTAAAAGAAATTGTATTGTGCTAAAGTACAAAATTAGACTTCATAATCCAAATTAACCTCTGCATATTTGCTAAATAAAATAATATTTTAAAACTGAATTAAGCTTCACCAGAATTATGTTAATTTAGTTAGCCTCTTATTGTCAGCTTTAAAATAATGCATATTTGGCCTTATCTCTCACTCTCTCACACACATGCACAACATTTGACTCCAACATCCAAAATTATATCTTTACAATTGTTCCAAAACATATATACTTTAAACAAATAAAGTTAATCAACATTATGGATAATTAACTTAACATTTTACTCTCTTCATAAAATTATGCATAATTCGTGTAATGTTTATATAAATCAGTTGCTTCGAACGAACCTTATGTTGTTATGAATTATATTTGGATGAAACACCTACTTATTATTCAGTTACTTTGAACCTTGTGTTGTTGTCATTGTATTGATTCATTGTGTTGTTCGATATTGATGAAGCATGTAATTGTAGGTTTCAATGTTACAAATATATTATTCCATATATAGCCTATAGGAACCGAGACAATGAGAATGAAGCAAAATGTACAAAACCAAACTGTATTCTTAGAAGTGAGTGAATAAACAGCAGTTACCATCATGCTGCCATAACCTACATAGGATACAGAGCATTTGTTCCCCTAATTACTACGACACTACAATTTGCCTCATATATAGGCCTATCCTTTGTCATACACATTCACTCGATCTATATAATTATCTCATTCATACACAGTTCTCTCTCACATATTCACTCCAATCTGTACTGTACTTTCGTTATCTCTCTAACATCTGTAATAAATCATAATAGGCATGTAATTTATCAATAAATAAAATAAATAGATACATTTACATCTATTGTCCCCCTATATTATAGGTAAAGCGGGATGGTTTGACCACTGTCGAACCATCACCACCCTCAACTGGCCGAACCATCCCGAATCTAAATAGTTAATGGTTGGGTACACTCAACTTTCATACAAGAGAGTTTAACATTCGTTTCTTACGGCAATATCTTCTGCATGCAACACAGATTCACCATAATAATGCATAACTCGCTGGTCGACATGTTCATAGAGGTAGAGCTTACGATATAAACTGAAAATATAACATAGGAGGTGCAAAAAAACATAAAATCTGATCTGCATCGAAAAGTGTGGCGTTTGTATGCCCAAAATTCCGTGTGAAGTAAACAAACTCTCGTACTTTCACGCACGATCTCTCGGCTTTAGGTCCCATACGTTTCTCAGGAAATGCACTGTCCGAACCATCCAACCGTCCGAACCATCACCGCTCTCCCCTACGGTTCCGCCTTATATATTCATAATAAAATATAATGTTATTCCACTTTGCTCCACCTCTCTCCAGTATTCTGCTGCTCAAATTGTTGTTCCTGGTCATGGCCTACTGACAATTTGCAATGTACAGTATATAATCAGCCTTCCTTCCAGTATGACTTGTCCCGTCTCCACTCCTTCCTCCATAGCTTTCCTACTCCACTTCTTTTTGTTGGCGATGTCAACGCTCATTGCCCTGATTGGGATTCCACCTGCTCTGTTGTGGATGTTCCTGGCTCACACATAGCACAGCTGTTGGATGGTACGTTGTGTTGTCTTCCACCTACTGTACTTCTCTCGGACACACGGTACTTTCTCGTCAGTGGACATCTCTCTGTGCTCTTCCACTGTCATCGATCAATTTAGTTGGCATGTGTTAGACGACTCGTACTTAAGTGACCATTTTCCAGTTATTATTACAGCTTTAGAATATCAATCACCTCTGACACCTACTCGATACAACTTCCGGAAGGCTGACTGGGAGTCGTTTCACCTCCACACACGGAATGTGCCCCCATTTGTACCTCGTAACCATAATGTTTTGAATGACCATTTTGTTTCCTTTGTTACAGCGGCGGCTGATAAGTCAATTCCTGTTTCCTCCTCCCGCCCTATGAAGAAGAGAGTCCCTTGGTGGAATGATTCCCTCCAAGATTTGGTTCGACGGAAACGTAACATTGGTCGCAAACTCCATTCTCTCAATTCACGATATCGGCGCTTGGATACAATCCGTCCTTCCACCCCGGGTACTATTGCCCCTTTGGTTGCTGTCCTCCTTGACATCCTTGCTCTTAAGCCTCATTACAACTGGCTGACAGCAAAATTCTGGAAGGAGGTCAAATGAGCTAAGTCGGAGTCTTGGCAGGACTACGTCTCATCCGTGTCTTCCTCTACTTCCGTCAGCTCTGTTTGGAGAAAATTTGAGCGCATTAATGGATCCCACTTCAGTTCTCCTAGGCATGCATTAACAATGAATGGGCAGCGGGTTCACTCTCCTCGAGAGATTGCTCACATCCTCGATAGTCATCTGGCCTCCGTCAGTGGCTTCGATTCTCTGTCCGCAGCCTTTCGTGTGAGGCAAGATGCTGCTGAGAGCCGGCCCCTTCAATTTCACTCCGATGGTACTTATGACTATAACCTCCCTATTTAGTAATGGTTCTCTCCGTCAATGACGTGAGAGCCTTATATATATAAGGGCTCCCCGGTGACCCCCGTGAGGGTCCCGGAGAAAGCATAACGCGACCCAAATATATAAAAAGTACATCCTAGGGTGAAACCCTTTACTTAGTTCCTAGGGAACGTCATTAAAAAAGGTAACCATTAGAAAAAGAAAGAACATTTTTATGACTAAGGGTTAGAAACTATGAATGTTGTCTTACTAAATCAATTAGTGCGCCGTTATACAGTTCTTCCCTTGCACGCGTCTCCCAGCTGGACACGCTGGGGTTATACGTCCTTCTTGTGGTCGCGTCCCGCGAGGAAGGATGTGTGTGTTTTAGTGCTTCAAGAAATGCTACTCTTCATCGTTGATCCGCCTCCTGCTATCTCTCTGTGAGTGTATGTTATCTTATAGTAAGGAGGCATCATAGATATGTATGTTTATAGTGAGCATTTCCAGAGAGGACACCTTCCACGGGACGCACCACATGCTACGACCATTATCGTTATACATTATTATTATTATTAGTTACTATATCTCTTTCTTTTCCTCTTTATATTATTACATTATGTTATGTAAGCCAGGTTAGTTAGAATGCCTCGATTTCAGTTGTTTAGACTTCGTTAGTTGTCTTTAGCAGTCGCCAATTTTAGGCCTAGGCCTTTGCCTATAGTCTATTTATGCTTTTCCAAGCTCCAAATTCAATATTCTTAATTCTAACTATCCATTATTAGTATATTTTTGATCAATCGTCGTTTCTATTCGTCTCAACTTTTCGTACGGATAGCCTAACTTTTCTCCAAGCGTCGCGCGTTCGTTTACTTTTTAATGGCGGACGAGGGCGATCACATTTTCTGTAATTTCTTATCGAAAATTCTAGGGGTCTTCAAATTTCATTCTTTTGATGTTTTCTTGCCATTGAGTTTTTAATGTTACATTTTAATAAGTTTTTACGATGTACAGTGGAGCCCCCATCCTCGCTACACCGGTCTTCGTTGATTCAATGCTCGCACCACACACCAAATATTCCTCATTTCAATTCTCGCGCCAAAAGCCTCATTCCTCGCATCAAAATCCCAGCCGAAACCCGAAAAAATAGCAAAAATAACGAAAAACTCGACATAAAACTAGAAAACAAACAAAAACAATAATTTTGTTTTAACATAACGAAAGAATCTGCCAGTAGCTTGCCGTTTAGAGACGAAATCCGAGTGAATCCGAGATCCGGATCCGTCAAATGTGCAAGATGCCGCCATCTTTGTATGACGTCATCACTAAGCAGACGCTTGCAGTTTAGCTAGTATCTGTGTTGACAAAACAACCGTTTGCAAGCCTTTTTGTGCCTGAACCCCTTATCTCTCGCGTTTATTATAACCTCTAGTACATCTAGTGATAGGGATGGTTGGCCTGGTGGTAGCAATGAAGGAATTTCATGCTCAAAACACAGCAAAGACCAGTCCATATCGAACGAAAGCGATTGAATTGCCTAGCCTAGATGATGTTAGCCTAGGCTAGGCTAAGTATGACAATGATTTATAATAAAATCTGTGTGGTAAGTAATCTTCTCATAATACGTATTTATACGTCTTTTCCTCATAATATGTATTTATTGGATGTAGGCTATTTGGGGCAAAATGGGTACTTGAGGGGTGGCTGGACAAATTTAGAACCTAGGCCTAGACTAGGCCTAAAAAATGTCGCATGATAGAAACAATGCCCCAATCTACAGTATTTATGGTTAGGACTGTCATTTAGCCATGTCTACATTATTATTTACAATGCATAAGATTTAGGCCTAGGCTACTTGATGTAGCCTAGACAAAAAACATGTTTTCATAGCCTAACACTGAGAAAAAGTGCGGTAATTGTTTAGATATTGGGCCTTTTTTTTCGTTATTAAAAACTTATTCTATGGTGTATTATATGATACAGTATAATGCATAAAATTTAATTTATGTACAATAAAACATGTTTTCATAGGCAAAAAATAGAAAAAGACGCAAATTTTGGCATGAGCACGGAACCGATTGAATTTTCCCCATAAGAACAGTGCCCCGATCTTGGATGTTTCAATCCTAGCTCTATTTCTGCGGAACCGATTAGCAGCTAGGATGGGGGCTCCACTGTATTTTATTTTGCACTTTATATATACAAAATTGTAGACGATTATTTCGTACATCTTCATAGTCTCTGTACCTTCCAGATTTTCTGTCTTGTTGCGGAAGCGGAGTTATATTGTTCTGTTATGATACTGTTACATGTAATTATTTTTTACACATGCCAACGTAGCCTATCCTTGCAAGTTTTTATGTTTTTAAGCTATGAACCAACCTTCAGTTGGGCCCCTTTTTGGGAGTCGCACTCCGGTCCTTTTAGGACGGTTAGTGTTAGACCGGGCTTATTTATATCTCTGGTCACTAGGAGATCCCCGTGTTCTTTTTGAAGTCCGGGGGGTAGCAGAGTAGGCAGAGGATGGGGCCTCATTTGTATATCTGTTATTGGTGCCTACTCTGCCGGAGTTCTCTAGTTTTTATCTATGAAACTCCGGGTATTTTTACCTACCTTTTTACTGATACAAGGTGCCTTGTCATACACCTCAAACCTATCAGGCACTCGGAGTTTTTCTGGGTTGTGCTTAACTCCGCCTGATATCTGGGTCCTCTTTGTTAACCTCTGAAGTGCGCATGGGGGTAATTGGAAACGTCCCCCTGTGCTGACGTATTTGAGGTGTTTCCGTCACTAAAATATTCATTGTGCCATTAATAGCATTAATATTTATCCATATGCGCCTATTATGGGTTGATTATAAAGGTATTAACCTGAAACAACAATAAAACGAGTGAAAACAGCGTTTGGATGGTCAAAATCGGAGATATAGCCCGCGAGTTGTATAATGTATGGGTGAGGCAATCTGCTTTCCCGCCAATTTCCCCCAAGGCCACTGAGACACCGTCGATCGATACTCTCTCTCTCTCTCTTGCACTCGCTTGCTATCAGTGATGACCACACCCTCCAATCGGATTTCTAATGTTAGCACGAAAATATACCTCAGAATAAGGGAATAACAGGGAAAATAGGTGATAACTGAAGGAGAGGAGGAAAGTGGGGAAGGAGGGGAGGTAGAGGACTGAGATTTTGCATGGCCCAGGGGCCAAAAAAAATAAAAAAAATAAAAAAAAAAAAATATAAAATTTTTTTTTTTTTTTCGATGTCAAAAGTTGATTTTTATTTTCTCTGACTCTTAAGAGTCTTCCCGCAGTGCGCCGGGGGAACTCTTAAGAGTCTCCCCGCAGCTCCCGGGTTAAGAGACATTAGTTTATGCTACCCGCAAAAAATATACACACGGAATCTCCGGGGCCCCAGAGTTAGGAAACTTTCCTTCACAAATATTTACTAACTCCGGGTCACCGAGGGCTACGATAACTCCGGGAGCAATTATATTAAAGATTCATATTTTATCCGGTTCACTAACAACCTAGAATATCAAAACAAGGATAAACTTGACAGGGGGTTTGAGATAAATCAGTCGTCTAAATTCTGAATATTATACACTTGCCTCTAGTAATTCTCAATATAAAATAAGTTATTTTTTAACTCTAGTAGTTAATAATATGTATTATTATACAGACGAGACAAGGAAGAGCTGGACACACGCCGGTTGCCTGGAGGCTCTTACAGAAGCCGGAGCTCTCGTGTTCCCCTAGTTACCAGCACTCCTTCCTCACCCAGACCCCCTACCGGAAGCTGGAGTGAGAGGCCCTGTTCGCCTCCACTCCGCCCCAAATTCCGACTTCTCATATCAACACGAATGAGTACAGACTAACTCTTATTAACAGAATACAATAAAAAAATTCCAGGTTATCAACCGAACATCCAAATTGCACATTCGAAGTTATTAGTCCTACGTGCAATATACTACTTGGTTTAACTAGTAAACAAATTTTTAATTACCACTAGCCAATAAGGTCACTATAAATTAAATGGGATACCAGAATTTTCCATGTTTAACCCTCCTGGCCCGGGCCGGCTCTCCAAAGGACGGAGCTCGTATCCGGGCGATCTGGCCGAATATCAACAAAAGTAAACTAAGGCTAATCTCGCTTAATATATTACCTACATTAATCAAACATATATATAAATGGGCGCCTTACCTTGCTGCATAGAATGGCGTTGAGTAGAGCTCTCTAGCTCAACTGGTTCCGGAGTGATGGTGATGGAAGTGGAGGTAACTTTTGCCGCGTATTTACCTCGGCGCGTCCGAACACTCAACCGCGGCCCCGGCTACGACGCCCAGTTGCACTCGTCGCTCCACCCACAATTATGCCGGGAAGCGATTTGATAGTGTTTTATTGGTTATTATGTAATTTATTATAGTTATTATGTTATTTTCAGTCAATAAAGTTATTTACATGAACTTATTTGTGTCTCTGTCACTTATTACTTCGTTTTATTATTATTATTATTATGATTATAGTGCCACTTTCACTGGACTTTGATAATTGATAGTGTCATTTTCCCTTTTATGTATTGTTAGGTAAGCTAATAATATATATAGTGTCACTGTCACTTGTTCATATTGTTATGAAGGCACTTATTATTACTTGTGTGGGTCTCTTTCACTTATACTTAGTTTTATTATTATTATACTGTCACTTTGACTGGCCTAGGCTTATTGAGTGTCATTTTCACTTATTTATTGTTAGAAATATATATTTTAGTGTCACTTTCACTTGTTCATATTGTTATTGAAGGCACTTATTATTACTTATATGTGTCCTTTTCACTTATACTTAGTTATATTATTATTCTTAGCCTACATTTGAGTGTCACTTTCACTGTTGTCACTTCCACTTCAAAAGTTTATTAGAGTGTGGAAGTCATTGAAGCAGGTGCCAGCACACAGTCCAACTTGACACTCGAGGCATTCCCAAGTGGTTTTTGTCACTTTGCGGGGTCTTCTTGTTGTGTGGCTGCACACATGGCACCTCTTCTGGATTCTGCTGTTACTACCTGGTGCTTTGAAAGGAAGGGCGTTGAGCTGGTGCTTCCTGAAAAATTCAGCACACCCCGTTCTGTCCAGCTGGCCTGGTCCTTGAAGTGGCCTCCCTGGTGTACCCGCATGTTTAGCCAGGAGCTCAAGTATCACCTGTTTGTGGAACTTCCGCAGGGACTTGTACTTCTTGGCTCCTGGAGTCCTCAGACGGTAGATGTTGTAAGCATTGAGGACCGACATATCTACCGTATGCAGGATAAACTTCTTGTACCACCTGCAAGATATTCGCAGGCAGTCGATGAAGCCCATCTGCATGTCGGACTTCTCAACGAGGCGCATTTTGAGGTTGTAATCCAGGACAGCAGCTGGTTTCTGGACGGGGTTCTTGGTTCTTCGGTCCACCTTCCCTGTGGCGACCATCTCGGCCTTGTGGCATGTGGTGAGGAGGTTGACCTTCCGCTGGTCATGCCAGTGGATGGAGAGGATGGGGCCACTCTTCTTGTGGAAGATGTCCGCCTTCTTCTTCTTGGTTGGGTAGCCTGGCATGCCCTTCCTCTTGGCCTTGACTGTGCCGACAGTTCCGGTCTTGCGGTCATGCAGGTACTTGGTCAGGATAGGCGACGTTGTTACGACCGGGGCTCGTATAAAACAAGGGCTCTTAATCATTGGACTAGAAAGGCACACAGCCACAACGGTAACACTAGATCCAACCCTCGAACTTATAATGCCGGCGCACAAAAAACACCTATACCCTCCAGAGTTAAATCTGCGATAACGGGGTATCCTATAACTCGGTATAAGTGCACTACTACTACAGGCTGATGATCTCTGATACAGCCTGATCACAACAACATACAATTACGTTAATAAGGTATACAAGGAAAAGATAGAGATCTTAATTAAATCACTGCAATGATTTAATGCAAACTAGAAGAAGGTATGTTTAAAGTTACTCTAAACAATAATGAACTGTCACTCCTATACTAAAGAAAGTGAACGAAAGTCCCAAAGCATCGAGCAGGAATCTTCTGAAGAAAGTCTGATGCTGGGGTAAGATGATCGTATCGGATTTTGAACTGTTATATAAAGCAGGGACAATATAGGACAAGTGTAGAGGCAGACAGTGTTAACTGACACAGGAATAATGATAAATGCACACTAGTATTATCTCCAACAACAAAAGAAGTACTTAGTCAGGCAACTCAAAAAGCCTGCTCAGGTTGTGCAACTCAACAACAACCAAGGCTTACAGTCAACGTGAATAAGAATGCTGCATACATAACATAAGAGCTTATAATTCTAAACGGGTGTCTGCTAGGCTAATAAAGTCTAGCTGGGATGTCGTAGGCTAGGAAACAATGGCTGAGCAAGCGGCTCGTAGCCTAGCGAGGTCCTTAAGACTGTGCGGCCAAATTACGTTAATTGACGGGGTGCTCTCTTGAGAGATCCAGATCGCTAGTATCTGGTTCTCTCCTGGCGACGCTCTCAAAGTCAAAACAAAACGAGTTAGCACAGTGCTGGGTGGCAGAGGCAAAAGCCCTCACTCGCAGCACAGTGCTAAACTCACAAGGTACACAGTCAGAAAGACCACCTAGGCTTCCCACGTCTCCGTTGCGATTGTACAGGTTCAACAAAACCTAGTACACATCGGAAATCACAACAACAATGGCCTCACCCCAGTCTAGCATTAAATAGCCCAGCAGACAGCCATGGAATAGGTAGGGAGACACCGTGAGTGTGTCGAACCTCTACAGACAAAATGGTAACCCCTCCAAAATGCCTAACTAAACATATAATATCTGAGAGCTTCAGCATATTATACGATGGCCGATATATGAAATCGTGCAGAACCAAAGGGGAGTTATGATATTAAATAGAGAGGAAGAATGAGAGGTAAGAAGTTGAGAGAGAGAGAAAGTGCTCTATAGGTAGAAGTCGGGGACAGGTGGCAAGGGATATGTTAGGGGTATGCTGGTCAAGCAAGCTCTGAGCAAGGAAGGCACAAGGCAGCAGGGAAGTGCAGGGGGAACTACCTCCTGACGCGGCGGGAGGGGTGGTGAGGCGGCCAGCCACTCGGAGGGCCCGGCCGTGGCATGACGTCACTGAGGCAACGTGTAACCCTCCGCGACTTCCCTCTGTCTCCTGTACTTACTCACTCACACTCTCTAGCTGTATCATTCATTCTTATACATTAAATTTACAACTGATGATATAAAATACAATGCCTTGTCACAGGCAAAAATAAAGACTACTTCTGTACTGCCTGTGATATGACGATTCACAAGAAAGAAAGTACAACATTGTAGATAGACTGTAGCCAAATACACTGCCCTGGCGAGTGCTAGCGAGTGGCCAAGCGAGCGGCTGAGCCCATGTGGCGTTCTGCCAAGCTGCAGGTGTCACAACGTGTAGTAATTATCTGTGTAGAGGATGTGGTTTTGATTGAAGTGCCTCTCCATCATCTTCTTCACTACAGCGCCACCAAAACCAATGAGGGGGTCAGTCACAATTTCTCCACCCTTGCCGCTGTACACCACAAAGTCCAGCACATACCGGTACCCCGTCAAACAGTTGCAGAGGACGAAGAGCTTGATGCCGAAGCGGTGTCTCTTGGACAGGATATACTGTCGGAAGTGCAGCCTACCACGAAACAGGACCAGAGACTCGTCGAGGCACATCTTCTGGAAAGGAATCAGGTAGGTGGTGAACCGATGACGTATCATGTCATACAGCTTCCTGATCTTCCATAATGAGTCGGGAAGGTGGACTGCCATGTTGTTTGTCAGGTGGAGATAGGAGAGGATGTCGAAGTACCTGTCCCTGGACATGTACTTGCCAAATGCTGGAGTCGTTATGATGTCGCCAGTGATCCAGTAGTCTGCCAGAGTGTGCTTCCTGATATGTGTCATCAGCATTGTGAGTGCCAAGAACACATATAGTTCTGCCACAGTGACAGCTCTCCATGCCACCATCTTGGCACTGGTCTTCCTCCCAAGAAAGTTGGCACAGATCTCATGATGGTTGTTGGTCTCCTCGACGAGGTATTCCATGACTTCATTGTCATAGAAGCCACAGAAAATTCACTGGGGGTAGCAGCTGGGCCACAGGGAAATGTTGGTGACACCCCGGAACCCATCTGTACCTCGTCAAAGGCAGGACAATCTGGCTCAAAATCAGCCCCATCTGTCCACACAAACAGGTCGGATGCTGATGCTCGAGCACGTGCAGGTGCAGCAGGCACACGCCCTGGACGCCCTGGCACAACGCCCTTGGCCATGCGGACGCCCTGCACGCCCACGCCCACGCCCAGGGGCAGCGGCGTCGGCAGACTGACCACGTCCACGACCTCGCCCTCTCGCTCGTCTTGTCGGGACTTCCACTTCCTCTTCCTGTTCCTCTTCCTCTTCCTCCTCAGGCGACGTCAGGTCATCTGGGGCAATGTTGGGGTCGTCAGCATCCTCTTCAGGAGACAATTCGGGTGAAGAAGTGACCGGGCGTCGGCGGTGTGGGGCGCGGGAGGCTGCGGGAGCTTCAACAATGGGAGCCTCGGCCTCGGGAGTTGGGCTCCTTTTGCGGCGAGCCGAGGGCTTCTCCGCAGCAAATAATGCTCTGCGGTGTGTTGAGGGTTGTGGCACACTACTAATACCACTTGAAGAGGCCCTATGGTCATCCTGAAGGAGAGATGAAGCCGAGGGCTGTGGGTGACCCACGCGGCGTCCCGGGTCAAGGCGTCGGGACAATGGAATGCGGGTGGTTGCTAGACCAGGGTCGGCGTCACTATCACTGTCTTCAGCTTCCCTATCCTTTTCTGTGGCTGCCCTGCGTGCTTTTTTAGCTGCACTTTTCACCAACGATTGTTTATAAAAGTATTTGCCCACTTTCAAGGGCGTACGGGCAGGCAAAGGGGAAGGTCCTGGGCTACTAGGGCTAGGCCTAGGCTGACATAGCAAAGATGGCGAGGGGGTAGGCCTAGGTTCTAACACACTTGGAAGTTCAATGGCACCTTCCTGAAACACTTCCACATCAGGATCATCACTACTGTCTCCCCCCTCAAATAAATCCACATTATCGTCATCTCCAAAGCCAACGAAATCGTCATCTTCGCTTGCACTTATAAATTGTTCTTTGTCCACCAAGCTTTCGCCACTGCTCTCTTCACTATCAAAAAGTTCTCGCTGTATAGCGCTATCACTCAACAAACGCTTAACTTTCTTTCGTTGAGCTTTCTTCTCGGTTGCAACAGGCGTCGAAGTTGCGAGCGGGGTAGCAGTGGGGCCCGCGGGAGGTTGCAGCGAATCGGACACGTCGGAAATCATTTTTTCAGTATAACTCGCTATGGCGGCCACGTACGAACTGATAACGCTAGTAGTTGAGGCTTGGTGGTGCTGCAGTCGCCCCTGCAATGCAAAATTTGGCCGCGTGAATTTTGAAGCACGCTTTCAAGCACAGGGATTTTAAAAGGACACCCGGGCACCTGCCCTTCTTTCGTGGTGTCATTTTAAAATGACACCCGGGCTGGAAGGGTTAATCTTCACACAGTGGCACACTTAAAGGGAATTGTATTCAATAATTAATAGGAATCTAACATAAATCAGCATTACAAGATTCCAGGGTTGATTCTTTCTCTCAACAATTGTGACATATCAACTTTAACCAAGACTAACGATAGATTACCCAACTCAGGTTACGGAATCTCCCCTGGGTTGTCACCTCTACACTCGAGGTCCTACTTCACGCTGGAGGACGAGTGCGAGTTCCCGGGATTCGCCACTCCAGGTCCTTCCTCCAAGCGAATGGCGTCTTTGCAACAACATCCCTCCACACCACCGCCGGAACACATCCAGGGGTGTTCAACAGAGGGATGTCATCAAATTCCCTTAATAGCACATAATCAATGCTTATTTCATGTACCGTGCATAGATCGCACTAAGGCAGCTTGGAATACCCTTGTCTGCCAATCATGTTCTTTCTACGTTACCAAATTCCATGAGCATAGTGTCCCTCAAGATCAATCTCTTGCTACACAAGTACTTTTATCTGCATGGGAAGAGATCAAGACTTACATTTCAAAGGTTCTCAAAAAGGTTCCGTCTCTGGCTGACCCGAAAGCTCTTGAATTTTTGAAGATCACTATTCCCCCTTCTCAGAGGACTAGTTGTTCAGTAACCCCCTCTAAGACTAAACATTCATCAGATCGGAAACGTAAATCTTCATCAAGCTCTAGTTCAAGAAATAAAACAATTGCTCGGAGTAACTCCCCTCAGTTTGATACGAGCACAGCTGTCACAATTAATCTGGACTCTGATCACCAAGCCATGCTTTAAGAGAACATGAAACTCTCGAAACTCCTTATCCAGAACAATCTCTTGAGTCAATTCAGTCTTCCATACCAAGCTTTCAGATTAAACCACTTTTGCAGACGAATACATCAATCAATCCAGCCGTAATCACTGTTCACGCTGATATTCACCATTCAGGAGATTCACCAGTCAGACGGAATCTTCCAATCACTCCTCTCCAAAACAAACTTATATTTATTAGTGGCCCCTCCATCATTGACGAACATGCCTATTACATAAGGCATCCTCTTCAAACACTAATCCGCCGTAGTTTGAATCTACCGCGCAGAGCATTTAAAAACTGAGGAGCCTTCATCATGAGCGCACGCGACCTCACTCATGGCTTCAGTCATTATGAATTGGGTTCTCACTACGAAAAAACTTCGTAAAAAATAAAAATAAAAAGAAAATAAGAATAACTATCCAATAAGCTTTCCATCATATCGTGGATGTACTTGTGTGGATTTCTGACCAGACGCTGATTCAGGCGTCATTCCTCCTTCTCTGCTCTGCGCTCAGCCTGCCCGGACGTACCTTCCACGCTCCGCTGGTTCCGCATTCGTTGCGTCCCTAGTGAGTTTTTTCTCATTTGTTTACTCTAGGATGTATCGAGTAAGGTTAGGATAGGCGTAGCAGGAGTGTCCTGGGCTGGTTGCCCGCAGTGCAGTGTATTTTGGGTCGTGTGTATGGGGCATCTATTTCGGATGTACCCTCGTGGTCCTGTTGTGGACACGTGAACTTTTCACAGTTGTGTTAGTTTGTGATGCAGGCGGCTTTCATTACGCGTTAATTATTGCTGCCTTTTATCCTTCTGATGAGGTAAGCTGTGTTTTTCTGACGTTCCCAGCGTATTTTTCTTCACTTAGTGAAGTTTTTTCTGGGTCCTTGTCAGGCTTCCCGGGGTGGGAAGTTGTCGCTACGGTGGTGTGTTGGCGGTGGTTCCTGTTGTGATATTCCAGTGTGTGTTTATATTTCAACTATTTTCATGCCGTCTACCTAGGCCTAGCCAGCCGCTCGTAGCTTTGCCACATGTCTAGTGTTATTATTTATTATTATAAATATGCCCTACTGTGTCATGTGTATCCGGGTTTTAGTTGTGTATTGGCTAATTCCTCGGACTATAATTGTTTCCTGGTTTAGTTGTGTATTGGCTAATTCCACGGATTATGTTGTGACCTTGGTTAGTCGTGCGTGACTCTCTCCTCGTGTCGTATTGTTCAGATGGTGTCTGTTCAGGGTGGGGCTTGCCTTCCGGCGGGTTTTTTCTCGGTTTCACCATGAAAATCCTGACCGATGAGCCGTGTTGGGCCACACGTGGTTTTTAACTCTGGCTGGTTCCCCGGCGTGGGGAGGTGTCTGTGGCTCTCCAGGACTGCGTCTCTGTGGGTGCCTGGTTTCAGGCCTCCTTTAATTCCCGGCGGGATGGCTGTACCCATCCTTATATATATATATATATATATAAAAAAACGACGTTCTTGCGAACATTCGTTTTTATAGGTTTTTTCTACCTGGTTTACGACAACCACATGGAAAACCTAGCTGTTGTTTAGGCGTTCCTCCCCGGCGATCTTTTACAAAGAAGTGGGGTCAGGAACTTGTGGGGTTAACTTTTAGACTTCTCACCCGGCGGGTGCACCTGAGCAGGGTGGGATAAACGACTTAGGTCTCATATAGTTAACCAATCCATTTTAGTGATACTCTGTGTATCGCTGCCTTTACTCTTACGGCAATTGAAGGTTCATGAGGTTTAACCAAATCGATTCCCACACCCGGCGGGTGCTCCTAAGTGGAGGAACTAAGGAATTTATAACAAATTCAATTTCGATTAACCTTAATTTGGTGATACATTCAGTATCGCCGCCTTCTATTTTTACGACGATCTTTTGGGACAATTCGTTAAAATATCAGATCTCGTATATTCCTGCCCTGGGCTATTCTACTAAAATATTTCAAGGGCCGGCGTCTTTATGAGGGGGGCTTTGTTACAAAATTGAATCTTGAGACAGTCACCACCTCCTACAGACTATAAGTGCCATGCTGGACCATTATATCAGAGGGTATTCTTCATGTTCTTTAGCTAAAAAGATTTGTTTAGCCTCTTTACACCCCGCCGCGTAGCGAGATGTGTTAGCTGTGTCTTTGCATCCCGTTACCCGGCGGGTTATTAACACTTGTATGCGAACACTGGGGTTAACCTTATGAGCATTAATTCCTGGAAATTTTTCTTTATTTTTCCAGAGCTGAGCTCCGGCGGACCAATACAGACCCGGCGGTAGTTTCCTCACACCAGTCTCTGTCATGGCTACTGTGGCCCCAGTTTTTGCCCTGTGCATTACCCCTACTTGCGCGGGTATCCCGATTTTTGCGCATACCCTTTGCATAAGGTGTGTTAAATGTCTAGACCGTTCAAGGGGTCTCTGGGTTACACTTAATTGTTCCTTTTGCTCCCAATTAGCCAATAAAGTCCTGTGTGACAATGACAAGACCGCGGCGGTAGCGTTGAGAGAGGTCAGACAACAGATGTCGGCCTACACTACCATTGTCGCACATAAGTCACTTCAATGTGACAACGTCCCACTTTGGGATAAGTTGCTGTCAGAGCACCCTCCCCCTAAACGTACCTCTAGAGTAACGGGTTTTAAGCCGACAGAGACTAGCCAGGGTTCTGTATCGTCTGTGGATACGTCTAAACGCCCGAGAGAGCCTACTCCCCCGGCAGCCACCTCCTCGTCGCGGGCGAGATCGAGGTCAAGGTCACCTCTCAGACAGCAGTCTTCAAGTCGTGCCTCTTCCCCGGCGAGTAAGAAGAGTAAGACGGAAGCTTCCACCAGTGGTCATGGTGGTGATTCTTCCAAATCTAAGTCTAGTTCGCGGTCACACCGTAGCCACAAATCCTCCAAAAAGGATTCCCATAGGAAGTCCTCTCGACATTCTCCTAAGTCTAGTGCATCTCGTCGTACCTCTACACCTGAAAATGTTTCTGTTACAGCCTCAGAGTATAGTGAAGCGCCTGTCCCTAAACAAGATTTACCTATTGATATTTTAACCCTAGAAATGGAAAGTTCAGGAAATTCAATAATTGAGAATGTTTCAGACTCTCAAGAGAGCGTAGGCCAGAGCCTCGGTGTTTGGCGGTTTGCTCAACCAGGGTCTGACCATCCACGTCCGACTCATATGAGTCACACAGTAGCCGATGTCCACTGGGACGCGGCGACCCCATCCTCTATCCCTGACTTATCTTGGAAACAAGGTACCCCTGCCTCGGCGGGGTCTTCTCAGGAGGATCGGGAGGAACAAGATGAAGTGTCAATAATTTCAGATAGGGAAGGACAAGGGTCAGGCTCAGGCCTGGACGCCGCCCATGATAATACTGATTCACCTGTAAGTTCTGCATCTAACCAGTTTGTTACAGCACAAGAAATTGATGGGTTACTTACTCATGCTCTATCTAAATTCTTTAGTCAACAACGAGAAAACCCCACAATGGACTTGGGGGCTCCCTTGACAAGTTCTGCGGTACGGCCTCTGATAACGTCAATCGATTTATCTAAGATTCCTAACCCTCCTACTCTGTCACCGGCAGGGAGCTCTAAGCCAGCTACGGCGGCATTCACTACGTCAAATGTCAGGGTCATCACGGATGTTAATCCACCCCCTCTAGACAAAGCGCCTCTTAGAAAGGTAGCTATGCCCCTGCTTTATGGGCCAGACGAGTCATGGGTTCTTTTGAACCCCTCTAAGCCAGAGCTTGCCCAGCCTACCTTGTCAGGGGAACTCCCGGTACCACGTGAGTGGTTTATCCAGGGAAATAAGTCAAAGAAATTAAGGGCATTGGATGCCTTGGGTAATGTTTTGGACGTAAATATCAAGGCTATACCTAGTTATTATCATCAGGATTATTTTGTTTATGCATCTAAGCCTGCTTTACCCCCTGCCTCAGCTTCAAAACTTTTTTCAGACTGGTCTAAGCTGGATGGGTTTAATGATATTAAGGCTCTGTCGGCTCTTACTCCTGAACTAGATTTACAGACCGTCACAGACGAGACAGCTAATCCAGTTTTGAAGGTGGGACAGTTGGGACCAGGACCTTGGGTGGATTGGGAGGTAGAGGCTCAAAACTTTGCAACCACTTTCACTTCTAAATCTTCCCACCAGATCCCTCAGGATACACATTCATGGTTCTCCATGCCGGTGGGTTCTGCCGGCGGAGTTCCGTCAGCTTTATTTTCTTTTCTAGCTGCCCCTAAGATTAATCTTTGTGAACTAAAGGACCCATTCACTACCCCTACCCCTACTCACCTAGACAGAGAATTTAGGCTAAGGGGAAAAGCTTTCCGCCTGTTTTCACAGTACATAGTTTCTCAGGTGGCTAAGTCTTTACTCCGGTCCACTCAGGCAATCGCAGACGCGGATGCTCGAAGATCAGTTGAGTTATCCCGGCGTCTGATTCTTCAGTCGTCGATTCAATCCTTAGGTGACATACGCACAGCCTTACTTGAGGCGGTGCGAGCACGACAGGATCTTAGGATGTCATTAGTTCGCAAGCTGCCTGATCGCATTGCTAACCAGGTGGTAATGTCCCCATTAATTACTCCTTCTTTAATGTCCCCTGATGTATGGCGAACAGTGTTTAACATGGCACAGGCCGTGAAGCACAGTCCCGCACAGGCTAAGAAACCTGCATTTAACTTCCCCAAACCTAGGCCTCCTACTAAAGCTCAGCCAGGGGGTTCTAAGCCTTTTCTTCCGCCTAAGTCCTCCCAATCCCCCCTGGGTCAGTACAGGCATAGACAGAGAGGGTTTTCAGGACAGAGAGGACGCGGCCAGTATAAGCCGGGGCAGGGCCAGTCTTCGGCCCACACCAGCCAGCCGGCGAAGCGTCCAACACCACCAACCCCACCATCAAAAAACTAAAGTCTCTCTCACTCCCAGTGCCTATCTTAAGGCCGGAGGAACCGAGGGAAGTACAGCCGGCGAACCCTTGTCTGCTAACTGGGTCGTTCCGAACGTGTCACCAAGCATGGCCGTTAAAAACCTGGGCACGGATGGTGGCACGCAAAGGCATCACTTGGCAGTGGCTCCGGCGACCTCGCTTACGTCAGCCGACAACGGCAAATTGTGTTTCATTAGAGGTGGAGTCGCTGGTCCAGGAGATGATTGCCAAGAATGTCATCATCCCGGTCCCTCCAGATTACCCTGTATTCACGTCAAAACTGTTTTTGGTTCCCAAACGGGACAGTGTTCAGATGAGGCCGGTCGTAGACCTGTCTTATCTGAATCTTCACATTTACAACGAGTCTTTCAGAATGTTAACAGTTCATCAAATCAGGCTAACACTTCCGCCGGGAGGCTGGATGTGTTCCCTAGACCTGACAGACGCCTATTGGCACGTGTCGGTCAACAAAAGATTTCAAAGGTTTCTGGCCTTGAGGATCAGGCACCAAAATTTTGTTTTTCAGAGGATGCCGTTCGGTTTGAACCTAGCACCTCGAGTATTCACGAAACTAGTCCGGCAAGCCCTGATGCCGTTGTTAAAACAGGGAATCAGAGTGTTGTGGTATCTAGACGACTGGCTGGTGGTGGCAGAGACACAACAATTATGCATAAAACATGTCAATATCATTTTAAATCATGTCAAAACTCTAGGCTTCAAGGTAAATCTGGTAAAGTCAAACCTTGTTCCCTCAAGAGTAATTCAGTGGATAGGGCTGGTCTGGGACACCGCCGCTCTCACTCTGAGTCAGAGTGTGGACAATCGCAACAGGTTTCGCAGGAAACTGTTCAGGTTTCTTCACAGTCTGACTACGACACGAAGAGTCTGGGAGTCTCTGGTCGGCTCTCTCAACTGGATTCAGCTAACTGTCAAGTTGGGCCGGTTGAAAGTAAAACGATTAATATTGGAAGGCAACAAATATTTCCCACTCTTACCGGCGGGAAAATTATGGCCCATACCAAAATTAATCCACACCTTACTAGCGGTCTGGGCGAAGAGGGAAACATTGCACTCAATCATGTCATGGACCTCTCCTCCTCCAACGGTATGGGTAGACACGGATGCGTCGGGCACCATAGGGTGGGGATTTCAGTCAAATCAGGGGCACCAGGGTCAGGGGCTTTGGTCCCACTTAGAAATCTCTCACATAAATGTCAAAGAGTTACTAGTCCCCTTGTATTTCCTTCAGGCTCACGGCCCGGCGTTACGGGGCAAGTCGGTGGCCTTCAGAATGGACAATCTGAATGCAGTTCACTGTATTCAGAAACAAGGGTCAACGAGGTCAAGGAAGTTGCTACTCGTGTCGGAAGAGATTTTTGTTCTAGCCAGCAGTCTAGATATTTATCTTCACGCATCTTATCTCCCAGGCGTAGCGAACGTCTGGGCAGACGCTCTGTCCCGGAGACAGAGCACGACAGTAGAATGGGAGCTCAAGCAACCCATTTTCGACCTAATGATTGCGGAGCTCTCCCATCCACAAGTGGATCTTTTTGCGTCCGACGAGACTCACAAGCTCCCTCTATACCTCACCCGCCGGGCGATAACGCCGGCAGGGGGGCCAGACGCCCTAGTGACAGACTGGAACAGATGGAGCTCCATCTATCTGTTTCCGCCGCCAGATGCGTCACTAATGTGCCACGTAGTGAACAAACTACGAGTTTATCGAGGCTTAGTCTCGCTAATCGCGCCCCTGTGGCCGGCGCAGGTGTGGTACCAGCAATTAATAATGTGGTGCCCGGACCCGGTATCGCTCCCGGTCGGGTACTTCCACTTAGACACGATTGGCAACCTAGCAACCTCGCTGACTTTTGCATTATGGACATTCAGGAGGCCAAGTGGCTAGCACCATACGGTAGGGATGTGACCAATAAATTGCTCAATCAATATACTCAGTCTACTAAGGGACAATATCAATCACATTGGAAAGCTTTTACTTCTTGGATTGTTAGAACGGAACAAACTGTACCCTCAGTGGCATTGGTTTTTAATTACTTGAACTATCTGTTTGAGCAGAAACGTTTATCTGTGGTAACTTTGAAGAATCACTTAACTGCGATTAGAGTGCCCTTTTTCGACCTTACAGGTCTATCCATACCGGTGGCGGAGGAAACAGGATTTATGAGAGCGTGTTTTAAACTCCGCCCACCTCCCCGTCAGCTCATGCCTACTTGGTCTCTGGACAAAGCTTTGTCTTTACTTCATTCTCGTCTGTATCAAAATACTGCAGACTTTGCTTTAATCTTAAAGAAGGCAGTTTTCCTTTTGGCTTTGGCCACCGGAAACAGAGTGTCTGAGCTGGCGGCGATGAGCAACACACCTAATTGTCTTAGGTTTGGTAGACTTAATGATTCAATTTCCATTGCACCCTCCCCGGCGTTTGTAGCCAAGAATGAGCATAGTGCACACGTGTTTTCTGAGTTCACGGTGCCGGCGTTAAAAAGGGGAAAGGTGCATCATAATTTATGTCCAGTGCAAGCTCTAACCAAATATTTGAGAATAGCTCCTCAAAACCCCCAAGGTGCTTTATGGGTAGCGAGTACGGGTAAACGCTTACTTAAACGGCGATTAGCCTCTCTTCTGGTAGAAGTCATTAAAGAGAGTAATCCCGGCGTTGTGGGTAGGGCCCACGATTTACGCAAGGGGGCGGCCTCTTTACGTTTCCTGAAAAACTTTTCAGTTGAAGATATTGCGTCCACACAGTTGTGGGCGTCTAATCATACGTTTCTCTCTAGATACTTGTCAGTTGCTCTAGACAAACCTTCCTTACCATGTATAGCTTTAAGGCAGAGGGTCTAGGTGGCCCTGCAGTCACTTATGTTTACTTTCACGGAAGGGGGGGGGGGGGGTGCAGTCAGTTGACATAGGACACCCTAGACCCCGCCGGAGTATGAGAGCTGTGATACAATTTAAGGTTAAAATGTGATATGAAAATTTCTCTGCGAGAAATTGTGCTAGTACAAGGTTTAGTACAAAACAACGGTGTTGTTATAGTAGTTTTAGCTGCGAAAGCAATGTAATATTAGTTCAATGGAGTTCATTTGCAATTGATCTCCACATGTATTTTGGGGTTTATGATGTGCACATATAAACTTATAACTTATTATTTTTGTCACCACTCGTTGAGTGGGGTGCCTTTTGTAACTACAGATCTGTGTTCAGAATCTTCAGGGTTACCCATTTTTGTCGGGCAGGCTTCTTTGAAGCACGCACCTGCCTGAACCCCTTTTTCTTGTATATTTCCGGCCTACGCCGTATTAAATACATTTTTCAAAAAGTAAGAATACTATGTGGTTGTTTTTATTATCTGCTTTTCTAGAGTTATGATATGATTACGAATGTCCCCCTCCAGTCTTAGATATCAGGCATGTTCGTCAATGATGGAGGGGCCACTAATAAATTATAGGTTTGACTCCTGTAAGGCGATAAAGAAAACCTAATATTTAGTAGTGGCCCCGTAATCATTGACGACTGGGGCCCTCCCGACCGTCCCCTTCCCATTCGTTGATGTATTAAGGATTTTGGTTTACTTGATATGTCAGTGAAGGAGGAATGACGCCTGAATCAGCGTCTGGTCAGAAATCCACACAAGTACATCCACGATATGATGGAAAGCGTATTGGATAGTTATTCTTATTTTCTTTTTGTTTTTATTTTTTACGAAGTTTTTTCGTAGTGAGAACCCAATTCATAATGACTGAAGCCATGAGTGAGGTCGCGTGCGCTCATGATGAAGGCTCCTCAGTTTTTAAATGCTCTGCGCGGTAGATTCAAACTACGGCGGATTAGTGTTTGAAGAGGATGCCTTATGTAATAGGCATGTTCGTCAATGATTACGGGGCCACTACTAAATATTAGGTTTTCTTTATCTCCTTACAGGAGTCAAACCTATAATCTCAACAACCTTACATACTAGCAACTGACATGCCTGAAATTTTAGATAGTCAGTTAACACCAGGTCAAGGAGTAGACGAAGAAATTGATCTCTCAAATTCACAGGATAATTTGCATGACTCCTACCCAGAAGATCTAGGTGAAGGAGATTTTGAAGGGTTCCCTAACTATCAATCTTATGAAGAAGATGACCCTTGGTTCCAAGGTCAACATAGCCATGAACGACCCTTCTCTCCTTCACAGGCATCTGAAAGAGATGTGTCTCATAATACTTCCGTATCTAAAGAATATGTTACTAATGTAGTTCAAGAATCCCTAGAAGAGTTTGCTTCACTAGTAGCTAAAGATATGGATAGTAAACTAGACAGGGTGTTGCAAGCTATCTCTAAAACACCTTCTCACACCCTGACCAAACCTGACCACCAGACCATACCCTTAGCAGTCAACCCTATTCTACCTAAACCATCTTCCAAGAAAGAAAAGTTACAACGTTTTCGTGGGTTTAAGAGCACAGATAATAAGTTAGAAGAGGTTATTATTGTTGTGAAGGATTTGGAAAAGTGGATGAGTGATACGGAGAAATGGAAGGGGGATATTGGTGAGAAAGTTAAGGCACTGTGTGTAATGTGTGGTGTGACAGGTGGGGAAGGGAATAGGCCTAGCAAAGGAAGTGAATGCAGGCCTATATCGGAAGTTAATGATAGCCTAGAGATGGTATTGAAAAGGGTAGATGAACTGGGAGCAGAGAATATGGCATTGAAGGAGCAGCTGAAGGAATACGAAGGACGATTCAAGGAAGTAAAGGAGTCAACTGCATGGATGGTGGTAGGTAAACAGAAATTCAAGGATTTGGAGGATATTATGAAAGAGCAAAAGGAAGAAATTAATATGACCAAAACAAGTTTTGAGAGTGCAGTTGTAGGGGTCATGAAGAACAAGGAGAGTGTCGTGAGGGAGGCCATGGACAGGGATAGGGGTGTAATCATGTATGGAGATAGAGGCTCATATGAATGATAATGGAGTGAGAAAAGTGAGGGATATGGAGACAGTGAAGGAGGTCATGAAAGGTGTGGATGAGGATGGATATGGATGGGAAGGGCAGGTGGAGGAGGTCAGTAGGATAGGTAGATATAAAAGGGGAGAGATGAGACCTATAAGGGTACAGTTTAAAACCAGGGCAGTGGCAGAGATGGTGACAAATTTTAGTTGGAGGCTAAATACAAATGAAAAACTGAAACATGTAAGACTAAAGAAGGATTTGAACATAGAACAAAGAAAAAAAATGAAGGAATTACAAGAAAAGGCTGATGAAAATAATGGAAAGTTGGGTGAGGAGGATAAGAAATCTGTTTACTGGAGAGTGAGGGACGGAAAATTGAAGAAGTGGTTTATAAGAGTAGAAGGGAGGGGGAGATCAGGGAGGGAAGAGAATGTGATAGGAGTTGTGACGGAGGAGGAGAACGGGGTGGAGGTGTCACAGGGAGAGACAGGAGACTAAGTGGCAGACCCAGTAGTGCTAGGGTACGGACAGGAGGAGCGGGATGGTGTAATTGCTGAAGGAATGGTAGATGGATTAAGGATTATGTTTAGTAATGTGGATGTGTTTACCCAGGGCAAGAAAAGAGAACTGATATGTAGGTTGCAGGATGAAGAGGAAAAACCTGATGTCATAGCCTTACAGGAAGTAAGACCAAAAAATGCTAGAATTGAAAGGGAACTGGTGGAGTATAGTTTGGAGGGTTTTGAGTTATATGAGAGGAATGCTATTAGAGCAGAGGTCGGAAGAGGACTGTTTATTTATGTAAGAAAAGAGCTCAAGGTTAATGAGGTCCTCTACTAACTCCCTAATCCTGCCACGGACATTAGTTCCAGGGCAGTAATTCCCTTTCCAATGTTCCCTTACCCACTCTAAACCACTGTTTGGACACTTGATCCTCAGTGTTTTGGAGGACAAGCAACCTAGAAGGGTCACTAGACCTGTTGTTGCTTGATTTCCTTTGTACTCCTTTGTACTCCTTTGATATGAGACAGCAGTATTGTGAGTATTTGTGTATTGAAGTAAAATGTGCAAGAGGATCAATTCTAATTGCCTATATATAGAAGCCCAAATAATAGTAGGGGAGAGGATGATAACCTATTGAAAGCAATGGAGGAAATAGATAATAGAGAGAACAAATATAAAATTTTGATTGGAGATTTCAATTTGCCAAGGATCAACTGGGCAAATTGTACTACTCCAGCGGGACAGGGTAGCCTGGAAAACAAGTTTATAGAGAAAGTGAGAGATTGTTTTTTAACGCAACATATTACAGAGATGACAAGATATAGAGATGGGACCCAGGGGAGTGTACTTGATTTGATTTTTAGCAATGAGGAGGATATAGTGGAACATGTCAATGTGGATAGCCCTATAGGTCGTAGTGACCATGCCTGTATAAGCTTTAGTTGCAATATTAAAAAAGAGAGGGATAATAGAAGCAATAGAAAAATATACATGTATGATAGAGCAGATTATGAGCTGCTGAAACGGTGTTTGGACATTGACTGGGGGGAATACTTGAACAGTGAAGACGCTGAAGGAATGTGGAGGAAAATTAGAGTCAAACTGGAGAATGCTGTATCCAAAAGTGTACCAGTAAGGGAATATAAGGATAAAACAAAATTGAGGAAAAGAACGAACCCAGAATTACCAATGAAAAGAAAGCTTTGAACATTGATTAGAAGAAAGAAACGATTGTGGGAAAGACTAAAATTGTTAAAAAAAACAGGGGGTCTAGTATAGAAGCTAAAGAAGTGGATCTGGAACGCAGACAAATAAACAATAAAATAAGGTGGGAGACAAGGAGGGGGGTGAAGGAGAGGGAGAGACAGATTGCTAGAAATGTGAAGGATAATCTAAAAATATTCTGGAAGTACATTCAGGAAAAGTTAACAAGAAGAGTAGGGATCCCAGAGCTGGTAGGGGGGTTGGATGATGGGAGTAGAGCGGAGACTGATAAGGAGAAAGCAGAGGTGCTGGGGAAATACTTTGGGGGGGTACTAACAGTGGAGTCGGATGATGCAGTGCCTACTATTCTCATCAAACAGGCACCGGCACTAGAACTAATAGAGTTTTCCCATGCTAGAATAAGAAGGGCTATAGAAAAAATGAACAGAAGTAAGTCCCCGGGACCGGATGGGATACACCCAAGAATCATAAAGGAAGGAGGTGAGATGTTATTAGAGCCATTGAAAATGTTATTTGAGGTATCGTTTAATACAGGACAAATCCCGATGGACTGGAGAGAGGCAAACATAACAGCTATATTTAAGAAGGGAAAGAGAAATGACCCAGGGAATTATAGACCAGTCAGTTTGACAAGTGTTGTGTGTAAACTAATGGAAACGGTAATTAGAGAAGGAATAATGGAGCATATGAAGTCAAACCAACTTTTCAGTGGGAAAAGTGGGAGACAGTTCGGATTCTTGCCGGGGAGGTCGACGGTACTACAGCTAATTAAGGTGGTAGATGATTGGATGCAAATTCTAGAAGATGGTGATGTAATAGACGTGGTATATTGCGATTTTATGAAGGCCTTCGATAAGGTCCCACATAAAAGGTTAATAGAGAAAGTTAGAAGCTATAATAGAGGGGAGAAATGTGTGAAATGGATAGAAGCCTTCCTGAAAGATCGGAGACAGAGGGTACTGGTGAATGGGTGAATGGCTCGGGGTGGAGGGAAATTACAAGTGGGGTACCTCAGGGATCTGTGTTGGGACCACTGCTGTTCGTTATATTTATCAACGACTTACCTGAAGTTATAACTAATGGAAGTGAGGTATACCTGTATGCGGATGACACTAAGCTGTATAGAAGAGTGAGGAGTAAGGAAGATGTGGGTTTGCTTCAAGGAGATGTGGAGGGCATGAAGGGATGGTCTGAGCATTGGTTAATGCCTTTTCATCCAAAAAAATACAAGTACATGCGGATTGGGACAAGCAAGATAGACAAGGTAGGATACAGTATGTATGAAGCGATGGAGGAAGTGAATGCAGAAAAGGATATAGGAGTAGTGATAGACAATAAGTTAAATTTCTCAGAACATTTAGCGGAAAAGATAAACAAAGCCACTAGAATTGTAGGGCTGATAAGGAGGACATTTGTGTCACTTGACGAAGAAATCTTCAGGAATCTCTATACAGCGCTGGTTAGGCCGCACCTGGAATATGCGAACCAGGTGTGGGCTCCATATATGGTAAAGGATATAGAAGCAGTGGAGAAAGTGCAGAGGAGAGCTAGCAAGCTGGTACCAACGTTGAAGAACGCAGGCTATGAGCAGAGGTTGAGGACACTGGGGCTTCCGACACTGGCATATAGGAGAAAGAGAGGGGATATGATAGAGACTTTTAAGATAGTGTCAGGAAAGTATGATGAGGATGTGTGTGAAGGTACCTTCTTGATGCGGGAGGGAACAAGAACGAGAGGACACTCTAAGAAAATTTACAAAGAAAGAAATAGGCTTGAGAAGGCAAAGAACTCATTTTGTGATAGAGTGGTAAATGAGTGGAACGCACTGCCCCAGTATGTAGTCGATTCCGAATCAATAAGGGAGTTTGAAAGTAATCTTGATAAAGCATGGGGAAGACAAGATTTGAAGTTTGATTATAAAACAAAAATACAGAATAGTAAAAATGTTGCGTCTGCTACCGCCGCCGCCAACACTGTGAACGACCGCAGCAGTGCAAGTACTGGTACTGAGCTGGATACACAGGCCTAGTTTGCCTTTTTTCAGAGGATCTACTGTAAGAAACTGTTAGAAATTACTCTTGGACAGCCAATTACTCAACCCAAGGAACAGAGCTGCTTGCTTCAACAACCTATTTTTCTGTCTCCCATTACACCGACTGCTCTCGAGATTGATCCCGACCCTCCTAAAAAAAACCTACCTCTTCTCTATGGCCCTCCTCGTCAATGGGACAAAGTACCCATCCTCACACCAATAGGGGCCACATCAGATTCCTCAGATTCTTTCCCATTACCACGAGACTGGTCAGTCGAAATTAATGAATTTCGACAGTTACGAGCAAAGGATAAAGAGGGTAGGGTGTTGGATGTGTTAGTATACCCCTTCCCATCAACACAAGATACTAGATTTTTTGTGTACAAATTAGCTCCTGCCATTACTTCCACTAAACTTTTCAAACCGTGGTCAGATTTCAAAAAATCAGATGGCCACGATGCATTAAAATTACTTTCTTCCCTTTGCACAACTGGATGCACCACGATCCTAGGTGAGTCACAAAATCAAATGCTAGAAATCACTGATATTGGTTATGGTCTGTGGTCAGAATGGGCAGAGGAATCCAGTAAATTTGCTATGAGTACCTATGATTCTTCAACTACGAAGATTCCTAATGAGGATCACCACTTTGCATTTCTTTTTGTGTACATGTCAGACTCTCTGCCCAAAGAATTCTGGGAATTTTTGAGAGGCCCGAAAATTGCATGCCAAAATTTAACAGACCCTCTCTTATCTACACCTACTCAGAGCATGCTGGAGAAGGATTGTAAACTTAGACAAAAAGCCCATAGATTGTTATCCAACTTTTTGTTAAACAGACAACTCACTCACACTATGAGAGAGGTAACAGACCCTATTCAGGATACAAACTCTAGGGCAGCTTTATCATACATCAGGAGAGCCTCTCTTAGCAACTCTCTTATGACAGCGGGAGACGTCAGGACAGCCATTTTCGAAGCGGCCAAAAACCGTCAAGATATCCACATTTTTCTCTCTAGGAACCTGCCCAAAGATATCAAAACAAGAATCTTGCTCTCTCCCCTATACTCGAACAGATTAATACCAACCTCTACTTGGTCTGAAGTATCTACACTACTCTTACAACCCTCTGTCAATACCTATCGAGCTAACTTTCTCAAACTCAGATCACAACGACTCCCCAGGGGCCAAAGTAGTCGAGGCAGACGAGGTCTTTCTTACACAGTACCTACACATTCCAGAGGGTCTTTTCAGTCGCCCTTTCGCGGCCAACATACCTACCGAGGCAGGTTCAATTCCACGTCTCAACGAAGTAGGAGGCCTAGCCAAACCAGATTTACCAATAGGCAGAATTTCTCGCCTAGACAGACAGAACCACTCTGGAGAACAAACATCTTTTAGATCTCAACAACCAGCTCATGCCTCTTTTGCAAGTAACCAACAACAAAACAGGCAACAAAACAGACAGAACCAGACACAACAACACAAACAACAACAGGCCAACTATCCAAAAAACCTTCTCAAGTTCAAAAAACTAGATTCGTTCAACCTAGCCTTGCATCATATAATATCCCAAGGCACAACCGGCTCCTTTCAAACCAATCACACAGCATGGCCAAAAGCATCTTGGGCCAGACGGCTAATAAAGAAGGGTCTGTTTTGGAAATGGAAGAAACGACCTTTCCTTCGCCCATGCTCAAACACACTGTCAGTTCCGGTCAATGTGCAGTCACTTATTCAAGAGATGCTCCAACTAGGAATCCTCAGAACCATCCCAATAACTTCGAAAGTCTTTCTGTCTCGCTTATTCCTTGTTCCAAAACGAGACAGCCCAAAGTTCAGACCAGTCATCGATTTATCGATTCTAAACAAATTTATTGTCAATCATCCCTTCAAAATGTTAACAATCCAACAAATTTGATTAACACTTCAACCCCGAGTCTGGCTAATGACACTGGATCTGAAAGATGCCTACTGGCATGTTCCCATAGCCAACAGATACCAGAAATATCTAGCAATACCTTACTTAAACACAGCTGTAGTATTCCGCAGACTCCCATTGGCCTCAACATAGCACCCAGAATGTTTACAAAACTAGTCAAACAAGCCCTATTACCATTAAGACAACAAGGGATCAACATCTTGTTCTATCTAGACGACTGGGTAATCACAGGAAATTCTCCCCAACAGTGCCAGGATCACACATTACTAGTCATTCAACATGTCACCAATTTAGGCTTCCATGTAAACCTCGAAAAATCAAACTTAGTACCGACACAAAGAGCAGCCTGGATAGGCCTCCTTTGGGACACTCAATCTCTCACCCTGCAACAGACGACATCAAATGCCAGACGGTTACAAGTAAAGTTATTCAGAACACTTCATGCAAAGACGATTACCAGACGTCTGTGGGAATCGTTAATAGGGTCAATAAATTGGGTTCAACTATCAGTCCCATTAGGCAGACTTCGACTGAAACGCTTGATCTGGCTAGGCAACAAGACTTTTCCAGTAACTCAACCTCATACTCTCATAACAATTCCTCAACAAATTCTCAAACTACTAAGCATTTGGATCAAACCAGAGACACTTTCTTCAACAGCCCACTGGTCAGATCCCCCTCCGTCTCTATGGGTAGACACGGATGCAGCAGGAGCCCTAGGTTGGGGCTACCAGTCATCCGAGGGTCACCAGAACCAAGGTCGCTGGACTTCCCTCAATCTCTATCACATAAATGCCAAGGAGCTAGTTGTTCCTCTATTCTTCCTCAAAGACCATTCACATACACTTCAACACAGAGCAATAGCATTTCGCATGGACAACACATCAGCCGTGTCCTGCATCAACAAACAAGGTTCCACAAAATCTCACACGCTCCTAAGGCTATCAGAGAAGATATTTTTCCATGCTCTACAACATCAGATCACAGTTCAGGCAGTTTACCTTCCAGGCAAGGCGAATCTGTGGGCAGACGCCTTGTCTCGAGGGAAGAGCACACTAGTCGAATCGGCAATAACTCAACAGACCTTCGACAAACTGATAAAACCATTCCACCCACAGATAGACCTATTTGCTTCTCATCAGTCAACAAAACTCCCTCTGTTTCTGACCCGATGGCACAAGACCCAAGCGGGCGGACCAGATGCGTTCTCGGAAGTTTGGAACAAGTGGTCTTCGATTTACCTCTTTCCTCCCCCAGACACAACACTAATGTGCAGAGTTTTGCAACGACTTCACTTATTTCAGGGTCAAGTGTGTCTCATAGCACCGGTCTGGCCAACACAAGTGTGGTTCAATCAATTATCTCTATGGTGTCCAAATCCAATACCTCTTCCGATGTCATGTTTCCACTTAGAGCAGATTGGCAACCTGCAGACTTGTCTAAATTTTGCTTTATGGATATTTTCAAAGCCAAATGGCTAAATTCTTATGATCAAGCCATTCACGACAAATTAACCAAACAATTTACACCTTCCACAATTAGACAGTAGGAGTCACATTGGAAACACTTTACAACGTGGATTGTCGAATCCAACCAACAAAGTGCCTCAGTAAGTTTAATTTTAAAGTACTTAAATTACCTTTTCGAAGACAAACACCTATCAGTCAACACTTCGCAATCACCTCTCAGCCATTAAAGAACCATTCTATGACCTTACTGGCCTTAGACTTCCACCTAAAGACGAAGCAGGTTTTATTAAAGCTTGTTTTAGATTACGAGCTCCTGCTAGACAGATTCTACCTCAGTGGTCTCTAGACAAAGTGTTAAATCTATTAAGTAGTAGACTTTACACGGTCAACCCCTCTGATGACAAGCTCTTATCTAAATGTGTTTTCTTAATTTCGTTAGCAACAGCACATAGAGTGTCTGAACTTGCGGCCATGGCTAGATCTGCGAACTGCTTACAATTTAAAGAAGATCTGAGTGCGGTTACACTCGCACCAGCTCCTGATTTTATAGCCAAGAACGAAAGAGAAGATCATATGTTCTCACCTTTTGATATAATGGCCCTAAAACAAAAGAATAAACATCACACACTATGCCCAGTGTTGACACCCTTACACCCTTCTCATTTGTGGATCTCTTCACATGATAAATCAAGATTATCTAAACGTCAACTTGCTTCAATTCTAGTGGACGTTATCAAAACAGCCGAACCGTCAGCAGTGGCAAGGGCCCATGATGTGAGAAAGTGGGCCACGACAGTCAGATTTCTTAACAATTACTCGATCCAAGACATTAAGCAAACAAGAGTCTGGTCATCTCACCACACATTTTTATCCAAATATCTTTCGGTTCATTTGAAGAGACCCACTGTGCCATGCATAGCCATGAGAATTAGTCATAAACCTAACTGATCTCTGTTTATTGCAATAATGCCATGTTTTATGTTACAAGTACGTGTGAGGTTCACCAAGTACAGACTTACTTTTAGGAGTTTTCGACAAAACAGAGGGGGGGGGGAAATGTGTTCCGAACTGTGTTGTTCAATGTTAACATTAATAAGATTATTATCTCTAAGGGTTAATTTCTAATACAAGATATTAGATTAATAAATACACAAATTCTTTTTTGGGGTGAGTTTAATAGGTATGAATAGATTTTCTTTTTTACAAATAATTTTAGTACTACAGTATGTACAATTCTTATGTGTTACAATATATAGTGGCTCTTTTATTAAGTTTTACTGCATCCTTATCATTATCTACCTTTCTATTTCTTCCTAAGGCTTAATTAGAAACCCTGCCTTTATACTTTACACTTTTTCTTAATTCTAGTTATTTGTTAGTAGTCTTGGCAAATCCAACGTCAAGGCTATTAACCTAATTGCAATGACGACTTGTCTATTTTGACTGCTATGTCGTCATTCCAACCGCGGTTAAAAAGAAAACGTCTAGAGTCTACTCCTTATCTTGCTCTAGGAGACGTTGTACATTAACCAAAACTACCACCGAAGGTGAAAAAAGCATAGAAGAGAAGAAAAAGGGGTTTACCTTAGTTACCGCTTAAGGCCCATCCCGTGTTCCGTCATGTGCAGATCCCTGTCGAACGTGCGCATGAGCGACCCTCTCTTGTCATCATTTTTTCACGCGCTCCATTGAATGAAGTCGCTTTTGTTGTGCTCCTTTAATTCACCCTGTTTAGGTTCGTTTAGGCTTATCTGGCCTTCTTTTTTGTTAGACAGATGTTACGTGATCTAGGGCACACGTAAATGGGCTCCTAAGTGTGTATAATGGAGACGCGTGTGGAAATAGCCTACCGAAGGTACGGGGGCGCCTGGCGTTCCTCATATATGTTTTTCATTCTTTCTCTTTTCATATTCTTTTTTCCTGTTAGTCTGGACATAGTTTAGCTTTTAGCTTAATTTAGCCTAGCTCGTTTTCTCATTCAGGAATTGCTATGCCCCTATGAGTTTTCATTTTTTCATAGCCTAGGTGTACCGTTGGTAAACAATCTGAGATTTCGTTGGTGGCGGTGCTGTTTGTAGAGTTTGTGTCGGCCGCATTATTAGCGTTATTCCCGAGTCCCCCCTTTCGAGTCCTTCACTGTGTCTCAAGGGCTTGGGCGACAGGTGGTTCGTGATACTCCAGGGGTACCCCACGGGGGCCCCTCTTTCACACCACAGGGTTTTTCGCCCCTGACACATTCTCTGCTCACGGCTAGGCCACCCTTTTTCTCACCAGTTTCATTTACTGGTCTTACTAGTCTTTTGCCCAATCCAGGGGTACCTCACGGGGGCCCCTGTTTGTGCGAAACCACCCTCCCTGCCACTTCTCCTCATGGGCTTTGCTCTATCTCTGTGGGTTGGGTGGTTCCTGGGGGATGTGCCTCCTCTCCCCTGGTGTGTCTTCCTTGCCTCTCTCTTTATTGGTTGAGTCAGGATAAATTCAAGGAAGACACTGCTCAGCTTGATGGCCATCATTGCTTGGAGTTCATAAGGAGATGATGCATTTTTTGTGGCCTTTTTTGGTATTCCCTAGACGCTCCTCTCGCTTCTTTTCGGCGCCGGACCATCTCGGCCGGTCCCGCAAATTTGCGGGGGCTCGATTCGGTCCTCTGGGGCGTTTCGGCTCCCCGCAAATTTGCGGAGATCGTTGGGGGGTCCCGCAAAATTGCGGGAGGGTGGTGTCGGTACGGTTATGCCTCCATTGGCCCGCAAATTTGCGGTAATAGTTGGCTTTCACTATTGACTTTTTTTATGTCATCTTGTTGCCTGATACTATATTGGTGTATGCACTTTACTGGTGTTATAGGCCCTGCATGTAAGATGTTGAGTGGTGGTTAACACTTTCTCCATCTTTGCAGGTTCTGCTAGTGCTCTTCCGCCTCGGCCGCCCTCCTCCCCTACCTCTGTGCTCCCAGTTTAGGGTGAGTACGGATACCTGTTTGCATGTGTGTTCCTGTTTCCCCATGCTCCTTCCCTGGTTCTTCTTGGACATTCTCTCCACTTACTCCTTCGACGTGCTGATTATGGTGTGTGTTCTTTTAGTGCAGGTAGGCTGCCTTGCTTTCGCCTTGGTTGTCGCTCCCCGTGCTTGGAGAGCCACAAGTCCTGCTTGCACCACTCGCTCTGTGTGTCCTCTACGGCCTACCTCCCTGCTCTGTGTGGCACGTGTCTGGCCCTGGTGGATGTGCTGCACCATGGCCCTGGTTCCTCGGCGGCGGCTGTGGCCTCTGCTTCCCTTCCGTCGGTGTGGACGATGGTCTCCCGCCACATTAGGACTGTGGACCACCGTTCCCCGGCCTTTGTTGCCGACCGGATCCGCGTCGCCCTGGGTATCCCTGACCCGACTGAAAGGCCGTTCACCTGGCCCTCTCCCCTGGGTCCCGCAGCCGGTCGTCCCATCGTCGGGGGGTTCCCCAGCTCCGTCCACGCTCTCGCTCGCCTCGTCGTCCGTCCTCTACTGCCACTCGTCGTCCTCCTGATCGCCTTGACGACACCCATCGCCCTCGTCATGGTTCTCGCCCTGAGGCCGGGGTTAGCGGCTCTGCCCCTGTGCGCCCTCCCCTGGCCTCTACGGATAGGGGCTCTACTCCCTTCCGCCCGCTTCCCCAGCCCAGACGACTTCCTCTTACGTTGTCCTCTCCGCGCGCGGTTGTTCATGCTGTAGCTGGCCCTCTGCTCCCTCCTCCTACACTGTCCGGGAGGGTCCGCCTGGATGTCGTTGCTTCTCCTACTTCACCTGCTTCAGTGCCTATTCTTCCTTCACGGTCTCGTCCCACGGTGGAGGTCCCTCCCTCCTCCGCCTCGGTGTCGGGCCGCCCTGTTATCTCAGCCCCGGGGATCCTTGCTCTGTTTCCCCCCGCGGCTCCTTCTGGCCTCCTTTCACCCGGCCAGCCTTCCCACTCCCGTCGTCCTGCTCCTCCTCATTCTTCTCTTCCTGACCTCCTCTTGCCTCGGTGGGGTTTCGCGAGGTTTCGGGATCCCCTTTCTCAGGAGCTGACGTGTCGCTGGAAGAGGGTGATGGTGCTGTTTCCCCCTCGGGCGTTCGTGATCGGGGACGAGTCCCTCAACGGCGACACAACCGTCGTCGCTCGCCTTCCTTGGGCCGCGACGCTGCTGGTTCGTGTCGTGGGTCTCGCTCCCGCTCACGCTCGCCCCTGCGGGCCGACCAATCTGGGGGGGGGGGTCGCCTCTCTCGGATCGATTGTCGGCTATGCAGGGCTGGGTTGTGTCACGCTTTGACGGGCGCTTGAAGTCGATGGAAGACTCCCTCTTCTCGCGCTTCTTGGCGGTGACTCACCCTCAGCACCTCACCCTACCTACCCCTGCTACGGTCCCCCTCCCTTCTGCAGGCCTACGCTCTGGTCAGACTTCAGCCGCCCTGACATCCTTCCGGCTGTTCAGTCCCTGGCTGTGTTGACGGGTCTGTCCTCCTATGGGACAGGTTTGTGCGACGCCGGTACGCCTGGCTTAGCCATCATGCTCGGTCACCCTCTCCCATTGGAGGCCTGGTTTGCTGAGGCCTTCGACTTCACACATCGATCCGTCGACGGCTCTCCTTCAGTCCCTCCGCCGGAGTCATCACTGATTTTGCCTCCTCTTGTGTCTGTCGGCGGGTTGGACGGCGCGTTCTGGTCCTGGATGAGCGCGCCCGTTCTTGAACTTTGTTCTATTGCTACCCCGTTCTTCTCTCACCCGGATCAGCCCTCTGTCGCCAAGGTTTTTCCCTTGCGACAGAGGGTGACGGACTTATTGTCTTGTCTTTAGGTTCCCTCCAGACGTCTGTTCACCACCTGCGGATTTTCGAGGCGTCTGCGCCAGGCGATCTTCGCGAGGGTTTGGACCGCGTTCAGCGGGTCCACCTTCGACTCACGGTGTCTTTGGTTCCCGAGCTGAAGGCGGTTTTGTGCGCGGCAACTCGGCGACGCCCGACGGTACGGTCCTCGTTCTGCCGGCCGGCCCCCTTGGATATTCGTCAGGGTTTGTTGTACTCTGCGCTATATACGTCGGGTTTTTTTATGCAGGATGCTTGGGAATGCTACGCTTCTCTGTCGGCGGCTCCTGATTCCGACACGCGACGACGCGCTGTGTCGTTGCGGACCCTGCTTACGTCACGCACTGACGCGCTGTGTCGCGCGCGGGATCTTCTCAGTACCGTCCTTCTGCCGGTCCTCTTCGGGGTGCTGCTGCAAGTGCTGCCGCCTTGCACGGGCGCAGGACTGGGACGTTGCAGGCCAGTGCGTCGGTTCCGCCTCGCACTTCTGTTCTTGCCCCTTTCATCCCCGCCGTGTCGGGGCTGGCCGGCCTTCCACTTCCGGCCGCCCTTCGACGGGGTCAGCCCCGCGCCGGCCTGGGGTTGGGGTGGCCCGCCCTTTTCGACGAGGTTGGGGGGGGGGTAGAGGAGGTCAACGTGGCGCTCATGCCCGCACGGCCCGTACCGGGGGTACCTCCACGTCAACACAATGTGTAGTTCTCTGGGTCGGCCTCCTTGTTTTCCTTCTCGCCTGGCCGACCGGGTCGCTCCCCTCCTCTCGGGTGCTCCCTCGGGTTGTTTTCGCCCTTGCGCCCCTCGGTAGCCGCGAGGGACGTTGGGGGCGGCGGGTTGTGCGGAGGGGTCTCACCTGGAGGTGGACGTCCAGACCCCCACTCCGCTCTTGTCACCGACGCCGGCCCATCTCTTCAGAGGTGGCCCACGTGTTCACTTCCATGCCCGAGCTGGGTAGCGTCAAGCGAGTTGACCGCCGGTCACCCGGTTTTCCTCTCCCGTGTCTTTCTGGTACCGTCGACGAACTGCGACGCGATGCGACCGGTGGTGGATCTGTCGGCCCTCAACGGGCACATCGTGCACACACGGTTTCGGATGCTGCCGGTACCCCTGGTACGCCTGGCCCTGTGCCCTCTGTTGTGGGTAGTGTCGCTGGCCCTCCAGGATGCGTCTTGGCTCGTTCCTCTCCATCCTCGCTTCCAGCGATTCTTGGCCGTTCGGACTTCCGATCGTGTGTTCCTGTTCGACGGCCTTCCCTTCGGTCTCCACATCGCGCCGCGGATCTTCTCCGCACTGGTGGGGCAGGCTCTGGGTCCTCTCCTCAGAAGCGGGCACCAGATCCTGTTTTCCTTGGCCGATTGGTTGGTAGTTTCCGAAGCCCTAGGACTGTGCATTGGCGACGCCCTCACAGTCGTTCGCAACATCGCACGGTTAGGGTTCCCCTTCGATGTTCCCAAGTCACGCTTGACCCCGTCGCGTGTCGTGCCATGGGTCGGTCTCGCATGGGGTTTGTCCGGCGCTACGGTGACCCGGGGTCTGCCGGCCGCGGTGCACCTTCGGTGGAAGGTCTTCGCCGTGTTGCACTCGGTCTCCCTCCCGGGGTGGCTCTGGGACTCATTCGTGGGTTCGCTGCATTGGGCCGCTCTGCCCCTTCCCTTAGGGAGCCTCTGGCTACTCCGCCTCCTCCTCATGGGCACCGCGGTGTTTCCGTTGCCCCTATGGATCGGCTCCTGCCGCTCCCGCGTACCGTTCGCAGACGCTTCGGTCGCTGGGTTGCTCGGGGCTCGCTCTCTGCGGCTGTGCCCTCGACCGCCCCCCCGCCGACGGTCTGGGTAGCCACAGATACGTCGAGCGAGGTTGGGTGAGGTTCCCGATCGAACCTGGGACGTCCACTTCCCGGCAGATGGGTGGGTCTCCCTCCACTTACCCGTCTATGCCCTCGGACTGTTGGTTCCTTTGTTCTTCCTGCGGGACCACGCGCTGGCCCTTCGGGGTAAGTCGGTGGCCTTCGGGTTGGACACTCAGACAAGCTGTCCCCTGTTTCCTTATGCGGGGGCCCTCCACGTCGTTGACTCTATTGGGGGTCTCGGTGGAGTTGTTCTTCCTCGCGGACCGACACCCCTTCTCCTTGCATGCCTCCTCCCTGCCCGGGCCTGCCACCCTGTGGGTGGCCGCCCTGTCGAGAGGGCAGGGCGTTCTTGTAGAATGGGCGATGAAACGGACTGTGTTCGCCGACCTCGCGGATTCCTGAGGTGTTCCGGAGGTCGCCTTGTTCGCATCGGGGGTGCCGTGCCAGTTGCCTTTGGACCTCTCCCTCCGGCCTCGCGCTCCGGGGGGGGGGTCCGGACGCTTTCATGGTAGCCTGGTACAGGTGGCGGTCGATATACATCTTTCTGCCACCAGACGCGCTGTTGATGTGCCCAGTCCTCGAGAGGCTGCGGCTGTACCACGGCTGCGTCTGGCTCCTCGCGCCTCTGTGGCCGGCACGGGCTTGGTCCGCCCGGTTGCCGCGGTGGTGCCCGAGTCCGGTCCCTCTACCTGTCTCCGGCTTCCACTTGGGCTAGGTTGGGGACCTGCGGACCTCGTTGGCCTTCGCATCGTGCTTGTTCATGAGGCACGGTGGCTCCCGGTCCCCAGCTGGGCCCTGACTGACTTCCTGCAGCGTTCCTGGCCGTCTTCTCCTTGGGGGACTTACGGGTCCCGCTGGAGGTCTTTTACTAGGTGGCTACAGGCCACTCGCCTGCCAGTTGGCTCTCCTTCCCTCGTCCTACGCTCTTTGTTTCACCTCTTCCGTACACGTCACTTTCAAGTCGACGCTATACGTACCCACTTGTCTGCCGTCCGGGGGATCTTTGGGTCCGTCGCTGGGCTGATCGTTCCGCCACAGGAGCTGGATTCATTCCTGACGGCTGCCTTCCGGGATCGACCGCCTCCGCGCCAGGTCCCTCCGCAGTGGGATCTGGGGCGGGCTCTGGTCCTTCTGGCTTCACCCACGTATACAAGGGCCGCTACGCCGGTTCCGTTGCTCGGGCGTCCACTCTTCCTTGTCGCTCTGGCCACTGGGGATCGGGTGTCTGCACTAGCGGCATTGTCACGGCCCCGGGACTGCGTGCGATTCTCCCCGTCCTTGCATGGCGTCTCGTTCGCCTCCTCCCCTCGTTTTGTTACCACGCATGGGAGGGAGGCCCCCGCTTTCCAGCCTTTCGCCATCCAGGCTTTACGGCGTGGGCATCCTCGCCATGTGTTGTGCCCGGTGTCAGCCTTGCACTCCTCTGTTGCGTCTGTGGCGCCGCCTTCGGGTACTGCTGTGTGGGTGTCTCCTCGGACAGGTGGGAGGCTCTCGCAGGTGCAGATGGGCCGCCACGTTTGTCGGACCGTTCGTGCCCGTCACCCTGTTTGTAGGGGTTCTGCGCACGATGTCAGATCCTTTGCTGCCTCCTTCCGGTTCCTGCCACGTCGATCCTTACCTGCCATCGCCTCAGCGGTTTTGTGGGTCTTCTATCAATTCCTTCATCTCCTCCTACCTCTCCGTGTCCAGTGTTCGCCCCCCTCGGCCGGTGATTGCTCTCGGGGGTCGTGTTTCCTGGTGCTCTGGCGAAGATCCCTGGTCTTCCCCCCTTGTCCCTCGTTCTTTTCCTTCGTTTTATTTGACAAAGGGGGGGGGGGGGGGTGTACGGGTTTGCAACACTGGATTGCAAGTTTGGGATTATGTATTGTTCCAGTACATAAGTGTTTTTGCCACATTGAAAATTGTGTTTTGTTCTTGTGTTCAGTGTTTTTGTTGTTTTTTGAAGAAAAGGGATTTTGGGTACAGTACCTTTTTGGTTTCAGACAAGTCTATGTTTTTGCATTACTATGAATGACGGGCATGTGTTAAAACTGTTCTTTTTAGCTACTCCTCAGTTTTTCACTCTTTTATTAAACTCTCTTGTTTAAATTGTGTCTTTGTCATTCATAATTTTGTTTTATGCATTGTTTTTTTTTGGTAGGTTGGGCTTGGATGTCCTCCTCCTATTTGTTATGCAGCCTTGACGTTGGATTTGCCAAGACTACTAACAAATTGGGAGGTTTGACGTACCTCCCAACCTACCAAATAGGAAAACCTACTATTTGGTAGTAGTCTTGGAAAATCCAACGTACATAATACCCTCCCTCACGCCGGACCCCTGCCCATCCGCGTTCTTCTGCTGACGTGAGATGTGATGACAAGAGAGGGTCGCTCATGCGCACGTTCGACAGGGATCTGCACATGACGGAACACGGGATGGGCCTTAAGCGGTAACTAAGGTAAACCCCTTTTTCTTCTCTTCTATGCTTTTTTCACCTTCGGTGGTAGTTTTGGTTAATGTACAACGTCTCCTAGAGCAAGATAAGGAGTAGACTCTAGACGTTTTCTTTTTAACCGCGGTTGGAATGACGACATAGCAGTCAAAATAGACAAGTCGTCATTGCAATTAGGTTAATAGCCTTGACGTTGGATTTTCCAAGACTACTACCAAATAGTAGGTTTTCCTATTTGGTAGGTTGGGAGGTACGTCAAACCTCCCAATTTAATTACAACAGCGCGAGCCGTTAGTTTTGGTTCTCTTCAGTCTTTGACGTTGAGCATGAGATGTCCCAACCACCGATCTTGGTATTCTTAGGCTCTCACGTCATTGACGGAGAGAACCATTACTAAATTACCGGTTTGACAACCCGAAGGGAAGGAAGGAAAACTAACTATTTAGTAATGGTTCCGTAGTCAATGACGTAAAGCGGCCCTCCCTCCTCCCTCTTCCCATGCACATACGCTACTTTGTACTATGAAGGACGTATAACCCCAGCGTGTCCAGCTGGGAGACGCGTGCAAGGGAAGAACTGTATAACGGCGCGCTAATTGATTTAGTAAGACAACATTCATAGTTTCTAACCCTTACTCATAAAAAATTTCTTTCTTTTTCTAATGGTTACCTTTTTTAATGACGTTCCCTAGGAACTAAGTAAAGGGTTTCACCCTAGGATGTACTTTTTATATATTTGGGTAGCGTTATGCTTTCTCCGGGACCCTCACGGGGGTCACCGGGGAGCCCTTATATATATAAGGCTCTCACGTCATTAACTACGGAACCATTACTAAATAGTTAGTTTTCCTTCCTTCCCTTCGGGTTGTCAAACCCGTATTCTTGTTGAAAGAATTGAATGCTGCTCTTGCCTCCTGCACAACATCTGCACCTGGCCATGATAATGTCAGTTTTGAATTGCTGAAACGCCTTGCCCCGCTGGCCAAATCGTATTTACTGGGAGGTTTAACGACCCTCCCAATACCAAATGAGGTAAACCTCCTATTTGGTCGTAGCCTCGGAGTATCCAACGTAGAGCTATATACTTATCGTATAATTTTGCTCCGCTCTAGAGCGGGCAATTATCGAAATCACTAGCGCGATAAAACGATAACATCTAGAGTAGCACCTTACTCTCTCTACTAGGTACGTTGTACATACTTTGGAGGCCACTATTTGAAAAGGAAAATAAGAAAATATTGATGAGAAAGAAGAGAAAATTACAGGATTTTAAGCCATCCTATCTGGCTCCTTCAGCCGTCTTGACGGATCCACCCCACTACCCGACAGGGTTCATTGGGCATTCCCGGTATCAAGTTACAAGAGACAAGATTGGATGGGCAGGGGTACGGCGCGAGGGTGGGATACTATGACGTTGGATACTCCGAGGCTACGACCAAATAGGAGGTTTACCTCATTTGGTATTGGGAGGGTCGTTAAACCTCCCAATTTAGTAGTAGCCTCTGCGTTCCAACGTAGAGCTAGAGTACCAAATTGGAGGCGGACATACAAGCTGAAAACACAAACTGGGAGGTTTGACGTACCTCCCAACCTACCAAATAGGAAAACCTACTATTTGTAGTAGTCTTGGAAAATCCAACGTCAAGGCTATTAACCTAATTGCAATGACGACTTGTCTATTTTGACTGCTATGTCGTCATTCCAACCGCGGTTAAAAAGAAAACGTCTAGAGTCTACTCCTTATCTTGCTCTAGGAGACGTTGTACATTAACCAAAACTACCACCGAAGGTGAAAAAAGCATAGAAGAGAAGAAAAAGGGGTTTACCTTAGTTACCGCTCAAGGCCCATCCCGTGTTCCGTCATGCGCAGATCCCTGTCGAACGTGCGCATGAGCGACCCTCTCTTGTCATCACATCTCACGTCAGCAGAAGAACGCGGATGGGCAGGGGTCCGGCGTGAGGGAGGGTATTATGTACGTTGGATTTTCCAAGACTACTACCAAATAGTAGGTTTTCCTATTTGGTAGGTTGGGAGGTACGTCAAACCTCCCAATTTGTTAGTAGTCTTGGCAAATCCAATGTCAAGGCTGCATAACAAATAGGAGGAGGACATCCAAGCCCAACATACCAAAAAAACAATGCATAAGACAAAATTATGAATGACAAAGAAACACAATTTAAACAAGAGAGTTTAATAAAAGAGTGAAAAACTGAGGAGTAGCTAAAAAGAGCAGTTTTAACACGTGCCCGTCATTCATAGTAATGCAAAACCATAGACTTGTCTTAAACCAAAAAGTACCGTACCCAAAATCCCTTTTCTTCCAAAACCAACAAAAACATTGAACACAAAAATAAAACACAATTTTCAATTTGGCAAAAACACTTGTGTACTGTATACATATAACATAATCCCAAACTTGCAATCCAGTGTTGCAAACCCGTACTCCCCCCCCCCCCTTTTCCAAATAAAACAAAGTAAAAGAAAGAGTGACAAGGGGGGAAGACCAGGCATCTTCGCTAGAGCTCTAGGAAACACGACTCCCGAGAGCTATCACAGGCCGAGGGGGTCTAACAATGGACATGGAGAGGTAGGAGGAGATGAAGGTATGGACAGAAGACCACAAACCCGCCGAGGCGACGTCAGGCAACGATCGACTCTGCAGGAACCGTAAGGAGGCAGCAAAGGACCGCACATCGTGCGCAGAACCCCTACAATCAGGGTTACTGGCACGAATGACCCGACAAATGTGGCGTCCTATCTGTACCTTCGAGAGCCTCCCACCAGTCCGAGGAGACACCCACACAGCAGTACCCGAAGTCGGAGCCACAGACTCAACATAGGAGTGCAAGGCCTGCACCGGGTACAACACATGGTGAGTATGCCCACGCTTTAAAGCCTGGATGGTGAAAGGCTTGAAAACGTGGGTCTCTCTCTCATTCTTGGCAACAAAATGAGGGGAGGGGGCTAACGTGACGACATTCAAGGACGGGGAGAATCGCATGCATTCCTGGGACCGTGACATGGCAGCTAGTTCAGACACCCTATCCCCAGTGGCCAGAGCGACAAGGAAGAGTGTACGCTCCAGCAACTGAACCGGTGTAGTGTCCCGTGTATATGTGTGAAGCCAGAAGGTCCAGAGCACGCCCCAGATCCCACTGAGGAGGGATCTGGCGCGGAGGCGGTCGCTCCCTGAAGGCAGCCTTCATGAAGGAATCCAGCTCCTTCGGCGGAACGACCAGACCAGTGACGGACTCAAAGACCTCCCGGATGGCAGACAAGTGGTTACGTATAGTGTTGACTTGAAAGCGACGTGTACGGAAGAGGTGAAATAAGTAGTGTAGGACGAGGGAAGGAGAGCTAACAGTCTGGCGAGTGTCCTGTATCCACCTAGTAAAAGACCTCCAGTGGGACTCGTAAGTCCCCCAAGTCGAAGACGTCCATGAATGCTTCAGGAAGTCAGTCAGGTCCCGTCCGTGGACTGGGAGCCACCGCGCCTCACGAACATCCACGATGCGAAGGCCAACGAGGTCCGTAGGTCTCCAACCTGGCTCAAGTGGAAGTTTGAGAGGGAGAGGGACCGGACTCGGGCACCACCGCTTCAACTGGGAGTACCAAGCCTGGGCCGGCCACAGAGGAGCTATGAGCCAGACTCTTCCGCGGTACAGCCGCAGCCTCGCGAGGACTTTGCACATCAACAGTGCGTCTGGTGGCGGAAATATGTATATCAACCGCCACCTGCTCCAGTCTTCCATGAAAGCGTCCGGACCCCCCTCCGGAGTACGAGTCCGGAGGGATAGGTACCGAGGCAACTTGCGCATCTCCTTCGATGCGAACAAGTCGACCTCCGGAACACCCCAGGAAGCCGCGAGGTCGTCGAATACAGTCTGTTTCATTGCCCATTCTACAAGAACGCCCTGTCCTCTCGACAGGACGTCCGCCCATAGGTTGGCAGTCCCGGGCAGGTAGGAGGCGTGCAGGGAGATGTTGTGTCGGTTCGCGAGGAAGAACAACTTCTCAGAGATCCCCAACAGAGTCAAAGACCTGGAGGACCCCTGCTTTTGGATACAGTGGACAGCTGTCTGATTGTCCATCCTGAAGGCCACCGACTGGCCCCGAAGGGCCAGCGCGTGGTCCCGCAGGAAGAACAAGGGAACCAACAGTTCGAGGGCATTGATGTGTAGGTGTGTGTGTCCCACCCATCTGCCGTGATGTTGATGTCCCAGGTTGGATTGGTAACCCCACCCTACCTCGCTCGACGCATTTGTATCCACCCAGATCGTCGGCGGGGGGGCGGTCCAGGGCACAGCCGCAGAGAGCGTGCCCCGAGCAACCCAGTGTCCTAAGTGTCTGTGAATGGTACGCGGGATCGGCATGAGCCGATCCATAGGGGCCAACGGAAACACCTTGTTGCCCATGAGTATTAGGCAGCGCAGCCTGAGCCTCCCTAAGGGAATGGTCAGAGCAGCCCAATTCAGTGAACCCACTAACGAGTCCCAGATCCTCCTCGTGAGGGAGACCGAGTGCAACACGGCGAAGACCTTCCTGCGAAGTTTCACCGCGTTTGGCTGACTCGGGTTACCGTAGCGTTGGACAGATCCCATTCGAGACCTACCCACGTCACGACACGCGACGGGGTCAGGCGTGACTTGGGAATATTGATTTTGAACCCTAAACTGTGTGATGTGTTGAACTACTGTGAGGGTGTCGTGGACGCACTGTTCTAGGGTGTCTGAAACTATCAACCAGTCGTCCAAGTAAAACAGGATCTGGAGGCCGCTCCTGAGGAGAGGATTCAGAGCCTGCTTCACCAGTTTCGAGAAGATCCGCGGCGCGATGTTGAGACCGAAGGGAAGTCTGCCGAACATGAACACACGATCGGAAGTCTGAACGGCCAAGAATCGCTGGAAACGAGGATGGATAGGAACGTGCCAATACGCATCCTTGAGGTCCAGCGACACTACCCACGACAGAGGTCGCAGGGCCAGTCGTACCTGGTGCACCGTCAGCATCCGAAACCGTGTGTTCACGATGTGCCCGTTGAGGGCCGACAGATCCACCACCGGTCGCATCGCGTCGCAGTCCTTCTTCGGTACCAGAAATACACGGGAGAGGAAAACCGGTTGACCGGCTTTCACCTCCTTGACGATTCCCTGCTCGTGCATGGATGTAATCACGTCGGCCACCTCCGAAGAGACAGGCCGGCTTCGTTGACAAGAGCTGAGTGGGGGTCTGGACTTCCATCTCCAGGTTAGACCCCTCCGTGCAATCTTCCGCGCCCACGTCCCTCGCGGCCACCGAGGGGCGCAAGGGCGAAAACAACCTGTGGGAGCCCCCGAGATGAGGTGAGCGACCCTTTCTGCGAGGCGAGAAGGAGAACAAGGAGGAGACCGACCTGGAGAACCTACAAATTTTTTTGATGTGGAGGGTCCCCCGGTACGGTCCCTGCGGTCATAAGAGCCACGTTGACCTCCTCTACCCCCCCCACCTCGCCGAAAAGGGCGGGTCACCCCATCCCCTGTCCGTCGCGCGTCTGAAAGTGCGGCCGGAAGTGGAAGGCTGGCCAGCCCCTTCTCGGCGGGGATGAAAGGGAGCAGGAGCAGAAGTGCGAGGCGGAACCGACGCTCTGGCCGGCAACTTCCCTTTCCTGCGCCCTTTCTTGGCGGCAGCACTGGCGGCAGCACCCCGAAGAGGACCGGCAGAAGGACGGGACTGCGAAGACCCTGGTCGCGACACAGCGCGTCTTTGCGTGTCGTAAGCAGGGTCCGCTGACAGAGAAGCGTAGCGTTCCCAAGCATCCTGCGCAAAAAGCCCCGATGTATAGAGCTCAGAGTACAACAAACCCTGACGAATATCCAAGGGGGCTTTCCGGCAGAACGAGGACCTTACCCTCTGGCGTTGTCGAGTTGCCTCGCACAAAACCGCCTTCAGCTCGGGAACCAAAGACACCGCGAGCTGAAGGTGGATCCGCCGAACGTGGTCCAAACCCTCGCAAAGATCGCCAGGTGCAGTCGCCTCGATAAGCCGCAGGTGGTGAACAGACGTCTGGAGGGAACCTAAAAGACAAGACAATAAGTTCGCCACCCTCTGCCGCAAGGTAAAATCCCTGTCGACAGAGGACTTATCTGGGTGGGAGAAGAACGGGTTAGCAATAGCACAAATTTCAAGTTTGGGCGCGCTGATCCAGGACCAGAACTTGCCATCCAATCCGCCGACAGATACAAGAGGAGGCAAAAGCAGTGACAACTCCGGGGGAGGGACTGAAACAGATCTGTCGACGGAACGGTTGGCGAATTCTAAGGCCTCAGCAAACCAGGCCTCCAATGGGAGAGGTTATCGAGCACGACGGCTAAGCCAGGCTTACCGTCGTCGCACAAACCCGTCCCATAGGAGGACAGTCCCGTCAACACAGCCAGGGACTGAACATCCTGAAGGATGTCCTGGCGGCTGAAGTCTGACCAGAGCTTAGTCCGAGGAGCAGACGGGGGCTTGGGCTTCAACGAAAAGTACTGAAGGTCAGTCCTCGTCGGGTAAGCCCGCACCTCCACGTCGGCCACCTGACCATCCACCCTGATCGCCCTGAACTGCATCTTATCATTAATTTGCACCGACCAGTCCGAAGGTAGGGCCCTCTCACCTGACGGGAAGTCGGTAGCACGCTCCGGGTGGGAGGCCTGCACCCCCTTCCAAACAGCCAAGGAGCCATAGAGGAGCGGCATAGTCCGCGATGGGACCTTGGCCTTCTGGATGGGGGGCAAGCGCGGACCCTGCCCTAGCAGACGGAGAACCCCCGCATGGGAGACAGCAGGGGCAACCACCTGAGCCAGGGCAGGAGCAGTACTAGCCGACGACCGAGCAGGCGGAGAAGCAGGGCGAGAAGGAATGTGGTCCACCGCAGAAGGGAGGGGGACCAAAGCAGGGGTAGGTTGGGTGAGGCGCTGAGGTTGTGTCACCGCCAAGAAGTGCGATAAGAGGGAATCTTGCATCACCTCCAAGCGCGCGTCGAAGTGTGACACAACCCCCCCCTGCATAGCCGAAAATCGATCCGAGAGAGGCGACCCCCCCGAAGATAGTTCGGTCCGCAGGGGCGAGCGTGAGCGAGAGCGAGACCCACGACACGAAACAGCAGCGTCGCGGCCCAAAGAAGGCGAGTGACGACGGCCGTGGCGCCCCTGAGGGTCTCGTCCCCGATCACTAACGCCCGAGGGGGAAACATCACCATCCCCCTCTTCCAGCGACACGTCAGCTCCCGAGAAAGGGGACCCCGAAACCTCGCTATACTCCACCGAGTCAAGCGGCGGGGTACCCTCCTGGGGAGCCGGTAAGTGAAGATCAGGGATAGAAGAATGAAGAATGAAGAATTCAAGGTAGTAGGGGTAGGCAGCCCCGCCCAGGGAAGTACTACCGCCAAGGTTTCGGGAGACTCAGGGAATAGCCTGAATTCCATTTTCTCTCCCAGGCCTTGGTAGCTGGATACATATCTTTCTGCCTCACACATCAGGGGTATCAGGAAAACCCTCTTTATATAACATACACATCCAACTTCACGACATTGCCCTACATCGCTATCCTCTATCCATAAAATACTACTCTTCCCACTACATATCATACATGTAACACCATACACTTACCTTATAAATATGGCAGTACAATTGTTAAGAGCAAACCTGGTGGTCCCTCGGATATCCACCCCCGGCAGGGTTGGGTTATTGACACAGGGCCCTCCCGGTCGTCATCATGCGACTGTGTCAAGAGCATTGCAACGTCCCAAAGCTGCTTGTCAGTACAGCTATTTCTTTAGTAATATAAGGGGACTTCACTCTAACATCAATTCTGTACACCAATTTCTTCAAGCAGAATCCCCTACTCTCCTTTTTTTGACAGAGACTCAAGTAACATCCACATCTGACACATCTAGATTTAATTTTCCAGGTTATCAACTGCTCCAAAATTTCAGACCTAAAGGTGGTGTATGTTGCTTCGCAAAATCTGAAATTGCCCTGGAGGAGGTTACTAGTTTCAATTGTCCCTATTTTGATTATTCTATATACAAATTAATTTCTGCTGGTAAATTTAAATACATATGTTGCATCTACCGTTCCCCAAATACTCCTCCAGAGCAAAGTCTTTTTGATTCTCTGTCCTCACAACTCAGTGTCCTCAACTTAAATGCTTCTTCTGAAATCACTGTGTTGGGTGATTTTAATGTCCATAATGTTGAATGGCTCACTCATTCAGCCAGGACTGATGATGCTGGTCTTGAATGTGAGCTATTTGCAGACTCATTTAATCTCATTCAACTAGTCAACCAACCCACCCGTGTACCAGATAATCCTAATCATAATTCCCACCTACTGGACTTATTTTTAACAACCAATTCAGAAAATTATGATGTTACAGTGAGGTCCCCACTTGGATCTTCTGATCACTGTCTGATACAGGCCACCTGTCTATCACCTACCACACCTTCCCACTCTGAACCTGTTTTGGTGACTAAATGGCATTACGATAGGGCAGACTGGGAGGGTCTTCAAGGTTTCTTTATTGATATTCCCTGGACCTCTTTCTTTTCTAATGATGCACACTCCACCTTGAGCCACATACAAGATTTTGTAAAAATTGGAATGGAAACTTTTATTCCTCATCAAAAGTACAGTAAAAGATCTAATTCACCTAAATGGTTTGACCATAATTGTGCTAGAGTAACTGAACAAAAAGCAATAGCCTACAATGCATACACAAGATCAAAAACACATGAAGCCTTTAATTACTTTAGAAACATCAGAAATCATGCCAAAACTGTATTAAACCTAACTAAATCAAACTTTCTCCATAAGCAGGCAAATAAACTTCTAAATAATCCAAATGATAACAAAATATTTTGGTCTACTCTTAACTCATTCAAATCCAACTTCACTACTGCTTCATCCATTCCACCATTAAAATCTCCGACTGGCAATCTTGTAAGTGACCCACGAGGTAAAGCTAACCTTCTTGCAGATATTTTCTCCACCAACTCAACCTTAGATGACATAAATCAAGATGTCCCTGTACTTAATTTTAATTCACCTGAAATTCCCTCACTTAAGATCCACACCAGACATGTCAAAACTATTTTGCAGAATCTCTCAGTAGATAAGGCTCCTGGTCCAGATGAAATTCCTCCAATAGTACTTAAAAATTGCTCCTTGGTGCTCGCTCCTGTATTGGCAAAATTTTTCCGTCTGTGTACTCATACCTCATGCTTCCCAGTACCCTGGAAAGAAGCAAACATCCATCCAGTTCCTAAAAAAGGTGCCTCTTCAGATCCATCAAACTACAGACCAATAGCTATAACTTCCACTCTTGGCAAAGTTTTTGAAATTATATTAAACAATCACATAATTAAGCATCTGGAGAATAATAAATTAATCAGTGATAGGCAATATGGTTTTAGACGATGTCGATCAACTGCAGACATTCTTTGCCTTCTTACGCATCAGATCAACCAAGCTACAGACCAACATGGTGAAACACATACAATAGCACTGGATATATCAAAGGCATTTGATAGAGTCTGGCATCAATCCTTATTGTCGAAGATGTCACACTACGGCCTTGCATCATTAGTTCCACTAATTTCTTCTTATCTTCATAACAGAAAAATACGTGTAATGGTAGATGGCCTTTATTCTCAATTTCACTCAATAAATGCTGGTGTTCCCCAGGGATCAGTTTTGGCCCCAACTCTGTTCCTCATTCATATCAATGATCTCATATCTACCACTCATAATCCAATACATTCCTACGCAGATGACTCAACACTCCACAGTTCCTTCACATTTACCAATTCTTTCACCCAACCCGATCTTATAAATTCAAAAATAAACACTGCAATTTCTCTGAACCAGGACCTTTCTAGAATTAATGAATGGGGACAAGAGAATCTAGTTTCCTTTAATGCACAGAAAACCAAGTACATTCAATTTTCTAACCGACAGAATCTCACGGACTCCCATATATTTTTTAATGATGTAAATATTCCCACTTCCCCTAGTATTGACATTCTCGGTGTAACACTAACTACTAACTTGAGCTGGACACATTATGTTAGAAGCATTGCTAAGAATGCCTCTAAAAAACTGGGACTCCTGTACAGAGTTCGAGAATTCTTCACTGACGAGCAGTTGGCCGTAATATATAAAAGTCATGTGCGCTCTCAGATGGATTACTGTTCACCTCTGTGGGGTGGAAGTGGAGTGGTTGCATTGAGGCAGTTGGACAAAATTCAAAATAAAGCTATTAGATTAATCAATAACCCTGCAATCACACAGGACCTTCCTACATTAGCCATACGAAGAAACGTTGCATCCCTTGCATTATTCTACAGATATTTTCACAGCAATTGTTCCGAGGAACTTGCTTCAATTGTGCCGCCTCTCCACATCTTTCCCCGTAGAACTAGGGCAGCTGAGAGCGCCCATGAATTTACACTTTCTCCTCCACAATGCAGAACTTCTGCATATCAGAATTCATTTATCCCCAGAGCTACTACTCTTTGGAATTCACTTCCCTCGAATTGCTTTCCACAAACTTACAATCAACAAATGTTTAAATCCAGTTGTTACAAACATTTTATGAATGGAGGATGCCTTTAGGCACATGGACCTTTTTGTTTTATCTGTGTTTTTCCTTCCTCCGTTCATTGTCTCTTTAAAAAAAAAAAAAAAAAAAAGAGGAGCATGTTGACGGGAGTGGGAAGGCTGGCCGGCTGAAAGGAGGTCAGAAGGAGCCGCGGGGAGAAACAGAGCAAGGATCCCCGGGGCTGAGAAAACAGGGTGGCCCGACACCGAGGCGGAGGAGGGAGGGACCTCCACCTTGGGACGAGACCGTGAAGGAAGAAGAGGTACCGAAGCAGGAGAAGTAGGAGGAGAAGCAACTACATCCTGGCGGACCCCCCTGGACAGAGTAGGAGGAGGGAGCAGAGGGCCAGCTACAGCATGAACATCCGCGCGCGTAGAGGACAAATGAAGAGGACGTCTTTTGTGCAGGGGAAGCGGGCGGAAGGTAGTAGAGCCCCTATCCGGAGAGGCCAGGGGAGGGCGTACAGGGGCAGAGACGCCAACCCCGGCCTCAGGGCGATAACCATGACGAGGGCGACGGGCGGAGTCAAGGCGATCAGGAGGACGATGAGGGGCAGTAGAGGACGGGCGATGAGGCGAGCGAGAGCGTGGACGGAGCTGGGGATCCTCCCGACGATGTGACGACCGACCACGGGACTCAGGGAGGAGGGCCCGAGCAGGGAGAGGGCCAGGTAAACGGCCTCCAGACGGGTCAGGGATGCCCAGGGCGACGCGGATCCGTTCATCAACAAAGGCCGGGGAACGGTGGCCCACAGTCCTAATGTGGTGGGAAACCACCGCCCACACAGACTGAAGGGAGGCAGAGGCCACCGCCGCGTCAGAGGAACCAGGGTGATGGTCCACCACATCCACCAGGTCCATACACGGGCCACACAGAGCAGGGAGGTAGGCCGTAGAGGACACACATTGAGAGTGGCATAAGCAGGACCTGTGGCATTCCAAGCACGGGGAGCCACAGCCCTGGCGAAAGCAAGGCATCCCACCTGCAATGGAAGAACACACACCATAAGCAGCACGTCAATGGAGTAAGTGAAGATAATGTCCAATAAAAACCAGGGAATGAGCATGGGTAAACAGGAACACACATGCAAACCGGAATTCGTACTCACTCTAAACCGGGAGCACCGAGGGAGGTGAGGAGGGCGGGCGAGGTGGAAGAGCACAAGCAGAGCCTGCAAAGATGGAGAAAGTGTTAACCACGACTCAATACCTTACATGCAGGGTCCATAACACCAGTAAAGTGCATACACCAATATAGTATCAGGCAACAATATGACATAAAAAAGGTCAACAGTGAAAGCCAACTATAACCGCAAATTTGCGGGCCAATGGAGGCATAACCGTACCGACACAACCCTCCCGCATCTCCGCGGGACCCCCCAGCGATCTCCGCAAAATTGCGGGGGGCCGGAACGTCCCAGAGGACCGAATCGAGCACTCCGCAAATTTGAGGGACCGGCCGAGATGGTCCGGCGCCGAAAAAGCGAGAGGAGCGTCTAGGGAAAACCAAAAAAGGCCCATAAAAAAGCGTCATCTCCTTATGAACTCCAAGCGACGATGGCCATCAAGCTGAGCAGTGTCTTCCTTGATAATATCCTGACTCAACCGGTCAAGGGAGAGGCAAGGAAGACACACCAGGGGAGAGGAGGCACATCCCCCAGGAACCACCCAACCCACAAAGATAGAGCAAAGCCCCTGAGGAGAAGTGGCAGGGAGGTGGTTTGGCACAAACAGGGGCCCCTGTGGGGTACCCCTGGATTGGGCAAAAGGCTATGAAAGGATGGAGGTGAAAACAGGAAGGGAAAACAAAAACCAGTAAATGAAACTGGCGAGAAAAAGGGTGGCCTAGCCGTGAGGAGAGAATGTGTCAGGGGCGAAAAACCCTGTGGTGTGAGGGAGGGGCCCCCGTGGGGTACCCCTGGATATCACGAACCACCAAGCGCCCAGGCCCTTGAGACACAGTGAAGGCTCGAAAGGGGGGACTCGGGAATAACGCTAATAATGCGGCCGACACAAACCCTACAAACAGCACCGCCACCACGAAATCTCAGATTGTTTACCAACTGTACACCTAGGCTATGAAAAAATGAAAACTCATAGGGGCATAGCAAGTCCTGAATGAGAAACAAGCTAGGCTAAAATAAGCTAAAAGCTAAACTATGCCCAGACTAACAGGAAAAAAGAATATGAAAAGAGAAAGAAATGAAAAACATAGACGAGGAACGCCAGGCGCCCCCGTACCTTCGGTAGCTATTTCCACACGCGTCTCCATTAAACACACTGAGGAGCCCATTTACGTGTGCCCTAGATCACGTAACATCTGTCTAACAAAAAGAAGGCCAGCTTAGTATCGAAAAACCAATATCTGGGCCCCCTCCTTTGATAGCACCAGCTGTAGTGAGCGACGCAATCAATAAAATGAAGGACGGTAAAGCTCCAGGTTGCTCCGACATTGTCGCTGAGATGATAAAAGCCTCAGGGGAGATTGGTGTAAACTTAGTCACTGAGTTGATAAACACCATTATTAAAGATGAGAAAATCCCAGAGGATTGGCTCAAAAGTGTAATAGTAAATATATACAAAGGAAAAGGGGATGCGCTGGATAGAGGAAATTATAGGGGCCTGAAAATGCTTGACCAAATCATGAAGGTCTGTGAGAGAGTCCTTGAGGGTTTGATCAGGCAAAGCATCTCTATTGATGATATGCAGTTTGGTTTTATGCCAGGACGTGGTACAACCGATGCTATCTTCATAGTCAGGCAGATACAGGAAAGATACCTAAAGGCAGGGATCTTTACTTTGTGTTTGTGGACCTGGAGAAGGCCTTTGATAGGGTACCTAGAGATGTTGTACAGTGGGCTATGAGGAAACTTGGTGTGGAAGAGTGGCTGGTGCGTGTGATAATGAAGATGTATGAGGATTCGCGAAGTTCGGTGAGGGTGAAAGGTGTACTGAGTGATGAATTCGCAGTCCGTGTTGGAGTCCATCAGGGTTCAGTGTTAAGCCCCTCCTCTTTATTATGGTCTTGGAGGCGCTGTCTAGAGTTTTTAGAGGCGGACTCCCGTTGGAACTGTTTTATGCAGACGATTTAGTCCTAATAGCTGACAGTATGCAGGATGCTGAGGCCAAATTCAGAAAGTGGAGAGAGGGCATGGCGAGCAAGGGTTTAAGAGTCAATATTAACAAAACCAAGGTTATGCATTGTAGTTTGAGACGAGGCAATGTGGAAAAGAGCGGTGCATACCCATGTGCAGTGTGTGGGAAGGGAGTGGGCGTTAACTCAATTCAATGTAGCATCTGTCGATGTTGGGTACACCATGGGAGTAAGCGCTGTAGTAGAATAAAGGGGCCCCTGCCGAAGGATAAGTCAGAAATAAAGCAATTTGAGTGCGTAGTGTGCAAAAGGCTTGTGTTAAGTGATGATCCTGTGGCTGTGAATTTTGGAAATGAGTCTTTGGAGCTGGTGAACAAGTTTTGTTACCTAGGAGATACCATCTCTGCCGGTGGTGGGGCCGAGGCTGCCACTGTTGCTAGAATTAGGTGTGGCTGGGGGAAGTTCAGAGAATTGATGCCAATCCTGACCATGAAAAGAATGCCTCTCCCCCTGAAGGGAAAGGTGTATGCCTCATGTGTTAGAAGTGCAATGACGTATGCCTCAGAAACATGGGCCGTTAAAGTAGAGGATGTCAACAGAATGGAGCGTAATGAGATGAGAATGGTGAGATGGATGTGTGGGGCCAGGCTACAGGATAGAATAACAAATGTTGAGCTGAGAGACGTTTAGGTATAAAGAGTATTAGCGAGGTGATGCGTACAAGTAGACTGGGATGGTATGGACATGTGGAGAGAATGGATGAACAAATTGGGTGACAAAATGCAGGTCTGTGATTGTGGAGGGAGCTGCACCAAGGGGTGGACCGAGGAAGACCTGGGATCGGACTATACGCGCCGATCTCAAATCCAAGAACTTGACAAGTGAAGCAGCCCTTAACAGGGTTGCCTGGAACGCCGCCATTAGGACAAGAGACTGAAACTGCACTTATGTGTGGAACACTCAGTCTTAAAATGTTATGTATGTATGTATGTATAAGCCGAAACGAACCTAAAACGGTGAATTGAAGGAGCACAACAAAAGCGGACTCAACAATGGCGACGCGTGAAAAAATGATGACAAGAGAGGGTCGCTCATGCGCACGTTCGACAGGGATCTGCGCATGACGGAACACGGGATGGGCCTTGAGCGGTAACTAAGGTAAACCCCTTTTTCTTCTCTTCTATGCTTTTTTCACCTTCGGTGGTAGTTTTGGTTAATGTACAACGTCTCCTAGAGCAAGATAAGGAGTAGACTCTAGACGTTTTCTTTTTAACCGCGGTTGGAATGACGACATAGCAGTCAAAATAGACAAGTCGTCATTGCAATTAGGTTAATAGCCTTGACGTTGGATTTGCCAAGACTACTAACAAATTTTAGCCCTTAGGAAATAGCAGGACCATGGAAAGACCGACTTAAACAAGAGAGTTTATAGAAAGAGTGTACTGACAGGTGCATATCAAGAGAGGTCAAGTACAGTCAAGTCTGATGCCATGGGATAACTAACCTAAGACAAAGAATGCTGCATTTCATCATAAAATATGAAGTCCAGGATGCTTCCCCCCCCCCCCCACCCCGTCTTCCGGACGAAGGCAGGAAGACCCAGAATGTAATGAGTAAAGACTGACATACGTCGAAGAGGAGGACCGTACAGGGGGTGACGAGAAAAGACATGAGCAGACACAGTGACCAGCACTGAAAGCCATGAGAAAAGTTCAGTGGTATGAGGCCAAGACCTACCAACAGAACGTAGTATACTTTAAGACGAGAAATTATATCAAAATCTTAACCGAGTTATTAAGCCTTTAACTTAGGTGCAAGTATGGGTATAGTGCAATACCCCCCCCCCCCCCCCCTTCCCCCAATAAAAGAAGAACAAGAAGGGAGAAGGATAAGAGACAGAAGGAACGCTGCAGGTAGACCCTGAGTGAACCTGCTGGCCCAACGCACTACAAGGACGTCCCGGCCTGCCTGTGGACATGGCCAGAGAGGAGGACACAAACGTGGTAGGGAAAGACCAAAGCCCCGTGTCGGCAACGTTCGGTCAAGAAAGATTATGTAAAATCTGAACGTAGCAGCGTACGAACGAACATGAGCTGCGTCCAGAACGGAAGAGTTTACTGGCCCGAAACTACCGACACAGGCGAAGTCCCACAGCACGTCGACCTAGTCTCCTACAGGTCGGAGGCGCCACCCGTAAAGGCAACCCCAACACTGGCCTGGTCGAGTACACATACGGATGCAGGGGTTGAACCGGGCATAACGGATGATGAACCCTATCATGTTTGAAAGCCGGTACAGGAAAAACATAAAAACGGGAGTGTCGCGTACGGTCGTAGCAACCAAACGAACAGACGGAGCCAAAGTAACTGACTCAAGGACGGGAGAACGATGTAAGGAATGTCGGACCCTAGACCTGGGAGTCATCTCCGGGGACTCCTTCACCTGTCGCCAAAGCCATAAAGAACAATGTCATGTCACGGAAGTGTGCAGGCGCGGGGTAATGAGCGTAAGAGGCAGACGAGCAGTTCGAGAGCCTCCGCCAGAAACCACTGAGGAGGACTGACGCGGCATCGGACGAAGCATAAAGCAGGATCGCAAAAAGAACCCAAGTCCTAGGGAGGAACGACCAACCCCGTGAAAGGCTCAAACGGTACCCGAATGGCCGACAGGCGGTTCGTAGAGCGGTGCAGATGTTGGGACGCTTCTCAGATTAACCAATGAGGTAGTGAAACACGAACGCCACCGATGGGCGCGTCCGTGATGGGTAGGAAACCAAGAAGGAAAACTGTGTCAGGGAGAACCGTAAGTCAGCCATGTAAAATGAATCCAGGGAGAGGATTTGACATTCAAAGAACGACTAAACTTAGGCATCCACCCTGCCGCACAACATCCACGATGTGAAGGCTAACGAGGTCCCTAGGACACCAATCGATACCAAGTGGAAATCGGAGATCGCTAGGGAACTGGACTCGGGTACCACCGCTTCAGCCGAGCGGACCAGGCTTGGCCGGCCGATGGGCGCGACAACCAAACGAAGCACTGGTACCCTCTCAGCCTGTGGAGGACTTTGCACAGCAAAAAGGGCGGCGGTTGGTGGAACACACATAAACCGACCGCCACCTGCGCCAGTCCTTGCTGAACGCGACCGGTACCTCCGCCGGAGGAGTAATCCAGCGGTACAGGAACACAGGCAACCCGGTCGCCTCGCAGGAGGCGAACCAGGACACCTGTGGAACACTCCAGGAGGTGGCTAGGTCGTCGAACACGGTGTGTCGGGAAGACCATACTACCCGGGCGCTCTGTCCATTCGACAGAGCATCCGTCCATAGGGCGGCAGGCCCGGGCAGGGAGGAGCACGCAGTGTGACGGGCTCCCGAGCCTCGTCCAGAGCCACATGTATGGCATGAACCGGACGTAGGAGGCGGGAATCGTCGGCGATATGGGGAAGGAGAGCGACGTCACACCGTCGTTTCGGCGTCCTCGGAAACCGCGAGGACGCCCGAACGAGGCACAGGAGGAAAGGCGGCCTGGCGCCACGGAGACAGCAGAGGGAAGAGGACGCATGGACCCCTCCGTCTTACGAAGTGTGGAATCCAATGGAAGTGGTCCTTTACATAGAGAGCAATTCCCGACTACATAGTGCAGAGGCGAGACCTCGCCTCATCCGTGTCCGGGGAAGGAGGACGAGACACAAAGGACAATATCCACGAGCCACGAGCTATATCTCCGAGGGTGAAAACCATCGCGGCTGTAGCATGAGATAAGGGGAGGACACTCTCTACGTCCAATGGGCATGGCAGGACGGACACACCCATGGTGTGCGCAGGAAGGAAGTGATATCCTCCTTGCAATCGGAAAGGAAAAAGATACTGCCGTCCCACGTAGGAAGCCCAGGAATTGTGTGTAAGCACAATAATGTGAAAAACCGGTAAAACCGTGACAGGAGATTACCCCCTTCCCTTGTGTAGGAAGGAAAGGACGAAAAAGGGGGACCCTTCGAATGGAGGGCTATACAGGAGGATAATGCATGGGTGCACAAATGCTGGAATAAAAACTCCTGAAAATGAACAGGCACAAGGGCCGAAGGACGCACAAAAGTGCTCACTACACCTCGAAAATGGAGCACCTTTCATGAAAGTGAGTGACCCCCCCCCCCCCTGTGCGAGGCGAGGGGTGAAGAGTGACCCCCCATGCGGAGGGTCAGAGAGAGACCAGGCGAACCAGCAAGAGCAAGAACCCCGAAAAACCCCGGTCAGAAAAGACCAAGGGGCAGGTGCAAATCCCCAGAAGGAAGGCATGAAAGCCTTATAATGGAAGAGGATAATAAGAATAATAATAATAATAATAAGCATGTTACTTATTTCTCATAAGCGCCAATTTTTCCGAAGAATTCACTAGCGCTCGAAAAGAGAAAGAAAAAAGAACAAAAATCAATGCATCAAAAGAAGGCTCATATACAACACACATTTAACAATCACTAGCAGTGGCAAAATAGCCTAAACTCTATAGCCATCTGTCATGACACCTCTCTCAAGATCATAGCTTCTCTCAAAGAGAAAAGTCTTAAGTTGTCTCTTGAAGCATTCAACAGAACTCAGTTGTCTCATGGACAGCGGCAACCTGTTATACAACCTCGGAGCCATGTAGGAGAATGACCTCTCAAAGAAAGAAGACTGCTGGAAAGCCCTTGGTTCATCAAGACGAAAAGGGTCATTGTCATGACGCACAACTACACCATGGTGTGCCGGTGGGCGCCTGAGCAGCTCCGCAAGGTACCTAGGCTCACCAAATTTGAGAACCTTAAAAGTCACCAAACACAACTTAAATTCTATTCTTGCTCTTACTGGCAGCCAGTGCAGTTCTATGTGAAGAGATGTAGTAGGAGTTCTAGGTGGAACACCAAAAATTAGTCTTGCGGCCCTGTTAAGAACAGATTGAACTTTCTTCAAAATATAATTTGGAAGACCCACCAACAGGGCATTGCAATAATCAACACGAGAGAAGACCAATGAGTGAACCAACGTCAGGAGGCAACGTCTGGTTATAAACGGCTTCACCAAATAGAGATTTCTGATGTGCAAGTAACAACTTTTAACTATCTGGTTTACATGCTCTTTGAAATCTAATCGGGAGTTCACATATACACCCAGATTTCGAACAGAGTTGGCCGGTCGCAGCTGAGATCCACCCACATTGATGGAGAGGGCACCTACCATATCATCAGCTCTTCTATTTCCTCGGATGATGAGAATATCAGTTTTACCATCATTTAGTTTAAGTTTTCTCGCTCTCATCCACTTCTTGATATCAGACATCAACAATTCCATCTTACTCCGTATATCAACTATATTTGTGATTCTCACATAAATCTGGGTGTCATCTGCATAAAAGTGAAAGGTGACATTATGTGCACGAAGCAGAAGAGACAAACTGCTAATATAAATTATAAATAGGATAGGACCCAAAACTGATCCCTGCGGAACACCATACTGCAGGGGTGTCGAGTCCGAGACCACTTGATTTACCATCACACTCTGGGATCTACCTGACAAGTACGACCCAAGAAGCAAGAGAGCGGAGTCACGCACACCACAATCATAAAGATCACTCAATAACAACTCATGATCCACTGTGTCAAAAGCCGCAGAGAGATCAAGCAAGACCAATAGTGAGGCCACACCATTGCAAATGTTCTCAACTAGATCATTATGTACTCTAATCAATGCTGTTTCAGTTGAATGATGCTGTCGGTAAGCAGACTGAAAAATTGGGATAGTTTCATTCTGCTGAAGTAGTGGTTGTAATTGGTCAAGTATTGCACGCTCTAATATCTTTGATATGAAGGACAGGTTGGAGACAGGACGATAGTTCAACATGTTCTCAACATCAAGTCCAGGTTTCTTTAGAGTAGGTCGAGTAGTGCATGCTTTTCAGAATGTGGGAAGCTACCTTCAGAGAAGCACTTATTAATTATTTTGGAAATAAACTCAACTGTGTGATCATAGACTCTTGGTAGCTTGGAAACATTTATGGGATCCAACGGGCAAAATGTTTTATTGAGGTTTCTTATGTAGGACGAGATCATGTCCACCTCTACTGAGTGAAAGGATGAGAGGACATTATTAGGAATGTGTCGGGGTTGGAGTACAACTGAAAGTTCTTCACCAACAGAAGCATCATCCAATTCCTGTCTTATGCGAGTTATCTTGCCAGCAAAAAATGCCACAAAGTTGGCAGCCAACTCGGCATCAGGTACAGAAGGTCTTAAGCTGACTCTTGTTTTTCCAAGTAAACTGTTTACAATTGAAGCCAACCTCCTCTGGTCGTTACCACACGAGTCAACTTTTCCCTGATAATACACTTTCTTTTCATCTTTGATTTTGTAGACCACAGCTCTTCTGGCTGACAGGTATTGCAACCATGTAGAGTCTGTTTTATTTTTCCGCCATTCACGTTCAGCTCTTCTACGCGCTCTTCTAAGAAATTTAACTCGAGTGCTATACCAGGGCGAATCATCTCGTACTATGATTTTCTTCTCTACTTCTGGACAGTGATGATCGAACACTAATTTAAGTGCATTTCCATGTACCTCCACCAGCTCATCTGAAGTAAGGTTGGAAGTATCAATACTTTCCAAGTACTGTTTTACTTCACTGCTAGCCAAATTTAGGTCTGCATTTTTATAATTTCTAAATCTGATTACTTTTTCATGTGTGAGTGGCTTAGGGAAATCAAAGCTGAAAGTAATCAAAGCATGATCAGAGGTATTAGGGTCAGCATTCTCAACATCAACATCCAGAACACCACCAGAACCCACAGGAGAGAAAACCAAGTCAAGGGTGTGTCCTAAGATATGAGTTGGGTGGGACACATGGTTTACAAAATTGTTCTGATCAGTCAACTCAAGGAACTCAGGAGAGAATGGCTTCAGATGAGGGCTGTCAACCCAGTAATTAAAATCTCCACACATCAAAAGTCTTCCAGTTTTAGCAGAAAATTCCTCGAGAAACTGCCCAAACTCTTCCATAAAACCCCTATCTGTGCCACGATGGCCAGGCCTATAGACAACTGCCATTCTTAGAATTTGTTGATAGAGTTTTATTTCCACTTCCAACAGTTCATAATAAAGAGGGGCTGGGTTATGGCTTATTTGCAAGATATTCACCAGAGATGTGGAGTAGACAACTGCCACTCCACCACCCGGATGATCTCCCCTAGGCCTAGGAACATTTATTATGGAATGGGTTTTAGGCAATGCCGCCTGGATAATATTCAGATCTGACTCGAACAACCAGGTCTCAGTGAGACATAATACATCAAGGTTACGTTCATCCAAGATCTCGCAAATATGATCCATTTTGTTACGCAAGGAACGAACATTCAACAGACCCAGTTTCAACCGGCTCCCATGTGCATTTTTCAGTTTTTTGAACCTACAAAATCGGTGTTCTCAATAACTTTATTTCTCTGAGCTGTCATTAAAGGACAATTTCTACTTGAGGCGAAATGATTTGGCGGCTCCGTAACTGATGTGGAGCTCATACAATTTATACATTTGGGGGAAGTCTTGTTGGTGCAGTCTTTTGAGTTATGAGTACCAGCACAGAAGTTGCATTTTGGATCCTCATTTTTCCGATAACACCTGTCACTGGTATGACCAAAGCCCTGGCAATGGTAACATTGTGTTACCCAGAAGCGATCGTATGCACGACATCTCACAAGTCCAACATACACAGAATTGCCATCATCCACAATGGAAGAGCGTATTTCAGGTGACATTTTTACTACCGCAATCTTAGTGTGTGCATCACTCTTTTGCTTAGTGAATAGCAAATTCATAGCTAAGCCATCGTCGACCAGGGACTTTATTCTTAGGTTCTTGTTGAGGATGCTGGGAATGATCTCATTATCCTCAGCGTCATTAGCAATGCCTACCAGAGTCATTTTTGGCATCATCTTCTTTGGTTCGGAGACACTGAAGGCACTGTCCACCCCCAAATACTGATTGATGGCCCTTCCTGCATCTTCTTTGGCTTTCTTGGATGGAAGTCGTACCACCAGTACACCTGACTCAGTTCTAGTTAACTTGTTAACCGGAACCGAAGCCAAAGCCGTCTCGATTGCCTTTGTATCTGGTGGGCTTACTGGCTCGGAGGATCGGTCTTTTGGCTTCACTACCAGGACCTGATGGTCCCAGACAGTTTTTTCTTTCCACCATCTACCACCTCAGTGGTGCGTTTGGTCGGCTCCTTTTTGGTGTCCGCTGTTTCCCTCACTACCTTTTCCTTGCTCTTCAAAACCTGCACTACATTCTTCTCAAACTCTCTTTTCTCTTTTTCTCTCTCTTCCACCTGCTCCTTCATGATTTCTTCCAATGCATCCACCTTAGCAATCCCCACCCTTGTACCCAAAGGGTGAAGGCACTGAAGAGGAGAAGACGCCTCTTCTCCACCCTACCATCAGAGTAGAGTGGGAGCACAGTCTGATAAAAAAGAGAAGTCCGGGAACCACTGCAACGGAGTCCCTATCCAGAGGTAAAGCAAAGCACCCTAGCACCGACCCAGAGCGGAGTGGTCCAGAATGGTCCCCTCCACTCCGGGGCGGAAACCGCTCAGGAGCGGAATGGAGGAGGAAGGGCCCTCGCCGCCCTGGAGCGGAAATGGAAGCTACGCACCAGAGCGGAGAGCGTTGCACGCTGCAGGAGCGGCCCAGGAGGCCGAGGGAGGCAATGGAGCGTGATGGTGCCAGTAGGAAGATGAATGACCTAGCCTAGGGAGGCAAGGGAGTGAGACTGAGCCAGTAGTAAGATGAATGACTGCAACAGTAGTAAGATGAATGACGGCAACGGAGGGCCCATCCAGAGGCAAGGCAAAGTCCACCGAGAACCGACCCAGAGTGGAGGGGGCCCCGAACGGCCCGCTCCGCGCTGGGGCGGAAACCCGCTCTGGAGCAGAAAGTAAGCTCCGCTCCAGAGCGGAGAGCGGCATAGGACAGGTGAGGAACTGGGATGGTGTCAGGAGAAGTATGGAAGAGAACTGGCCAAGAGCGGGAATTTCCGCTCGAGGGCGGGGCAGATGTAGTGCAGTCGGATGGGAGAGGCTTGAGGCATCAGGAAGGGTGAAAGGGAAAACACCCAAGAGGTCTGTCAGAATAGACTAGCAGGACAGCTGACGTGGAAGCATCCACGGAAATAAAAAGACAGTCACCGCTCCAGAGCAGATCTTCCGCTCCAGAGCGGAGGCGCCGCACCAGGGAGGAGCGGGCGTAGGGTAGCCAAACGGCAGAGGCCCGTAGGTACCAGTAAAGGTGAAAGGCCAGGAACATCCAAGAGTCCCAAAAGAATCGTCTAGCACGATAGCCGACGTGGGAGCCTCCCTGGGTAAAAACATCAGAGATGTACATCCAAGCGTCCCAACGGAATGGTCTAGCATCACAGCTGACGTGGGAGCGTCCGTGGGTAAAGAACAGAGGCAAAGCAGAGGCCCGACCGAGGGGAGGAGAGAGCCCACCCGAGGGCGGAACGGGCCCCGTGAGGCCCTAGCCCCGACGCCAGAGGCCCGTAAGAAAAACATTCCCAACTGAAGTGGAGAGGCCGAAAGGGACCCACGCAGCAAAGCCAAAGACACCGTTGAAGGACGGCAGGCAGATTGCAGTAAGAAAGGGAGCGGTCTTATAAGAGAATGTGTCGAGTCATAGGACCGACCAGGAGCGGGAGTCATCCACGCACCAGGGCGGAGCGAGCTGAGTACAGCCCGTCCGAGAGACCTGCGGCACCGGGGATGGAAGGAAAAAGACATCCCAAGGGATTGGTGAGCACAATGGAGGTTAAGACAGTGTCTCAGGAACCTCAAGGTGTTGGGGAGCCCAATGTAGGGAAGACTGTGCCCGAGGAACCGCAAGGTATGAGCGAGGTCAAAGTAGGTGAAGACGGTGTCTCAGGAACTCAAGGCATTGGTGAGCGCAAAGTAGGGTAAGACCGTGTCGCAGGAACCTCAAGGGACAGGAGAGCGCAAAGGAGGTTAAGACCGCGCCTCAGGAACCTCAAGGTATTGGTGAGTACCAGATAGGTGAAGACTGCGGCTCAGGAACTCAAGGTATTGGTGAGTTCAATGGAGGGTAAGACTGTGGCTCAGGAGCTGGAAGCAGACGAAAACTGGTGCCCTGCAAGAAGGTTTAGTAAATCCGGAGATAGGCAAGCAAGAGCAAGCCTAGGAGGCAATAGTGTCGAACAACCAAAACGCAAGGTTGAAGCACAGGAGGAATGGGAGGAGGACGCTCCAAGCCTCCCGCCATCAGTGCAAGCATCCCGTGCAGGGAGGCAAACCGTGCAGCGTTAGCCTCCTCAGCCCTAACCTGGGCCTCCTGGAAGGCCCGAATAGGAAGGACCCATCCAGGGTCTTCGGTCGGTGACGAGGAAGATGAAGAGATGGTCCGGCGACGGGTCCTACGGCTGGGCGACCGACGAGGCGACGGAGTATAGGAGAAAGACTCCCGTGGCGAGTCCTCAACCACTACGGCATCGTACACTTCATCGCTCCCGCCACTCAGTTCCACGAGGTCACAGGCAGCCCCCACCTGACCAGACCCGAAAACCGCCACCCTGGCGCCTTGCACTGCCAGAGGTACGGGTCCACTCTTCCGAGCAGGAGAAGGCAGGCCACACGGAATGTCAGACCCGACAAAGCCAGGAGAATCCGGGAGACCATCGCGGACAAGAAGAGGAGAGGCCGAAGCAAACAGAGCCCCCGCCGTCTTAGGAGGTGGAGTAGGCAGTAACGGTGGTAGCAGAGCCAACGGCAACGATGGCGGAGGAGCCGACGGTAGATGTCCGGCGGCCAGTACTCACCTAATTGTAGTATACAGGATTTAAGCCTAAGCTTGTGTTGTCCTGTCTCTCTCTCTACATTTATCCAATTTTGCTTTAAAAGTTTGGATATTTCTTGCTCCCACCACCTCCCCATCCAACTTATTCCAACACTCAATGCTTCTATACGGGAAGCTGAACTTTCTTACATCAGACTTACATATAACTTTCCTCAACTTACAATCATGACCCCTGGTTCTTCCCTCGTCCCTCACCACAAAATCTCCCTTGTCGATCTTCTCAAAACCTTTCACACACTTAAACATCATGATCATGTCACCTCTCTCTCTCCTCTCCCTCAGCGTTGGCAGCTTTAGCCTCTCCAATCTCTCCTCATAAGGCAGGTCTCTAAGGCTAGCTATCATCTTAGTGGCAACTCTCTGAACTCTTTCCAGTTTTTGATTATGTTTTATAAGGTGTGGAGACCACACCACTGCTGCATACTCTGCATACTCTTGCACCATACTCTTGGTCGTATTATTGTCCCTATTATTTTTTGCTAACATCTCTTCATCTAAATAATTCAGAGCTATTCTCATGTTAGTCAACACTGCATAGGTTTCACCAGTTATTTTATTTATATGCTGTTCAGGTGACAAGCTGTCTGCCACAACTACCCCTAGGTCTTTTGCTTTCACAGCTTTACTAATTATTTCATCTCCTATTTTATATCCCCAGGAAGGTCTATATTTACTTTTTCCCATCTCAAGAACCTGACACTTACTCGTGTTGAATTCCATTTTCCAAGTTTGACTCCACTCATATAACTTATCTAGGTCTCTCTGTAATTCTTCACAACTACTCCTACTTGTAATATGCTTCATTAATTTTGCATCATCAGCAAACATAGATATATATGAGCCTATTCCCATTTGAAGGTCGCCCCAATCTCCCCGAGCAGCCCATGGGCGGGACGATGACCAGGGGAGAAGGCCGAAACACCAGCAGGAACACGGACCGGGGGAAGCATCGCCATCTTAGGGCGAAAAGTCGTCGAGCCCAGAGACGTGGGGTCGGAAGCAGCAGGGCAGCGGGATGTCGAAGACTTTCGGCGACGTGGAGAAGCTGAGTGGTGCCGCACCGACCCCGCTGTGTCCGCCGATAACGGAGACACACCAGACTGAGGGACCTGCGAAGCGGTGACCACAGGGCGCGGAGACACCAGAGGAAGGGTCAGCAAGGCGCGAACCCCTCCGTCCATGAAGCGGGGGACCCGGTGCAAACGGTCCTTAACAGACCGAGCCACGCCCGACCATGCAGCAGTGAGGGTGACCCGTGCCGTCTCAGCATCCGGTGAAGTAGGGCGAGATTCAATCGTCATAAAGTGGACGAGACACGGGCCACACCGACTGGGGGGAAGCCATCACGGCAGGAGCACGCAGCATGGGCGGGGCACTCAGGATGCCCAGCTCCCATAGCCGGACGGGCACAACCATGGCGCGCGCAGGCAGGGAGCGACATTCGCACAGTAAGCGAAGGGAGAAATGAAAGACGTCCCAGACGAAGCTCAGAGAAAAAAGATGCATAAATTGAAGGAAGGTATGACAGTATGCGCAAAAATCACACAAAAGATACCATGCATTATGTAGGTACATAAAAGTAATAACCCCCCCCCCCCATGTGGAGATGGATGGAGACGGACCCCCCCATGTGGGAGGGCCAAGCATACAGCATAAGCAGCAACAGTCCGAAGAACCCAAAAAACCCAGGTCAGAAAAGACCAAGGTGCAGGTTCAAACACCCTGAAATAAAGCATGACAGCCAGAGAAGAACCGAAAAGGGTACCTGAGGGTGAAGGGATCGAAGAGGAGATGGCAGGCCAAGGGACCCAGCAGTGCAGAGCGGGAACACAGCCTGATGTAAAGGAGAAGGTTATGAGACACAGTAACCGACAAACCCCAAGTACAAACAAGGCAATATTGGCCAAAAAATAGTGCCAGGGCCGAGAGGGCAAGTCCGCTCTAGAGCGGGAAAGTCCGCTCCAGAGCGGAGCAGACAAACCCGCTCCAGAGCGGACTACACCCTCCCGCTCCAGAGCGGGGCATGTATGCATGACAATGGCAGTCTAGGCAAAGGAGAAAGGCATGCGCACAGCGAACAAGAGAGCCAGGGCATCAGAAGGCAAGGCCTAGGACCGACCTGGAGCAGGACTGGCGCCCGCTCCAGAGCGGAACAATCGTAGAGTAGAACCAGGTGAAAACAGGAGGGCTAGGGCAGCAGGAGGGAAGGCCTAGGACCGACCAGGAGCGGGACTGGCATCCGCTCCAGAGCGGAACAATCGTAGAGTAGAACCAGGTGAAAACAGGAGGGCTAGGGCAGCAGGAGGGAAGGCCTAGGACCGACCAGGAGCGGGACTGGTGTCCGCTCCAGAGCGGAACAGGTGGAGGAGAGACCCAGTGTAGAAGCCAAAGTGAAGAAGGAGCCCAAGGGGGCCCTGTCCAGAGCGGAAGAGACATCGCTGCAGAGCGGAGATGCTTGCACCAGAGCGGAGATGTCCGCTCCAGAGCGGATTTGTCCGCCCTCGAGCGGAAAGGCAGATGGAGGTAAATACCAACCAAAAGGCTCAATCCAAGTGCACAGCAGGACAGCTGGCAGGGGAGCTAGCATGAGCAAAAAGAAAACAGTGCGATGCAGAGGACCGACCTAGAGACGGATAGGACCATCCTAGGGCGGAGCGGGTCCAGAGGGACCCGACCACAGCAGCCAAAAAAGAGAACATGTCGGAAGCATAGGACCGACCTGGAGCGGGATTTGTCCACGCTGCAGGGCGTAGCGGGCGCGGAGCCCTTCCCAGAGACCCGCGTCACCAAAAAGGGTGGAAGGGACGACAGTTCAAGGCATCGTAGAGCTCAAAGGAGGTGAAGACCGTGCCGCGGGGACCTCAAAGGATGAGGGAGTTCAATTAAGGGGAAGACTGTGTCTCATGAACTCAAGGCCTAGGGGAGCGCCAACAAAATAAGGGAGAGACAGCGCGGGAGCGAGCGTCAGACGAAAAAAGGGTGCCCCACAGAAGGTTTAGTAAAACCAAAGCGTCATACCCCTGCGAGCCTAAGGTGGTTTAGTAAAACCATAGAACGGCAAGCAAGAGCGACGAGGCAACATTGACGGTCTACCAAAAGTCCCTGCTCCCCCTTCTAAAAAGTTAGGCTAGGAACATGAGGCCTAGCCCTGGCGCCCCCCTCCAACTAAAAGTTAGGCTAGTAACAGGGGGCCAAGCCTTGGTTGAGTGGCAGATATAAACAAAAAACACAGGGCACACTCCAATGCGAAACATTCATGTGAAGGTAAGCAAAACATAAGGCCAAAATAACCTGTCAAGGCAAGGGGGGCTATGCCCCCTTCATCACAAACGAAAGGGCACAAGTTAGCCTAACTTTTCGCAAGAATCACGCAATGAAAGCAGAAAATAAGCACAAAGCGTAATAGAACCTACCAGGTAAACAAAACTAAGCCACCGCAAGTGAAAAGGAAGATAAAAACAGGCAAAGGCCTAAATAATAACACTCGCCGAAGGGCGACGCATGCGCAGAAGCGTGACCAACCAGTTTCGACGCCATACTCAAAGTAACACACCTAAGAGCCCATTTGAAGCGTGCCTACATCACAGATCATCTGTCTTATAACCTTAGGTACCATAAATAAGGCCCACAACTCACCCAAAGGGTAGGCGACAGGAGTAGAAGCACAAAAATCGGGCGCATAGAAAACAGTGTGTGTGTAGCCTTGAGGAGCGCGAAAAGGAATGCCCAATGAACCCTGTCGGGTAGTGGGGTGGATCCGTCAAGACGGCTGAAGGAGCCAGATAGGATGGCCTAAAATCCTGTAATTTTCTCTTCTTTCTCATCAATTTTTTCTTATTTTCCTTTTCAAATAGTGGCCTCCAAAGTATGTACAACGTACCTAGTAGAGAGAGTAAGGTGCTACTCTAGATGTTATCGTTTTATCGCGCTAGTGATTTCGATAATTGCCCGCTCTAGAGCGGAGCTCTACGTTGGAACGTAGAGGCTACTACTAAATTACAATATTACAATCATTTGTGGACCTCTGGCGTCTTCCCTGAATCCTGGCGTCACGCAGTGGTTATCCCGATTGTGAAGCCAGGTAAGGATCCTAGCGTGCCAACAAACTAACGCCCCATCTCCCTGACAAGTTGCGTCTGTAAGTTAACCCCTCCTGCCCGGTTGTCATTTTAAAATGACACCGCGGCAGATGGGCAGGAGCCCGGGTGTCATTTTAAAATCCGTAAGCTTGAAAACCTATTAAGCGTGGTTTGAAAGCAGTGCGTCGAACCGTATGTAAACAAGCCGGTCGGAGCGACGCGCACCTTCCAAAACAAGAAGGAGAAGTCCGACTTTTGTTGTTATTGTTTTGGAGAACAAGAACAAGTCTTTGTTATTGTCTGATATTGCTAACATCGCATCGAATCTCTCTCCACGGAAATCGTCATCACAACTGAACCAGTTGACCTAGAGAGCTCTACTCAACGCCAGTTTACAGATATGAAACAGCGCTACACTTTGAGATGTGTGTGAATTCTCTAGCAGTTAAAATAACAAAGATAGGGCTAGCCTATTACAACGTTTTTCGGCCATATCCCCCCGGGCTCTCAGTGCTGTCATTTAGAAAGGCTGCCCGGGCAGGAAGGGTTAATGGAGATGTTTAACTCCCGGTTGTTATGTGTTCTTCATGACCGTAACATCTTAGCAACCTTCCAGTAAGGGTCCCAGCCGAATCGTTCCACCCTTGATTCTCTTGCTCTAATGGAATCCTACATTCGGTATGGTTTCTCTCGGAAATCACTTACTGTTGCCGTTTTCTTTGATATAGCAAAAGCCCATGATACGACTTGGCGTTACTTGGTCCTCCGTACCCTCCACTCTGCAGGTGTCAGGGGCTGTCTCCCGATTTTTATCTCCAACTTCCTTTCGGAGCGTACATTTCGTGTATGTGTTGAGAGTGTCGTCTCTGATGTGTTCCTGCTTCAATGTGGCTTATTCTTACAGTTTCTTACAGTAGATCCTCTGGAAAAAGGCAAACTAGGCCTGTGTATCCAGCTCAGTACCAGTACTTGCACTGCTGCGGTCGTTCATGGTGTTGGCGGCGGCGGTAGCAGACGCAACATTTTTACTATTCTGTATTTTTGCTTTATAATCAAACTTCAAATCTTGTCTTCCCCATGCTTTATCAAGATTACTTTCAAACTCCCTTATTGATTCGGAATCGACTACATACTGGGGCAGTGCGTTCCACTCATTTACCACTCTATCACAAAATGAGTTCTTTGCCTTCTCAAGCCTATTTCTTTCTTTGTAAATTTTCTTAGAGTGTCCTCTCGTTCTTGTTCCCTCCCGCATCAAGAAGATACCTTCACACACATCCTCATCATACTTTCCTGACACTATCTTAAAAGTCTCTATCATATCCCCTCTCTTTCTCCTATATGCCAGTGTCGGAAGCCCCAGTGTCCTCAACCTCTGCTCATAGCCCGCGTTCTGCAACGTTGGTACTAGCTTATCCCAGGGCTGCGTGCTCAGTAGCACCCTCTTTGCTTTAGCGATCAATGGTGTGGCTGAGCACTTGCCCCCTGATGTTAAGCATAGTTTATATGTGGATGACTTTGCCATTAATTACGCCTCCAAAAACCTACGCCATGCTCAACGAGTCATCAACCTTGCATTTTCCAGAGTGAATTCCTGGGCCTCCTCTGTAGACTTCCAGTTTTCCCCTAATAAAACAAAAGCTATGATCTTTTATCGTGATAAGCGGTGGCTGCGGGATCAACCGCTTGACTTGTGGATGTCTGCCACTCGTATCGAGGTTTGTCCCAAGTTTAAGTTCCTTGGATTAGTCTTTGACTCGCGTCTCAACTGGAGAGCACATGTCTCGTATGTCAAATCAAAGGGTCAGCGTGCTCTTAGCCTCCTCAAGAGACTCTCCCATACTACCTGGGGTGTGCGACGGCCCACTATGTTGATGCTGTATAAGGCTGTTGTCTTATCTATTGTTGATTATGGCAGCCCTATCTATGGTGCTGCTTCGGAGGCAATATTACGGTCATTGGACCCACGTCACCATCAGGGTCTTGATCTCTGTACTGGGGCTTTCCGCTCATCGCCTACCATCTCCATCTTAGCTGATAGTGGTGAGCCCCCTTTATTACTTCACAGCGATTTGGTCACTATGCGCAAGTCCAGCGCCCTACACATTATGAATCGAGAGCCCTACGCTTCATTGACAACGACTCGCCCACCAAACAGCTCTTTGACTCGCCTACCGTTTCTCCCGGTGATAATGTCCCAAGTTTTCCTGCCATCCAGTTACTTGATGCTACTGGTCTTGATCCCTGCTTTCCTCATCGTGTCTCATTCCATCCCATCCCATCCCCCATGGACTTTATGTTTTCCCCAAATGTGTACATATTTATCCTACTTAACGAAATGATAATTTTCTACTGCTGCGCAGTTTTATGCCAACACACTTTGGAACACATGCGACGTTAAGATGCTCATACACTGATGGCTCGACATTTAATTCTGGAGTTGGGTGTGCTGCTGTCTTGTCCAGATGTATCCAGGTCTCTCTTCCACCACAAGCTTCCATTTACACTGCTGAGTTATATGCCCTTCAAGCTGCTGTCGATCTGGTCCTTCGTTCTCCACCCGGTCGATATGTTATACAGTAAACCCCCGATATTTCGGACACTTTTTACTCGGAAACCCGCACTTCTCGGAATGGCATCGGCCTCTCGGAAATGTCCCTGTATATCTTGGAAGTTTCCGAGTTGGACGGGATTTGTGTCTGGTTTACAATGTTCTCTCACTCGGTTTTAAGTTATTTTAGGATGAATTGAAGCCTGTGCCTTTTAATTATTGTGTAAATATTAATTACTATGCACTGTACTGTCCCTGAAAACATAATAAGGGTCATATTTGTCATTAATATGATAAATTTCACATGCAAAAAAAAAATATATATATATATCCCCGCCGCTGTAGGCCTACTCTCTCCCCTCACCGTCCCAGCCTCAACCCCGACCTCGGTACTGTGATGATGTTGATAAGCCTTGTGCTACACCCTATTGATAATGAAAAACTATTGAACACACTTAAAAGTGTTTGTTATTTGGTCTCTATATAATCTGTGAATCATTTCCGATATGATGGAATTAAAAAAAATTTTTTTCCACCAACTCATAATCAGCAAAAACGACACTCATGTCAATTAAAAACATGTTACAATATTTCCCCATCATTTTGTGTATACCGTGGTGAAAAAAACAAAAAAATCTATCAAACGTAAATCTTCCGTCTCGGAAGCTCGGCACCTCGTTGTCTAGACAAGACGGAGGGTGGAGATCTTTTGTTGACTATCTTATTTATTGTTTATCTATGTGCTGGAAGGCTATTATATTTTTCAATTCCATCGCATTAGGAATGATTCATAGATTACAAAAAGTCCAAATAAGACCTACTGTAGTTATATTTATTTACTGTATAAGGGAGATAGATGCATTAAATAGATATACAGACAGACATCTTTGGTGAGTGGACGGGAGTTAATGATACGAAAGGCCTTCCTTTCAACTTGTCTAGGAGAGCGGTGTGAGAGGAACCTCCCCACACATGTGAACAATACTCAATACAAGGACGCACTATGCCCCTGTACAGAGCACGAAGCTGTGCAGAGGAAAAGAACCCCCTAAGGCTTGGTGATGGGCTGGTCTATCCGAGTGAGAACTGAGCGATCTCTGCCATACCCATAGCTTACTCTGACTGTTCCTTTTACTTATATATCTTCTAGATCTCAAGTGGCGGCGTCTTTTCCGTGGATTGACCTCCCTACTGCCAACCTAGAAGTTGGCAGATTGGGAGCCAAAGCGTCACATTTTTCCCTTACCCCTCAACTTTCCCTTCATAATTGCTGAGGGGCACAGGGCCTTGGGTGGGGCTTTGGTTTCCCGGGCGTTTCCGCACCCTCCTCAGCTCCCTGCCTTGGAGTGGCTTCGGTCACCCGGGCTTTGTTAGTGGTAAGCCGGGAGGATTTTGTGGGGGCGCTCGTTTATGGCCTTGGCCTTGCTCGAGACCTTGGGGCTGTTCGGCCAGACAGCCAGGGGAACAACAACAACAACAACCCCCTAAGGCGGTAGAGCACACCCAGCTTCTGGGAGGCTGCCTTAGCAAGACTGGTAATAGGGTCCTTCCAACTGAGAGCAGAAGAAAAGGAGACACCAAGAATATTGAGAGAAGATGAAGGATTGATTTTTGTATTGTTGAAGAATAAGGGACCCATATCGCCTTAATGAGCCCAGAGCCATTGGAGAACGTACTTTTGCTGCTAGATTCTTTTCTTATGTTGCCTCACGTCTATTCAATCGACTTCCTGTGTCACTTAAGCAGTTGAATTGTGTTGACGCTTTTAAGAAACAACTGAAGTCGCACATATTTCTGATGGCTTATGATATTGGGGAGCATAGAGTTACTGATGACTATAAGTTTAATGTTTTTTTTTTTTTTGTTAAATGGAAAAATTTAAGTTAATGTGAGCGCTCGTGAATCCACTTGGAGAATTGGCGCTCGAACATCGAACAAATAAAATACCAGCATATTATTATTATTATTATTATTACGCATTGGTCATACTAGATTAACACATGGGTACTTAATGTCGTCGCCCCATGACCCTCGTCCGGACTGTCATTCTTGTAGTGTCCCTCTAACAGTTCGCCATATTCTTATTGAATGCCCACTTTACGCTCAGTCCCGTACTCTATATTTTGGCAGGAAGACTTGCTCTGACATTTTGATGGACTCACCAACCTTCTCCATCTATCGTGTTGTTCGTTTCCTAACATCCTGTTCACTCCTTAATAAGATCTGATTTTGTTCATCCTGTACAACTTCTAACGTTCCTTAACCCTCGGAATCCGGGAGGCCTTATATGAGGCAAACAAAAATATTGGCAGGAATCCGGGAGGCCTCATATGAGGCAAAATCGACGCTAAAATCATCATAACTCGGCAACCACACGTCGTAGCGATGTCATCTCAACGGCAGTCTACAGACAACAAAAAGTTCTACAATTTGCAAAACAATTGACTGCTCTAGGTGGTCTCAATCAGTAGCTACTGAATTATGAAGCTTGACTGTACGAAAATGGCCCCGGACACAGCGATCGGGATCATATGAGGCCCCCCGGATCCGATGGGTTAAGGGGACAAGGGCCATTTTTCTGGTCCCTTTTTTCCCTCGTGTTTAGCACTATTTGTTTCGAGATTTTAAGACGATTGGCCCATTAGTTTCCCGATATTAACACATTTCGCCCCATTTCTTCGTCAATATTTATAGGTCTTTTGTGCTATTTAGGTGTCGATTTTTTCCCTGGCGAACGATAGTGAACCAGTAATGTTGGAAGAACCGGCCGAGGACATTTTTCTATCGGAAAATTTACAAATTAATCTAGAAGGAGGATCTAATGGATGTTTTTTTTAATTTGATGGAGGTCTAGGGAGGAAACTAGAAAAATAATGAATACATGTAATAAGTGAATCATCCCCCCCCCCCCCTTAAGAGCTCGTGATTTCTCCCTAATACTGTATTGTCAAATCCTTGGCTTTGGCTGAGGCCAGCCCTATAAGAGTTGCATTTTGTAGCTCAGTGGTCTGGTTAAACTATGATTTAAAAAAAAAGAAAAAAAGAAAAGAAAAGAAGATTAGGCTACACCTGTGGTCCGAGCTTTAGAAATGTCACCATCTGCCCTATATCCTCAGTATGCTATGATATTTGACACAACCAATTTTTCTAATATCAGTATTATCTTCTATTGTGCTAAGTTAATTCCTTCTGTGGGAGGACACCCCTGTGGGCGAGTACACTTGAGTCGCCACTGTAATACTTTCGCCACCTGTCCTATAGATCACCATTATTTACAGATTAATTGGAGACTTTAATGCTGTTTGCATTCAAGGCTCATTTCTAAAACTGTTTAAATTACTCATCATATTTCCTTGACTTTCTAGTTGTTTCTAATAAGCCAAGACTAGTACATTTTGCCTTACATCGTAGAAATGTTGAGTTGTTGTTGTTGTTCCCTAAGCTGCCTGGCCGAACAGCCCCGAGTCCCTGAGGAAGGCCATGGCCACGATCGGGCTTTCCCACAGAGCTCTCATTGAGTGTAGATTGTGTTGTTGGCGTAAGTGGTTGTGTGAAATGCAGTCTTCTATGATGTGTTTAATGGTATGGGGTGCTGTGTTACATCCCGGGCAGGCGTCGACAACGGAGTCATCCAGTCTCTTCTGATAGCTCAGGAGAGCTGGATGGTGTCCGCATCTCAGCCTGGCCAGGTGGACTCTGTCCTCGCGAGGAAGGGAGGATTCGGAAGGATGGATTTCGGGAGGTCGTGCATGCAGCTGCGTGTTGTCTGTGAGTGAGTGGATGGATCGGCGAGAGATATGAGTATGGATGTGCTTCTGGAAGTTGGTTCGGGGTGGGCAGGGAGGGAGAGAGGACAATAATTGTGTGTGATACCGTGTGCTGGGTGTTGTTTTGATATTTCTTGGTGTCTGTGGGTGTGTTGCCATGTAGTTTAGTGGGTGGTCATGGTTCGTGGAGGCTGCTGCCAGGAATTGAGTGCCTCTCATGTCCAGATGGTCTTTGACTTTGAGGATTTTGGTTTCTTGATGTAGGTGATCTGTGGGTGCAGTAGCTGTGCAGCCTGTAATGATCTTCAGGGCTTTGTTTTGAATAGTCTGTAAGGTCTTATGATGTGTTTCAGCTAGGTTAGAAGCCCAGGCTGGGCTTGCGTATTCCATCACTGATCTTATGTATTGTTTATATACTGTGGTGGTAGTTTCTTTGTTGTGTTCAAATTTTGTGTGAGCAAGTGACCTGAGGGCGTTAAGTATGGGTGTCAGTTTCTTTTTAATGTTTGTGGTGTGCTGTTTGAATGTCATATGAGTATCATATGTTACTCCTAGGATTTTGGGTGTGTGTTTATGTGTTAGGGGTGTGTTGTTTATGGTGAGTTGAGGGATGTATTCGTGTTCTCCTGTCCAGCTTGTGAGCAGGGTTGCGGTGGATTTGGCTGGGGCTAGATTAAGTCTGTTTGTAGTGCACCAGCCATGTAGTGTGTTGAGATAGGGTTGAAGGAGATCTGTTGCTCTTTTGGGGTCATGGTGTGTGCATGTGAGTGTTATGTCATCTGCATAGGAGGCTAAGTTTATTTGGGGCGTATTGGGTGTAGTTATATCGTGCATGTACAGATTGAAGAGTGCGGGCGATAGGACGGATCCTTGTGGGACTCCGTTTGGAAAGTTTCTGATTTTAGATGACTGACCGGCAAAAGATACGTGTGCAGATCTGCCTGCTAGGAAGTTGGCCAGCCACCTTTTTGTGTTGTTGTGCATGTTTGTGTTGTAGATTTTGTTTGTTAGGTTGTGGCGGGGGATGGCATCGAAGGCTTTACTAATGTCGAGTGTGGCTAATAGTGATCTGTGTGGTGGTCTAGCTGAGTTGATGCCGTCAAAAGCTCTTTGTGTAAGGTTTGTGAGTAGAGTGTTTGTGGAGTGCAGTGGCCTAAAGCCATGTTGTGTTGGAGCTAGGGGTAGGTCAGGTGTAATTAGTTGTAATACTAGGCGTTCCATGACTTTGGAGGGGGAGCAAAGGAGTGTGATGGGGCGGTGCGAGGAGGGTAGCGTGGGGTCTTTGTTGGGTTTGGGGAACGTGATGATGATACCATGCTTCCAAATGTCTGGTATTGTGTTGTGTGAATAGCTGTAGTTTGATATGTTAGTGAGTGCTTGTATGCCTTGTGGTCCCAGGTGTCTGAGGTGTATGTTGCTTATGTTGTCTAGGCCACAGGCGGGTGAGTGCTTGAGATTGTTGATGATATGCTTTGTCTGGTGATTGGTGAAGGGTGTATAGTCAGGGTCTGTGGGGAATTGTCTCTTACGTCGGATGACACGTCGGTCGTCTTTGTGAGGTTTTAGGTGGCTGACATGTGAGAAGTGATTGATGAAAGTGTTTGCTTGTTGTTTACATGAAGGAGTAGAGTCTGTTGTTGTGATTGCAGCATGTGATTGTGTTGTGTTGCTGTTGGAAAGTGTGATGCTGTTTAGTGTTTTGTAGAGTTTTTTGGGGTTTGTTTTGTGATCAAGTGTTTGTAGGAAGTTATTCCAATTTAGTTTTTGTTGTTGTTGTTCCCTAAACTGCCTGGCCGAACAGCCCCGAGTCCCTGAGGAAGGCCATGGCCACGATCGGGCTTTCCCACAGAGCTCTCATTGAGTGTAGATTGTGTTGTTGGCGTAAGTGGTTGTGTGAAATGCAGTCTTCTATGATGTGTTTAATGGTATGGGGTGCTGTGTTACATCCCGGGCAGGCGTCGACAACGGAGTCATCCAGTCTCTTCTGATAGCTCAGGAGAGCTGGATGGTGTCCGCATCTCAGCCTGGCCAGGTGCACTCTGTTCTCGCGAGGAAGGGAGGATTCGGAAGGATGGATTTCGGGAGGTCGTGCATGCAGCTGCGTGTTGTCTGTGAGTGAGTGGATGGATCGGTGAGAGATATGAGTATGGATGTGCTTCTGGAAGTTGGTTCGGGGTGGGCAGGGAGGGAGAGAGGACAATAATTGTGTGTGATACCGTGTGCTGGGTGTTGTTTTGATATTTCTTGGTGTCTGTGGGTGTGTTGCCATGTAGTTTAGTGGGTGGTCTTGGTTCGTGGAGGCTGCTGCCAGGAATTGAGTGCCTCTCATGTCCAGATGGTCTTTGACTTTGAGGATTTTGGTTTCTTGATGTAGGTGATCTGTGGGTGCAGTAGCTGTGCAGCCTGTAATGATCTTCAGGGCTTTGTTTTGAATAGTCTGTAAGGCCTTATGATGTGTTTCAGCTAGGTTAGAAGCCCAGGCTGGGCTTGCGTATTCCATCACTGATCTTATGTATTGTTTATATACTGTGGTGGTAGTTTCTTTGTTGTGTCCAAATTTTGTGTGAGCAAGTGACCTGAGGGCGTTAAGTCTGGGTGTCAGTTTCTTTTTAATGTTTGTGGTGTGCTGTTTGAATGTCATATGAGTATCATATGTTACTCCTAGGATTTTGGGTGTGTGTGTATGTGTTAGGGGTGTGTTGTTTATGGTGAGTTGAGGGATGTATTCGTGTTCTCCTGTCCAACTTGTGAGCAGGGTTGCGGTGGATTTGGCTGGGGCTAGATTAAGTCTGTTTGTAGTGCACCAGCCATGTAGTGTGTTGAGATAGGGTTGAAGGAGATCTGTTGCTCTTTTTGGATCATGGTGTGTGCATGTGAGTGTTATGTCATCTGCATAGGAGGCTAAGTTTATTTGGGGTTTATTAGTTTTTGTTGTTCTTGTATTTTGTTGTTAGTTTGGGTGTTGAGTGCTTGAATTTGTTGTGTGATGTCTTGTGTGTGGGGTGCTGGGGAGTGTTTCAGTATGTCGCGTTGTCTGATGAGGTTTTGAATTTCTGGTGTGAAGTTGGGGTTGTCTTTTTCTGTTACCTCTTGGAATGTGTTTCTTGTCAGCATTTTGGATAGTTTTATTGAGTATGTGTACAGCATTGTTGATGTTAGTGATGGGTGTACTGTTTAGAGTTGTGAAGTGTTGTTCTGTCTCATTTGTGAATGCTTCCCAGTTAGCTCTTTTATAATTGGTGTATGTGTATTTGTGGCTAGCTGGGGTGAGTCTGGTTTTGGTGGTGATAATGATCGGGAGGTGGTCAGAGCCTAAGGTTCTGACCACCCTCCAGGATGTTGTGGGGGCGAGTTCTGGGGAGCAAAAGGTGATGTCTGGAGATGATGGGTTAATGTCATTATCTCTAAATTACACACAGATTATCATCAATCTTTTCAGTGAACTATCGATTTATAATCTACATCATAGAGTAAAATATATATTGAGTGAGGAGTTCTCAGTGAATGTGAGAGTGCAACACAGATCTGCAGTTTTGAGATTGATGCTATTTGTGTCAATATTGGAAGTTATGTTGAGAGAGTTCATTACAAGTACAGTACTTCATGCACATAATCTTGTGTTGAAACTATGTTCAAAAGGTGGTACTACAGAATGGTTGAGAAGGGGCTAAGAGTAAATGTAGGCAAATCATAGGTTATGTTTAGTGGCATATGACAGGATACCACTGAGCTAAATTGTCAGTTGAAGTTTGCTCTCCTTTTTGTTTGTGAACTGAGGGGATTAAAAAAGTCGGGAAGGATGTAGAGTCCGGGCGTATGGTCGTCATGTTTACATAGGTCGATCACCGCGGTTAAGTTCGCGTCTATTTTGACGGCGATTTTTTTTTTGGTTATTTGCCCCCTGCTGGCAATATATATGATGATGACAATATGTCATGGGGGGGGCAAAGCCCCCTTCAACATATTATTGTATCCAACGGCAGTCAAAATAGACGGGAACATGATTGCAAGCGGCCGCCGCCGCTTCGCGTAGTGTAAACAAGGCGGGCGGTACGCCCGAACTCTACATTCTTGCCAAAAAGTCCCTTACACAAATTATTGAGACAAAGTTTTAATCAACTCTGAAACTAGCAATGGTTATAAATTTTTCAGTGTAACAGATGAGTGGTGGACTCCCAAGTCGACTATGGTGAAGATGCCTCAACTATAATAGGGTAGATGTAGACAGGGGCTTTGGTTGAGATGTGTCGACATCTAGATCATTAATTCCCTTATATCTCATTACAGTAGTTTAATCCTTAGACACTTCTCTTTAATTCATGCAGGATAGTAAACAGCTTGCACAACCACTTTACTTTACTTTGCTATCTTCTTTTTATATGCAGAAAATATGTTAATTTTGCTCTTCCTTTTATTTACAGGTAAGGTGATAACAACGTTATGGACAGAGGGTCCACAGAAGGTTCAATACACGATCCAATCAGATGAAGTTTGGGACTCTGAAACTAGCGATGGTTCTGGGTCATTCAGTGTGACCGACGCAGGTTTGGTTGTGGTGCGGCGACCCCTGGACCATGAACGTTCCCGCACCCACCACATTACTGTCACCAACCATACCCTAGCCACACCACCAGCACTCGACTACATGACCATATCTGTCGTGGTCAGTATGGACAATTCAACAGGTTTCTTGAGGTTTTGTTTATATCTCTACAACAGCTCATTTGCCTCTTGTTCCTTATTACTACTGAGATTTATAGGCATTTGAATTTGAAATATTGGACGTAGTTGAATATTACTAACCAGAGATGCCGATAATATTGAATTTAGTTACTTTGTAGGCTCAAGAAACCCTCTATGAGAACTCTTGAAATTTATAGAAACTGGCCACAGGCAACGGGTCATCTCAGAGGCATCCCTATGTCTGACTCCCTGGAGGAGAGGTAGGTAAAGCCTCTAGACCCAGTCTAAAGATTGAGTTTAAGCGTTTGGACTACTTTGTCAGAAATTAATGCCTCTTGGAGTTGGATTTTCTTTCAAGCGGATGCATCACAGGCGGCAATACGAGTTACCACATATAGGAGAGAAATTCAAAGAATAGAGAAAAACTGAGAAGGCTGCTTCCTTTATTTCAGATTCAGGAGTCATAAATCTCTGAGAAAATGCAAGCAAACTTTTGTAATTAACTGTTCTGTACTGTACAGTATAGTAATTCTCACCATTCTTACTTACAGTTTCTTACAGTTGATCCTCTGGAAAAAGGCAAACTAGGCCTGTGTATCCAGCTCAGTACCAGTACTTGCACTGCTGCGGTCGTTCACGGTGTTGGCGGCGGCGGTAGCAGACGCAACATTTTTACTATTCTGTATTTTTGCTTTATAAGCAAACTTCAAATCTTGTCTTCCCCATTCTTTATCAAGATTACTTTCAAACTCCCTTATTGATTCGGAATCGACTACATACTGGGGCAGTGCGTTCCACTCATTTACCACTCTATCACAAAATGAGTTCTTTGCCTTCTCAAGCCTATTTCTTTCTTTGTAAATTTTCTTAGAGTGTCCTCTTGTTCTTGTTCCCTCCCGCATCAAGAAGATACCTTCACACACATCCTCATCATACTTTCCTGACACTATCTTAAAAGTCTCTATCATATCCCCTCTCTTTCTCCTATATGCCAGTGTCGGAAGCCCCAGTGTCCTCAACCTCTGCTCATAGCCCGCGTTCTTCAACGTTGGTACTAGCTTGCTAGCTCTCCTCTGCACTTTCTCCACTGATTCTATGTCCTTTACCATATATGGAGCCCACACCTGGTTTGCATATTCCAGGTGCGGCCTAACCAGCGCTGTATAGAGATTCCTGAAGATTTCTTCGTCAAGTGACACAAATGTCCTCCTTATCAGCCCTATAATTCTATTGGCTTTGTTTATCTTTTCCGCTAAATGTTCTGAGAAATTTAACTTATTGTCTATCACTACTCCTATATCCTTTTCTGCATTCACTTCCTCGATCACTTCATACATACTGTATCCTACCTTGTCTATCTTGCTTGTCCCAATCCGCATGTACTTGCATTTTTTTGGATGAAAAGGCATTAACCAATGCTCAGACCATCCCTTCATGCCATCCACATCTCCTTGAAGCAAACCCACATCTTCCTTACTCCTCACTCTTCTATACAGCTTAGTGTCATCCTCATACAGGTATACCTCACTTCCATTAGTTATAACTTCAGGTAAGTCGTTGATAAATATAACGAACAGTAGTGGTCCCAACACAGATCCCTGAGGAACCCCACTTGTAATTTCCCTCCACCCGGAGCCTATTCCATTCACCAGCACCCTCTGTCTCCGATCTTTCAGGAAGGCTTCTATCCATTTCACACATTTCTCCCCTACAGTATATTATAGCTTCTAACTTTCTCTATTAACCTTTTATGTGGGACCTTATCGAAGGCCTTCATAAAATCACAATATACTACGTCTATTACATCACCATCCTCTAGAATTTGCATCCAATCATCTACCACCTTAATTAGCTGTAGTACCGTCGACCTCCCCGGCAAGAATCCGAACTGTCTCCCACTGAAAAGTTGGTTTGATTTCATATGCTCCATTTTGCTGCCATGTCCATGATTTTATGATTTATATATAAAGATTATAACACAATTATCTCTGTTAGTTTTAAGTTTTCTATTTTGCTGTATCCATTAACAGGTAATGGATGTGAATGATTGCACGCCTCGCTTTTCATCACCGACCTACGAAGCCGAGGTGGCAGAAAATAATGAGATCGGAGCAACTATTACCATTCTCACTGCCACGGATGATGACGAGGGCAATAACGGACAGGTCAGATTCAATAATATTCCTCTGTTCTCAGGTGTGGGCACACCTTGATATGCTAAACTCCCCCAAATCCATTTTTGTGTTAATTTCTCATTTCAATCTGTATTCTTGTAGTGTATTTTATACTCTGACAAGTTTTCATTTATTTGTTTATTTTTATATAGCTGTGGAAAAAATAGATCTTTTTTATTTTATTATTATTATTTTTTTAAAAACAACAAATATTCAGAAATTAATAATTCTTGGTATAGGGCTAACCGACACTATATACCAATAATCTACCAAGCGATATGTGGTTGAAATACAAAATGTTAGCACCCTTACCTCACGGTGAGAATATCCCTGTAGAGATTCGCGGCACTGAATAGCCTAGGCCTATGCTAAGCGGTTCCCCACCCAAGATCCGTCAACGCTCCAGAAACTGCGACCACAAACCACAATGTTTGTCCCAAGATATAAAACTGGAAATTTTACTAAGCAGAAAGAATGGTTTAATTTGAAATGCAAAAGAGCTTTGGGTAGGCGTGATGCAGCTTGGGCTAGATTAAGAAGAAGGAACACTGAGAGTAATCGGAATAAATATAAACAGGAGAGGAATAGATATGTTAACATAATTAGGCAAGTTAAAATTAACTATGAGAAGAACATAGTAAATAAATGTGAAAGTGACCCTAAATTATTTTATAAATATATAAACTGTAAGTTGAAGGTAAAGAAACAAATTACTAAATTAAGAGTTGATGCTATGACGTATGAAAATGTATCGGACATGTGCGAGGTAATGAATAACAAATTGGGGTCGTTTTTTACTAGAGAGGAAGGTTTTGACGAACCACAGGCGGGAGTACTGGAGAGTGGTCTTAGTAAGATTGAAATAACTAGAGATGAGCTGTTATCTGCGATGAGAGGACTTGAAGTAAGGAAAACTATGGGACCGGATGAAGTGTATGCCTGGGTTTTAAAGGAGTGTGCAGAGCAATTAGTGGATCCAGTGAGACATAATTCAAGCTTCCTTAGAAAAAGGACAGGTTCCTGTTGAATGGAAAAGAGCTAATATCATTCCGATATACAAGAATGGAAACCCTGAGGACCCTTTAAACTATAGACCAGTTTCACTTACTAGTATTGTATGCAAGATTTGTGAAAAGCTAATTAGGAAGAGATGGATGAAAATGTTGGAGAGAAAGAAGATAATAACCCCAAAGCAATTTGGATTCAGAGAAGGGACATCTTGTGTTACCAGTTTGCTATGTTACTACAGTAGGGTGATAGATGTACTCCAAGAAAGAGGTGGATGGGTGGACTGCACCTACTTAGACCTTTCCAAAGCATTCGATAAGGTACCACATAAGAGATTGTTATCTAAGCTTGAGATGCTAGGTTATGTCAGGGGGAGTTTGCTGAAATGGATGGAGAGCTATTTAACAGATAGGGAAATGAGGACCAACATTAGAGGAACTTACTCATCGTGGCGGAAAGTTGAGAGTGGTGTGCCGCAGGGATCTGTGTTGGCACCTCTCATGTTCCTTATGTACGTGAATGACCTGCCGATAGGCATAAACTCCTACATGTCAATGTTTGCAGATGACGTAAAAATTATGAGACAAATAACAAATAAAAGTAGTTGTGAGGAGCTGCAAGGGGATTTAGATAAAATATACGAATGGAGCACCAAGTGGAAAATGAAATTTTATATAAGTAAATGCCATGTGTTAAATATGGGAAGAAGTGTGAATAGACCAAATTGGGAGTACAGGATGGGAGATAATATAATTAGCAAGGCTGAAAAAGAAAAGGATTTAGGGTTGATTATACAAGATAACTTGTCGCCAGAGAAACATATTAACAAGCTCTTTAGCGGAATGTATGCAATGGCCGGGAATATGAAAGTTGCTCTGAACTACTTGGATGAGACTATGGTAGCAAAAATTATAAAAAGTATGATTAGACCAAGATTGGAGTATGCAGCAGTGGTGTGGTCCCCGCATCTTAAGAAGCATATTCACAAGTTAGAAAGAATCCAGAGAGCAGTTACTAGATTGGTTCCAAGTCTCAGAGAACTGCCATATGAAGGGAGGCTAGACAAATTAAATCTACCGAGTCTAAAAGAGAGGAGAGAGAGGGGAGACATGATAATGATGTACAAATGCACCCGAGGGCTGGAGAGGCTGGATAGGGAGGATATATTAATTATGGATACAGGAATAACTAGAGGCCACAGCTACAAAGTAAAAAGACCTTCCTGCAAGAATGATATCAAGAAGTTTAGCTTCCCCTATAGATGCATTGACAAATGGAATAGGCTGGAGGAGGAGGTGGTAGGGGCAAGGAACATCCATATTTTCAAGACAAAATTGGATGAAAGTAAACTGAGAGACGGGACAACACGAGCTTAGCTCAACTCCTGTAAACTACAATTAGGTAAATACAATTAGGTAAAATACAATCCAACCTGACCTACAGCTACAGTGATGCCCACACGAACCACCGACCTCGGCTGAATCTATTCACCCACCACAGGAACACTACACTCAGTAAATACGACGGGAGCTCCCTACAACCCACACACCAAAGTCATCCCACAAGTGCGTCTCTCTTCGCTCCCGTTCGTCGGCTGAATATCCCTAAAACTAGCTAGCCTACCCAACATAAATCAAAGGGCGGGTGCCCAACCCCGAAAAGGGTTGAAATAGGGGAGCTATCCCCCCGCCAAAGGCGGCTTTCTAGGGCCTTTCCTAGCTGATGCTGAGAGGATTGGGTTCTAGTCATGTGGTGGTGGGCTGGTCTATCAGAGTGAGAACTGAGCAATCTCTGCCATACCCATAGCTTACTCTGACTGTTCCTTTTACTTATATATTTTCTAGATCTCAAGTGACGGCGTCTCTAACGTGGATTGACCTCCCAATCTACCAAGATTGGAAGCCAAAGCGTCACATTTTTCCCTTGCCCCTCAACTTTCTCTTCATAATTGCTGAGGGACACAGGGCCCTGGGTGGGGCTTTGGTTTCCCGGGCATTTCCGCACCCTCCTCAGCTCCCCGCCATGGAATGGCTTCTGTCACCCAGGCTTTATTGTGGTCGGCGGGGAGGGTTCTGTGGGGGCGCTCGGTTATGGCCTTGGCCTTGCTCGGGGCCTTGGGGCTGTTCGGCCAGGCAGCTTGGGGAACAACAACAACAACAACAACAACATAAATCAAATTACACCTCAAGATCAATCTTAAAAAAAAAAAAAAAAAAAACATTAACGAGAGAAGACAACTATATGGGAAAAACAACAACGAAATCATAGTAATTTTCCACCGCACCTAATGGCATCGGGTGGATGGGACTCGTTAGCCTTGGTCGGCAACTCATCTAGGGGAGACAACCTTATACAAATCCGGGTGGATGGGACTCGTCAGCCTTGGTTGGCAACCTGTCTAGGGGAGTAAACCTGATACAAATCCGTACTGCTTACCTAAGGGTAAGGCAGGTTAGTGGATGGATTAGCCGAACACCACTGTAAAAAAAATAGTGCTAACAAGATACACAGAGGGCCTTGGAGTCGGACGGATCCTAAATTGAGTGGTCAATCCTGTAAGTCCTTCACTAAACTGGCTCAGGTTGTCCCTCTCACAGGGAATAGGTCCGCTTGGGGGCATTTTGTGTATGGCCACCCTCGTAAGGGGAGTAAGGCGTCCGGCAATAGATAGAGATAGATAGACCTAATGGCATACCACCCTAGTACTACTAAGGTAGTACTGAGAGTGAGGGTCTGAGTCTGGAGGGTGAGACGGTGAAGCACTTGAGCGAAGCAACCAGCCGCTTCAGAGATGGAGCTGCTTCGAGCCATGATGGATGCTTCACATGTCTCACTCCCCAGACTGGATCAAGACCTCACAGGCTTCACCGTGTTGAGCGGTGGAATGTACAGGCTCTCAGCCTATGCCCGAGAGGGAGTAGTTGGAATATAGAAAAAAAAAAAAAAAAAAATACGTTAGACATCGCGCAGTCCCTTTATTCCACCTACTCCATTTCACAATCACTTCCCGTCTCATAATTTCCCATCCACCCTGGCCGTCGCCTCTCTCTCTGCGACCGTCGTGGTACCACTTCGTTTTCTTCTGCCTCTTCTTGCTCGTCATCCCCCACCTCATCATCAGTTGAAGACTCTACCACTCTTCTGACGTCCAAGATGTGACGTGGCATCCCGTCGACACTGAGGTTATTCCTGGAATGCACGTCCGTCACAGTACCCCTCCCCCACTGGGATGTACACTTTGGATTTGGGGGCTTCACCCAAATCTCCTCCCCAATTTGGATAGAGGCTGGCCCTTCCTCCCCCCCCCCAATGGCCATCGGCACCGCACATGGATGTCGCCATTCATACTGAAATACTGCTCTTTGTGGTACGGTTCTCTCATCCTGACCTGACCTAGGGGACATATTATACCAAAATACTGCTTCCATAGGCGCTACCTGCCCCCTCTCTGCCATCGCCTTGATTGTCCGATGATGTCTTTCCACAATTCCGTTCCCACTTGGCCGATATGCAGCTCTAAAGAAACGTCGGACATTCCACCTATCAAGCATGTCCTTCAAAGCCTGCAACCGAAAAGCAGTACCGTTATCCATGAACACCTCATCAACTCTCTAGGAAGATCTCATTCAGCACACCTGCAATCTCTTCCGCATTCTCTGCTCTTAATTCCCTCCAGATAGCCACCCGGCCAGGTCCGCAGTCTACCATAGATAGGTACAACCCCTGCCGATAGTGTGTCACATCAACCGCCAACCTTTTCCAATCATTATCCACTCTAATCTCCCCAGACACATGTACACTCGGTGCAGGGTCGATCGACTGACATCTGTCACAACGTCTCACCACCTCTCGAACGTTGTCCCTCGTGACTGCAGGGTCAACCTTCCTTGCCACAAACAGCGTCCTGTCGACTCCCATGTGGTGCATTTGATGTAGCGCCTTTACACTTGGTGCTCCCATGCAACACACCATAGCTGCCTCCTTTGTCTCCTCTGGCACCCCAAGCCATAATTTCTTTACTTTTGTTAGGGCATCTGCCTTGTTCTTCTCTGATGGCACAAACACTACACACAACTGCAGACCATACACATCTTTCAACTCCCTCAGAATTCCCAGACGATGCTTCACAATCAGTTCTGAGGCTTCCTTCGTTCGAACTCTTTTCTCTTCCGTCACCACTGATTTCAGCCAACCAAACACTGTAGCAGAATCAGTTCGAACCTCGATCTCTCGCAACCCCCACTTCAAGGCCAAATCGATACCTTTCAACACCGCATCCAACTCGGCCACGTTGATATGACTGTAGTCGTGCTTCTTCCTCAACCACGCAACATCCTCAACTTCTACATTACCTATCTCCAATATCACGCCTGTCGCTAGACTACTTGCGTCACACCATACAACCCCTTTCTCCGACTTCGGGGTGTACCATCTTCCTCTTACTGGGTCTTCGCGTCTCACTCTTTCTATGACATCTTGCATCATTGTGACTGTCTCTTTTCCGACCTTGTCTTCCCATCTTACACCTTCCGCTCTCCTCTTAATGTAACTACATGCTACCCGAAGCTATCCTGCAATGGGATAGTGGCCCACCAGCCTTCCACAAGCTGAGAATAGGTCTCTCCTACTCCAATTCTCCCTAATTTCCGGAACCTCATTACCTCTCTGGAATACTAGCTCGCCTGTTCTATCTCTCTCTAATCTCAAGCCCAACGCCGCACCCCCTTCCAACGGCTGCGGCTCCTTTGTGGCCAATCCAAACCTAGCCAAGTGCTCTACAACCTCGGCTGCCGTCACCACAGTCTCATCCACTAGTATATCGTCAATATATGAATTCGTGGCAGCCTTCATCTCCTGCCTTTTCCTCAGCACTGTCTTGAGTATCCTCGCCATGATTCTTGGAGCCGAATTCAACCCGAAACCCAACCTCGTCAAGCAATACGTTTTCCCCTTATATCTCACCAGCTGGTACTTCCAGAGCTTCTCTGTCACATGAATTTGTAAATAAGCGAACTTCAAATCCACAATGGTCGAGGCCCCACCCATCTGCCTCCACTCCCTGAGTGTCTCGCCGCACACATCCGCGACGTCATCGCCTGTGTGACTCATCACGTGGGTATTAAGTTCACGAAAATCCAATACAGGCCGTACCTTGTTTTTCGTCGGTTGAACCACCGCCATCAACGGCAACACTCCACTCTCCACTTCCTCCCCCCACGGCAGCAGAATGCCCTCATCAATCCACCTCTTCACCTCCTTGTCAAAATCTTCTCTCACTCCCTCTTTCATAGCATGTTCGTAACAACCAACTTTGTTCTTCAAAACAGGCAACTCTCCTTTCAACAACCACTCGACTACCCACTTCCTACCATCAAATACCGCAACAAAGTCCTTATCCTCAATCTTGCATGGATCAGCCCCCCCATTCGGTGCCCGTCTTCAACACCCGTCTCTTTGGATCAACAACCCCAGCTGCCTTTGCGAACTTATCTTTCAGCTCTTCAGTCTCTGTCAGCTTCACAACCCTCCCTTTCGACTTTATGGCCACAGCGCATTGGGTCTCTCCACTCTCGGCAGTTGAACGGCTTACCGGTACCTTCCCAAACGTTACCGGTACTCTTCCATCTACAATCGTAGCACCACCCAGTTGGCTGATTACATCCATCCCCATCACTACATCAATGCCGTCAATTACTCTATCAAGTACTATGGCCCTGATCCACAATCGGATTCCTCGCACTGTCAACTCCACTTCTCTGGCACCCTCACACCTTATCTCTCTTCCATCGACTGCAACCAGCCTAGCGTCCTCTCCCTCACACTTTCCTACCAAACGAGAGGCCAACACAGTGGTCGAACAGCCAGTATCCACAAGGGCTCTTGCCCCTTTCCCCCCCACCAGTACCTCCAGCACTGGCAGGGAGCTTGGGAGCGCCTTTACTCGACTAAAGGGGTAGCTTCCGGCGCAGCAGCTCCCCTTTGACCGTTTTCCTGGTTGCAATGGCTCGCTATATGACCCTCCTTCCCACACCGATAGCAAGTTATGGCTGGCTTCGGCTCCTTACACTCCCTTGCCATGTGAGAGCCACTACATCTGAAGCAGCGACCTTTGAACCCACGCGCCTGCGGCGCCTCCCATTTCCTGCCACTCGGCTCACCCCGAGGAGCCTGCCACCTTGCCTCCACTTCCTTACCTTACCTTATGATACCTTATGATGTGTTCGCCACTCTTCTAGCGGTACCAAGGAGCGCAACGCCCCTCGTTTTGGGTGGTGATTTGGTGCAGTAGACTGTTTGAAGCGACAGCTCGCTCCCTTGCGAGGATGGGCTCGTCTGGCACCTTTGCAGTTCGACATCCAGGGCTCTCTTGAAGCTGTCTAACGAGACGTCCCTCATGTCTCTTACTCGCCGTGGGAGTTTGTTGAAGAGACGTGGGCCTCTGTGTGATAACCAGCCCTCTCGCAGAGAGCCCATAGCACCCCTGTTATTCATCCGGGGGATTTCGCATTCCCAGCCTCTCCTATCACTGAATTTCATGACTACCGGAGTATGTAGGTTTGGTACTAAACCCTCTGCGATTTTCCACGTATATATTATTAGGTAACGTTCTCTTCTACGTTCCAGTGAGTACAGATTCAGTGCTCTTAAACGCTCCCAATAGTGTAGCAGTTTTATCGAACTTATATGCGAAGTGAAATTTCTTTGTACACTCTCTACGTCATTTATTTCACCTGCTTTGTATGGGGATGTTAATACGCTACAATATTCAAGCCGCGGTAGCACTAGAGATTTGAAGAGCGTTATCATAGGTACTTCACCGCGTGTTCTAAAAGTACGCAGAATCCAACCCGTTAGACGTTTCGCAGCCGCCACTTTGACCTGGTTATGTACTTTGAAACCCATATTTTCAGACATTAATACCCCAAGGTCTTTCACACTGTCTTTCCGTTCTATTATGTGGTTAGATTCTGTTAAGTAATTTGTAATTTCTTTAACACCATTATTATCTCGGTACCGTATTACTGTAATTGGAATTTTTCCTCATTGAATTGCATGTTGTTTTCCCTGGTCCACTGGAACACTACATTCATGTCTTCCTGCAGTCGGCCCGTGTCTTCTTGTGTGTTTACTATCTTGCTTAATTTTGTGTCATCAGCAAAAGACGACACCGTACTGTTCCGGGCCCCCAGTAGCAACCGCTGCAACTCCTTGGCTTCCTCCTGACGCCAATACTCTAGCCCTATCTATTAATTCACTCACGCTCACCGACTCAATGTCCTTAACCTGCTGCAGCTCCATCGATATCTTGTCCGGAAAACCAGTTATAAAAGCTAGCTTCACGGCCCTCTCCAAGCCCTCTCCCTTCCACCCAGCTAGCCCTGCCACCCTCCTTATCTCGTTAGCAAAGACATCCACCTGCTCACCTGTCCATATCACCCTCTTTAGCCTCCTATATGCATCAAACATTCCCTGTGTGAAAGCCTCCTTCAATCTAGCACTTATCTTCTTAGCATCCGATTGATCATTCTCACTCATCTCAAGGTACAAGGCTAACGCATCTCCCTCCAAGTACAGTGGTATAAAACTAGCCAAGTCTTTAATTTCCAGCAATTTTGCCACCAATTCTGCCTTCTTTAGCCACGCCACCACATCGCCCTTACCATCATATGACTTCATCATTTCACTACTCACCTTCCCTTTTCCAGACATGGTGACTAGTATAAGCCCGGATAGCTTGTGGTTGAAATGCAAAATGTTGTTGTTGTTGTTCCCTAAGCTGCCTGGCCGAACAGCCCCGAGTCCCTGAAAAAGGCCATGGCCACGATCGGGCTTTCCCACAGAGCTCTCATTGAGTGTAGATTGTGTTGTTGGCGTAAGTGGTTGTGTGAAATGCAGTCTTCTATGATGTGTTTAATGGTATGGGGTGCAGTGTTACATCCCGGGCAGGCGTCGACAACGGAGTCATCCAGTCTCTTCTGATAGCTCAGGAGAGCTGGATGGTGTCCGCATCTCAGCCTGGCCAGGTGGACTCTGTCCTCGCGAGGAAGGGAGGATTCGGAAGGATGGATTTCGGGAGGTCGTGCATGCAGCTGCGTGTTGTCTGTGAGTGAGTGGATGGATCGGTGAGAGATATGAGTATGGATGTGCTTCTGGAAGTTGGTTCGGGGTGGGCAGGGAGGGAGAGAGGACAATAATTGTGTGTGATACCGTGTGCTGGGTGTTGTTTTGATATTTCTTGGTGTCTGTGGGTGTGTTGCCATGTAGTTTAGTGGGTGGTCTTGGTTCGTGGAGGCTGCTGCCAGGAATTGAGTGCCTCTCATGTCCAGATGGTCTTTGACTTTGAGGATTTTGGTTTCTTGATGTAGGTGATCTGTGGGTGCAGTAGCTGTGCAGCCTGTAATGATCTTCAGGGCTTTGTTTTGAATAGTCTGTAAGGTCTTATGATGAGTTTCAGCTAGGTTAGAAGCCCAGGCTGGGCTTGCGTATTCCATCACTGATCTTATGTATTGTTTATATACTGTGGTGGTAGTTTCTTTGTTGTGTCCAAATTTTGTGTGAGCAAGTGACCTGAGGGCGTTAAGTCTGGGTGTCAGTTTCTTTTTAATGTTTGTGGTGTGCTGTTTGAATGTTATATGAGTATCATATGTTACTCCTAGGATTTTGGGTGTGTGTATGTGTTAGGGGTGTGTTGTTTATGGTGAGTTGAGGGATGTATTCGTGTTCTCCTGTCCAACTTGTGAGCAGGGTTGCGGTGGATTTGGCTGGGGTTAGATTAAGTCTGTTTGTAGTGCACCAACCATGTAGTGTGTTGAGATAGGGTTGAAGGAGATCTGTTGATCTTTTTGGGTCATGGTGTGTGCATGTGAGTGTTATGTCATCTGCATAGGAGGCTAAGTTTATTTGGGGCGTATTGGGTGTAGTTATATCGTGCATGTACAGATTGAAGAGTGCGGGCGATAGGACGGATCCTTGTGGGACTCCGTTTGGAAAGTTTCTGATTTTAGATGACTGACCGGCAAAAGATACGTGTGCACATCTGCCTGCTAGGAAGTTGGCCAGCCACCTTTTTGTGTTGTTGTGCATGTTTGTGTTGTAGATTTTGTTTGTTAGGTTGTGGCGGGGGATGGCATCGAAGGCTTTACTAATGTAGAGTGTGGCTAATAGTGATCTGTGTGGTGGTCTAGCTGAGTTGATGCCGTCGAAAGCTCTTTGTGTAAGGTCTGTGAGAAGAGTGTTTGTGGAGTGCAGTGGCCTAAAGCCATGTTGTGTTGGAGCTAGGGGTAGGTCAGGTGTAATTAGTTGTAATACTAGGCGTTCCATGACTTTGGAGGGGGAGCAAAGAAGTGTGATGGGGCGGTGCGAGGAGGGTAGCGTGGGGTCTTTGTTGGGTTTGGGGAATGTGATGATGATATCATGCTTCCAAATGTCTGGTATTGTGTTGTGTGAATAGCTGTAGTTTGATATTTTAGTGAGTGCTTGTATGCCTTGTGGTCCCAGGTGTCTGAGGTGTATGTTGCTTATGTTGTCTAGGCCACAGGCGGGTGAGTGCTTGAGATTGTTGATGATATGCTTTGTCTGGTGATTGGTGAAGGGTTTATAGTCAGGGTCTGTGGGGAATTGTCTCTTACGTCGGATGACACGTCGGTCGTCTTTGTGAGGTTTTAGGTGGCTGACATGTGAAAAGTGATTGATGAGAGTGTTTGCTTGTTGTTTACATGAAGGAGTAGAGTCTGTTGTTGTGATTGCAGCATGTGATTGTGTTGTATTGCTGTTGGAAAGTGTGATGCTGTTTAGTGTTTTGTAGAGTTTTTTGGGGTTTGTTTTGTGATCAAGTGTTTGAAGGAAGTTATTCCAATTTAGTTTTTGTTGTTCTTGTATTTTGTTGTTAGTTTGGGTGTTGAGTGCTTGAATTTGTTGTGTGATGCCGTGTGTGGGGTGCTGGGGAGTGTTTCAGTATGTCGCGTTGTCTGATGAGGTTTTGAATTTCTGGTGTGTAGTTGGGGTTGTGTCTTTTCCTGTTACCTCTTGGAATGTGTTTCTTGTCAGCGTTTTGGATAGTTTTATTGAGTATGTGTACAGCATTGTTGATGTTAGTGATGGGTGTACTGTTTAGAGTTGTGAAGTGTTGTTCTGTCTCATTTGTGAATGCTTCCCAGTTAGCTCTTTTATAATTGGTGTATGGAATGCAAAATGTTAGCACCCTTACCTCACGGTGAGAATATCCCTGTAGAGATGCGCGGCACTGAATAGCCTAGGCCTATGCTAAGCGGTTCCCCATCCAAGCGCCGTCAACGCTCCAGAAACTGCGACCACAAACCACAATCCAACCTGACCTACAGCTACAGTGATGCCCACACGAACCACCGACCTCGGCTGAATCTATTCTCCCACCACAGGAACACTACACTCAGTAAATACGACGGGAGCTCCCTACAACCCACACACCAAAGTCGTCCCAGACGTGCGTCTCTCTTCGCTCCGGTTCATCGGCTGAATATCCCTAAAACTAGCTAGCCTACCCAAATATGCCTAAAACTAGCTAGCCTACCCAACATAAATCAAATTACACCACAAGATATTTTCTTATTGACTCTTAGAAGGTTGAACAAAATATATACTGTATACTGTACTGTATATATTAATCAACTCTGCGTAAGCAGAGTGGTATCGCCCCCCGTATAGTGGTACATGCTAACCTAAATGTCTGTCTGTCCGTCTGTCTGTCTGTCCGAGAACTCCTCCTAGACCGTTTGACGGATTTTCGCCAAACATTACACGAACCTTCGGTGCTTGAATGCGACGGTAATTAAAAACAAAAATTTAATTTGTGCGATAGTTATGATCTTAGGTCCAAAATATGGTTTTGCCCCCCCCCCCCCCCTCTTCAAGCTTAAACGGAGAACCTCCCCAGACCTTCCTTCAAGCTAAAAAAAATCCCCCAGATACCCTTTCAAGATAAACAAACCAAAGGCTGGTTTCTCTTAAATTGCAGGATCGCTGTCACTCGACAGGAAAGAATTGACACCTGAGTGGGGCAAAGTGACTTCTACTTGCCAAACTAATGTGGCAAAATTTCTTAAAATGATTAAACTACAGTATTGGGGCAAAATATAAGGGATCCAAAACAAGACCATTCTTGGTCTTAATTTGATGATAATAAATTGAAACTCACACTTCCTTCTCAGGTCCAGTACAGCTTTAGGGAGGATGAAGAAGCGACAATCAAATCTACTTTCCGCATCGACCCTCACACTGGTTGCGTGACTCTGGCCGCACTACTAGACCGAGAGACACAGGCCTCGTTTACGTTTACCGTGGTGGCCACTGATGGGGGGCCAGAACCTTTGTCAAGCAGTGCTAGAGTCTCTGTCTTGGTCCAGGATTATAATGACAACCCCCCCATCTTCACCAGAGACACCTATATTACTGCAGGTAGGTTACCTCTTATATATTTAAAACCCTCAGAGTAAGGCTAGATTGAACACCTTGGATCCAGGTGAATATTCGTAATTTCGTAATTTTCTCACTCATAACTCCATAAAAAAATGGGATAACCAAGGTTAGTTATGTAGCAGAATGCAGGACTCGCTATTATCTTGCAAATGGTGAAGAATAGATCTTGATATACAGTGTTGTGATATATCTTAGCATATTACTTATGAAATAATTATTAATGACAGTAGTATGACCCATATCTTATTCAAAATATAAACAGTATATATTTAGTTATATTTTGGTAAGTTAGCCAACAAAGAAACTTGCCAAAATATGACTATGATGTGGGACTAAAATTGTACTTATTTTGTTCTTATTATTATTATTTGGCCACCACTTCGGGGATCATGTCGTCTGGCAATAGATAGATATATTTATTATTATTACTTTATATTATTTTATTTTATTTTTGTTTTACATAAAAGAATAGAGGAAGGATATAAAGACATCTAATAACAACAAGGTCCATACACCTGATAGATCACTTAGTATTGAAAGTACCTACCGGTATATGTTTGTATATGTGTATACAGGAGGTACTATATGTATATTTCAGTGCCAGAGGACACTGCGACAGGGACAGCTGTGGTGGAGCTCAGTGTTGGAGATGTGGACCAAACACAGTCAGACCTGGACTACTTTATCACAGGCGGCAACTCCAATGGTCAATTCCTGGTTCATACTTCAGGGCAGGTATGGTAATAACTCTTAAATTAAAATGTAAAACTTGCAAACTAAACAAACCAAAATTGGGACAAGGACAATATAAAGTCAAATTAAATTATCAAAATCGCTATGTGGAAACAACGCTTACTAAAATGAAAATTATTAAATAAAAGAACACAATCCACCACATAGGGTGTACATTACTACATGAGCAAGTTAATCTGTTTCCCAAGCAAACTAATCGCACATATAACAACGCACTATCGTCACGTTAAAGGAAGTACTGTAGTCAAGTTTGGGAAGTCCGGGACGTTCTGGCAAATTTTACTAAACTCTGCATGAATAAAGAAACTAAATGTTAAATGTCAAAATATTATTTAAAATCAAATTTGCAACATGACAAGACATTAACAATAGTACAAAATACAAATATTGATAAGATATCTATACTATTACAAAATAATATATAAAATACAGTACAGCACTCACTAACGATAGTGCTATCGGGTAGGTACCTGTAAGCATAGCATGCCTCAAGTGACCCCTATCAATAACTACCCTACAAATAACCTACATTTATAGCACAAATAAACTAAGGAAATCGCAAAAGTAAGCAATTGATACTATCGACAATGAATACATATAATATAAAGACAAATAATTGCAAAATATGAAGTAACAACAGATTTAAACAAAGAGTACTCTTTTAACAAGAACAATAAATTTAAAAAATCATCAATATTAATATTAATAATAGAAAAAGATAAAGATAAACAATAAATACAGACAAAAAACAATAAATACAGACAAAAAGTAAGCAGAGGTTATACAAGAAACTTCAAGTTAAAAATGCTTGATTAAAATTATTGATGTCAAATTTTAGAATACAGTCACAATAATTGACCCTAAAAAGATTAAATTTATGGAACAATTTACTTGCCTCAAAACCTCTGTCCACTAAGAGTCTGTATAGTAACCTAGCTCTAGCCCAAAAGTAATCTACTTTAGTGCAGATTTTACAAAATCTTATTAATTGGGAATAAAAACAATTATAAGTTATTTTACTATCGATATTACTACTAGGGAAAGGAAAGTTTATTACGTTAAAATTAAAATCATCAACTTTGTGATATATTTTAAGTATGCACTGTTCATTAACAATCTCTATATTTATATCAAGAACATTTTCAACTTTATAATTTACGTTACATTGTGTGAGGGGAATAGAATTAGGGTAAATAAGTTTAGCAACTTGATTAAAATTTAACAAATTGCAAACAAGAATATCATCAATATATCTACTATTATTACTTAACAGTTTAGCAAGTGCTAATTTTTCTGGGATTTTATTTTTCTTGCTACTGTCAACTAAGTCTTTTATATATTTAAATTCTAAAGCAAGCAAGAATAAGTCTGCAATTAAAGGGCTAGCATTTCCACCCATAGGAATTCCTAATATTTGTTTGAAAATGTACGGCCCGAATCTAACATAAGTATTGAAAAGGAGGAATTTAAGGGCATCAAATATACAGAACTAGTGGGAGTAGAGCTAAGTGATGCATTATTAAAATATGTATAAACATTTATGAAATAATTACCATTCCTAACGAACCTGTCAAAGTGCAAATCTATAATAAAGCAAAGCTCTGAATATACTAAATCAATATTCAAGAACGGGTTGGTAGGTCATTGTCCATGTGGCGTAAAGCAAAGTTAAGGAACTGAGGGCTGATTTATGAAAAATAAATTTATATTACCCAGTTTCTTATTTTTACTTAACCCTTTGGCACACCTATAGTTTCCAATCAAAGTTTTTCCCACTCCCAAAATATATCTCAGCTCACTCAGAGCCAGTTTTGTGCCCGGCGATAATTTGTTTCTGTGATGTTTTTATCCACCAAAAAATCCTTGTATTTGGATTAATGAGGTACCATCGGCTTCGTTATTGATTGAACTTGAAGATAAGCAAATAAAAACATAGAATAAATACAAAACAACCACATTGGGGCACTCCGAAATAAGAATTGTAAAAAAAAATGAAATACCTTATCTCCAACTCGCACTAGCTCAAACATTTGCCCACAACATTTTTGATTTGCATACATATATGGAAGCGGAATTTAATGAGGATTCCACTGGTAACTTCAGAATTACTATAAACCAAATAGTTACTCAGATACACGAATAAACGTGAAAGTATCGAAAAACAGACTGAACTGTACTCTGCTTCCTTCCCAGCCAGCCGTGAGTAAACCGTTAAACTGAGGGGGTTGCCAATTGTATCCATTGAACTAGACTTAATACTTAATATCTATGCCAAATATGACGTGCGTCAGACGAAAACTAAATTTTTGGCGAATATTTTTAAGTTTAATGACTCTTAAAGAGTCATTGTGCGCCTAGGAAAAAAATACCTAATGACTCTGAACGAGTCATCGTGCGCCAAAGGGTTAACAATCATCATATTCAAAATATTAAATATTTTTGTTCTTATATCATGTATTGTACTACAGTAAACTTCCGTTAATCCGACGACCGATAATTCGAATCTCCCAATAGTCCGAATTTTTCAATTTGAGGCCAAATCCGAATTCACCCAATAGTCCGAATTTTTCAATTTGAGGCCAAATCCGAATTCACCCAATATTCCGAATTTTTGAATTTCCCGGGCGCGCGATATTTCCAAATATCGGCCCTCTAGCGGGCCAGGCCGGACTAAACAGTCTGCCGTTGTCGGTCTACCTGAAACGTTGTTTATCCCCTAGTGATCCTGTGATATAGTGACTTAGTGACTTAGTGATGGGTCCCACAGCAAGTTCAGGTGCACGAGGGAGGAATGACAAGAACAAACATAAGAGGAAGCACGTAACTCTGTCCATAGCTGATAAATTGCGAGTGATAGCGATGGTAGAGAAAGGCAGTGATCGGCGTAAAGTTATGGAAACTTTTTTAATATCGGTGCCTTCCACAGTTTCAAACATAGTGAAGGCAAAGGCTAACTTATCAAAGTTTGTTGCCTTTGGAAAGTCAAGTTACACGGGTGATGTGAGAAAGACAATGAAAAAAACCAAAACATGAAAAACTTGACGAGGCAGTGCATAAGTGGTTTACGGGGCAAGCGGGCTGAGGGCAAGCCTATCTCAGGGCTTATGATAATTGAAAAGGCCAAGCAATTCCTGGGGTGATATGAATATGGAAGACGATATAAAATTCTCCGACGGCTGGTTGAGAAACTTTAAAAATTAGGCATGGGATTAGGGTCCTAGATGTCGCCCGGAGAAAAGAATTCTGCCGACAAAGAGGCCGCCGATCGGTTTTGCACACATTTTTGCTACCATTGTTCATGATCACCAGCTGACCCCAGACCAAATCTTCAACGCCGACGAGACAGGGCTATATTGGCGCTGTTTGCCAACAAGGACATTAGCTGGTAGAGGAGAGAAGGCTGCACCCGGATTCAAAATGAATAAAGAACGTCTCACAATCCTGCTGAGTGGGAATGCTTCCGGTAAATGTCGCAATCGTTTGTTTGTTATCGGCAAGGCTAAGAATCCCCGTGCTTTCAAGAACATGCGAGGGAAGTTGCCAGTGATCTATGATGCACAGAGCAATGCATGGATGACTGCCCAAGTATTCCATGATTGGTTCTTTAAACACTTTGTTCCCGAAGTCAAGGCCTACTTCAAGTCGATTGGCCTTTCTGAGGACACCAAGGCTGTCCTTTTCCTGGATAACTGCAGAGCACATCCCCCTGCCCACGAACTAGTGTCTGGAAACATCTTTGTCACCTACTTGCCCCCTAATGTGACTAGTCTGATACAACCAATGGACCAGGGTGTGTGCCAAAAGTTTAAGCAGAGCTACAAGTCCTCATTTGCCCGCAAGCTGATAACTCTGATGCATCAGTAAAAACTTCCAGTCAAGTTTTTCCATCAAGGATGCCATATATGATGCTGCCCTAGCCTGGAAGGATGTTTCAGAGGTAACCCTCAAGAAATGTTGGAACAAGCTGTATGCCCAGGTCGATGACCCTGAAGAGGTTGAAGAAGATGAGCACGATTTCGAAGGCTTTCTTGGGCGTCGCATGGAGGCAATCAACGAAATCCGGGGCCAGATGGATACCGTGCCGGTCAACGACCCCAACGGGTTGACTGAAGGGGATATTGAGGAGTGGGTTGATGTGGAGGTGACCTGCAGGGCGAGGAAGAGGTGACAGATACAGAAATTATCCGGAGTGTTGTGGAGCCAGAATATGTTGAGGAGCACTCGTCTGAGGAAGAGGAAGAGGCAGATGACGATGGCAAAGTAACCTGGAAGGAAGCTGCTACCTATTTCGATGGTATGGTCAAATTTGTGGAACAGTCTAGCCAATATAATGCAAGTGAAACAATCGATTTCCACATCCTCCGTAATGAGTCTATGAGAAAAGGGACCGGGCAGTCAAGCAGGCAGACATCAGGGACCTGATGAAAAACATGCACCACCATGGCCGCCGATCAGATGAACCAGATAACCCTAGACCTGCAACAATGCCTCTCACAGACGACTCGCGTACCAGCTCACCTGAACCTCTTACCACACCAGAACCTATGCCCCTTGCTGATTTTGAAGGCTGGGAGGACCTAGCATCCCCTGTGAAGGCCACTCCTGAGGTAGCCCCAGCCGCCCCTGTGGTAGCTCCTGCCAGCCTAGCCACTCCTGAGGTAGCCCCAGCCGCCCCTGTGGTAGCTCCTGCCAGCCTAGCCACTCCTGAGGTAGCCCCAGCCCCCCCTGTGGTAGCTCCTGCCACCCACTGTGGTAGCTCCTGCCAGCCTAACCACTCCTGAGGTAGCCCCTAGCCCTAGCTCCCCCTTCAGATATTGAAGGCTTGGAGGATATGGCTGTGGAGTAATAATCAGTGAAGTGTAGTAGATTTAAGGACCCCAAAAAAAAATATAAAACCAGCAAAATACAAAAAAAAAAATAAGTCTTTTTAAGTTAATTTTACATTAAAGTACACTTACAGTACAGAGCAGTGATTATAAGTTACTAATATGGGGCTAGGGGGCTAGTGGCTGGGTTGGGGCTGGTGCTGGGGGCTTATCTTCAATGCTACACATCTCTTCTCTTCATATAAGGTGAGTTAAAGTCATGATTAGTCATTATTATCATTATTATCATTATTATCCTGTGTTTGTGTCTTGGTTTGGGTCTTAAAAAAAAAATCGGGGGTGGGGGGGGGGTAACGTCCGATAATCCGAAAAATCCACTAATCCGAACGAGGGCCGGTCCGCTGCCCTTCGGATTAACGGAAGTTTACTGTAGTATGCTTATCACTAGAATCATTAGAATGTCAGTACAGTACTGTACATGCTATATTAGGACTTGCAGAATTTTATATATGTGTTGTACAGCTTTTTCTTTAATTAATATAATATACAGTAGATTATACCTGATTATATATATCTTGCTATGAACAGGTTTATGTTGCCTCAACACTGGACCGAGAGAAGCAGGCCGAGTATACGCTGATTGTGACGGCCACTGATGGAAAGTTTACTGCCAACACTACCGTCGCTGTCACTGTCATTGATGTTAATGGTAATACCTTCATACTTATTATTATATATATTTATGACTGAAATCTTGGGCAGTGAATGAAAGGGAAAGGCTTTGAGAACTAAATCATTGTTCATTAGAAAGATTTGTAAAAACAAAGTAGCCTGAAGTTTTGTCTTAGTTTGGTAACCCCTATGTGGAAGTTCCCAGGAGGAAGCAAGGTGTCAGTATGAAACTTTTTTGTTTACTTTGTAGCCCCAAGGAATACTTTATGGCAACTCCCCAGATTTCAAGAAGTAAACCATGGCCAGTGGTTCAACCAAGAGGCATCTAGGTGCTCAGGTCCATGTAAGACAGGTCAAGAAAACCTCCGGGTTTGATCCAGAGATCAAGGTTCAGCCTGTAACCAGTACATGAGGATAGGGAAAGTGATGACACTTATCATCTTCACAAGCCTAGGACCTTGGGTGAATGCGCTTGTATATACTGTATAGGTCTATTACTTATGCTGCTCACTGCTTATTTAATAGATTACCTGTCACATGTAAGCAGCTGATTTCTGTTGAACATTCAAGAAGCAAAATTAAATCTTTATTTTATTTCAAGAGCTTATGATACTGTGGAACTTACTTTAATTGAAGACTGCAAACGTAGAATCTTTGATTAGTAGTAGTAGTAGTCGTTCCCTAGGCTGCCTAGCCGAACAGCCCTGGCTAATTTTTGATTAGTTGTTGTTGTTGTTCCCCAGGCTGCCTGGCCGAACAGCCCAAGGTCTCGAGCAAGGCCAAGGCCATAAACGAGCTCCCCCACAAAACCCTCCCTGCTTACCACTAGCAAAGCCCGGGTGACCGAAGCCACTCTAAGACAGGGAGCTGAGGAGGGCGTGGAAACGCCCGGGAAACCAAAGCCCCACCCAAGGCCCTGTGCCCCTCAGCAATTATGAAGGGAAAGTTGAGGGGCAAGGGAAAAATGTGACGCTTTGGCTCCCAATCTGCCAACTTTTAGGTTGGCAGTAGGGAGGTCAATCCACGGAAAAGACGCCGTCATTTGAGATCTAGAAGATATATAAGTAAAAGGAACAGTCAGAGTAAGCTATGGGTATGGCAGAGATCACTCAGCTCTCACTCTGATAGACCAGCCCATTAGTTATGTAATGTGATGCTAATGAATCTGGTGATGTGGTGAACTAGCACTTTGGTACTAGAAAACACCAGATTTGTTTATTATTATAAAAGTGAGAAACTTTGACAGGAGGCTGTCCTCTTCTGAAGATTCAATCAGTGCCTAAGGTTCCCCATTATAACAGATAATGGACCAGTGTGCCAAGAACCAGTGTACCGGCGTGAAATCTCTGAGGGCGTGAACCCAGGGACCCATGTGACGTCTGTTTTGGCCTGGGACGCTGACGAAGGGGCCGCTGCTCGCACTAGATACTCACTCACCGGGGAAGGGGCACAATACTTCACCATTGACCAGCTCAGCGGCCATGTTTCTACCGCCACACAGCTGGATCGTGAAGCTCAGGATTATTACCAGCTCACTGTGAGTATAAAAACTTTAAAACTGTATTAACATTTTTGCTGTATGACCAGGCCGGGCCTCGAATCCGGGCCAGTAGTGTAGCAGACAAACACCAATATCACTTAATCAATTTTGTTTCCTTGAAGTCACAAAATATAAGCATATATTGACACTTAATCACTGATCAGCTCAATGTTCATGTTTCTTACCATCAACAAACTGGAAGTCTGTATTTTGTTATGCTTCTCTGTCAGAATTGTGCCTTAGATTGTTAGCCTGTAAATCTGTCAAGGCTATAAGAAGGCCTACAGTTTGTGTTATGTTTCTGCTGCCATATACTTAAAGCATGAAGAAACTTACTGCTAGATGACAAAAAGCATGCATACATTGAGCATATTGTACAGCTGTGTAGGTAAGTTATTTATTGTGGCTAATACTAGACAATTTCTATTGTAGGTGATTGTGGCTGACTGGGAGGAACCTTCTTGGCAGTGTGAGGTGATGCTAGAAATATCCATCACAGATACCAACGACAACCCTCCGAGGTTTGACCAATCTGCTCATGCCGCCACGCTGCCCGAGGATTCCCCAGTTAACACCGTCATTATCAAGATGCTGGCCATTGACCCAGACTTAGGTAGGTTGCAAGCAAAAAACTCAAAAGAAGGGAGAAGTATATTAACTTTGTAACTATAGCCACCCCCATGTTATTGCTATTTTTCCCTTTTGAGAAAAAGGGACTTTCTGGTCTTCATTTCCTTCAAAAGCAGATTTATGCATAGACATTGGAAATGAAAAGCATGTTGTTGTTAATAATGCCTTAATCCTGCCTCATGGCAATACTGTATTGGGTTACCAGCACAAATTTTGTGTACAGGTACTCCAGAATATTGACTCTACCCACTTGAGAACAATCACAGCATACTATGCAGTCTAACTCATGGTTACATCATTATCATCATCATCATCATCAACTCTGATGCCCCGCTTCCAGAGGAAGCACCCCAAAAGGGATGGCCATGGCAGAAACTACCTCCAGGCTTCCAGACATGCCCCGACTGACCCACTCCACAGTGTCATTTCCATTAAGTGGATTACGATCATTAACACTGAAGGAGCAAACCCAGAGCAGTCCCTCGCCCGGATGACAGTTCCACCACTGTTTTGCTATTTTATTTACCCCAGTGGGGCCCTGGCTGGAAGCATACCAAGCACAGGAATTTTCTGAAGATAGGAACCATTGGTCCACTGCTCCAGAAGCTGATTGCACCACCAAAGTAGCGGGCGATGGGGTCGCCGCATCCCTACTCGAGAGAGAGAAAGGCCAACTTGTGCCAGTGGGCTGTGAGAGTAACACACTAGGGAACCATGGGGCACACCATTATGGCCCCACTGCCTTCACCACTCTCAGGAAAAAAGTTAGAAATAAGAAATAAGCTGGTTGGGAGGAAGGGTGTCAACTGACTGGGGACAAGTGCATGGGGGCGGTTCGTTCATGGCCACCCCTTCGGGGATCACGGCGTCAGGCAATAGATAGATAGATAGATAAAGGTACAGTCAGAAATTGGCTATGGGAAGTAGAGGACACCAACCCTCACTCTGACAGATCCAGCCCATGGTTACGTGTATATGTATATACTCAGGCACATACCCCATAGTTGGGGTTGGCCGACTCGAGACAGAGCCTGAACAGAAACAACATTTAAAGTTCCAATTCTTTGGGTCCAGGACCACTTTCGTGTTCCCTCGCCCCTTCCTCTGTCTCGTCTAGTAGATGAATTTTACAAGGGGAGGAGGATTCCTAGCCTTCTGTTCCCAGAAGGAAAAGTAGGACAGTAAAAGAGACAGACAGAAATGGCTAAGGTTGGGTAGAGGATGCCAAACCTCACTCTGGACATGACCAGGCCTCATCTGGTAAGTGGAATTAAAACTACCAACCAACTTATTTCCTCATTCATCTACTGTATGTATGGTTCTGCTTTCTTTAATAGCTTTACCACACTATTTATGACATTCTTCATCCAGTTACACTCATCTCTTATGAGTTACACTTATGAGAAATAAGTAACATGCTTATTATTTATTATTATTATTATCTCTTAGTGTCTCGTAGAGTTATATATATATATTTGTTATTCAGGCAAAAACCAGCAATTGATTTACAGCGTGGTATACTTGACTGATAGTCATTTCACGAGTTAGTTATTTCTTGCTTGATCTTATAGTTAACCCAGAACCCTTTTTACCGGTATTACTATCTACCTCATCTTGTATATTAGTCCATCTTGATCCAATCATTCGGGCCAGCCCTATGGGAGCTCTTTTGAAGAGCTCAGGGGTCTGGTTAAAATAATAAAACAAAATAATAAAAATAATATTAATTATAAAAACTTTATTACTACCTTATATAGAAATTTTTTAATTTTAATTTTTCAATTGTTTCGTATATTTTCCAGGCAATTGTAGAGTTATATAAAATATAGTAGACTCAGCTGACAGCTACTTTACCATTCTTGATGAGAAGGGGGAGTTTATACAAAACATGATATTATATTTCTCCTAGAATTTCTTTTCTCAATTTCCTATCAAATTTGAAATCATGGCTCAAAGATTAATGACTGGTGGGATTCTGAATAATTGAATTAGATGATACCAAATAAAATACATTCTAGCTACAGACAAACAATTTTATTCAACTTGCAAATGGCATTTTGGAGTAAGAGGTAGTTTTTAATTTTGTCATGCCTATTAGACCCTTCAAAAACTGAACAAACTGTCTGGAGTTTGCCATGGAATATCATAAAAGTGGTCCGTGGCATGGTCGGTAGCGCGTCTGACTGCTAATCGTAGGATCGGCAGTTCGATCCCAGCCCGTGCCATTGATAGACATCAAGAGTCTGGACACTCAGGTCTAGCGATTCGTGGAAAACGTCCAGTAAAATCCCTGTAACAAGGGCACGCCCTAGCCCTGTCAATCAAGGGTGTGTACAGCGTTAAAAATTGCATCATGATCATTTGAAGCAAAGGGGTAATGTATAATCTAAGGAATTTGGATATGTCCTTATGTTATTTTGCCTCTTTCAGGAAACAACCGTCGAGTGCGGTACAACATGGTGGACTCGGCTGACGGTCACTTCACTATTGATGAAGCAGAGGGCGTGGTGAGCCTGGCTAGACCGTTAGATCGTGAACACCGTGACTCCTATACCCTTACTGTTAGAGCAATAGACCAGGGTAGACCACCACTATCAGCCACCACACATCTCACCATAACTGTCTCGGGTAGGTTGAGTATGTTATTGTTGGTTTATAGACTGTTAGATTGTGAGCATTGTGACTCCTTCACCCTCACTGTTCGAGCAATAGACCACCACTCTCGGACAACACACATCTCACCATAACTGTCTCGGGCACGTTAAAGTAGGTGGGTTTGGCCGTGGAATGGATAGTATCACATCTGACTGCTGATCGAAGGGTCTGCAGGTCAGTCCCACGCCGTGCCATTGGTACACGGCAAGAGTTTGGGCAGCTCGGTATAGCGATTCATGGCAAATGTCCAATTAAGTCCCTGTAACAAGGGCAGATTTTTACCCTGAATTGTGTTGTGGAGAAATATCTGGAGAAGAAACAAAAGGTGTACGTTGCCTTTATGGACTTGGAGAAGGCCTATGACAGAGTGGATAGAGAAGGTTTGTGGAAAGTACTTAGAATATACGGAGTAGAGGGCAAGTTGCTGAAAGCAGTGAAGAGCATGTATGAGGGTGCAAAGGCATCAGTACGTGTGGAGAGTGAGCAGAGCGAGTTCTTTGACCTGAATGTTGGTTTGAAACAGGGGTGTGTGATGTCCCCGTGGTTGTTTACTGTATATATGGATGGAGTCATGAAAGAAATACTATCAAGAGCAGTGGATGTTGGTGTATCGCTAAAAAGGGAGGGAATTGAGTGGAAGCTACCTATACTGCTGTTTGCGGATGATACAGTTCTGATGAGTGATAATGAATGGGAGTTGCAGGGTCTGGTAAATGAGTTTGGAACAGTGTGCGAAAAACAGAATTTGAAGGTAAATGCGGGGAAGAGCAAGGTTATGGTCTTCGAAAGGGGTGAAGTCACAGAGTGTGAGGTGAAGCTGAACGGTCAGGCTATGGAGATCGTCAACTCTTTTAAGTATCTGGGCAGTGTGTTGAGTAAAGATGGGACTATGGATGAAGAAGTGCAGGAGAGGGTACAACAGGGGAAGAGGGTTGTAGGAACGCTAAAAGCAGTAACAAGAAATAGGGTGGTCAGTATGGAAGTGAAGAAGTCCTTGCATGACAGTGTGGTAATCCCGACACTGACTTACGGAAGCGAAGCATGGACGTTGGTTGAGAGACTCAGACCAAGAGTGAGAGCAGTGGAAATGAATTACTTAAGGAGTGCGTGCGGAGTTACATGGAGGGATAGACAGACTAATGAGGAAGTAAGAAGGAGTGTGGCGTGGAGGTAGATGTGCTGGAAAGTGTGACAAGGAACAACTTGAGATGGTTCGGCCATATGGAACGTATGGAAAGCGAGAGAATGACTAAGAGGGTGTACGAGAGCGAGGTGGAGGGACAGAGAGGGAGAGGTAGACCGAATGAGAGGTGGAAGGATGGAGTGAGGAAGTACATGAACGAAGGCGGTGCTGGTTGGGGGGAGGGGCGTCGACTGACTGGGGACAGAGGTGCATGGGGGCGGTTCGTTCGTGGCCACCCCTTCGGGGATCACGGCGTCAGGCAATAGATAGATAGATAGAACAAGGGCACACCTTAGCCCTGTCAATCAAGGGAGTGCACGGCATTAAATACTGCATCAATTTGTTTTGAGGCCTTGTCCATGTTAGCTTGTGTAAATCTTGTTCTTCTTATGGTGACACACCAGACTGTTCTGTCTCTTGTAGCCTCTGTATCAGTCTTATAATATGGAGGGCAATATACAGTACCTCATTCCATGTATTCTTTTGGGTATTTGACAATCTTCCATCTATTTTGGGGTGTGTTAACCCAGAGTCATATGTTTGTATCTTTCAGCAATTTAAAAAAAAGAACCCTTTAATCTAGTCACAACTCCTTAGCATATGTATCTGTATCATGTGTCCACAATTATAGACACAATGTATTTTTTCAGATATTAACGACAACCCGCCCGAGTTTGTGAGGCAGCTGCATGAGACAACAGTAGCAGAGAACACAGCTCTGGGCACAGAGGTACTGCGAGTGATGGCCACCTCCAGAGATATTGGCATCAACGCCCAGATAACTTATTCCCTTCAACACACCACTAAGGAGGAGTACTTACATATACACCCTAAAACTGGTAAGTAGGCCACTGTTAGTACTGTACTGTACTTATATTTACTGGTATCTCTTCTTATAAAAAGGAAATTAGGTTCAGAAATTACAAAAATATTGATCAAGAGCAAATTTGCCATGAAATTGGCAAGTCTCTAAATGCCATCAGCTGCTCTGTTCTTTCATCCGATGAACTAACTGAGATTCATAACAGGGTGTATGTGCAGTGAAAGCTGAAAGTCTAAGTATTATCAAAACAGAGTCGATTCCTGTGGCAATGATCAAAAGAAGCTTGCTGAGGTTGTAAATGGTTTGTTGGGTCGGAAGAACAAGGGTCCCTGTCCTGCCACCGTGCCAAGTGCTCGACTGGCCTCTGATTTTTCTTCATTTTTCACGACTAAGATAACACGCATTAGAAATGAGTTAGATAATACATTGATCAATGACGAGTTTTCGGTGGATTTCCAACCTCCATATGTAATTAATCGTATCCTTTCATCATTCCATCCAGTGGACACAAGTAAAATTATTAGTTATGTTATAGACATGAAAAAAACTTTCTGCAAGCTTGATCCTATTAATGTATCCAATATGTCATTTGTCTATCTGCATGTCGCAGATTTCATCTGTAAAATTGTAAACAGATGCTTCATGGAGGGTAACTTTGTTCAATCTGAGAAACAAGCTCTCTTGGTGCCTCTTCTAAAGAAACCTGGACTTGATGCTGAGGATATGTCAAATTACCGACCTGTTTCAAACTTGTCATTTCTTTCAAAAATAATTGAGCGGGCCATACTTGATCAATTGCTATCATTGCTTGAACAGAACAAAGCTGTTCCTCTTGCTCAGTCTGCATGTAGGAAATACCATTCAACTGAGACCTCTTTATGTATTTACCTAATTGTAGTTTACAGGAGTTGAGCTAAGCTCGTGTTGTCCCGTCTCTCAGTCTACTTTCATCCAATTTTTTCTTGAAAATATGGATGTTCCTTGCCCCTACCACCTCCTCCTCCAGCCTATTCCATTTGTCAATACATCTATAGGGGAAGCTAAACTTCCTGATATCGTGCGTAGGTCTTTTTACTTTGTAGCTGTGGCCTCTAGTTATTCCTGTATCCATAATTAATATATCCTCCCTATCCAGCCTCTCCGGCCCTCGGGTGCATTTGTACATCATTATGATGTCTCCCCTCTCTCTCCTCTCTTTTAGACTCGATAGATTTAATTTGTCTAGCCTCCCTTCATATGGCAGTTCTCTGAGACTTGGAACCAATCTAGTAACTTCTCTCTGGATTCCTTCTAACTTGTGAATATGCTTCTTAAGATGCGGGGACCACACCACTGCTGCATACTCCAATCTTGGTCTAATCATACTTTTTATAATTTTCGCTAACATGTTCTCATCCAAGTACAGTAGTTCAGAGCAACTTTCATATTCCCGGCCATTGCATACATTCCGCTAAAGAGCTTGTTAATATATTTCTCTGGCGACAAGCTATCTTGTATAAGCAACCCTAAATCCTTTTCTTTTTCGGCCTTGCTAATTATATTATCTCCCATCCTGTACTCCCAATTTGGTCTATTCACACTTCTTCCCATATTTAGCACATGACATTTACTTATATAAAATTTCATTTTCCACTTGGTGCTCCATTCGTATATTTTATCTAAATCCCCTTTCAGCTCCTCACAACTACTTATATTTGTTATTTGTCTCATAATTTTTACGTCATCTGCAAACATTGACATGTAGGAGTTTATGCCTATCGGCAGGTCATTCACGTACATAAGGAACATAAGAGGCGCCAACACAGATCCCTGTAGCACACCACTCTCAACTTTCCGCCACGATGAGTAAGTTCCTCTACTGTTGGTCCTCATTTCTCTATCTGTTAAATAGCTCTCCATCCATTTCAGCAAACTCCCCCTGACACATCCTATCGTCTCAAGCTTAGATAGCAATCTCTTATGTGGTACCTTATCAAATGCTTTGGAAAGGTCTAAGTAGACGCAGTCCACCCATCCGCCTCTTTCTTGCAGTACATCTATCACCCTACTGTAGTAACATAACAGACTGGTAACACAAGATGTCCCTTCTCTGAATCCAAATTGCTTTGGCATTATTATCTTCTTTCTCTCCAACATTTTCATCCATCTCTTCCTAATTAGCTTTTCACAAATCTTGCATACAATACTAGTAAGTGAAACTGGTCTATAGTTTAGAGGGTCCTCAGGGTTTCCATTCTTGTATATCGGAATGATATTAGCTCTTTTCCATTCAACAGGAACCTGTCATTTATCTAAGGAAGCTTGAATTATGTCCCTCAGTGGCTCCACTAATTGCTCTGCACACTCCTTTAAAACCCAGGCAGACACTTCATCCGGTCCCATAGCTTTCCTTACTTCAAGTCCTCTCATCGCAGATAACAGCTCATCTCTAGTTATTTCAATCTTACTAAGACCACTCTCCAGTACTCCCGCCTGTGGTTCGTCAAAACTTTCCTCTCTAGTAAAAACCGACCCCAATTTGTTATTCATTACCTCGCACATGTCCGATACATTTTCATACGTCCTAGCATCTACTCTTAATTTAGTCATTTGTTTCTTTACCTTCAACTTACTGTTTATATATTTATAAAACAATTTAGGGTCACTTTCACATTTATTTACTATGTTCTTCTCATAGTTCATTTTAACTTGCCTAATTATGTTAACATATCTACAGTATTCCTCTCCTGTTTATATTTATTCCGATTACTCTCAGTGTTCCTTCTTCTTAATCTAGCCCAAGCTGCATCATGCCTACCCAAAGCTCTTTTGCATTTCAAATTAAACCATTCTTTCTGCTTAGTAAAATTTCCAGTTTTATATCTTGGGACAAACAGATTGGTTCCTTCTCTATAAATTTCGAGGAATCTACTATATTTACCTTGTACATCTTGTTCCTTCAAAATAAGATCCCAATTTACTCCCTCTAAATATCTTTTCAAGGATACATAATCAGCTTTACTATAATTTAGTCTGTCATTTATTTATTAGTGGCCCCTCTATCATTGACGAACATGCCTATTACATAAGGCATCCTCTTCAAACACTAATTCGCCGTAGTTTGAATCTACCGCGCAGAGCATTTAAAATCCGAGGAGCCTTCATCATGAGCGCACGCGACCTCACTCATGGCTTCAGTCATTATGAATTGGGTTCTCACTACGAAAAAACTTCGTAAACAATAAAAACAAAAATAAAATAAGAATAACTATCCAATAAGCTTTCCATCATATCGTGGATGTACTTGTGTGGATCTTTGACCAGACGCTGATTCAGGCGTCATTCTTCCTTCTCTGCTCTGCGATCAGCCGGCCTGGACGTGTCTCTCCACGCTCCGCTGGTTCCGCATTTGCTGCGTCCCTAGTGAGTTTTTTCTCATTTGTTTACTCCGGGATGTATCGAGTAAGGTTAGGATATGCGTAGCAGGAGTGTCCTGGGCTGGTTGCCCGCAGTGCAGTGTATTTTGGGTCGTGTGTTTGGGGCATCTATTTCGGATGTACCCTCGTGGTCCTGTTGTGGACAGGTGAATTTTTTTTTTTTTCATAGTTGAGTTAGCTTGTGATGCAGGCGGCTTTCATTACGCGATTAATTCTGCTGCCTTTTATCTTTCTGATGAGGTAGCGTTGCTTTGCTTTGCTGACGTTCCCAGCATATTTTTCTTCACTTAGTGAAGTTTTTTCTGGGTCCCGAGTCGGTCTTCCCTTGGTCGGAAGTTTTTACTACAGTGGTATGTTGGCGGTGGTTCCTGTTGTTATATTTCCAGTGTTTTTTGTTTATAACTCAACAGTTCTTGTGCTGTTTGCTTAGGCCTAGCCAGCCGCTCATAGCTTTGCCACATGTACAAGTGTTATTGATTTATTTTATAAATATGTCCTACTGTGTCATGTGTATCCGGGTTTAGTTGTGTATTGGCTAATTCCACGGACTATGTTTGTTTCCTGGATTAGTTGTGTATTGGCTAATTCCACGGATTATATTTGTGGTCCCTAGGTTAGTCGTGCTTGGCTATCTCTCGGGTCCTATGTGCGTTCAGATGGTATCTGTTCGGGGTGGGTTACTTCCGGCGGGGTTTTCTCGGTTTCACCATGAAAACTCCGGCCGTGAGCCGTGTTTGGCCACACGTGGTTTCAAATCCGGCGGGTGTCCCCGGCGAGTTGGTGTCTGCGTCTCTGTGTTGGTGCCTGTTTCAGGCTCCCTATGATTCCCGGCGGATTGGTGGTACCCATCTAACATTGTTCATGCGGACATATGTTATGTAGTTTTTCTACCCGGTTTTACGAACCATAGGAAAAACCCTAGCTGTTGTTGTGGGCTTTCCTCCCCGGCGATCTTTTACAAAGAAGTGGGGATAGGAACTTATGGGGTTAACGTTTAAGACATCAGGTCTCACCCGGCGGGTGTACCTTGTTAAGGTGGGATGAACGAATTGGTAATTCAGTTTAGTTAACCGGTCCATTTTAGTGATACTATAATGTATCGCCGCCCTCACCCTTACGGCGATCGAAGGCTCAATTAGGGTTAACGTATTTTTTCATAAATTGGCCACACCCGGCGGGTGCTCCTGGGAGGGGGAAATACGGGATTTACAATTCAGACTAGTTACCCATTTAGTTGAGAGATACGGCTCTGTATCGCCGCCTTCACCATACGGCGATCTATGTGACAATTCATTAGAAGTCAGGTCTCGTATCAGCCTGCCCTGTATTAATCTGCTAGATACTTCAGGGGCCGGCGTCTTTGTGGGGGGATGTTTTCAAAATTGAATCTTGTAACAGTCACCGCCAGAAAGACTTTATAAACGCCATACTGGTCTTTTATATTATGTCAGAGGGTATTCTTAAAACTTTCTTAAAAGACATGTCTAGATATTCGGATATTTTTATAAAAACCCCACCGCATAACGAGCTGTAATCATTGTGGGGTTACGCCTCGTTATCCGGCGGGGTATGAACACTTGTATGCGATCATTTTGGGTTAACCTTATGAGCATTAATTCCTGGAAATTTTCCTTTTTCCAGGGCTGGGCCCCGGCGGACCAATACAGACCCTGCAGTAAGTCCTCACCAGTCTCTGTCATGGCTACCTTTGCCCCGGTTTTTGCTTTATGCATTAATCCAACCTGTGCCGGTATCCCTCTTTTTGCACACACTCCTTGTATCAGGTGTGTTAAATGTCTAGACCGTTCAAGAGGTCTGTGGGTGATGCGCAACTGTTCCTTTTGCTCCCAACTAAGTGCCAAAGTCCTCCAAGATAATGATTAGACCGCAGCGGTCGCCTTACGAGAAGTTCGGCAACAAATGTCAGCGTATAGTACGATTGTGGCTCATAAGTCACTCAATGTGACAACGTCCCTCTTTGGGATAGGCTTCTTCTTGAGCACCCTCCCCCTAATAAACGTTCCTCTCGAGTAACTTGTCATAAGCCGGCGGAGACTGGACAGGGTTCTGTGTCATCTCCTGCCCCTGCTACTTCGAAACGTCACCGTGAGTCTACACCCCCGGCGGCAGTCTCCTCGTCTCCGGCGAGATCTAGGTCTAGGTCACCCCTTAGACACCAGCCACCCAGTCTTGCCTCTTCCCCATCGAGTAAGAGGAGTAAGACAGAAAGTTCCACCAGGGGTCACGGCGATAAATCCTCCAATTCGAAGAGTAGTTCACGGTCACACCGCAGCCATAAATCTTCAAAAAAGGATTCCCATGATAGACAGGCCTACCGACACTCACCTGTTTCTAGTGCTTCTCATCATACCTCTACCCCAGACAGAGTTGGTGTTCGGTCTCAGGGGTCCAGTGTAGTACCTGTACCTAACGATGATTTACCCATTAACATTTTAACCCTGGAGTTGGAGGGTTCAGAGGACTCAGTGGTTGGGAGTGTTTCAGACTCCCACGAGAGTAGAGGCCAAGGCCTAGGTGTTTGGCGATATTCTCGTCCGGGGCCTGACCACCCACTTCCGGCTCAAACTATTCACACAGTGGCTGACGTCCATCGGGACGCGGCGATCACTTGCTCTACTCCTAACTTATCTTGGCGACGAGATGGTACCCCAGCTTCGGCGGGATCTTCTCAGGAGGAACAGGATGACAAAGACGAGGTTTCGATGATATCGGATATGGAAGGGCAAGATTCAGGTTCAGGCTTCGATGCCGCACAAGATCTTAATGATTCATCAGTGAACACATCATCAAATCAATTTGTCACTGCACAGGAAATTGATGGGCTACTTGATAATGCTTTATCTAGATTTTTTGGCCAACAGCAGGAAACTCCCACAGTGGACTTGGGAGCTCCCACGACAAGCTCTACGGTACGGCCTCTGATAACTTCTATTGCTTTGCCTCAGATCCCTCACCCCCCCTCTATGTCACCATCGGTGGTTACTAAGCCTGCTACGGCAGCATTGACCACTTCGAATGTAAGGGTTATAACGGATGTCAATCCGCCCCCTCTAGACAGAGCGCCTCTCAAAAAGGTAGCTATGCCCTTGCTTTACGGACCAGATGAGTCATGGGTCCTTTTGACCCCCACTAAACCAGAGCTAGCCCAACCTACCTTGTCAGGGGAGCTTCCAGTGCCGTGTGAGTGGGTCATCCAGGGCAATAAATCTAAGAAATTAAGGGCCCTGGATACTTTGGGGAATGTGCTAGATGTCAACATCAAGGCTATACCTAGTTATTATCACCAGGACAATTTTGTTTATACTGCTAAGCCTGCTTTACCCCCTGCCTCAGCTTCAAGATTGTTTTCTGACTGGTCTAAGCATGATGGGTTTAATGACATTAAGTCACTGTCAGCTCTCACTCCAGAACTCGATTTGCAAACCGTCACAGACGCGGCAGCTAATCCAGTCTTGAAGGTGGGGCAGTTGGGCCCAGGACCTTGGGTGGAATGGGAGACAGAGGCTCAAAACTTTGCGACCACATTAACTTCCAAAACTTCCCACCAGATCCCTCAAGATACTCATTCTTGGTTCTCCATGCCAGTATGTTTTGCCGGCGGAGTCCCTTCGGCTTTGTTTGCTTTCTTAGCTGCCCCTAAAATTAATCTTTGTGAGCTAAAAGACCCTTTCACTACCCCTACCTCAACTCACCTAGACCGTGAATTTAGGCTACGGGTGAAAGCTATTCGCCTGTTCTCTCAATACATAGTGTCTCAACAGGTAGCTAAGTCTTTGCTCCGGTCCACTCAGGCAATCGCAGACGCGGATGCCAGACGTTCGGTTGAATTGTCCCGGCGACTGCTTCTTCAGTCGTCAATCCAATCATTAGGTGACGTACGCACTGCCTTGCTTGAGGCGGTACGAGCGAGACAAGATCTGAGAATATCCTTAGTCCGCAAACTGCCTGATCGCATTGCGAATCAGGTGGTCATGTCACCAGTGCTCACTCCCTCTTTAATGTCCCCTGATGTGTGGCGAACGGTTTTTAATATGGCTCAGGCCGTTAAACACAGTCCCACCCCTTCTAAGAAACCTGCCTTTAACTTCCCCAAACCCAGGCCAGTCGCTAAAGCTCAGCCGGGGGGATCTAAGCCCTTTCTTCCTCCTAAGTCCTCCTCCACTCAAGGTCAGTTCAGGCATAGACAGGGTAGGTTTTCAGGTCAGAAAGGACGAGGCTATAATAAGCCAGGTCAGGGCCCGTCTTCTGCCAACGCCAGCCAGCCGGCGAAGCGTCCACCACCGCCAACTCCACCACCGTAAAAAAAACTAAGGTCTCTCTCACAGGTCTCTGCCAGTAGTAAGGCCGGCGGATCCGAGGGTAGTACAGCCGGCGAACCCTGGTCTGCTAACTGGGTCGTTCCGAACGTGTCACAAAGCATGGCCGATAAACAATTGGGCCCGGATGGTGGCACGCAAGGGCATCACTTGGCATTGGCTCCGGCGACCTCGCTTACGTCAGCCGACAACGGCGAATTTTGTTTCTTTAGAGGTGGAGTCACTGGTCCAGGAAATGATTGCCAAGAATGTCATCATCCCGGTCCCCCCAAATTACCCTGTATTCAACACGTCCAAGCTCTTTTTGGTTCCCAAACGGGACAGTGTTCAGATGAGACCGGTCGTCGACCTGTCTTATCTGAACCTTCAAATTCACAACGAGTCATTCCGAATGTTAACAGTACACCAAATCAGGCTAATACTTCCGCCGGGGGGTTGGATGTGTTCCCTAGACCTGACAGACGCTTATTGGCACGTATCGGTCAACAAACGATTTCAAAGGTTTCTGGCCTTACGGATCAGGCACCAAAATTTTGTTTTTCAGAGGATGCCATTCGGTTTGAACCTGGCACCTCGACTATTCACGAAATTAGTCCGGCAAGCCCTGATGCCGTTGTTAAAGCAAGGAATCAGAGTTCTGTGGTACCTAGACGACTGGCTGGTGGTGGCGGAGACAGAGCAATTATGCATCAAACATGTCAACATACTTTTAACTCATGTCAAAGCTCTAGGGTTCAAGGTAAATCTGGTAAAGTCAAACCTTGTCCCCTCACGAGTAATTCAGTGGATAGGGCTGGTTTGGGACACAGCGGCTCTCACTCTGAGTCAGAGTGTGGACAATCGCAACAGGTTTCGCAGGAAACTGTTCATGTTTCTTCACAGTCTGACTACGACACGGAGGGTCTGGGAGTCTCTGGTCGGCTCTCTCAACTGGATTCAACTAACTGTAATGTTGGGCCGGTTGAAAGTCAAACGGTTAATATTGGAGGGCAACAAATATTTCCCACTCTTAACGGCGGGAAAATTATGGCCCATCCCAAAATTAATCCACACCTTACTGGCGGTCTGGGCGAAGAGGGAAACGCTGCACTCGGTAATGTCATGGACCTCTCCTCCGCCAACGGTATGGGTAGACACGGATGCGTCAGGCACGATAGGTTGGGGATTTCAGTCAAACCAGGGGCACCAGGGTCAGGGGCTTTGGTCCCACTTAGAAATCTCCCACATCAATGTCAAAGAATTACTAGTCCCCTTGTATTTCCTTCAGGCTCACGGCTCTACTTTACGGGGCAAGTCGGTGGCCTTCAGAATGGACAATCTGAATGCAGTTCACTGTATTCAGAAACAGGGGTCAACGAGATCAAGGAAGTTACTAAACGTGTCGGAAGAGATTTTTACTCTAGCCAACAGGCTAGACATTTATCTTCACGCATCTTATCTCCCAGGCGTAGCAAACGTCTGGGCAGACGCTCTGTCCCGGAGACAGAGCACGACAGTAGAATGGGAGCTCAAGCAACCCATTTTCAACCTAATGATTGCAGAGCTCTACCATCCACAAGTGGATCTGTTTGCGTCCGAGGGGACTCACAAACTCCCTCTATACCTCACCCGCCGGACGGAAACGCTGGCAGGGGGCCCGGACGCCCTAGTGACAGACTGGAATAGATGGAGCTCCATCTATCTGTTTCTGCCACCAGACGCATCACTAATGTGCCACGTAGTGAACAAACTACGAGTTTATCGAGGCTTAGTCTCGCTCATCGCGCCCCTGTGGCCGGCGCAGTTATGGTACCAGCAATTGAAGACGTGGTGCTCGCACCCGGTGTCGCTCCCGGTCGAGTCTTTCCACTTAGACACGATTGGCAACCTAGCGACCTCGCTGACTTTTGCATTATGGACATTCAGGAGGCCAAGTGGCTAGCACCGTATGGTAGAGATGTGACCAATGAAATAATCAATCAATATACTCAGTCTACGAAACGACAGTATCAATCACATTGGCAGGCCTTTACTTCTTGGATCATTAGAACAGAACAGACTGTGCCCTCAGTGGCGTTAGTATTTAATTATTTGAATTATCTGTTTGAGCAGAAACGTTTATCTGTGGTAACGTTAAAAAATCACTTAACTGCGATTAGAGTGCCCTTTTTAGACCTTACAGGTCTCTCCATACCGGTGGCGGAGGAAACAGGTTTTATGAGAGCATGTTTTAAACTCCGCCCACCTCCCCGTCAGCTCATGCCTACTTGGTCTCTGAACAAGGCATTGTCTTTACTTCACTCTCGTCTGTACCAAAATACTGCAGATTTTGCGTTACTTTTAAAAAAAGCTGTATTCCTTTTGGCTTTGGCCACCGGGAACAGAGTGTCTGAGCTGGCGGCGATGAGCAACACACCTAATTGCCTTAGGTTTGGTAGACTTAATGAATGTATTCACATTGCACCTTCCCCGGGATTTGTAGCCAAGAATGAGCACAGTGCGCACATGTTTTCTGCGTTCACTGTGCCGGCGTTAAAAAGGGGAAAGGTGCACCATAATCTCTGTCCAGTGCAAGCTCTAACCAAATATTTGAGAGTAGCTCCTCTAAACCCCCAAGGTGCTTTATGGGTAGCGAGTACGGGCAAACGCTTACTGAAACGGAGGTTAGCTTCTCTTCTGGTCGAAGTCATTAAAGAGAGTAATCCCGGCGTTGTGGGTAGGGCCCACGATTTACGCAAATGGGCAGCGTCTTTACGTTTCTTGAAGAACTTTTCAGTTGAAGATATTTCGTCCACACAGTTGTGGGCGTCTAATCATAAGTTTTTGACTATATACTTGTCAGTTGCTCTAGACAAACCTTCCTTACTATGTATAGCTTTAAGGCAGAGGGTCTAGGTGGCCCTTCAGTCACTTTTGTTTACTTTCAAAGGGAAAAGGAGGGGGGGGGGGTGCAGTCAGTGTAACATAGGACACCCTAGACCCCGCCGGAATGTAAGAGCTGTGAGACAAATTATGGATAATGTGATATGAATATTTCTCTGTTCTATTCAGGGCGAGAAATTTTGCTAGTACATTGTTAGTACAAACAACAGTGTTGTTATAGTAGTTTTAGCTGTGAAAGCAATTTAGTTTAAACAGTGAAGATCGTTTGTGAAACATTTCCACGAATATTATGGGGTTTATTATGTGCACATGTAAACTTATAACTTATTATTTTTGTCACCGCTCGTTGAGTGGGGTGCCTTTGTAACTACAGATCTGTGCGCAGAATCTCCAGAGTTACCCTTTTTTGTCAAGCAGGCTTCTTTGAAGCACGCACCTGCTTGAACCCCTTTTTTGTATATATATGGGCTGCGCCATGTTTAAATATATTTTCAAAGTAAGAATACTATGTGGTTGTTTGATTATCTGCTTTTCTAGAGTTATGATATGATTACGAATGTCCCCCTCCAGTCTTAGAAATCAGGCATGTTCGTCAATGATGGAGGAGCCACTAATAAATTATAGGTTTGACTCCTGTAAGGAGATAAAGAAAACCTAATATTTAGTAGTGGCCCCGTAATCATTGACGACTGGGGCCCTCCCGACCATCCCCTTCCCATTCGTTGATGTATTAAGGATTTTGGTTTACTTGATATGTCAGTGAAGGAAGAATGACGCCTGAATCAGCGTCTGGTCAAAGATCCACACAAGTACATCCACGATATGATGGAAAGCTTATTGGATAGTTATTCTTATTTTGTTTTTGTTTTTATTGTTTACGGAGTTTTTTCGTAGTGAGAACCCAATTCATAATGACTGAAGCCATGAGTGAGGTCGCGTGCGCTCATGATGAAGGCTCCTCAGATTTTAAATGCTCTGCGCGGTAGATTCAAACTACGGCGAATTAGTGTTTGAAGAGGATGCCTTATGTAATAGGCATGTTCGTCAATGATTACGGGGCCACTACTAAATACTAGGTTTTCTTTATCTCCTTACAGGAGTCAAACCTATAATATAGCTATTGTCTAATCTATTGGCATTACTCGAGATCAACTTCCATTTCAGTAATAGGTGATCACTTTTGCCTACAGGACATAGATAGTTTATATCACTAATTTCGTGAGGATGTTTTGTAATTATTATTATTATTATTATTATTATTATATGAGATGCCGAAGTCTCCAACCAGGGTGCAGAAACACCATCAAGATCAATCCACACAAAACACCCGGAGGCACTGGAGAGAGACTATGGCAACTTAGGAAAAAATAAAAACATACACTGTATACTGTACTGTACATATACACATATTAAACACAGATAACATATTATGCAGTGGAGGATATCAAGCTTAAATATAATACAATAAAATAGAATAAAATAAGTTTAAAAATTAGAATTAATGCTGCAAAAAAGCATTAACTCTAGACTTAAAAATGGAGATATTAGCTGAATTGACTAGCTCATTTGGCAACTTATTCCACAAGTCAACCATGGCCGGCACAAAACACCGTGAAAACTGTGTAGTAGAAAAATTAACACGGCTCATGGCAAGATAATTAAGATTGCTTGTGAATCTAGTTGCACGAGCCCGGACATAGGGCCCAGGCAGAACCCCCATGTAAGGGATGCTGAGGGTTGTTAAAAACTTTAAATAAAAGACTAAGGGCACCAACTTTACGTCGATGACACAGATCAAGAGACAAATTAGGTAGAATAAAACTGATGGAATTTAGCGACCTGTCAAGCAACTTGAGATGGCAGTCAGCTGCTGACAACCAGACAGGTGAGCAGTACTCGAAATGTGGCAAAATAAAAGCATAAAAAGACTTGATAACTGTGGTGTCACAAGCAAATGTTTTATAAACCTTGCGAAGCAGACCAATTTTTTGGGAAATGGAAGAGGAGAAAGAACGAATATGCTTTTCAAAAGTAAGTTTGGGATCAAGAGTAACTCCTAACAAACGCAGAGCATCCACATTCTCAATTTGCTCGCCAGAAACTTGTAGATAAGGATGGGGAGGATCCAAGGTACGAGATCTGCTGATGATAATGGAGTGTGTTTTACTAGCATTAAGTTTCATGCCCCAAAGTTCACACCATGATGTAATTTTGGCTAAATCCCTATTCAGAGCAGTAGCAATTACGTGTCGATCTATTGGTGATGCAATTGACGCATATAAAGTTGTATCATCAGCATAGGAGATTAGTTTATTTTCAAGCTCGGAACACAGGTCAGCAGTAAAAATAATAAATAGCAAAGGCCCAAGGACACTGCCTTGTGGAACACCAGAAACAACAGTAACAGAAGGGGAATGACACCCATCAATGACCACAGACTGAGATCTTTTCGTCAAAAAATCTTCAAAGATCCTTAAAAAATTGCCACCAATACCAATGAGCTGTAACTTAAACAGAAGTGCTTTATGGTTGACTAAATCAAAAGCAGAACTAAAGTCAATAGCCACGACGCGAGACTCATGTCCCTGGTCCAATGAAGATTGCAAGTCATGGGTGCATCACATGCATCACATGTACCCAGTTCCTTACGAAAACCAAACTGTGAGTTTGGTATCAAATTATGACTATTACAATAAGAGGAAAGGCATCTGGACAAAAGCCTCTCATAGAGCTTGGATAGGATAGGTGTAATGGAGATAGGGCGATAGTCATTAGGAGGTGATGAGGCAGTATTTCCCTTTGTAATAGGAGTGATAATAGCCTTACGCCAGCAAAGAGGAAAACTACCTGATTTCAAAAGCAACCTAAACACCACTGCCAATTTAGGTGCCAAGACCACTGCAACCTTTTTAAAAAAGAGAGGGAAAAACCCATCCGGGTCTGTGCCACCATAGGTATCAAGATCCAGCAAGTACTTTTTCAGTTCAGCTGATTTGAATGCCATTGAATTGAGGTTGGGTCTAGGGAAACATGTCAATGGCAAAGACAATTCCTGATTACTCTGCTTATTAATAAAAATATTAGATAGAATATTGGCCTTCGATAATGGATAAAAAGAGATGGAGCCATCAGAATCACAAAGAGGAGGCATGGAGGAATCTATTCCAAATAAAGAGGATTTCAAAGCAGACCACCATTTATGAGGCTGTGTAGTTCCTGCCAGAACATCCTGAAGATGGGAGTTATAATCCCTCTCAGCACCATCATAAACTCTCTGCGCAGCTGCCCTTTTAAAAACAAAATTTTCCCAATGCAAGGGGGTTTGATTACACCTCCATAGACGATATGCAGCCTGTTTGTCATCAAATGCACGCTTGCAGTCATCATTAAACCATGCTTTATCCCTGATACGAGACTTAATTGTCTTTGATGGAACTCTTTTGCGAAGGATACCAAGAAGGGAATTGTTGAGAGCTGAAACCGGGTCATGAGATCTTAGTATGTGATTCCACTCAATATTACAAACATCATTACAAACGTTGTCCCAGTTAACCCGGGATTTAAGGTAGACTTTACGTGAGAGAGTAATATCAGGAACAGAAAAATCAAGATTAATTTTACACATGATGGCATTGTGGTCGGAAGTGCCAACAGGTACAAGAACGGAGGTTTCTACAACGCCAGGAATGTCTGTTAGTACTAGATCAAGACAATTGCCAGACATATGAGTAGGTCCTTGGATTAGCTGTTCACAACCAGATAAGTTTGCAAAATCCAATGCAGCATGACCATTTCTATTAGTTGGAGAGACCGAGTTCAACCACTCTTGATGATGCGCATTGACATCACCAACAAAAATAAAAGATGATTTGACATCTACAGACTGTATTGAAGCCATGGCTGTTAAAAGGCAGTCATATATGTCATTGTTAACATCAGGATTTCTGTACAGGCTAAAAATGTAATGATTACGATACTTGCTGGAAATTTTAACTAACTGCATCTCATGGCATTTACAAATATGCTTAGTTAAGTGCTGAGCATTATACCCAGATCTAATATACAAGCTCATTCCACGAGCACGAGGAATAGAATCACGCCGAATAAGAACTGGTTTACCGAAGTTAGGTATAAGAAGTTCAGAATAATCTCTATAACCAGAGACAAGGGTTTCAGAACAAAAGACAATATCATAATCAAAAAATCAGATCGAGTTTAGAAGGTTCGTTATTACCCCTCATTCTAGTATTCTCCTTCACATGTTGTGCAAGTACATTTTCCGTAACACACTCTAATAGCCGACTTCCCCAAGATCTCTGATTTGGCCCTGCATCTCCCGATTCCCAATCAACCTCACTACAGTTGAAATCTCCTACCAAGATCAATCTATTCTTCCTTAAAAGCAATCTTCTCAACGACTGAATCATATCCTCGACCATCTCCTCAAACTCCAACTCCCTCCATGCTCTGGTCTTTGGTGGCATGTAAGCTACTGCTATGTCTAGCTTTTTTCCTTCTATATCATTGAGTTCAAATGCCATTATTTCTGCCTTGTCATTATTTAACTCCACGTGCTTTGCTGTCATAGGGTTCTTAACTAATACTGCCACTCCACCTCCCCTTTTTCCCTTTCTATCATATCTCCATATATTATATCCTTCACTAAACACTATGTTGCTGTCAAAGTCCTGGTTCAGCTTTGTCTCCGTCAAGCAGACTATCTGTGGTTGATCTTTTCTTAATATATCATCTAACTCTATATTTTTACTGTTTATTCCATCTATATTAGTGTAGTAGCACAGTATATTTGAATCCACCTCCTTGTTTCTCTTCCCTCTCTGCCTCCTACCAGGTTCACCTCCTCCTCCATCCCTTCCCTTCCCTAGCTCCACCTCACCTGCTAATTCTATTCTCCTCCATAATCTCCCGTACCCCCTCTCTCTCCCTCTGTTCCACCTTCTCCACCATGTCCTGGATCTCTCCGGTCCCCTGCTCCCTGCATTATCTCTCGCTCCGTCTCCTTGCTTCGACTTGGTACTTGTCTCTCTGCCTCTTTCCCTATCACTCCTCTTACTTTCGGTTCTTGGTGGCTCCTGATGTACCACTTCCTTAATTGCCCTTCCCTTATTCTCCAAAAAAAAAAATCTTTTGCTCTTCAGACAACTTTCCATTCTCTTCATCAGCCTTAGCTTGTAGTTCCCTTAACTGTTCTCGTTCTTCTACTACTTAGGTCCTTTTTTACCCTTATATGATTCAGCTCTGTCGAATTTAATTTCCAGCTCACATTGGCTACTGCTTCTGCTGTTGATCTAGACTTAAGTTCCACTCTTAGTGGTCTCATCTCGCCCTTCTTATATTTTCCTAACCTTCTCACCTCCTCCAGTTCTTTTACCCATTCATAACCCTCGTCTAAGTATTCCAGTATCCCCTTGACTTTCACATCATTCCTTTTCTTTCTTACCTTCATATCTGCCAGGTGCTCTTCTACATCTCAAAAGATTACTACACACTTACCTCTATCTATTGTCTCTCTTACTACCTTCTCTTTCTTCTTTAAAACTTCCACTAATTTTTTTTCAAACTCTTTCTTTTCCTTTTCTCTCTCTTCCTTCTGCTCCTTCACAATTTCTTCAAGGGCCACCATCGTGGCACCCTCTACCCTTGTCCACTAATTTTTTACCTCACTAATTACTTTTACGTCCTCACTCAGGTGGCCCTCATATTCCTTAAGCTGAGCCTTGAGTGCCACATTTTGCGCCGCTAACTCGTCTACTCTGGCCATCATTGCCTGTAGGCTGTCACTTACTGGCCTAGGTCTATCCCCCCCGCTACCAGCGCCACACATATTGGACAAAACTTCTACTTTAGCCCCTAACTCCTTCCTCCAATTTTCCATCACTCCCCTCCATCTCACAAGACCCATCAACTGTTTTTTCATACTTGCCAACTGATCATCCTTGTCCTCGGTGATAAAGCCTTCGAACTCGTAGTTCTCCTCATCAGCAGCTAGGCTTTCACGCCTTCCCGCCATCGCGAGGTGGTCGTCTGCTAGCCTAGCCTATAAACAAACAATCCCATCACTATCCCTTCTCACTCCAGGAACGGTTTTAATTAATCCATATTTTCAACTATATTGGAATATATAATTGATTATGAAATGCTCATAAAACATCTAATTGCTTATGAAATGCTTATATAATTATCCGGGACAACACTTTAGACACTCCTATTCACTTCAACCAAGGTAACTCATTGTCGGAGAGCAGCTGCGAGGTGTTGACAGCTCGGAGGTCGGTCGGTGTGTGAGATTCAGAATGACTTGGTGGAGAACACATGCAACGGGAAGGCATCTCTCTTGGTTTTGTTGGATCTTTCTGCGTCCTTCGATACAGTGGACCATGACCTACTGTTAAAAGATCTGCGCTCTTACGGTGTTCGTGAAAGAGCACTCTTGCTCCTCAAATCATATTTATCAGATAGATTTCAACGTGTGGTGATTGGCCATACCATCTCTGACCAAGCCCCCCTGTTGTTTGGAGTTCCTCAGGGATCGGTTCTGGGACCAATCCTCTTTATAGTATGATAGAGACTTTTAAGATAGTGTCAGCAATGTATGATGAGGATGTGTGTGAAGGTATCTTCTTGATGCGAGAGGGAACAAGAACAAGAGGACACTCTAAGAAACTTTACAAAGAAAGAAATAGGCTTGAAAAGGCAAAGAACTCATTTTGTGATAGAGTGGTAAATGAGTGGAACGCACTGCCCCAGTATGTAGTCGATTCCGAATCAATAAGGAAGTTTGAAAGTAATCTTGATAAAGCATGGGGAAGACAAGATTTGAAGTTTGATTATAAAGCAAAAATACAGAATAGTAAAAATGTTGCGTCTGCTACCGCCGCCGCCAACACCGTGAACGACCGCAGCAGTGCAAGTACTGGCACTGAGCTGGATACACAGGCCTAGTTTGCCTTTTTCCAGAGGATCTACTGTAAGAAACTGTAAGAATAGTTTACACTAGCAGCTTGGCATCCTTGGTAGATGCTCATGGTGTTGCCTATCACTTTTATGCTGATGACACTCAGTTGTATGTGAAGATAGAAAACATTAATGATACTAAGACCAAAATGAAATCTTTATTGTCTGACATTAAGATCTGGATGGCAAAGCGAAAACTCAAACTGAATGAAACTGTGGAGAAAGTGCAGAGGAGAGCTAGCAAGCTAGTACCAACGTTGAAGAACGTGGGCTATGAGCAGAGGTTGAGGACACTGGGACTTCCGACACTGGCATATAGGAGAAAGAGAGGGGATATGATAGAGACTTTTAAGATAGTGTCAGGAAAGTATGATTAGGATGTGTGTGAAAATATCTTCTTGATGTGGGAGGGAACAAGAACGAGAGGACACTCTAAGAAAATTTACAAAGAAAGAAATAGGCTTGAAAAGGCAAAGCACTCATTTTGTGATAGAGTGGTAAATGAGTGGAACGCACTGCCCCAGTATGTAGTCGATTCCGAATCAATAAGGAAGTTTGGAAGTAATCTTGATAAAGCATGGGGAAGACAAGATTTGAAGTTTGATTATAAAGCAAAAATACAGAATAGTAAAAATGTGGCGTCTGCTGCCGCCGCAGCCAACACCGTGAACGACCGCAGTAGTGCAAGTACTGGCACTGAGCTGGATACACAGGCCTAGTTTGCCGTTTTCCAGAGGATCTACTGTAAGAAACTGTAAGAGAACAAAACTGAGATCGTTATCATTCATGGAAATAGAAGGGGAAATGATGCTGAAAATGTAGTGACTCTGGATATAGGAGGTTCTCAACTTCACCCAGTAAGCTCAGTGCAAAACCTTGGAGTGTACTTTTAACTCTAAATTGGACTATGAGAATCACATCAATCAGGTCATCAAAATTTGTAATCTCCAAATCAGAAACTTGTATTCAGTGAGACGGTTTCTTAACAAGCGCTGTCTTCTAACATTGGTTCACTCAATTGTCCTATCACGTGTGGACTATTGTAATGCCTTATTGGTTGGCCTTCCTAATTACTTGCTACAAAAAGTTCAGTCCATACTAAATAGAACAGCGAGGCTCATATTTGAATTACCTCCAAGAACCCCCACTTCTTCATATTTGATAGAGCTGCACTGGTTGCCAGTTAAAGCGAGGATAGAGTTTAAGTTGTGTCTTATGACTTTTAAGGCACTTATGTTTGGCGAACCTAAGTATCTTGCTGACCTCTTGAGACGCCCTTTGGCACATTCTGGTGCGATCCTGAGAAGCAGTGATGATGTGCTTCGTCTTGATGAACCGGTAGCTATCCGGCAGTCCTCTTTCTCTGATCGGTCCTTTTCTTTCGTGGCTCCTAGGTTATATAATGAATTGCCTTTATCAATTAGACAGCTGAACTCCATAGACTCTTTCAAAAAACAGTTGAAAACCTTTCTCTACTGTAAGAGTTATGATCTTGCAAGTGGCACAGTGACAGGTTGTTACAGACTCTAACTGCTGCCATGTTAAATAGTTGTTGTTGCTTGAACTACAGGTGAACTGCGCCACACTTCTCTTGATTGTGGTGCAATGTGTTACGAGCGCTAGTGAATTCCTCTGGAAGAACTGGCTCTTGCGAGAAATAAAAGACCAGATTATTATTATTATTATTATTATTACCTCAAAACTGGGAAGTCCATATAGTAGTTAGGAGACAGTCTTGCCTATACATATACATCACCAAAATCTGATATTATTTTGCCTTTATATTGTCTTTGTCCGAATTTTGGTTTGTTTAGTTTGCCAGTTTTACATTTGAATTCAGTCTAATTAATACATACAAACATGCATACAACAACTTTAAAGTTTCCACAGTTTTACTGTTACCACCTGCCCAAAAAGTCACTAGCATAGCTTCTGGAGTAGCACATTCAGGCTATATTGATTTTCTTTGCTTTGGTTACCAACTTTTTTTTCCCCCCCCATTGTTTATAAGATTGTTAAATATTTGGACGATTGAGAGCTATGACCAATACAGGTGAGGTATGTGGACTGGTCTTGCTACTGAGCTGGTGTTCTTAGAGTCCCAAGCTCAAATTCTGATGTGTCAATGAGAACATATTATTGGGATGTAATTTGTGGTGTACAGTACTTAGTTTCAGTGCATTACCACAAAGCTCACCGATGTGTCATAAAAATAAAAATAAAAAAAAACTTACTGTTTCCAATACAAAAGCATTGTTTGAATATTCTCATATTCAAAATATGCTATTAGGTCAGTACTTAGTGAGTGAGAAGCTCATTAGGTGGCGTTAGAGAGAGAGTGTCATCCGAGATTACGAGATGAGTCAACGAGACAGTGGCAATATGGCTTTGAGGAATCAAAACTGTACCATACCAGAAGGAGACAGCCAGGCACCGTAGATTTGTGAAGGCAAGAATACGAATGAGCCGATTGCATAAACTCATCTTTCTCTGTTTCACTCATCATCTAAAAAAGATCTCCTGACAAAATCTGGAGGGAGAGTTTGAGCTTGTGCATAAACCTTTAACTGTCTTTGTAGCGTAATGGTTAGTGCGCTGAATTTTGGTATGAGTATCCTAGGTTCGTATCCTTGGAGTACCACGTCAATTCATTAGTTTCATTGATATCATTAATTAGGTTTATTGTAAGTTAATTGGTGGGTTGGTGATAATATGAATTTATTCAGGTTCAGGAGTAATTCCTAGCAAGGCCTTCCCTTGTGGTTAATGGTCCCATCAATTACCCCTTCCATTCATGTAATCATTAGGCTATCATAGTGCAGTTGGGTATATGTACCGTACATGCTTAGATAAATATCCAGTATTCTATCTATCGATCTATTGCCGGACTCTGTGATCCCCGAAGGTGTGGCCACGAATGAAACGCCCCAATGCACCTCAGTCGACATCTCTCCTCTCATCCAGCACCGCTTTCATGCATATACTTCTTAACTCCATCCTTCCACATCTCACTCGGTCTACCTCTCCCTCTCTGTCCTTCTACCTCACTCTCGTACTCTCTCTTAGTCATTCTCTCACTTCCCGTACATCCCACATGGCCAGTATTCGATAATGGATAATATATATCTTGTGCTTGTGCGTAAACCTTTAACTGTCTTAGTAGCGAATTTCGGTGTGAGTATCCTAGGTTCGTATCCTTGGAGTACCACATCTATTCATTAGTTTCATTGATTTAATTAATTAGGTTTATTTGTAAGTTAATTGGTGGGTTGGTGATAATTGAATTTATTCAGGTTCAGGAGTAATTCCTAGCGAGGCCTTCCCTTGTGGTTAATGGTCCCATCAATTACTCCTTCCATTCATGTAATCATTAGGCTTACATAGTGCAGTTAGGTATATGTACATGCTTAGATTAATATCCAGTATTCAAGAATGGATAATATATATCTTGAGCTTGTGCATAAACCTTTAACTGTCTTAGTAATTAGCTTTATTTGTAAGTTAATTGGTGGGTTAGTGAATTAAAAACAAAACAAAATAGAATAAATATATGTATGACATAACCATGACATGCCTCTGGAGAACTGTTATAGGATACACATAGGCCTAATCGTATTCACATGGATATGTTCCTTTCAACCAGAAACATTTTACCTATATATATCACAATATTTTACTCCTTTTGGGATATTTTCTTTGTAAGGAGTACAGTCCATCCTCCTACAATGCGAGTTTAGGGGCGGCACTGCGCCTCGTGTTGTAGGTATTTTGCGTTGTAGGAATAACACTTTAAATGATCAAGTGGCTGGATTAAGGATGTTGTTTTTGGAGGCAAGAAGATAACATTGCATTGAGGGTGGAGATTTTGCAGGTAGGCAGGATGGCAGGGGGCATTATCCATTAGCAAAATCATCTTAAAATCCAGTGCGCATCGACATCATCGCGCTGTAGGTGGGGGGGGGGGGTCGCGCAGTAAGAGGAGGCGCCGGATTTGAAGCACTCGCCAAGGCCATTTCGCGTTATATGTTTTCGGCTTGGGTTATAAGAGGTTTAGGTAATTTGGGACCCCCCCTCATGTTGAAGGAGGATCGCGTTGTAGGAACTCGTGTTATAGGAGGATGGACTGTACTTATATATAGAATTTTTAATATATAATGTAAATGCTTTCTAAGTACTGTACTAACCTGCATGCAAACCAGGTGTGATCAGCATTGGGTCCGTGGTGGACTATGAGCGTGTACAACAGGTGGTAGCAACAGTGGTAGCAACAGACGGAGGGACACCACCTCTCTCTGCCACCGCTCTAGTCAACCTTACCATCACCGACGTCAATGACAACGCCCCGGTCTTCACCCTGCCAACATTCACTGCTAACGTTAGGGAGGATGCTCTACAGGGGGCCAGTGTTGTGCAGGTAAGATCTTGTTTCTTTCTATCTATGTATAGTCATAGTCAAAATTATAAATGTAGGATACTACATTTATAATTTCAACTCTGCTTATCTCTTTAGTTATAAGTGAAAAATATCCTTAACCCTCTCCGACATATGATGCGATTTTGAGCCTATTGGGGATACTTTAAAGCCTTTGTTACCATCAGGGGTATTTAGAAACCTTTAGTTTAGTTACTTCAACCTCTGCAGTTGTCTTTGAGTTAGCTGTGGGCAGAAAACTAATTTTGGAGAGGTAATTATAAGAGTGAGAGAACTCTATTTCTTATTGCTAATCTGGCAACCTCTGCGTCATAAATGCGTGAATGGGTTAACAGACGTCTCTTCTCTTACTCCTTTGTTTTACCTCTAATATAACACATTTTTACTGTATTCTGATACAGTAGTCTATTATCTTGCACACTATTATCAAATCAAACTTTAGAATATATGTAAGACATACTTTTAAATAGTCTGATATTCGAACAAATTGCCACACTTCAGTAAACACTTTATACCATAATTGCTCATGCAACACAGCTTTTATTTCATAATTCAACCTCAAAGACCCCATAGGCTATTCATATTGCAGTTGGGTCCAGTACATGATTAGATTGCTATACAGTATTTGATAAATGGATATTAATCATCGTCATGTGCTGTACTGCTTACTGCTTACCTAAGGGTAAGGCAGGTTAGTGGATGGATTAGCCGAACACCACTGTAGAAAAATAGTGCTAACAAGATACACAGAGGGCCTCGGAGTCGGACGGATCCTAAATTGAGTGGTCAATCCTGTAAGTCCTTCACTAAACTGGCTCGGGTTGTCCCTCTCACAGGGAATAGGTCCGCTTGGGGGCATTCTGTGTATGGCCACCCTCGTAAGGGGAGTAAGGCGTCCGGCAATAGATAGATAGATAGATAGATAGATGTGCTGTACCTTTAAGTTTCTTGATTGTGTAATGGTTAGAGCGTGTATGTTCTGTATGTACTATCCTGGGTTCGTATCCTGGGAGGATCGCATGCTTTCATTAATTTCATTTGGGGAGTTATTGGTGTTAAGAAGAATGTTAAAAATAATATCAATAAGTTCAGGAACATTTTGTAGCGAGGTCGGTCTTTTGAGATCTTTACTCCATAAAATATTCTTTCCTCTCGCATAAGCATTAGGCTATTCATAGTGCAGTTGAGTCCAGTACATGATTAGATTAATATCCAATATTCAATACATGGATATTAATGAAATGGCCCATGTCTTCTCTCCATGACTTTCTTCAACCCTGTGAGACCACTTTAACTTTTGTAACTCCTTTGACAGGTGTCAGCAAGTGACATTGACTCTGGAGTGAACAGTTTGGTGAGGTACAGCATCTTGGAAGAGAATGATGAACACTGCTTCTCCATTGATGAACACTCAGGCATCGTTACGCTTATTGCTACGCTTGATCGGGAGAAGGTGAGTTAAGCGTTTGTATGTTCATGTAGACCTTGCCCATATTAGCCTTGTTCACCTGATGACAAGCCTATTGTTTTTCACCTGACAGAAAATGTATATCCTTCACAGCTGATTCTTTGATAATTTATGGAAATTGGGAAACTACTGTCTTCATCATATTATATCCAATATTCACAATTATCAACATAATTGGCTATCAAAACTTTGTCATACAGGTAGATCAGTAATTGAGATGGGAAAAATGTACTGTCAGCTTGGTAAAAAAAAAAACGCACATGCAGACTATATGGTACTCGGATTTTTACCCTTCAACACCTAAATGTTAATTTGAAGTTCAGACTTACATTTTTAGTATCCCATAGGTTATACTGTACTGTACTGTACTTTTATATGTACAGTATGTAGTACCGGTATAATGTTTTGTGTTTTATTACAACTGATAAGAGGGTCTCTTAATTGTTTGGAGAGAATATAAAAAGAGAGTACTGTGCTGTACTTCCCACATAATTCCTACATGCTGTGAGAGGTGACAACTAGGACGAAAATGGGCTGGTCTTATCAGATTGGGGGTTTGGCATATCATGCCTCCAATAACCTACTGTCTCTCTCTATTCTTTGAGTTTACTACATCCATGTGGTGATTAAGAGTACCTGCCTGTGGTGCCACAGCTCCGAAGGAAGTCCTCTGATGGAAACTCCTGTGAGATTAACCCTTGACAAAGCTCTTAGGTGCAGCCCAAAGGCTGAATCTCAGTCCTTGCACCAGGCCTGAAGTTCTCTTAACTTTTCCTTCAGGGAACCAGACATTGGGATGCCTTTAGATCCACCCACTGACCATTCCCAACTTCTTGGAGTATTTAGGAATCCCACATATGATTCTTTGAGGTTATCAAATAAGAATAGAAAAGTGTCTACAGTAGTTATGAATCCCAATTTTGATATTTTGCGTGTTTGTTTATTCTCCAGATTTCACAGTACCAGGTAAGGGTGGAAGCCCGTGACCTGGGTAGCCCCAGTAACACAGCCGTAGCTCAACTACAGGTCACAGTTATGGACGTCAATGATAACTCTCCTGTATTCACCCAGGACAACTACACTGTCATAGTCCAGGTAAGTTATATATTTATTGAAGTAGCACCTCTTCATAACATATTGTTGTAAATGAAGATAAACTTACTAAAAAATAATATTGTAGCACAGTACAGTATAATCATCATCATCATTCTGATGCCTTGCTTCCAGATGAAGCACCCCAAAAGGGATGGCCATGAAAGAACCTGCCTCCAGGCTCCCAGACATATCCCCAATTGTCTGTGCCATTTCCACTAAATGGATTAAGACCATTAGCACTGAAGGACCAGACCTTGAGCAGTCCTTCACCCGGACGACAGTTCCATCACTGTTTTGCTATTTTCTTTACCCCTGTGGGGGCCCTGGCCGGAAGCATACCGAGCACAGGAGTGTTCTTAAGATAGGAACCAGCGGTCCACTGCTACAGAAGCTGATTGCACCACCAAAGTGGCGGGCAGTGTGGTTGCCGCATCTCTACGCCAGAATAAAAAAATAGAAAAGAGTTAAGTTAGTGTAGGGTGTGTAGCTCTTGTGGTTTTGTGTATGAGAGCAAGAGTGTGTGTATCTTAAGATCAAGCTAGAATTGCTCTTTGTGTATCTGAGGCACAGATAACAATAAACAGCAAAGGAGGCCAGGTGGTGAAACAGGATGTCTAGCAATCCTTATATTCTCCTGAGGCTCTTCCCGAGAGTACTTCCCTGAACGACTGGTGCCTACAACCTCCTCCCTCCACTGTAATCAATACATACATAAAAATGGGACTTCATTAAAATAGTTTAATATTCTGATAATGCCTCTACAGTCGTCTCCCCGTATCCGCGCCTTACTGGTACCGACTGCGGTCCGCGGATACGTGGAGTGTATTTAACACCTTACGAGCGGCCTAGGCGGTAATTTATATGTACCGCCCAGCGGGGTGTTTTTACCCTAAATAGGGTTGTTTACGTGATCATTTCCATGCCTAAATAAGACCCAGAGCGTAAAACAAGTATCTATCCCTGAAAGGGCATAAACAGAGCTTTCCAATGACACCCCAACCATCCTTGTATGACCGCTGGTTTTCTTGCAATGATCGCGCAACACGAGTGCAAAAACCATGTAATTAGGTAGTTTCCCTACATAATTCCCTGTGTAGCGAGTGCGTGAGGGTGGGGGAGGGTGGGATTCATGTCAGTAGGTCCGCCGCGGTGGTCTGGAGCAGTCATACGCTTGCTACTCTCCTCCCACCACTTATCTCTCTCTCTCAGCAACATTACGTGGTGAAAATGGCACACGACATAAGTTGTGAACCGCCACTTAGTCCATATTTATTTCACACGACATAAGTTGCGCGCCGCCAAAGAAGGGTTAACATAGGTTTAAATGGAGAAAATACTTAGGTCGTTCCGAGCTCACCCAACTTGTACCCTAAAAATAAATTATTTTTAACATTAAGAGGTACCAAATGATTAAAGGGTACTTACAGATCAACAATGACAGCTCCTTTTATCCACTCTAGTCCACGAAGCTCCAGGTAAGGCAGTATAAGGCAGTATAAGGTTGTTGTTATTGTTGTTGTTGTTGTTCCCTAAGCTGCCTGGCCGAACAGCCCCGAGTCCCTGAGAAAGGCCATGGCCACGATCGGGCTTTCCCACAGAGCTCTCATTGAGTGTAGATTGTGTTGTTGGCGTAAGTGGTTGTGTGAAATGCAGTCTTCTATGATGTGTTTAATGGTATGGGGTGCTGTGTTACATCCCGGGCAGGCGTTGACAACGGAGTCATCCAGTCTCTTCTGATAGCTCAGGAGAGCTGGATGGTGTCCGCATCTCAGCCTGGCCAGGTGGACTCTGTCCTCGCGAGGAAGGGAGGATTCGGAAGGATGGATTTCGGGAGGTCGTGCATGCAGCTGCGTGGTATGAGTGAGTGGATCGGTGAGAGATAAGAGTATGGATGTGCTTCTGGAAGTTGGTTCGGGGTGGGCAGGGAGGGAGAGAGGACAATAATTGTGTGTGATACCGTGTGCTGGGTGTTGTTTTGATATTTCTTGGTGTCTGTGGGTGTGTTGCCATGTAGTTTAGTGGGTGGTCTTGGTTCGTGGAGGCTGCTGCCAGGAATTGAGTGCCTCTCATGTCCAGATGGTCTTTGACTTTGAGGATTTTGGTTTCTTGATGTAGGTGATCTGTGGGTGCAGTAGCTGTGCAGCCTGTAATGATCTTCAGGGCTTTGTTTTGAATAGTCTGTAAGGTCTTATGATGTGTTTCAGCTAGGTTAGAAGCCCAGGCTGGGCTTGCGTATTCCATCACTGATCTTATGTATTGTTTATATACTGTGGTGGTAGTTTCTTTGTTGTGTCCAAATTTTGTGTGAGCAAGTGACCTGAGGGCGTTAAGTCTGGGTGTCAGTTTCTTTTTAATGTTTGTGGTGTGCTGTTTGAATGTCATATGAGTATCATATGTTACTCCTAGGATTTTGGGTGTGTGTGTATGTGTTAGGGGTGTGTTGTTTATGGCGAGTTGAGGGATGTATTCGTGTTCTCCTGTCCAACTTGTGAGCAGGGTTGCGGTGGATTTGGCTGGGGCTAGATTAAGTCTGTTTGTAGTGCACCAGCCATGTAGTGTGTTGAGATAGGGTTGAAGGAGATCTGTTGCTCTTTTTGGGTCATGGTGTGTGCATGTGAGTGTTATGTCATCTGCATAGGAGGCTAAGTTTATTTGGGGCGTATTGGGTGTAGTTATATCGTGCATGTACAGATTGAAGAGTGCGGGCGATAGGACGGATCCTTGTGGGACTCCGTTTGGAAAGTTTCTGATTTTAGATGACTGACCGGCAAAAGATACGTGTGCACATCTGCCTGCTAGGAAGTTGGCCAGCCACCTTTTTGTGTTGTTGTGCATGTTTGTGTTGTAGATTTTGTTTGTTAGGTTGTGGCGGGGGATGGCATCGTAGGCTTTACTAATGTCGAGTGTGGCTAATAGTGATCTGTGTGGTGGTCTAGCTGAGTAGGCAGTATAAGGTACAGTAAGGCAGTAGGTGACCCAGTAGAATACGGCAGGTTGTAGACGTCAGAGGGTTAATCCAAAGGTTAAATCCAGTTGTCTTTTTGTAACATTCCCAACCCTTGCCCTTAATTTCACTTTTTCTCATCAGATGAAGTATTGAGGATAAGCCTTTACAATGGCACCTCGTATTTACATTCTACTTTTCCTATTTTTCTGAAGCGTGTAGAGAGGGGAGAAAGGGTGTTGGAGAGAGAGGAAGCTGTTGGAGTGGCTTTTATATGAGTGTTTAGTCTGTATACGTCGTCAGGATGTTCCCTGACTGGGTGCGATTATGTGAAACATGCTAGGACGTACTACCACACCCACTAAATGTCCGCCGTGGCAGGGATTCGATCCCGGGTCTTGCAGATTCACACGTGAGCGTGCTCTCCACTCGACCACCACGGCTCTATTATCATTATCATTATTTTCACATATTTTCTCTCATAAAGCCCAGCATTAAATTTAGATTTTCTATCAGAACCCCAGTAACAATTTTTGTTTCCCTCCCCCCAACACTTTCACTTTTTACTCTCGGTTTTCCATGGTTTCAAGGGCTTCATGAAAACCCTCAAAGTCCCCTGGAATGTCCTCCACCGGATCATCATCCAACCCATCAATAATTTCAGCAGGGTCATCATTTTCATCACTTTCATTTGCTGCCTCGATTGGTGGTCGTGGACGGTTGCGGAGAAAGTCTGTGATTAATGCTTGTCTCCTCTCATTGATTCGCTTGTTGAAAGTGTCCTGATGAAACTTGAAAGCTTGATCAATGGTTTGGCTGATTTGATGAATTCTCTCTGGATCAGTTTCATTCTCTTGGAGGGAATCTTTCAGGGCATCGACTTGAGACAGAAGGAGTGAAAGTTTCTGTGTTGTGATAACACCTTGGGGTAATTCTTCATTCTCTTGACCTTCTGCTTCCTCCTCGTCTTCTTCCTCTTGATTCATGGCTTGGTCCACAACATTATCAACTGTAACCGGTCCCTTATTGGTCAATTCGTCCATATCTTCCACTTGCACATCTCCAAATCCAGGGGCTGGCACACGTCTAGCAGCTTCGACTGCGAGCTGGCGAGTGGCTGCGAGGGTCTGGCGGGCTGTGTCATCCCCATTAATCATCAGTTTTTCCAACCGTGGTGAATTGTTCCCTCATTAACTTCCTCCCATGCATCAATAAGAGTCTCTGTTGCTTGCCTAATGTTGACATTTTTCCAAAACTGACGCACAGTGATTTTCTCTGGCGGTTCTGCTGCTGGTTCTGCTGGCGGTTCTGCTGGCGGTTCTGGTGAATCGGGAAAGACTTCTCTCTCAATTTGTCGCATTTCCTCGCCGGTATCAGTTGCTCTCTCAAGCATAGCAAAGGTGCGCCGGAAATAATGCAGCTTTGTCACCTGAATGATCTGATCGAGCGGTTGTAGAAAGGAAGTGGTATTTGGGGGAAGAAAAAGGACTTTGATGGCGGGGTGACGTGATTCTAACAGGCATGGGTGGCTGGGGGCGTTGTCCATGAGCAGGATAATTTTGAAGGACAGGTTCTTGGACCGGCAAAAATTTCTGGCATCGGGGACAAAGTTATTGTCGAACCATGCAGTGTTAACAGTGGACGTCATGCAGCCCTTTGAATTATGAGCCCAGTAGACACCTAGGCGAGTCATGTCAACATTCTTGAATGCCCTTGGCCTCTTAAAACGGTGAATAATTAAGGGTTTCATTTTACAGGAACCATCAGAGTTAGTTGTGAGTAGGACGGAGAACCTATCTTTGGCCTGTTTTTCCTCGGCAGCCAAAAAAGTTGAGGTTGGTGATTTACGCCAATACAGAGCTGTCTTGTCACAATTAAAGATCTGGGCAGGAACATACCCACCATCCTCAATAACCTTCTTTATCATTGCTGGGTACTCCTTAGCTGCAACGTTGTCGGCAGATGCTATTTCACCCTGCACTTTCACATGTCTTATTTTGAACCTCTTCTTGAACCTTGTGAGCCAACCACTCGATGCTTTGAAGGGGGGTGGATTAGGGATTTGTTTTCGTTGTGCCACTAATTTATACACATCCTGAGCTTTTGCTATAATTGTGGGACCATTAATAAATTCACTGTCCTTTCCCTTACAACGAATGTACTCATCTAAATACTTTTCAGTCAGCACAATCAATATACTCCGACACACTTTCATGTCATCAGCAACTCCTCCTTGCTGAGATACATCCTTTAGCAGAGCTTTTATTTTCTCTTTCTGTGATCTAATGGATCTAACAGTAGACTCATTCACGCCAAAGTCCCTGGCAACATCACAAAGTTTATCACCTCTTGCCAACCATTGTATTACCTCCCCTTTCTTGGTGAGCGGCATGACAACCTTCTTCCTCCAGCCGCCAGGCCCTAGAGGGCGTGGTGGGGCAATGCGAGGCATAATAATGGTCCGTGGCAGGGATAATAGGCACAAAAAAACACACACAATGGGGGTTCGCCCGGAACTGTTGTTGTGGAGCGCGGGAACCTGGTGGGGAGGGCGGAAGGGGACTGACGTCACGCAAGATGGCCGCCCACAATAACAACAGCACGAAGCGCACCGACCGATGCGGGAGATTCAATATGTTCAGGTGCGCGAGTAATTGAATTTTTGTCGCGGATAACGATCTTCGGAAATTTAGGGGTGTCCGTGGATAAGCGGCATCGCGAATGTATGGAGCGCGGATACAGGGAATCCACTGTATATTACTATATCATGCTACCTATCTGTAGCTGTCTTACTATAGATATTGCATTAGTTGTACCCCTTCCTGTTGGAAGATCTCATCTGTCTGATTTTATGTACTGTACAGTATAGTTATTAGGTATTTGTTGGGTTATTTATTGCTGTGTATGATTTTATTGATTGTTCTGTGAATTATTTTAATGATTGTTTTTGGTCTGATTTCTTGTTGAGCTATGTGTTTTTTTTGTTTTTTTTTTGTGTTTTTTTAGAATCATAATAATGTACAGTACCGGTATTGTAAGGTGGGTGTTATTTTTGTGTTCACTCCATATCTCCCATTTGACCTGGGCTCTGGGCTCTGTTTTATAGGAGAATCGGCTAGTGGGGTCTTCACTGATACGACTACTGGCCACTGATGCAGATGCAGATCCTAACGGAGCCCCCTTCACCTGGGAGCTGATCAACCCGACCCCCGGCACCCCAACCTTCACCCTGGCCCAGGATGGCTCACTCAGGCTGGCCACTACTAAGCTGGATCATAGGGTAAAGGACTAAGCAAGGGGTCACACAGTTCTCCTGAATACAGATCATATAAATATCTTTATCAAGTCATACAGCACACAGGCTTTTAAATTATAATACATAATTACCTGGAAGGTTTAATATTACCGTAAGTCACTTATCCTCTTGACTACATGAGGTCATATTTTATTTTGATAACTGTGCCTGGAGATGGCTGGAAAAAAGTAATAAATGTTGCTATGATAGAATTTACTTAAATTCATTGAGGGAACTGCAGATAGCTGATTGTGGGCAGCATCATATGCTGTGGATGCTGGAAGAAGGTAAGATAGGATTTAGAAGCCAAGTTGTTTTACCATACCAATTCATAAAATCATGATAGAATATCACCTATAATGATTATAGTAGTTATATACAGTAATAACATACCTGACTGTGTAATTGTCTCAAACATTACTTATCTGAGTACAGTAATTTGTTATACTATAGGGCCTACCCTATACTGTAATACAGTATGACCAATCTGCCTTTGATCATACTGCAGTACAGCCATATCCCAGCCTGTCTAAAGTAGTAATTCATATTTAATTTCAACAGATCCAAGACAGGTACACGGTCCAGGTGCGAATTTGGGACAGTGGATCCCCCCCGATGCACGCCGACACTCAGGTGATAGTGAGAGTGGTGGAGGAATCTCGCTACCCTCCCACACTCTTCCCTCTCAGCACCCTGGTTATCAGTTACCGCAAGGCCTTCCCCGGTGGCATTATTGGGCGCATCACGGCACTTGACCAAGACCCCTATGACACCCTCCAGTATTCCATTGAGCCCTATCCTAGACAAGTTGCATCCATAAAGTACTTTGATGTAGATAGCCAAGATGGTACTCTGGTGGCTTTGATGCCCTTGGATGCCGGGAATTATAGTGTGAATGTGAGCGTGTCTGACGGTAGATATCATCGTGTTGTTGAGGCCAATGTTCAAGTTTCTGTCATCACCAGCGAGATGGTTGATAACTCGGTTATCGTTCGGATTGGGCCGCTTTCCTCCGACGACTTTCTCACCAGGTACAGAAAGATTTTCATTCAGGCGGTGGCAGCAGAACTTGGTGTTGACAGCACGGCAGTCAATTTTGTTAGCCTTCAACCATCACTTTTACATTCAGAGTCCATGGAAAATATTGAATACAAGCTACGTCGATCTAGAAGAAACATTCAAAGGAGTTTGGATCTGTTGTTTGTTGTAAAGAAACCTGATGGATCATTTATTTCCAGAAAGGATCTGTTGAAACAAATGAAAGCTAAACAAGAAGAAATACAGGAACGCCTGGGACTGCCTTTGCTAGCCGTGATGAATTCTATGTGTACAGTTGAAGACAATTGTTCCGGCCATGGAGGCTGTGTAGACGTTGTTGACATAAATGATGATGTTGCAGTGCCTTTTAATACTCAGCTGTCCAGTTTAGTTGCTCCAAGGTTTACCCAAAAGGCTGGGTGTTCATGTGACCAGGGATACGGTGGTAATGATTGTAACACACTGATAAATGCCTGTGGACACCGGCCCTGTGCTGAGTATGAAGAGTGTCGTCCCACTGATAAAAGCAGTCGTGGGTACACCTGCCAATGCCCCAAAGGTCGTGCAGGGCCATCATGCCTGGTAGACCTCACACAGTGTCGCCATCCTTCATGCCATTATCCACTAAGACCTTTTTCTTTCACTGGCAAGAGCTACGCCCAGTACAGTATAGCTCGGCAAGCAGAAAGCAGCTCTATAGTGCTAAGTACATTTTTAAGGACCAAAAATCCCGTTGGCACTCTGGTTTATGCTGGCGGAGATGTAGATTACAGCATTTTGGAAATTGTTGGAGGTCATGTGCAGTACCGCTGGGACTGTGGTAGTGGGGAAGGTTTGGTTAGAGTCTCAACTGTTAAAGTCAATAATGACCAGTGGCATTTTATTAACCTCACTCGGGAAGGAACAATTTCCACATTGAGCGTCAATGGTGAGGTAAGTTCAGGTGCTGCTCCGGGAGCCAATGATGTTCTCAATATGAACTCGGACTTTATATACTTGGGTGCCAGAATGAATTCCGATAAAATTTCAGGCATGTCTTCATTCTCACACACTAGCCTAGGATTCATTGGTTGCCTTGACCAGGTTACCATTGGTGGTTCGGAACTACCAGTTGCCATGACAGGGTCCGAGTCAGGTGGTGCTATACTCAAACGCTTGGCTAATGTTGAACTGCAGTGTCCGAGTCTTTTGCCTGCAGTGGGTGTGTGTAGCTCTTACCCTTGTCTTAATGGAGGCACTTGTAGCGACAGTGAAAAATCCTATAACTGCACTTGTCCGCCGCGATTTACTGGTACACATTGCCAAGTGGATACAGCCCCTTGCTCCTCCTCACCATGCCTTAACGGGGGAAAGTGTATCGTTGTTGGTCACACATACAAATGTCAATGTCCGTCAAAATTAAGTGGTAAACGATGTGAATATGGTGTTTATTGCAACCCTAACCCATGTGAAAATGGGGGTCGATGTGAGGAGGGAGCTGAGGGCCCCATGTGTAAATGTCAACACTTCACCGGTGCCATGTGTCAGTTAGATATAGATGAGTGTACCAGAAACCCATGTCAGAACAGTGGGACTTGCCTTAATTTCTTTGGTGGCTTCAAGTGCATCTGTTCTTCCAACGTCACCGGAGAGTATTGCACCGAAGCTATTCTAACACCTTTCGAACCCTCCACGGCACTCAATCTAACCATGGAGGAACTACTATGCGTTCTAGCGGTGTTCTTTGGCTTTGTGGTGGCGGCGATTTTGGTGGCAGCTTGGCAGAGGCGGCGCTGCAGAACAAAGCGCCATCACCAGAACAACACCATCAATCTCACCGACTACCACGTCAAGAACGACCTCAAGGCCAATGACGCACACAAGAGGAACTCCAAAATCTGCAACGTGGAAGCGGATCAGGTAATATCATTAGCTAGATTTGTTGTGTGTTTTTCATGTAATGTAAACACTATAGTTACTACTGCATTAATATTGCCACCTGCCTTATAAAGCACAAGGTTCTTCCTATTCTTAGTAAGAATATAAAATGTTGACAAGTATACATTAAGCTTCATGAATTGACATGTTCACATGGAGGAATAGACTGACGAATGAGGAAGTATGAGAGAGGTGTGGTGTGGATGTAGATATGGTAGAAAGTGTGAAAAGGAACACCTTGAGACGGTTCGGCCATGTGGAACGTATGGGAAGCGAGAGAATGACTAAGAGAATGTACGAGAGTGAGATGGAATGACAGAGAGGGAGAGGTAGACCGAGTGAGAGGCGGAAGGATTGAGTTAAGAAGTATCTGAGTGAAGGAGGTGCTGGATGGGAGGAGGGGCGTCGACTGACTGGGGACAGAGATGCATGGGGCCCTTTTGTTCGTGGCCACCCCTTTGCGAATCACGGCATCCGGCAATAAATAGATAGTTAGATAGATAGTATACAATACAAATAATGCCTTCATATTGAGGGAGTTGAGTGTCAGATTCACAAGACAGCTTTTTATAGCATGTCTTGATAGGCAACTTTATTCTGGCAACATTCTTGAGTACTTATGGGCATTGTCTACAGATAGCTACAATGAAACAGAAATTGGCATCATGTGAATGAAAGGGTTCATAAATTCATGAAGCCTAATGAAATCAATCCAAGAAGTGAACGTAGACTTCTTGTTGCCACTGTCAAAGTCTGTGGCAAAACTAAGGGTCCTCCCCAGCATAATATTTCCTGGTGGCAGAATGATGAGGTTGAAAATGCAATAAAGGAGAAAAGAAGATGTTTCAAGCATGGAAGAAAGAAGGCAGCAAGGAGAAATAATCGGCAGCTAAGCGAACTGTCAAAAAAGAGATATACAAGGCAAAGAAAACTATACAGGACTTGATTGTTGTTGTAATCGTTCCTTAGGCTTCCTGGCCGAACAGCCCCAAGTCCCTAAGGAAGGCTATGGCCACAATCAGGCTTTCGCACTGGGCTCTCAAGGAGTGTAGACTAATGTTGGACTTGGTTATTGACCAAATGTGTAGCACAGAAAATCCCAATGGGATGTTCAACTTAGCTAGACAAGCTAAGGATGACAGTACAGTAGAGATGTTGTAGGAGAGCAGTGTGTCAGAAATGATAATGGGGATATTGTTTATGCTAAGGAAGAAATCAGAGATGCTTGTAAGGTACACTACGAACGATTACTCAATGTGGAGTTTGAGTCGTTTTTTTTTTTTTTTTTTTTATTTATTTATTTATTTATTTATTTATTTATTTATGTGTGGAGATTGAGCAGAGCGAGTTCTTTGGCCTGAATGTTGGGTTGAAACAAGGGTGTGTGATGTCCCCGTGGTAGTTTACTGTATAAATGGATGGAGTCATGAAAGAAATACAAGGAAGAGTAGTGGATGTTGGTGTATCGCTGATGAGGGAGGGAAATGAGTGGAAGCTACCTGTACTGCTGTTTGCTGATGATACAGTTCTGATGAGTGATAATGAATGGGAGTTGCAGGGTCTGGAATATGTGTTTGGAACAGTGTGCGAAAAACGGAATCTGAAGGTAATTGCGGGGAAGAGCAAGGAAAGGGGTGAAGCCACAGAGTGTGAGGTGAAGTGGAACGGTCAGGCTATGGAGATTGTCAGCTCATTTAAGTATCTGGGCAGTGTGTTGAGTAAAGATGGGACTATGGATGAAGAAGTGCGGGAGAGGGTGCAACAAGGGAAGAGGGTTGTAGGAATGCTGAAAGCAGTAACAAGAAATAGGGTGGTCAGTATGGAAGTGAAGAAGTCCTTGCATGACAGTGTGGTAATCCCGACATATATACATACATACATACATACATAAAATTTTAAGACTGAGTGTTCCACACATAAGTGCAGTTTCAGTCTCTTGTCCTAATGGCGGCGTTCCAGGCAACCCTGTTAAGGGCTGCTTCACTTGTCAAGTTCTTGGATTTGAGATCGGCGCGTATAGTCCGATCCCAGGTCTTCCTCGGTCCACCCCTTGGTGCAGCTCCCTCCACAATCACAGACCTGCATTTTTTCACCCAATTGTGTTCATCCATTCTCTCCACATGTCCATACCATCCCAGTCTACTTGTACGCATCACCTCGCTAATACTCTTTATACCCAAACGTCTCCTCAGCTCAACATTTGTTATTCTATCCTGTAGCCTGGCCCCACACATCCATCTCACCATTCTCATCTCATTACGCTCCATTCTGTTGACATCCTCTACTTTAACGGCCCATGTTTATGAGGCATACGTCATTGCACTTCTAACACATGAGGCATACACCTTTCCCTTCAGGGGGAGAGGCATTCTTTTCATGGTCAGGATTGGCATCAATTCTCTGAACTTCCCCCAGCCACACCTAATTCTAGCAACAGTGGCAGCCTCGGCCCCACCACCGGCAGAGATGGTATCTCCTAGGTAACAAAACTTGTTCACCAGCTCCAAAGACTCATTTCCAAAATTCACAGCCACAGGATCATCACTTAACACAAGCTCGCCTTTGCACACTACGCACTCAAATTTCTCTATTTCTGACTTATCCTTCGGCAGGGGCCCCTTTATTCTACTACAGCGCTTACTCCCATGGTGTACCCAACATCGACAGATGCTACATTGAATTGAGTTAACGCCCACTCCCTTTCCACACACTGCACATGGGTATGCACCGCTCTTTTCCACATTGCCTCGTCTCAAACTGCAATGCATAACCTTGGTTTTGTTAATATTGACTCTTAAACCCTTGCTCGCCATGCCCTCTCTCCACTTTCTGAATTTGGCCTCAGCATCCTGCATACTGTCAGCTATTAGGACTAAATCGTCTGCATAAAACAGTTCCAACGGGAGTCCGCCTCTAAAAACTCTAGACAGCGCCTCCAAGACCATAATAAAGAGGAGGGGGCTTAACACTGAACCCTGATGGACTCCAACACGGACTGCGAACTCATCACTCAGTACACCCTTCACCCTCACCGAACTTCGCGAATCCTCATACATCTTCATTATCACACGCACCAGCCACTCTTCCACACCAAGTTTCCTCATAGCCCACTGTACAACATCTCTAGGTACCCTATCAAAGGCCTTCTCCAGGTCCACAAACACAAAGTAAAGATCCCTGCCTTTTAGTAGGTATCTTTCCTGTATCTGCCTGACTATGAAGATAGCATCGGTTGTACCACGTCCTGGCATAAAACCAAACTGCATATCATCAATAGAGATGCTTTGCCTGATTAAACCCTCAAGGACTCTCTCACAGACCTTCATGATTTGATCAAGCATTTTCAGGCCCCTATAATTTCCTCTATCTAGCGCATCCCCTTTTCCTTTGTATATATTTACTATTACACTTTTGAGCCAATCCTCTGGGATTTTCTCATCTTTAATAATGGTGTTTATCAACTCAGTGACTAAGTTTACACCAATCTCCCCTGAGGCTTTTATCATCTCAGCGACAATGTCGGAGCAACCTGGAGCTTTACCGTCCTTCATTTTATTGATTGCGTCGCTCACTACAGCTGGTGCTATCAAAGGAGGGGGCCCAGATATTGGTTTTTCGATACTAAGCTGTTCCTTATCCCATTCAAACTCTACATTTAGCAATCGTTCATAGTGTACCTTCCATGCTTCTCTGATTTCATTTTCTGCATACACAATCTTCCCATTATCATCTCTAACACACTGTTCACCTATAATATCCCTACTGTCATTTTAACTCACCTAGCTAGGTTGAAGATCCCACTGACACTGACTTATGGAAGTGAAGCATGGATGTTGGAGAAGAGACTCAGACCAAGAGTGAGAGGGGTGGAAATGAGTTGCTTGAGAAGTGCGTGTGGAGTTACATGGAGGGATAGACAGACGAATGAGGAAGTAAGAAGGAGGTGTGGTGAAGTTGAACGGTCAGGCTATCGAGATTGTCAGCTCATTTAAGTATCTGGGCAGTGTGTTGAGTAAAGATGGGACTATGGATGAAGAAGTGCGGGAGAGGGTGCAACAGGGGAAGAGGGTTGTAGAAATGCTGAAAGCAGTAATAAGAAATAGGGTGGTCAGTATGGAAATGAAGAAGTCCTTGCATGACAGTGTGGTAATCCCGACACTGACTTACGGAAGCGAAGCATGGACGTTGGAGAAGAGACTCAGACCAAAAGTGAGAGGGGTGGAAATGAGTTACTTGAGAAGTGCGTGCAGAGTTACATGGAGGGATAGACAGACTAATGAGGAAGTAAGAAGGCGGTGTGGTGTGGAGGTAGATGTGCTGGAAAGTGTGAAAAGGAACACCTTGAGATAGTTCGGCCATATGGAACGTATGGGAAGCGAGAGAATGACTAAGAGGGTGTACGAGAGCGAGGTGGAAGGACAGAGAGGGAGAGTAAACCGAAAGAGAGGTGGAAGGATGGAGTGAGGAAGTATATGGATGAAGGCGGTGGTGGTTGGGAGGAGGGGCGTCGACTGGGTGGGGACAGAGATGCATGGGGGCGGTTAGTTCGTGGCCACCCCTTTGGGGATCACGGCGTCAGGCAATAGATAGATAGATTTTATTGATTTTTGTTTTTTTGTTTTTTTTTGCCGGATGCCGTAATTTCCGAGAAGGGCTGGCCATGAACATTAGGGCCCGAATTCAGAACAGTGGTTTAAACCTCTGCACTGGTTTAAACCTGAGATTGAAATTCAATCCAGGACTATCAGTATTCAGAATGAAATCCTGAGCCGCTTATCCAGTCAATCCGCGGATTACTCGATCCGAGGTTTAAACCTGCGGGAGGGTAGGTTTGACTCTAGATCGAAGTTATAAAAAACTTAAATTACTCATGATAGCTTAGACTAATCCATAAGGAACCCATCATATAAAATAACAAAGATTGGCACTGATTAGTTGCAGTCTTTGGAGGCATTCTAAGCAAGTATTATATACATAAGTAATGACAATTATTATTATTATTATTATATTATTATTATTATTATAGAAGCTGTCTAAGCCTCCCAACAGGGTGCAGATACACCTATAAAAGATGAATCCCCACAAAATACACGTAAGTACTGGAGAGAGACTAAGACAACTAAGAAAAAAGAAAAGGGCTACAGTAGTTAGAGAGCCCAGAAGAAAAGATCAGTTTGTCAATTAAAACACCATTCTAAAAAGAATAAAAGCAAATCATGATTAAAAATTTTGTTTACTGCTGTAATAAAACATTAACTCTGGACTTAAAAGCTGAGATATGGGTTGACTGTACAACCTCGTTTGGCAAATGATTCCAAAAGGGAATCATTGAAGGCATAAAACACCGAGAAAACTGAGATGTAGAAACATTAATTGGAGTCATGGCAAGGTCATTAAGACTCCTCGCAAATCTTGTTACGCGAATTGGAATAAAAGGTTCTGGTAAAACACTATGCAATGGATGCTGAGTATTGTTAAATATTTTAAATAAAAGACTAAGGGCACCAACCCGACGCCGATGATGAAGATCAAGAGATAGAGCAGGGAGAATAAATTTAATAGAATTAAGAGCTTTATCAAGCAATTTCAAATGACAGTCAGCAGCCGAGTTCCAAACAGGAGAGCAATACTCAAGTGTAAGAATGCAGCTCAGACAGTCAATCCGAGGTTTAAACCAGCAGGAGGATTGACAGACGATCGATCGAAGGCTTCTACTCGCCAATAAATTATCATATTATTATTTCCAACTAACACAAACTGACATTAAACCGATTCCATTATATTGTAAAAAACGGCAACCGCTTTTACATTTTACATTGGTGGCAGAAAAGTGGGCAGATTGTGTTATAGAAGTAAAAAGGTTTAATGAAAGACTAATTTTACTAAGAATGAAAGTCGGGGCGAGAGTCATAGATGTTATATCAGCATATGCTCCCCAAGCAGGCTTAGTTAGAGATGTCAAAGAACGGTTCTGGAATGAATTACTAGGGGTGGTTGTCGGATGCAAGGAAGGGGAGGTAGTAATTGTGGGAGGGGACTTGAATGGACATGTAGGGGCAGGTGCCGACGGATATGAGGGCGTGCACAGAGGACAGGGTTATGGCCGTAGGAACCTGGGAGGCGAATACATACTGGAGCACTGTACACACCACAGGGATGGTGGTGTGTAATACTATGTTTAGGAAGAGGATGAGCCATCTGATAACATATGAATCAGGTGGCTCCAGTAGCCAGATAGACTACTTCCTTATCAGCAAATCTGACAGGAAGTGGGTTATAGACGTTAAGATCATACCAGGTGAAGAATGCATCCCCCAACACAAGCTACTAGTATGTGATATGTGCCTAGGTAGAGTTCCTGTTAGAAAGAAAGTCCATTTGCCAAAAAGGAAAGTATGGTTGTTGGAAGAAGAGGAGTACAGAGACAGATTCCACAACGAAATGATGGGAATCGAAAGGAGAATGGGCGTTAGGCCAGATGTTGATAGCAAATGGAACTTTATAGAGCGCATCCTCCTCGATACCACAGACAAAGTCTGTGGCAAAACAAAGGGGCCACCTAGACATAAGTTCTCCTGGTGGTGGAACAATGATGTCGAAGCGGAAGTCAGAGAGAAGAAGAGATGTTTCAAAGTATGGAAGGAAGGTGGCAGCAAGGAAGAATACCTGTCCGCCAAACGAAATGCTAGAAGAGAGGTCTACAGGGCAAAGAAAACCATACAGGATAGCGTAATAGAACAAGTTTGCAGCACTAATAATACCAATGGAGTTTATAAATTAGCCAAGAATGTAAGGGACAGTAGCCAGGACATCGTGGGTGTAAGATGCATAAATAATGACAGTGGCACGACTGTTTACACAGAAAAAGAAATCAGAGAGGCATGGAAGGAGCATTATGAAAGACTGCTTAATGTGGAGTTTGAATGGAACAGGGAACAGCTCAGCACTGTAGTCCCAGTACAAGGCTTTGATAGGGTACGACGTCGTTAAAAGTGCTATAGGAAAAATGAAGTCAGGAAAAGCCGCTGGGAGCTCCGGCATTGTCGCTGAGATGCTAAAAGCAGCTGGAGATACTGGGGTAAAATTAGTCACAGAGTTGATTAATGCTATCATAAAGGAGGAAAGAATTCCCTATGCTTGGCAGGAAAGTGTTATAGTAAACATATATAAAGGCAAGGGTGACTCCTTAGACAGGGGAAATTATCGGGGTTTTAAAATACTCGATCAAGTCATGAAAGTCAGCGAAAGGGTCTTTGAATGCATAATCAGGGAAAGTGTTGCTATCAGCGACATGCAGTTTGGATTTATGCCGGGATGTGGCACAACTGATGCTATCTTCACTCTTAGGCAAATGCAAGAGAGGTACCTAGAGAAAAACAGGGAGTTATACCTAGTTTTTGTAGATCTGGAGAAGGCCTTCGACCGGGTGCCCAGGGAGGTAGTGCAGTGGGCTATGAGAAAACTTGGAGTAGAAGAGTGGTTGGTGCGTGTGATAATGAGAATGTATGAGGGGTCACGGGCAGCAGTTAGAGTAAACGGGGGCCTGAGTGAAGAATTCCCAGTGAAAGTTTGAGTTCACCAAGGCTCAGTTCTGAGCCCATTACTGTTTGTTTTAGTCTTGGAGGCTCTGTCAAGGGAATTTAGGACAGGACTCCCATGGGAGATGTTATATGCAGATGATCTAGTTCTTATCGCAGATAGTGCGCAGGAAGCAGAGGCGAAGTTCAAAAGATGGAGGGAAGGTATGGCAAATATGGGTCTAAGAGTTAACATAGATAAAACAAAGGTCATGATTAGTGGAGTAGGGCATGGAGCTATGGAAAGAAGCGGCGACTATCCATGCGCAGTATGTGGGAAGGGGGTGGGATGTAATTCAATTCAATGTTGTGTCTGTAGTGACTGGGTACACAAGAGATGTAGTGGAGCTAGAGGACCTTTGACAAGAATCATAGACTTTGAATGTGCAGTGTGCAAGGGAGATCTTGTATTAAATGACCCGCCTGTCAGTGTTGATTACGACAGTGTAACGCTGGAGTGTGTGAAAAAGTTCTGTTACCTGGGCGATACAGTTTCCGCTGGAGGTGGCGCTGAAGCTAGCTCCATTGCTAGAGTCAGAAGTGGCTGGGGAAAGTTTAGAGAGCTGTTGCCACTCCATGAGAGGGCTCCCACCCCACCTTAACCCTTCTTTAGCGGCCTATGCGGTTTATTTATATGTACCGCCCAGCGGGGTGTTTTTAGCCAAAATAGGGCTGTTTATGTGATCATTTTCATGCCTAAATAAGACCCAGAACGTAAAACAAGTATCTATCCCTGAAAGGGCATAAACAGAGCTTTCGAATGACACCATAACGATCCTTTTATGATGGCTAGTTTTCTTGCAATAACCGTGCAACGCGAGTGCAAAAAGCATGTAATTAGCCACTTTCCCGATACAATTCCGTATATAGCGAGTGAGAGAGGTAGGAGGGAGGTGAGATTCGTGTCAGTAGGTTCGCCGCGGTGGTCTGGAGCAGTCATACACTCGCTACTCTCCTGCCACCACTTGTCTCTCTCTCTCAGCAACATTACGTGCTGAAATTGCCACTCGAGTTATGTCGAGCGCCGCCACATAGTCCAGCTTTATTTAACTCGACTTATGTGGTGAGCCGCTTTTTAAGGGTTAAAGGGAAGGTGTATACCTCGTGTGTTAGGAGCGCGATGACCTATGCCTCTGAGACGTGGCCGGTTAAAGCGGAGGATGTCAATAGAATGGAACGGAATGAGAAGAGAATGTTGAGATGGATGTGTGGGGTTAATCTTAGGGACACGGTATCGAGTGAGGAATTGAGAAGGCGTCTGGGCATTAGGAGTATCAGTGAAGTGATGCCAAGCCGACTTGGTTGGTTTGGACATGTGGAGAGAATGGATGATCAGAACTGGGTGAAGAAATGCCGGACTGTGAACTTGGGGGGAGCTGCGCGTAGGGGTGGACCTAGAATGACGTGGGCTCGGGTACTCCGGTCCGATCTCAAAATAAAGAACTTGACAACACAGGCGGCCCTTAACAGGACCGCATGGAAAGCTGCCATTTAGGATGTGAGACTGTAACCACAGCTTCTGTGGACAAACGGTCTTTAAACTTGTATGTACTGTATGTATGTGTGTTGTATGTATTACGTTGGAAATGGTTGAAGCATAGCCTACTAATAATTATATAATAGGTGCCAAACGAACGAAGCACTGCCGTAGCCTAACCACTGATGTAGTTATTCGATAATACTGTAGTTGTTAATATCTTGATAACCTGAGATGCTTTCTAAGCTGAATAATACAAATATTATATTTAAATGTCCGCGAACATTTATTAGATACGATACACATGTATTAAGTTACCATAGAACCAATATTATTAGTCCATTACATGTTGCGCAGCAAATATAAATATTTACTGTATCCATGCACAATGTTAATCCTTTGAACGAATAAAAATACATAGCTTATAATATATAAGGAATCACAAGTGAAACATTATTTTCAAATGCATTTAACAAGTAGAAGAGTTATTTGAGACATGAGTTGTCTTTTTAATAGCCTAGTAGGTTGTAATGATGCTTAGTTTATATAACGAGTCACATTGGTTAGGCTACTGTTTTCGCCTACATAGTTAATGGTTACAACGTATTTCAGTTGAGCTATTTATACTATATATATTTGTCCATTTGACTGAGTATTAAAACCACTGAGCATGCGGTAGATGTAGTAACAAAGTATAAGTTTGGTATAAGGGGTGGAATAGAGTTGCCCGTAGGCACTATCTCACGTAGCCTATACTTCGTTCTCACTTCGAAATTGATTGGTCTTAATTCGGCCGCTTTAGCTTCCCGTCATGCTATTAGTATATCACAATCCCTATGATAAAGTTGAACATATATACAAACCATGGTAAGTATGACTATATTGCTCGCTATTACTTAAAACAAGCGACATGAATCTACGTAGCCTATGTCGGTAAAAGTGAAAGTCAGTGGAAGCAGCAGCACGCTCAGGATTGGCTAGTTTAGCAGTACCCTGATAATTGAATTATTATCTGTATTATTCCTTATTTATTCATTAAACTAGATATGTTTAAGCAATTTGAATGATTACTTAATAAATTACAGTGCTATCCAAATCTAAAGAGCTATTAAATATCACAGGATACACAACAATAATGTATATATCATAAAGTAAATACAAGCGAACTATTGAAAGGATAAACCCAAGAAGTAAGCGAGAGTGAAGGCTGACTGTTCTGGGCTCACGCGGCTTAGCCAATTACAGGCCGTGCTTTACGTATTACACATTTAAAATAGGCAGTGGCAGCATTAATACATATCATATAGATAAAATGGCTCATTCATGTGCTTATTGGCTGACTGCATTCCGTACGGCACTGTGATTGGCTGTTGTAAACCTTCGACTTAAACAGAGCTTTAAGCCGTGGATTACTGGATCTCGATCTCAATCCCGTGTTCTAAATACCGATAAACCTTTGTGTTCGATCCAGGATCGAGTAATCTCAATCCCGGGTTAAAACCTGCCCCGATATCCGAGGTTTAAACCACTGTTCTGAATTCGAGCCTAGGCGTTTGTCACGAATCGCTAGGTCAAGTTGCCCGGGCTTGACATCTACCAATTACATTTGACAGTGCAAGCTCGATCCACCGACCCTTTGATCAGCAGCCGACGCTCTACTGACTATGGTACGGCTCGGCATTGTCGCTAAGATGATAAAAGTCTAAGGTGACATAGGAGTAACACTGGTCACTTAGCTAATAAACTTCATTATTGGAGAGGAGAGAATCTCAGATGTCTGGCATAAAAGTGTACAGAATATAGGTTTGAGTCCCGAAGGGAAGAAGGAAAACCTAATATTTAGTAGTGGCCCCGGAATCATTGACGATGCGCCTTACTAAAGTATGGCCTATCTTTGAACTCAATGGCTCGCCGTTCAAACGACCCGCCTAGGAGAGTAAACATCAAGATTGCCAATCGTCGTGAGTGAAACGCTCTTAAATATTAGAAAACCACTCACGGACTCGTCCTTATGATGTGGTTACCACTACTAGATTTTTTTTTTTTTTTTTTTTTTTTTTAAAGCATGATCCAGCATAATGCGCTTCTCAGGCGTCTGTTGTTATTCTGCGAGTCACCCAGCTCTTATCTAGGCGCATATGTCCTTCACTGATATATCAAGACTTTCTATCAATACAGCAGATGAATGGGAAGGGGATGGCGGGAGGGCCGTAATCGTCAATAATTCCGGGGCCACTACTAAATATTAGGTTTAGCTTCTTCCCTTCGGGACTCAAACCTATAATTTATTAGTGGCCCCTCCATCATTGACGATGCGCCTGATGTCACAAGTCTGGAGGGGAGGACATTCATCAAGAATATCAGAACCACTAACAAATTACTAAGGTCAAGGCAAACCACACAAAATGAGATCAATGTTTAATAGAAAAAAGAAAAGGGGTACAGGCGGCGTTTATTAAGGGTTAGCCTGTAGCGTTGTAACCTTTACGTTTGATAGAACAGTAGGTTACCACACCCATACACTATACATTCTAACATATGATACATATAATCAATATTCTTTTGTATGCAAAAGTACTGATATAAAATATGAACATATGATTAAATAACCATTCATATAACAGGTACTCTATTATCAAAAATAGTTTGTACTATGTACTTACAAATATTATTAAAATTAATAAATACAAAATAAGTAATCTATTGCCAAAATTAAAGCACTAAAAATAAAAAAGTTTTCCTGACTAGACTGTCTTAAGTCCTAGGAACGGGTTATCACATAATCCTTATCTTAACATAACCAGTATATCACACAGGAGGCAGATAGGAGGTCTTAGCTAAGACACTCCCTCCCCTTTTTGTTTGTACAAGTAAAAATAGCTTAAAACTAGACTTTCTGCCTGAGAGCTATACATTGTAGATTAGGTTTCATGAGATTCACGAACAGGTACCGCGTGATTAACGTATGAGTAGAGGACCATAAGTTTGTCCGTTGCATGTCATCCAGAGAGTAATTCTTTAAAAATCGAAGTGAGCTGTCCATTTTCGAACATCGTTTCTTACAGTTTCTTACAGTAGATCCTCTGGAAAAAGGCAAACTATGCCTGTGTATCCAGCTCAGTACCAGTACTTGCACTGCTGCGGTCGTTCACGGTGTTGGCGGCGGCGGTAGCAGACGCAACATTTTTACTATTCTGTATTTTTGTTTTATAATCAAACTTCAAATCTTGTCTTCCCCATGCTTTATCAAGATTACTTTCAAACTCCCTTATTGATTCGGAATCGACTACATACTGGGGCAGTGCGTTCCACTCATTTACCACTCTATCACAAAATGAGTTCTTTGCGTTCTCAAGCCTATTTCTTTCTTTGTAAATTTTCTTAGAGTGTCCTCTCGTTCTTGTTCCCTCCCGCATCAAGAAGATACCTTCACACACATCCTCATCGTACTTTCCTGACACTATCTTAAAAGTCTCTATCATATCCCCTCTCTTTCTCCTATATGCCAGTGTCGGAAGCCCCAGTGTCCTCAACCTCTGCTCATAGCCCGCGTTCTTCAACGTTGGTACCAGCTTGCTAGCTCTCCTCTGCACTTTCTCCACTGCTTCTATATCCTTTACCATATATGGAGCCCACACCTGGTTCGCATATTCCAGGTGCGGCCTAACCAGCGCTGTATAGAGATTCCTGTAGATTTCTTCGTCAAGTGACACAAATGTCCTCCTTATCAGCCCTACAATTCTATTGGCTTTGTTTATCTTTTCTGCTAAATGTTCTGAGAAATTTAACTTATTGTCTATCACTACTCCTATATCCTTTTCTGCATTCACTTCCTCCATCGCTTCATACATACTGTATCCTACCTTGTCTATCTTGCTGGTCCCAATCCGCATATACTTGCATTTTTTTGGATGAAAAGGCATTAACCAATGCTCAGACCATCCCTTCATGCCCTCCACATCTCCTTGAAGCAAACCCATATCTTCCTTACTCCTCACTCTTCTATACAGCTTAGTGTCATCCGCATACAGGTATACCTCACTTCCATTAGTTATAACTTCAGGCAAGTCGTTGATAAATATAACGAACAGCAGTGGTCCCAACACAGATCCCTGAGGTACCCCACTTGTAATTTCTCCCCACCCCGAGCCTATTCCATTCACCAGTACCCTCTGTCTCCAATCTTTCAGGAAGGCTTCTATCCATTTCACATATTTCTCCCCTATATTATAGCTTCTAACTTTCTCTATTAACCTTTTATTTGGGACCTTATCGAAGGCCTTCATAAAATCGCAATATACCACGTCTATTACATCACCATCTTCTAGAATTTGCATCCAATCATCTACCACCTTAATTAGCTGTAGTACCGTCGACCTCCCCGGCAAGAATCCGAACTGTCTCCCACTGAAAAGTTGGTTTGACTTCATATGATCCATTATTCCTTCTCTAATTACCGTTTCCATTAGTTTACACACAACACTTGTCAAACTGACTGGTCTATAATTCCCTGGGTCATTTCTCTTTCCCTTCTTAAATATAGCTGTTATGTTCGCCTCTCTCCAGTCCATCGGGATTTGTCCTGTATTAAACGATACCTCAAATAACATTTTCAATGGCTCTACTAACATCTCCCCTCCTTCCTTTATGATTCTTGGGTGTATCCCATCCGGTCCCGGTGACTTACTTCTGTTCATTTTTTCTATAGCCCTTCTTATTCTAGCATGGGAAAACTGTATTAGTTCTAGTGCCGGTGCCTGTTTGATGGGAATAGTAGGCACTGCATCCTCCGACTCCACTGTTAGTACCCCCCCAAAGTATTTCCCCAGCACCTCTGCTTTCTCCTTATCAGTCTCCGCTCTACTCCCATCATTCAACCCCCCTACCAGCTCTGGGATCCCTACAATTCTTGTTAACTTTTCCTGAATGTACTTCCAGAATATTTTTGGATTATCCTTCACATTTCTAGCTATCTCTCTCTCCCTCTCCTTCACCCCCCTCCTTGTTTCCCACCTTATTTTATTGTTTATTTGTCTGCGTTCCAGATCCACTTCTTTAGCTTCTATACTAGACCCCCTGTTCTTTTTTAACAATTTTAATCTTTCCCACAATCGTTTCTTTCTTCTAATCAATATCCAAAGCTTTCTTTTCATTGGTAATTCTGGGTTAGTTCTTTTCCTCAATTTTGTTTTATCCTTATATTCCCTTACTGGTACACTTTTGGATACAGCATTCTCCAGTTTGACCCTAATTTTCCTCCACATTCCTTCAGCATCTTCACCGTTCAAGTATTCCCCCCAGTCAATGTCCAAACACCGTCTCAGCAGCTCATAATCTGCTCTATCATACATGTATATTTTTCTATTGCTTCTATTATCCCTCTCTGATTTAATGTTACAACTAAAGCTTATACAGGCATGGTCACTACGACCTATGGGGCTATCCACATTAACATGTTCCACTATATCCTCTTCATTGCTAAAAATCAAATCAAGTACACTCCCCTGCGTCCCATCTCTATATCTTGTCATCTCTACAATATGTTGCGTTAAAAAACAATCTCTCACTTTCTCTATAAACTTATTTTCCAGGCTACCCTGTCCCGCTGGAGTAGTACAATTTGCCCAGTTGATCCTTGGCAAATTGAAATCTCCAATCAAAATTTTATATTTGTTCTCTCTATTATCTATCTCCTCCATTGCTTTCAGTAGGTTATCATCCTCTCCCCTGCTATCGTGTGCCCGTCCAAGAGCACCCGGGTTACTCTCTCTGATAACCTCCACTAATAAAGCTGCCAACTGCCGCTTCTTGAGGCGTGTACCTGTCCGGGATACCCAGAGGGACCCGGCCTGAGCTGGTCGAGATTCCTGTATATATGTAATAAGCGATTTCACCGGACATAATAGGTGGTGCCGATCGCCGTTCTTGAGGGCTGGTACCTCAAATTCAGTAAACACGTGATTAGTGTGCTCGTTCTTAGCCATAAAATTAGGGGTAGGAGCTATATGGACACTCATATCATGCCTATAGAACCTAAGGGAAGATGGTTCAGAACTCCTCGCAGCCAACTCAGATACCCTGTTACCCGTGGCAAGGGCCATAAGAACAATACTTATTAGAGTGAAGCATGTTGAGAGCTAAATAAAGAGACCAGGTGGGCATGAATTGGCGTGGTGGGGGACGAAGCCGGAAGCATGCACGCATGAAACCCTTCTCCTCCGCCTCAGGTATGGAAAGGCCAGTTAAGTAAAAAAATTGTGTCCTAATAGCCGTGAGGTGATTTCTTAATGTGACAACTGACAATGAACGTCTTTCAAAAAGATAATTAAAATTGTTAAAAACTAAAGCCACTGAGGACTGCTGTTGGTCAGTTTCTATGATCCAGGTAGTAAAAGCCTTCCAATGTGATTGGTACTGTCTTTGTGTTGATGGAGTACAGTATACTGATTAATCAACTTGCGAGTCACGCTTTCCCCAAAAGGTGTTAACCACTTGGCCTTCTGAATGTCCACAAGGCAAAAGTCAGCGAGGCCTTGAGGTTTCCAATTGTGTCTAAATGGAAGTACGAGATCGGGAGCGACACCGGGTTCTCACACCACGTCTTCAATTGGTTGTACCACACTTGGGCCGGCCACAGAAGCACGATCATCGAGACCATGCCCCGATAATTCCGTAGTTTGTGAACTACTCTGCCCATTAAGGATGCGTCTGGAGGTGGAAACAGATAAATGGAGCTCCATTTGTTCCAGTCTACCAGAAAAGCGTCCGGTCCTCCCGTCGGAGTCTGTGAGGAGCTGAGGCAACTTGTGAGTCGCCTCTGACGCGAACAAGTCCACTTGTGGAAGGTATGGCTGTGCAATCATCTCTTGAAAGACGGTTTGCTTGAGAGACCATTCTACTTTACTAGGGTGCTCTGTCGCTGAGACAGAGCGTCTGCCCAGACATTTGCTACGCCGAAAAGATATGTTGCATGAAGATAAATCTCTAGCCTTGCAGCTAGCTGAAAGATCTTTTCCAACAACCCTTGTAACACTCGAGATCTCACTGACCCTTGCTTCTGAATGCATGTCACTGCAGTCAGATTGTCCATCCTGAAGGCTAAGGACTTTCCCGCCAAGGTTGAGCCGTGCTCCTTTAAGAAAAACAGAGGGACTAGTAACTCTTTGGCATTTATATGAAAGTGATTGTACCTGGACCATAGACACTGACCTTGATGGCCCAGGTTCGACTGATACCCCCATCCCAGGGTACAGTTGGTCAAAGTTCCAGCTGATCCACCCTCGCTCTGGGGCTCGCAGAATTATCTGGCAATACTGGTGTAGGAAGGAGGTGTGTCTTACAAAGATTGGGATTGGTAGATCTGATTTCAGCTATATAATTGTTAGAACATATACTAAACAAGGGAAAGTAAGCCTATCTCAAATAAATATGCATACATCGCTATTTATGATCCCGAACATTCACCCAAAGTTCGTAGATTTGCTTAAATATTCAAGTTTTTATATCCACTGATTGGCAACGCATATAAAACCTGCTGGCTGCCACAACATACTTTACTCGATTTTATAAGAATACATATTTCTGTTTTATTGGTGGCTGCTTAATGAAGGAGCATTTAGTCTTCACAACGTAAACATTACATAGTCTAATTTGCAGTAATATACAGGACAGACACAGGTAACACATTAATGACAAGTGGTATCTGTGTACGGCCACCCTCGTAAGGAGAGTAAGGCGTCCGGCAATAGATAGATAGATAGATCCCTGCACCATTACACCAGTATAGCCAGCTAATTCTGTGAGCCCCAGAGCGAGGGTGGGTCAGCTGGAACTTTGACCAACTGTACCTGACACGTCTGTGTCGATCCAGACCGTCGGAGGAGGAGTTGTCCATGTCAAAGAGGAGTGTAACACTTCTGGATTCGCCCAAGCCGCCAGCAGGTTGTGGATTAATTTTGGGATTCACCATAGTGTTTCCCTCCAAAATAAGCTTTTTCACCTTTAGACGACCCAACGGAACCGTCAATCTTATCCAGTTGAGTGACCCCACCAGAGACTCCCAAATTCTCCTTGTGGTGGTCAGAGAATGGAGAAACCGAAAGTTTCTTGCGAAACCTCTGCCGGTTGTCCGCACTCTGACTCAGAGAGAGTAACTCGGTGTCCCAGAGCAGACCCACCCACTGGATGGCCCTTGTGGGGTTCAAGTTGGACTTTGCCAAGTTCACTTTGAAGCCCAGGGCAGTGACATGAGACGTTACCTGATGTACATATTGAAGGCAAGCAATTTTGGAATTCGCTACTATTAACCAATCGTCTAGGTACCATAACACCATGATCCCTTGTTTGAGCAATGGTAGCAGAGCTAGCTGTCGGACTAACTTTGTGAAGATACGGGGTTCAAGATTTAGACCAAAGGGCATCCTTTGAAAAACAAACGTCTGATTCCCTTGGCGCAAGGCCAGGTACTTTTGAAAGCGTTTGTTTATAGGGACATGCCAGTAGGCATCTGTCAGATCTATGGAACACATCCAACCTTGCGGCGGCAGTGTCAGCCTGATCTGAGTCACAGTCAGCATCCTGAACGACTGATTGTGAATGTAAAGGTTCAAAGACAAGTCGATAACCGGTCTCATCTGAAGTGAACACTGTCCCTTTTTGGCACCAGGAATATTCGGAAAGGGAACACGGGCTGAATGGAAGAGATGGGGACAATGATCTGCTTGAGTGCCATCTCCCGGATGACTGATCCCACCTCTAATGAAACACGAGTGAATTCTTGGGGGATACGTAAGTGAGGTCGCCGGGACCATCTCCACGAGAGACCCTTGCGGACCACTGTCCTTGCCCATGTGTTGCGAGGCCATGCCCGGTAACAAGCCCGAAAGCTGCCAGTCACGAGACTGGTGTTGTCCGGCAGAGCTACTTTCGGTTCCGCCTCGCCATTTCGCGGAACTGGGAGTGAAAGAGCTTCGTGGTGTCTCAGTTTTTTGGTTAGGAGGATTTTGACTCTGACTGACTGGTAGGGGGACGAGAGGCTTTGCTATCATTGCTGCCTGACCTATTCTTGGACTGTCCCCTGAAATATCTCTCTCTACCTCTGGACTGACCGCGGCCTCTAGCTGTGACACTGGTTCCTGGGGTTTGGTGAGTCTTAGATGACTGCGGTGACTGAAACTGGGCACGAAATGGACCCTTAGAGAATTTGGGTTTAAATGTTGACTCACTCTTCGACTTGGAAGCAGTGGCACTGTTAGAGTCCAACAAACAATTTATGGTGCACCAAGCATCTGTGAAAGCAAGAGTTTTTGGTGAATTCATCAGACAAAATTAATCTTCTACCTATCTCCACTGGCAACTTCTTAACAAGAAACACCCTCAGATCTTGACGCACCCTCACGGCTTCAAGAATAGCTGTGCGGATGTCACCAAGGGACTGAATAAAGTTTTGAAGTAAGAGGCGCTTGGTGAGAGATAGAGCCTTATGAGTAATAGTATCAGTCACCGACTCAGTCGTTCTGGCTAATGAAGCCGCAAGCTGACAGCTGAGTTGGTACTGTGATAAAAACCTCCAGGCTTTCTGACTCATCTTATAATCTTTATCAATTTGCAGCTGGGTAGGAGAACAGAAAGGATCTACTATAGTTGGCATAACAAAAGCTTAGGAGCACTCAAAAAGTCAAACATGTTTTGCGGCACTCCTGTCGCCTGGCCTACTGGCATAGAGAACCAATGATTGTCCTCCGGCGGAAGTTGATGACTGCTTTTGTTCGTAATAGTGCTGGCAAACAGCTGGGCCTCTTGTCCCCACACAGCCCACGGCCCAGACTCCCCACCGTCAATGTGAATGACCGGAATACCTGAATCGTCCCTCTGCGGGGTAGTGATAAGTTCGGGGGTCATACCCTGCAAAATTTTAACATCATTCAAACCATCAGACTTTGACCAATCAAAGAAAAGTTTCACAGAGTATGCTGGAGGGAGAGCCGGGGACTGTGAGTAGACAAAGTACTCAGGACTATACAAACTCGGGATAGCTTTGATAACAACATCTAACACATCGCCGGCTTGGTTCTTGGCCCGTAGTTTCTTGGCCTCACTCATTTCGATAAACCAGTGGTCTGGCACAGGACTCTCACCTGCAACCGTCGGCTGCGCGACCTCAGGACGAGTGGGCTTTATGACTGTCCAGGAAGTATCAGGGCCATATAAGAGGGCCCTTCTTAGAAAGCACTGAACGATCAAGGCGAGGTGGAATAAAATCCGCAAAGATATTTAATTTTGAAGGTAAAAGAGAAGCGGCAACTGGCGTAGAATCCGCCGGATTGACAGTTACAGGGGGGGTTAGATTTAATATCAAGCTGAGGTAGAACTTGTACCCACCCTAGAGGTCGCACCGCCGGGGCTGCAGGTGTTGGCACCTTACTTTGTCTTTCTTCCTTCACTGACTTGAGAAAATCCAGCCAGTCCTGAAGCTGTTCATTAGGCACTACTATTCCACCTTGCTGGACAGATACTGACGCAGGGCGAGAAAGATCTGAGCCCTGCGTTCCAGATGGTGAAGGAGACTGCCGTTGGCCAGACGGGATCTCCTCCAGGTCTGCGAGGTATTGTTGCAGAGGTGTGACACCCGGTGCCCGGGCTGGGGGGGCTGGTAAGCCTCCGACCGAGACTCGCCAGCCCAGGCAGCAGTGTCATGTGTACTTGTTTGTGATACAGGAACACTGGGCAGAACTTCGTCGCCCAAGTAGAGATCAGGTATGGAGGAGGTTTCCGTAGGTTCAGCAATAGAATCTTCAAACTGCTCGGAGGTATGGGAGATGTCATCATCTTGTCTGCTAGAAGGGACACTGCTACCGCGATCTACCCCAAGTACCGGAATAACGGGAGGCCCTGGTAGTGCCACCCGTCGGGGGATCGTAAACTGAGGTGTAGGGCCTATAACACATGTTATCCGTGTCTTGAGAGAAATCCCGGCGGGAAGAAGAAGGTACATATTCCGGCATAGCTGAGGTCTGAGACTTCGAGGACTTCTTCGTGGACGACTGCTTCGAGGATTTCTTTGTGTCCTTAGACTTGTCATCGCCTTACGCTAGGCAGAAAGCGAAGCCAGGACGGTGTTTTTTTGCTGCTTGTAGCTGAAGAGGCGAGGAAGACCTGGGTTTCTCCAGACCTGGGTCGCCTGGAGGTCGAAGCAGACGAACCCGGCCCGTCTGAAGTCCTGGGTCTCTTGGAGAGGCGGGAGGGAGCATCGCAACTGCTAGAATCTTTCGTTACAGTCTGTTTCACTTTAGAACCACTGGCTACATATGAAGAAGGCACTGTCTTTAACAAATCGTCTAATAAGGGATGATCCAATTGAAGAGATTTATGGGCTATATTTTTACAGTACAGAACGAAAATGGATTTTATGGTCAATAAAATTGTCTTACATTTGCTGTCAGAGTGAGTGAGAAAGCCATTACGTAACACTGCGCACTGTGGACATGTTTTCGAGAGCCACTGACCCCCTGGACCTGTCCAGACAGGTCACACAACTCACGCACTGTTTGTGTTCAATGACAGAAAGGTTAGCACAATCAGGGCCAGTACAAAAGGTATACCCACTGAAATCCATCGCTCCCTCCCGCCGGGGGGTTGCAAATCCTCCTAGGCATTCCGGGTGGCTACCACACCTGAGGGTTGAAAAATTCAAGAATCAATGCTCATAGGGACATGCTAGGCTGGAAAAGCTAAATTAAAAATAAACGTTAAAGAGAAAAAAGAACTGAATTAACACTAGACAATCTTAGTTCCCCTTACGTTATAGTATCATACCAGATGTTACTCGAGTATTATGTATCATTCCAGATGTTACGTGAGTAATTACTTCTTACCAAAGTGACCAACACTGACCTAATCCCATCTAATCAAGAACTTGGTTCCCGGCGCCCAACGCTAATAGAATCCGGCGTCCCTCTATCCTGGCGACCAACACCAGAAATTAGCTACACAGTTTACTGAGATGTTCAAGATAGGAAGAGGTGAGTTCGTATTCGGCTCAGCCTATACCCAGCAGAAGTTGCTCCCCACTATTAAACCAGGTATGCGTTCTTAGTAGCCCCAAACTACGAACGTGTTCTGCTAGACCTTGAGGCGAAAATATCCTGTGGGCGACGGCCAAGCCGGGGACCCCAATAGACAAAGTGAAGTAAAATTTCGCCTCCCGAAAATTTACCACCGCCAGCAAAACTAGACAGAAATATTTCGACCTCTCTTGTGCCAAACAAAGACAACTCGAAATCAACATAGCTCAAAACAATTCCGGAAATATCCCGGCGGGGAAACCGCAGTGAAGTGACTAGAGGCACGTTGTCACAAGTCTCACTTAACAAATCCCGCTGGAAGGGCCCAACCTTCCTAGCCACTAGATTTTACAACGTGCACATATTATGGCATAGTTATACATTAATGAATCAATAATCAATAACACATCCTAGCCATGACTAAGAAACCTACAGGGACCAACTAGACAGGGGCATGTGGCAGAAGAACACTAAAAAAGCACAAACCTGAAGACCCGCGTAGCACTCCTACACCCATCACGTAGAAACAGGAACGTAGGCTGAAAAGCGTCATGAACAAGTGCCAAGCCCCTCACAAGTGAGACAACTTGAAACGCACATGTTCCTCTCGAAGAGAAGAAAATACCGCTTAATCCACCCGAATAGGTAGCCGAAAAGCGGGCCCCGGATCCTCTAAAAGAAGCCTCATGTCTATAAGAGCTAAAATAGAATAAACCTAGGGGAAAGAAAACACACACGCGGGAGCCTTGCCTTATCACAACAAGGACTCCTGACAAAACCTTGCCAAACACCCAGAGAACAGTCTCCTAAAGCGAGTGGGAAAAGGTGTACACAGCCTAACTAATCTATAAGCTACCCTGACCTCAGCATATAGCATGTACATATGAGAAAAGACTCACAAGTATGAGCAGGGCCGGATTTACATGTTATGGGGCCCTGGGCACTGGTGATATGCGGGGCCCCTGAGCAGGGGTGGGGGGCGAGCGAAGCGAGCCTTTGCAGCTGGGGGGTCTGGGGGGCCGCTGTAAGGCCCCCCCCCCTGAAAATTTATTTGAAAAATAAGCACTTTTAGGAGCATTTTGAGGGTTATGGAGAGTGAAATCCGGTAATTTAAAATATAAAGTTATACACATGTCTATCTATCTATCTATTGCCTGGCGCCGTGATCCCCGAAGAGGTGACCAATACACATGTAACTGTACCTAATTAGGCATCATAGGCATGGCAAGAGCAAAACATTGTGTAATTTGCGATAAAACATATATTTCAGAAATCAAAATGCACACAGTCACACACCCATTAAGACATTGACATTAGAGTATTGTAATGTAGAGCATAGTGTGCATATTTGTGAGTTATGTTACATAATAGCAATAATTTAATATATAACTAACGCAAATTACTGTTACGCGTTACCTAACTTAGGCTAACTACTATGTAACTGTACCAGTTGATATATGATATTATTTATATAGCCTCCTTTTACTCCAATATAAAATGTTATAGTCACAAATAACTTTGTGACTATATTTTATATTACAGCAATTCGTTGTTTAGGTTAATCTATTATTCAATGTATTGGCTTTCTAGTTACTAGGCTAAAATTAATTCATTATAGGTAGAAGGTAGGCCAAAAAACTTTGATCACTACAACCTCTATAAATCATAAAGAACTAGAGTAATTGATTTAATATTTTTACCATTTAGGAAGGATCAGCCAGGAAATAAGGAATTGGGAGGTTTGACGTACCTCCCAACCTACCAAATAGGAAAACCTACTATTTGGTAGTAGTCTTGGAAAATCCAACGTCAAGGCTATTAACCTAATTGCAATGACGACTTGTCTATTTTGACTGCTATGTCGTCATTCCAACCGCGGTTAAAAAGAAAACGTCTAGAGTCTACTCCTTATCTTGCTCTAGGAGACGTTGTACATTAACCAAAACTACCACCGAAGGTGAAAAAAGTATAGAAGAGAAGAAAAAGGGGTTTACCTTAGTTACCGCTCAAGGCCCATCCCGTGTTCCGTCATGCGCCGATCCCTGTCGAACGTGCGCATGAGCGACCCTCTCTTGTTATCACATCTCACGTCAGCAGAAGAACGCGGATGGGCAGGGGTCCGGCGTGAGGGAGGGTATTATGTACGTTGGATTTTCCAAGACTACTACCAAATAGTAGGTTTTCCTATTTGGTAGGTTGGGAGGTACGTCAAACCTCCCAATTTGTTAGTAGTCTTGGCAAATCCAACGTCAAGGCTGCATAACAAATAGGAGGAGGACATCCAAGCCCAACATACCAAAAAAACCCAATGCATAAGACAAAATTATGAATGACAAAGAAACACAATTTAAACAAGAGAGTTTAATAAAAAAGTGAAAAACTGAGGAGTAGCTAAAAAGAGCAGTTTTAACACGTGCCCGTCATTCATAGTAATGCAAAACCATAGACTTGTCTTAAACCAAAAAGTACCGTACACAAAATCCCTTTTCTTCCAAAACGAACAAAAACATGGATCACATAAACAAAACACAATTTTCAATGAGGCAAAAACACTTACGTACTGTATACATATAACATAATCCCAAACTTGCAATCCAGTGTTGCAAACCCGTACTTCCCTCCCCCCCCATTTCTAAAGAAAACAAAGTAAAAGAAAGAGTGACTAGGGGGGAAGACCAGGCAACTTCGCGAGAGCCCTAGGAAACACGACTCCCGAGAGCTATCACAGGCCGAGGGGGTCTAACAATGGACATGGAGAGGTAGGAGGAGACGAAGGTATGGACAGAAGACCACAAACCCGCCGAGGCGACGTCAGGCAACGAACGAGTCTGCAGGAACCGTAAGGAGGCAGCAAAGGATCGCACATCGTGCGCAGAACCCCGACAAGCAGGGTTACTGGCACGAATGACCCGACAAATGTGGCGTCCTATCTGTACCTTCGAGAGCCTCCTACCAGTCCGAGGAGACACCCACACAGCAGTACCCGAAGTCGGAGCCACAGACTCAACATAGGAGTGCAAGGCCTGCACCGGGCAAACATGGTGAGTATGCCCACGCTTTAAAGCCTGGATGGTGAAAGGCTTGAAAACGTGGGTCTCTCTCATTCTTGGCAACAAAATGGGGAGGGGGCTAACGTGACGACATTCAAGGACGGGGAGAACGCGCATGCATTTCCTGGGACCGCGACATGGCAGCGAGTTCAGACACCCTATCCCCAGTGGCCAGAGCGACAAGGAAGAGTGTACGCTCCAGCAACTGAACCGGTGTAGTATCCCGTGTATATGTGTGTGAAGCCAGAAGGTCCAGAGCACGCCCCAGATCCCACTGAGGAGGGATCTGGCGCGGAGGCGGTCGCTCCCTGAAGGCAGCCTTCATGAAGGAATCCAGCTCCTTCGGGAACGACCAGCCCAGTGACGGACTCAAAGACCTCCCGGATGGCAGACAAGTGGTTACGTATAGTGTTGACTTGAAAGCGACGTGTACGGAAGAGGTGAAACAAGTAGTGTAGGACGAGGGAGGAGAGCTAACTGTCTGGCGAGTGTCCTGTATCCACCTAGTAAAAGACCTCCAGTGGGACTCGTAAGTCCCCCAAGTCGAAGACGTCCATGAACGCTTCAGGAAGGCAGTCAGGTCCCGTCCGTGGACTGGGAGCCACCGTGCCTCACGAACATCCACGATGCGAAGGCCAACGAGGTCCGCAGGTCGCCAACCTGGCTCAAGTGGAAGTTTGAGAGAGGGAGAGGGACCGGACTCGGGCACCACCACTTCAACTGGGAGTACCAAGCCTGGGCTGGCCACAGAGGCGCTATTAGCCAGACTCTGCCGCGGTACAGCCGCAGCCGCGCGAGGACTTTGCACATCAACAGTGCGTCTGGTGGCGGAAATATGTATATCGACTGCCACCTGTTCCAGTCTTCCATGAAAGCGTCCGGACCCCCCTCCGAGTGCGAGTCGGAGGGATAGGTACTGAGGCAACTTGCCTCCTTCGATGCGAACAAGTCGACCTCCGGAACACCCCAGGAAGCTGCGAGGTCGTCGAATAATACAGTCTGTTTCATGGCCCATTCTACAAGAACGCCCTGTCCTCGCGACAGGGCGTCCGCCCACAGGTTGGCAGTCCCGGGGCAGGAGGCGTGCAGGGAGATGTTGTGTCGGTTCGCGAGGAAGAACAACTTCTCTGAGATCCCCAACAGAGTCAAAGACCTGGAGGACCCCTGCTTTTGGATACAGTGGACAGCTGTCTGATTGTCCATCCTGAAGGCCACCGACTTTCCCCGAAGGGCCAGCGCGTGGTCCCTCAGGAAGAACAAGGGCACCAAGATGTCGGGGGCATTGATGTGGAGGTAGGTGTGTGTCCCACCCACCTGCCGTGATGTTGATGTCCCAGGTTGGATTGGTAACCCCACCCTATCTCGCTCGACGCATCTGTATCTACCCAGATCGTCGGCGGAGGGGCGGTCCAGGGCACAGCCGCAGAGAGCGTGCCCCGAGCAACCCAGTGTCCTAAGTGTCTGTGAATGGTACGCGGGATCGGCATGAGCCGATCCATAGGGGCCAACGGAAACACCTTGTTGCCCATGAGTATTAGGCGGCGGAGCCTGAGCCTCCCTAAGGGAATGGTCAGAGCGGCCCAATTCAGCGAACCCACTAACGAGTCCCAGATCCTCCTCGTGAGGGAGACCGAGTGCAACACGGCGAAGACCTTCCTGCGAAGTTTCACCGCGTTTGGCTGACTCTGGGTCACTGTAGCGTTGGTCAGATCCCATTCGAGACCTACCCACGTCCGACACGCGACGGGGTCAGGCGTGACTTGGGAATATTGATTTTGAACCCTAACTGTGTGATGTGTTGAACTACTGTGAGGGTGTCGTGGACGCACTGTTCTAGGGTGTCTGAAACTATCAACCAGTCGTCCAAGTAAAACAGGATCTGGAGGCCGCCCCTGAGGAGAGGATCCAGAGCCTGCTTTACCAGTTTCGAGAAGATCCGCGGCGCGCATGTTGAGGACCAAAGGGAAGTCTGTCGAACATGAACACACGATCGGAAGTCTGAACGGCCAAGAATCGCTGGAAACGAGGATGGATAGGAACGTGCCAATACGCATCCTTGAGGTCCAGCGACACTACCCACGACAGAGGTCGCAGGGCCAGTCGTACCTGGTGCACCGTCAGCATCCGAAACCGTGTGTTCACGATGTGCCCGTTGAGGGCCGACAGATCCACCACCGGTCGCATCGCGTCGCAGTCCTTCTTCGGTACCAGAAAAACACGGGAGAGGAAAACCGGGTGACCGGCTTTCACCTCCTTGACGATTCCCTGCTCGTGCATGGACGTAATCACGTCGGCCACCTCCGAAGAGACAGGCCGGCTTCGTTGACAAGAGCTGAGTGGGGGTCTGGACTTCCATCTCCAGGTTAGACCCCTCCGTGCAATCTTCCGCCCCCACGTCCCTCGTGGCCACCGAAGGGCGCAAGGGCGAAAATAACCTGTGGGAGCCCCGAGAGGGAGTGAGCGACCCTTCTGCGAGGCGAGAAGGAGAACAAGGAGGAGACCGACCTGGAGAACCTACACATTTTTTGACGTGGAGGGTCCCCCGGGACGGTCCCTACGGTCATAAGAGCCACGTTGACCACCCTACCCCCCCCACCTCGGCCGAAAGGGCGGGTCACCCCATCCCCTGTCCGTCGTGCGTCGGACCCCGTCGAAGTGCGGCCGGAAGTGGAAGGCTGGCCAGCCCCTTCTCGGCGGGGATGAAAGGAAGCAGGAGCAGAAGTGCGAGGCGGAACCGACGCTCTGGCCGGCAACTTCCCTTTCCTGCGCCCTTTCTTGGCGGCAGCAGTGGCGGCAGCACCCCGAAGGGGACCGGCAGAAGGACGGGACTGCGAAGACCCTGGTCGCGACACAGCGCGTCTTTGCGTGTCGTAAGCAGGGTCCGCTGACAGAGAAGCGTAGCGTTCCCAAGCATCCTGCGCAAAAAGCCCCGATGTATATAGCTCAGAGTATAACAGACCCTGACGAATATCCAAAGGGGTCCTCCGGCAGAACGAGGACCTTACCGTCTGGCGTTGTCGAGTTGCCTCGCACATAACCGCCTTCAGCTCGGGAACCAAAGACACCGCGAGCTGAAGGTGGATCCGCCGAACGTGGTCCAAGCCCTCGCGAAGATCGCCAGGTGCAGTCGCCTCGATAAGTCGCAGGTGGTGAACAGACGTCTGGAGGGAACCTAGAAGACAAGACAATAAGTTCGCCACCCTCTGCCGCAAGGTAAAATCCCTGTCGACAGAGGACTTATCTGGGTGGGAGAAGAACGGGTTAGCAATAGCACAAATTTCAAGTTTGGGAGCGCTAATCCAGGACCAGAACTTGCCATCCAATCCGCCGACAGATACCAGAGGAGGCAAAAGCAGTGACGACTCTGGGGGAGGGACTGAAATAGATCTGTCGACGGAACGGTTGGCAAAGTCTAAGGCCTCAGCAAACCAGGCCTCCAATGGGAGAGGGTTATCGAGCACGACGGCTAAGCCAGGCTTACCGTCGTCGCACAAACCCGTCCCATAGGAGGACAGTCCCGTTAACACAGCCAGGGACTGAACATCCTGAAGGATGTCCTGGCGGCTGAAGTCTGACCAGAGCTTAGTTCGAGGAGCAGACGGGGGCTTGGGCTTCACCGAAAAGTACTGAAGGTCAGTCCTTGTCGGGTACGCCCGCACCTCCACGTCGGCCACCTGACCATCCACCCTGATCGCCCTGAACTGCATTTTATCATTAAGTTGGACCGACCAGTCCGAAGGTAGGGCCCTCTCACCTGACGGGAAGTCGGTAGCACGCTCCGGGTGGGAGGCCTGCACCCCCTTCCAAACAGCCAAGGAGCCATAGAGGAGCGGCATAGTCCGCGACGGGACCTTGGCCTTTTGGATGGGGGGCAAGCGCGGACCCTGCCCTAGCAGACGGAGGACCCCCGCATGTGAGACAGCAGGGGCAACCACCTGAGCCAGGGCAGGAGCAGTACTAGCCGACGACCGGGCAGGCGGAGAAGCAGGGCGAGAAGGAATGTGGTCCACCGCAGAGGGGAGGGGGACCAAAGCAGGGGTAGGTTGGGTGAGGCGCTGAGGTTGTGTCACTGCCAAGAAGCGCGATAAGAGGGATTCTTGCATCGCCTCCAAGCGCGCGTCGAAGTGTGACACAACCCACCCCTGCATAGCCGAAAATCGATCCGAGAGAGGCGACCCCCCCGAAGATAGTTCGGCCCGCAGGGGCGAGCGTGAGCGAGAGCGAGACCCATGACACGAAACAGCAGCGTCGCGGCCCAAAGAAGGCGAGCGACGACGGCCGTGGCGGTCCTGAGGGTCTCGTTCCCGATCACTAACGCCCGAGGGGGAAACATCACCATCCCCCTCTTCCAGCGACACGTCAGCCCCCGAGAAAGGGGACCCCGAAACCTCGCTATACTCTACCGAGTCAAGCGGCGGGGTACCCTCACGGGGAGCCGGCAAGCGAAGATCAGGAATAGAAGAAGGAAGAGGAGCAGGATGACGGGAGGGGGAAGGCTGGCCGGGTGAAAGGAGGTCAGAAGGAGCCGCGGGGGGAAACAGAGCAAGGATCCCCGGGGCTGAGAGAACAGGGCGGCCCGACACCGAGGCGGAGGAGGGAGGAACCTCCACCTTGGGACCTAGAAGGAAGAAGAGGCACCGAAGCAGGAGAAGTAGGAGGAGAAGCAACTACATCCTGGCGGACCCTCCTGGACAGAGTAGAAGGAGGGAGCAGAGGGCCAGCTACAGCATGAACATCCGCGCGCGTAGAGGACAAATGAAGAGGACGTCTTTTGTGCAGGGGAAGCGGGCGGAAGGTAGTAGAGCCCCTATCCGGAGAGGCCAGGGGAGGGCGTACAGGGGCAGAGACGCTAACCCCGGCCTCAGGGCGAGAACCATGACGAGGGTGAACGGCGGAGTCAAGGTGAGCAGGAGGACGAGGAGGGGCAGTAGAGGACGAGCGACGAGGAGAGCGAGAGCGTGAACGGAGCTGGGGATCCACCCGACGATGTGACGACCGACCACGGGACTCAGGGAGGAGGGCCCGAGCAGGGAGAGGGCCAGGTAAACGGCCTCCAGACGGGTCAGGGATGCCCAGGGCGACGCGGATCCGGTCGTCAACAAAGGCCGGGGAACGGTGGCCCACAGTCCTGATGTGGTGGGAGACCACCGCCCACACAGACTGAAGGGATGCAGAGGCCACTGCCGCGTCAGAGGAACCAGGGTGATGGTCCACCACATCCACCAGGTCCATACACGGGCCACACAAAGCAGGGAGGTAGGCCGTAGAGGACACACATTGAGAGTGGCGTAAGCAGGACCTGTGGCAGTCCAAGCACGGGGAGCCACAGCCCTGGCGAAAGCAAGGCATCCCACCTTCAACGGAAGAACACACACCATAAGCAGCACGTTGACGGAGTAAGTGAAGATAATGTCCAATAAAAACCAGGGAATGAGCATGGGTAAACAGGAACACACATGCAAACTGGAAGTCGTACTCACTCTAAACCGGGAGCACCGATGGAGGTGAGGAGGGCGGGTGAGGCGGAAGAGCACAAGCAGAACCTGCAAAGATGGAGAAAGTGTTAACCACCACTCAACACCTCACATGCAGGGTCCATAACACCAGGAAAGTGCATACACCAATATAGTACCAGGCAACAAGATGACACAAAAAAGGGTCACCGGGAAAGCCAACTATAACCGCAAATTTGCGGGCCAACGGAGGCATAACCGTACCGACACAACCCTCCCGCCTCACCGCGAGACCCCCCAGCGATCTCCGCAAATTTGCGGGGAGCCGAAACGTCCGTGGACCGAATCGAGCACTCCGCAAATTTGCGGGACCGGCCGAGATGGTCCGGCGCCGAAAAAGCGAGAGGAGCGTCTAGGGAATACCAACACAGACCCAGAAAAAAAGCGTCAACTCCTTATGACTCCAAGCGACGATGGCCATCAAGCTGAGCAGTGTCTTCCTTGATAATATCCTGACTCAACCGGTCAAGGGAGAGGCAAGGAAGACACACCAGGGGAGAGGAGGCACATCCCCCAGGAACCACCCCACCCACAGAGATAGAGCAAAGCCCATGAGGAGAAGTGGCAGGAAGGGTGGTTTGGCACAAACAGGGGCCCCCGTAGGGTACCCCAGGATTGGGCAAAAGGGAATGAAAGGATGGAGGTGAAAACAGTAAGGGAACACAAAAACCAGTAAATGAAACTGGCGAGAAAAAGGGAGGCCTAGCCGTGAGGAGAGAATGTGTCAGGGGCGAAAAACCCTGTGGTGTGAGGGAGAGGCCCCCGTGGGGTACCCCTGGATATCACGAACCACCAAGCGCCCAGGCCCTTGAGACACAGTGAAGGCTCGAAAGGGGGGACTCGGGAATAACGCTAATAATGCGGCCGACACAAACCCTACAAACAGCACCGCCACCACGAAATCTCAGATTGTGAACCAACTGTACACCTAGGCTATGAAAATATGAAAACTCATAGGGCATAGCAATTCCTGAATGAGAAACAAGCTAGGCTAAAATAAGCTAAACTATGCCCAGACTAACAGGAAAAAAGAATATGAAAAGAGAAAGGAATGAAAAACACATACGAGGAACGCCAGGCGCCCCCGTACCTTCGGTAGCTATTTCCACACGCGTCTCCATTAAACACACTGAGGAGCCCATTTACGTGTGTCCTAGATCACGTAACATCTGTCTAACAAAAAGAAGGCCAGAAAAGCCGAAACGAACCTAAAACAGGGTGAATTGAAGGAGCACAACAAAAGCGGACTCAACAATGGCGACGCGTGAAAAAATGATAACAAGAGAGGGTCGCTCATGCGCACGTTCGACAGGGATCGGCGCATGACGGAACACGGGATGGGCCTTGAGCGGTAACTAAGGTAAACCCCTTTTTCTTCTCTTCTATACTTTTTTCACCTTCGGTGGTAGTTTTGGTTAATGTACAACGTCTCCTAGAGCAAGATAAGGAGTAGACTCTAGACGTTTTCTTTTTAACCGCGGTTGGAATGACGACATAGCAGTCAAAATAGACAAGTCGTCATTGCAATTAGGTTAATAGCCTTGACGTTGGATTTGCCAAGACTACTAACAAATAGTGTTTTTTTAGTTACATAGGTTAGGGCCCTAGGGGTCATGATTTCTGCCCTACCTATAATGAATGGACTGCCTTTGTAGTTACAATTAGACCAGCAGCTGCAAAACTTGTTGTGGGCCACAGCAGGTTTTACAGCCTGTGGAGTGTACTTACACTAGTTGTACTTACACTAGTTGTATTTGCGGGAGTGAGCATGCTCGTTAATTCCCGCCTCTTAAGATATGTTTGTCATACCGTGCTTTGAAACTATGCACTGATGGTGCAGACACTACTTCGGCTGGCAATTTGTTCCACCCACTAATCGAGTTGGTAGGAAATCTTTTACTTTTCAGATCAGATTTACTATTAGGCACTTTCAGTTTGTAGCTGTGACCTCTTGTTTTCTCACCTCCATCCCTCTCTATGAAGTTTTCTTTGTCGATTTTGTGGCGTACTCTGTGTGACTAGGGGTACAAATGTGGGGAGGGAACAGTAGCCTACTATAGTACTTCCAGCTGACGGTAAATTGAATCCCTTATCAATTGATTTCTGGAAATATATGCAACTGCCATGTCTTTGCATCATATATATATATACCAAGTTTTTCATAATTAACAACATAAGTAGCTACACAATGTTCGTAATAACTGATTATACAAGGTCAAGATGGGAGCATGTCAATTTAGGCCTACCATCAGCTGAACAAAAATAGACTATAGCCTAGTACTGTACTTGTCAACCAGACTTGAGACCTCAATAATAATTACGAAGCCATAAATGGTGTACAAACTCTTGCTCGAAATGACACTGGTACTGTATGATGATTAGACAATAAAAATTAAAAAAACAACGTATACACTTACTCACTTAGGTTAGGTTTAAAAAATTATTTACAATGTACAATCCTCACGCCATTCTGTAAATATTCATAGTTCTGAATTTCTAATGTTCTTATGTATTTATTTAGTAGTAGCCTCTACGTTCCAACGTAGAGCTATATACTTATCGTATAATTTTGCTCCGCTCTAGAGCGGGCAATTATCGAAATCACTAGCGCGATAAAACGATAACATCTAGAGTAGCACCTTACTCTCTCTACTAGGTATGTTGTACATACTTTGGAGGCCACTATTTGAAAAGGAAAATAAGAAAATATTGATGAGAAAGAAGAGAAAATTACAGGATTTTAGGCCATCCTATCTGGCTCCTTCAGCCGTCTTGACGGATCCACCCCACTACCCGACAGGGCATTCCTTTTCGCGCTCCTCAAATCTACACACACACTGTTTTCTATGCGCCCGATTTTTGTGCTTCTACTCCTGTCGCCTACCCTTTGGGTGAGTTGTGGGCCTTATTTATGGTACCTAAGGTTATTAGACAGATGATCTGTGATGTAGGCACGCTTCAAATGGGCTCTTAGGTGTGTTACTTTGAGTATGGCGTCGAAACTGGTTGGCACGCTTCTGCGCATGCGTCGCCCTTCGGCGAGTGTTATTATTTAGGCCTTTGCCTGTTTTTATCTTCCTTTTCACTTGCGGTGGCTTAGTTTTGTTTACCTGGTAGGTTCTATTACGCTTTGTGCTTATTTTCTGCTTTCATTGCGTGATTTTTGCGAAAAGTTAGGCTAACTTGTGCCCTTTCGTTTGTGACCTTGACAGGTTATTTTGGCCTTATGTTTTGCTTACCTTCACATGAATGTTTCGCATTGGAGTGTGCCCTGTGTTTTTTGTTTTTATCTGCCACTCAACCAAGGCTTGGCCCCCTGTTACTAGCCTAACTTTTAGTTGGAGGGGGGCGCCAGGGCTAGGCCTCATGTTCCTAGCCTAACTTTTTAGAAGGGGGAGCAGGGACTTTTGGTAGACCGTCAATGTTGCCTCGTCGCTCTTGCTTGCCGTTCTATGGTTTTACTAAACCACCTTAGGCTCGCAGGGGTATGACGCTTTGGTTTTACTAAACCTTCTGTGGGGCACCCTTTTTTCGTCTGACGCTCGCTCCCACGCTGTCTCTCCCTTATTTTGTTGGCGCTCCCCTAGGCCTTGAGTTCATGAGACACAGTCTTCCCCTTAGTTGAACTCCCTCATCCTTTGAGGTCCCCGCCAGTGTGCCAAAAGAAGAAAAAGTTATATCTTTAGTAATTAAGGAAGTTTCCCAATTTTACAGTTTAGTACGTGTGGCGTATAATGAGGGGTCCGGGGGGCTCTGCCCCCCGGTATTCCTTGAGCAATCAAGGGTGTTAGCAACCTGTTTTTGTGTATTCTGCAGATGATTGCAAGTAGTAAATGCAAGTGATTATTTTCATTTAAATGTGAAATAATAGTCCTCCCTCACAGATAATTACATACTGGTTAATAGTTTTTAAAATCAATGAAAGTAGTTTAAGCACCTTACCTGGGAATGCTACGAATGTTCAGTGATGATATTGGTTAATTCCCCATAAAATGATGTTGAGTACCTGTATCAACATGCAGTACCGGTATATCCAGCAAAATGTAAATAGTAATTAGATATACAGTATGCACAATTGGATTAAGATGCCCTTTCCGTTAGCCAGACTCAAGAGATTATAAAATAAATTAATAATTCAAATTTATTTTGTAAAATACCGGTAGTCTGTTGCCCCCTGCTCACCACGGGGAGGTGGAAATAGGACTCCTGAGCAGGAAAACATTTGATGGATGCACTTGCTATGTGCTGTCTCATCTGGACGGATGCTATCACGTCGTGGTTGTTGTTGTTATTGCTGTTTCCCAGGCTGCCTGGGCGAACAGCCCCAAGGCCCCGAGCAAGGCCATAACCGAGCGCCCCCAAAGAACCCTTCCTGCCTACCACAATAAAGCCTGGGTGACCGAAGCCACTCCAAGGCGGGGAGCTGAGGAGGGTGCGGAAACGCCCGGGAAACCAAAGCCCCACCCAGGGCCCTGTGCCCCTCAGCAATTATGAAGAGAAAGTTGAGGGGCAATGAGGAAGTTAATAAGTGAGGTAGACGAGAGGGTAATAGAGTTGAGAGAAGTAGTGGTTTAGCTCACGGTATGAGTGTAAGTACTGGTGACTGTCAAGTACAGTATAATTGTTATTTGAGATGGTTAATAATAATTTTGATTAATCAGCTACAATTCAAAATATAATTATGATTACTCCTTACTAACTACTGTATTGCAATTTATTGGACAATTTTGAAGTAAGTTGTGTTAAGTTCCCATCTATTTTGACTCAAAATAAATGGGAACATTATCGCTGCTCGCAAGCCGGGGGCCAAAGGCCGCAAACTTGGCAAAGCACCCCCTCAAGTTATCCATCATGTATCCCACATTGGAATTATAACTAAGACTATGAAAACACTCATTTCTCAAAATCTGGAGGAAAAAACCCTGAAAACTAAGAGTGCGAGCCTATTGCCTATAATTACCGGCCTATGCTTTCATTAGTTTAATAATTTCATTGGAGGTGTTTGGTGTTGTGGTGAAATTAATACAAATATAGATAGGCCTAGCCTAGGCCTAATACAGAAATGTATGATTCCATATTATGGCACAACAGTAGATAACATCATAACACCAATAATAAAATTGTACAAAACACATAAGTAAGTAGGCTTAGTTTTGAAGATCGGTGATAATGATTCATGATGAAGGTTCAACCCTTTCACGAATCACGCACGGCACGTGTGAACGGTGTGATGTGATCGCGTACTTTACTTTCCTTAAGGCCAGGCCTAGCCTAGGCCTATGCCTTCATTTCAGAAAAAGTCAAATTAGGCATAGGCCTAATTAAGATAATTAGCCTAGCCTACATCGAATGATGATGGACGAGGACACGGGCCGACTGCAGGAAGACATGAATGTAGTGTTCCAGTGGACCAGGGAAAACAACATGCAATTCAATGAAGAAAAATTCCAATTACGTACAGTAATACGGTACGGAGATAATAATGGCGTTAAAGAAATTACAAATTACTTAACAGAATCTAACCACATAATAGAACGGAAAGACAGTGTGAAAGACCTTGGGGTATTAATGTCTGAAAATATGGGTTTCAAAGTACATAACCAGGTCAAAGTTGCGGCTGCGAAACGTCTAACGGGGTGGATTCTACGTACATTTAAAACACGCGGTGAATTACCTATGATAACGCTCTTCAAATCTCTAGTGCTACCGGGGCTTGAATACTGTAGCATATTAACATGCCCATACAAAGCAGGTGAAATAAATGACTTAGAGAGTGTACAAAGAAATTTCACTTCGCATATAAGTTCGATAAAACATCTACACTACTGGCCCATAGGCCTACTTTTTTATTAGGTTTTGCCGAGGGTTAAAACACATTTTCTTATGATCTTTAGAGCATAGGCTATAGAATTAGGCTATAGATTCAATATTTATCTTCAAATATATCAACAAAATTTGTGGTATTAAAATAACATTGAACCCAAATTACTTACGCTGCAACAGGTAACATAACAGGTTAATTAATGGTTATCCCTCTGAGGCTGAGTCTTTGACTCTGAGACTCAATTATGGACATTCCTGGAATCCTGGTGAATCCTGGAGAAACCGCGTTACAGCGGCCCCACACTGGCACTGTGACTGTAGGGCTTAGGATTCAGGAATAGGCTAAGGCCTAGCCTACACTAGTACACTCAGCACTCTACAGGATTATAGGCCTAGGCATATAATTCTTAAGTAACTTAACTTAGTCAAGTGTAACTCGCATTTTAGTATTTAACATTTACGGGTAACAATAATAGCCTAGGCTATAATTGATGGACACTTGAGTCCTTGAACACTTATCAGCTCCTTTTATATATCACTGACTGCAAATTACCTATATTATGTGTTATTTTCCACTTCAATGCACATTTTAACCTAGTCACAGCAATACAAAAATGGCTACTGGACCTGAAGTAAGTGTCTTTCTCACTGCTAATTACTTCAAGGGAATGTTGTTAAATTCTGGCATGACACCGGCTGCATATTTCACACTCTGGAAAACCTCTTTCTCCATAATGAAAGCAAAAAATGACATATGCATCGTAATCTACAATACACTACTGTACCTGATACAAATTTTGGACCGTCAAAATAACATATACATACGGATTTTACACTAAAAAGCATTTAACAAACTCAAGAAACAACTATTAGAATATTACCTCTTGGAGTAGTGTCATAAGGTAATAGGACGCTCACGTAGAGTTGGATATCGTAGGGGTTTAAAACCTATAAGCATAGGATCTGGTACTATCTGTAAGTAGTTTCTTATTGTTTTTTGTTTTCTTACAGTTTCTTACAGTAGATCCTCTGGAAAAAGGCAAACTATGCCTGTGTATCCAGCTCAGTACCAGTACTTGCACTGCTGCGGTCGTTCACGGTGTTGGCGGCGGCGGTAGCAGACGCAACATTTTTACTATTCTGTATTTTTGTTTTATAATCAAACTTCAAATCTTGTCTTCCCCATGCTTTATCAAGATTACTTTCAAACTCCCTTATTGATTCGGAATCGACTACATACTGGGGCAGTGCGTTCCACTCATTTACCACTCTATCACAAAATGAGTTCTTTGCCTTCTCAAGCCTATTTCTTTCTTTGTAAATTTTCTTAGAGTGTCCTCTCGTTCTTGTTCCCTCCCGCATCAAGAAGATACCTTCACACACATCCTCATCGTACTTTCCTGACACTATCTTAAAAGTCTCTATCATATCCCCTCTCTTTCTCCTATATGCCAGTGTCGGAAGCCCCAGTGTCCTCAACCTCTGCTCATAGCCCACGTTCTTCAACGTTGGTACCAGCTTGCTAGCTCTCCTCTGCACTTTCTCCACTGCTTCTATATCCTTTACCATATATGGAGCCCACACCTGGTTTGCATATTCCAGGTGCGGCCTAACCAGCGCTGTATATAGATTCCTGAAGATCTCTTCGTCAAGTGACACAAATGTCCTCCTTATCAGCCCTACAATTCTATTGGCTTTGTTTATCTTTTCCGCTAAATGTTCTGAGAAATTTAACTTATTGTCTATCACTACTCCTATATCCTTTTCTGCACTCACTTCCTCCATCGCTTCATACATACTGTATCCTACCTTGTCTATCTTGCTGGTCCCAATCCGCATGTACTTGCATTTTTTTGGATGAAAAGGCATTAACCAATGCTCAGACCATCCCTTCATGCCCTCCACATCTCCTTGAAGCAAACCCATATCTTCCTTACTCCTCACTCTTCTATACAGTTTAGTGTCATCCGCATACAGGTATACCTCACTTCCATTAGTTATAACTTCAGGCAAGTCGTTGATAAATATAACGAACAGCAGTGGTCCCAACACAGATCCCTGAGGTACCCCACTTGTAATTTCCCTCCACCCCGAGCCTATTCCATTCACCAATACCCTCTGTCTCCGATCTTTCAGGAAGGCTTCTATCCATTTCACACATTTCTCCCCTATATTATAGCTTCTAACTTTCTCTATTAACCTTTTATGTGGGACCTTATCGAAGGCCTTCATAAAATCGCAATATACCACGTCTATTACATCACCATCTTCTAGAATTTGCATCCAATCATCTACCACCTTAATTAGCTGTAGTACCGTCGACCTCCCCGGCAAGAATCCGAACTGTCTCCCACTGAAAAGTTGGTTTGACTTCATATGATCCATTATTCCTTCTCTAATTACCGTTTCCATTAGTTTACACACAACACTTGTCAAACTGACTGGTCTATAATTCCCTGGGTCATTTCTCTTTCCCTTCTTAAATATAGCTGTTATGTTCGCCTCTCTCCAGTCCATCGGGATTTGTCCTGTATTAAACGATACCTCAAATAACATTTTCAATGGCTCTACTAACATCTCCCCTCCTTCCTTTATGATTCTTGGGTGTATCCCATCCGGTCCCGGTGACTTACTTCTGTTCATTTTTTCTATAGCCCTTCTTATTCTAGCATGGGAAAACTCTACTAGTTCTAGTGCCGGTGCCTGTTTGATGGGAATAGTAGGCACTGCATCCTCCGACTCCACTGTTAGTACCCCCCCAAAGTATTTCCCCAGCACCTCTGCTTTCTCCTTATCAGTCTCCGCTCTCCTCCCATCATTCAACCCCCCCACCAGCTCTGGGATCCCTACTCTTCTTGTTAACTTTTCCTGAATGTACTTCCAGAATATTTTTGGATTATCCTTCACATTTCTAGCTATCTCTCTCTCCCTCTCCTTCACCCCCCTCCTTGTTTCCCACATTATTTTATTGTTTATTTGTCTGCGTTCCAGATCCACTTCCTTAGCCTCTATACTAGACCCCCTGTTCTTTTTTAACAATTTTAATCTTTCCCACAATCGTTTCTTTCTTCTAATCAATATCCAAAGCTTTCTTTTCATTGGCAATTCTGGGTTAGTTCTTTTCCTCAATTTTGTTTTATCCTTATATTCCCTTACTGGTACACTTTTGGATACAGCATTCTCCAGTTTGACTCTAATTTTCCTCCACATTCCTTCAGCGTCTTCACCGTTCAAATATTCCCCCCAGTCAATGTCCAAACACCGTCTCAGCAGCTCATAATCTGCTCTATCATACATGTATATTTTTCTATTGCTTCTATTATCCCTCTCCGATTTAATGTTACAACTAAAGCTTATACAGGCATGGTCACTACGACCTATAGGGCTATCCACATTAACATGTTCCACTATATCCTCTTCATTGCTAAAAATCAAATCAAGTACACTCCCCTGCGTCCCATCTCTATATCTTGTCATCTCTACAATATGTTGCGTTAAAAAACAATCTCTCACTTTCTCTATAAACTTATTTTCCAGGCTACCCTGTCCCGCTGGAGTAGTACAATTTGCCCAGTTGATCCTTGGCAAATTGAAATCTCCAATCAAAATTTTATATTTGTTCTCTCTATTATCTATCTCCTCCATTGCTTTCAGTAGGTTATCATCCTCTCCCCTGCTATTATTTGGGCTTCTATATATAGAGGCAATTAGAATTGATCCTCTTACACATTTTACTTCAATACACAAATACTCACAATACTGCTGTCTCATATCCACCTCATTAACCTTGAGCTCTTTTCTTACATAAATAAACAGTCCTCTTCCAACCTCTGCTCTAATAGCATTTCTCTCATATAACTCAAAACCCTCCAAACTATATTCCACCAGTTCCCTTTCAATTCTAACATTTTTTGGTCTTACTTCCTGTAGGGCTATGACATCAGGTTTTTCCTCTTCATCCTGCAACCTACATATCAGTTCTCTTTTCTTGTCCTGAGTAAACACATCCACATTACTAAACATAATCCTTAATCCATCTACCATTCCTTCAGCAATTACACCATCCCGCTCCTCCAGTCCGTACCCTACTCCCCTGTTAGCACTACTGGGTCTGCCTCTTTGTATCCTGTCTCTCCCTGTGACACCTCCACCCCGTTCTCCTCCTCCGTCACAACTCTCATCACATTCTCTCCCCTCCCTGATCTCCCCCTCCTTTCTACTCTTATAAACCACTTCCTCACTTTTCCGTCCCTCACTCTCCAGTAAAAATTTCTCTTATCCTCCTCATCCAACTTTCCATTATTTTCATCAGCCTTTTCTTGTAATTCCTTAATTTTTTTCCTTTGTTCTATACTCAAATCCTTCTTTAGTCTTATGTGTTTCAGTTTATCATTTGTATTTAGCCTCCAACTAAAATTTGTCACAGTCTCCGCCACTACCCTAGTTTTAAACTGTACCCTTATAGGTCTCATCTCTCCCCTTTTATATCTACCTATCCTACTGATCTCCTCCACCTGCCCTTCCCATCCATATTCGTCCTCATCCACACCTTTCAAGACCTCCTTCACTGTCTCCATATCCCTCACTTTTCTCACTCCATTATCATTCATATGAGTCTCTATATCTCCATACAAGATTACACCCCTATCCCTGTCCATGGCCTCCCTCACGACACTCTCCTTGTTCTTCATGACCCCTACAACTGCACTCTCAAAACTTTTTTTGGTCATATTCATTTCTTCCTTTTGCTCTTTCATAATATCCTCCAAACCTTGACTTTTTGTTTACCTACCACCGTCCATGCAGTCGACTCCTTTACTTCCGTGAAACGTCCTTCGTATTCCTTCAGCTGCTCCTTCAATGCCATATTCTCTGCTCCCAGTTCATCTACCCTTTTCAATACCATCTCTAGGCTCTCATTAACTGCCAAAAAAGGCCTGCATTCACTTCCTTCGCTAGGCCTATTCCCTTCCCCACCTATCACACCACACATTACACACAGTGCCTTAACTTTCTCACCAATATCCCCCTTCCATTTCTCCGTATCACTCATCCACTTTTCCAAATCCTTCACAACAATACTAACCTCTTCTAACTTCTTATCTGTGCTCTTAAATCCCCGAAAACGTTGTAACCTTCCTTCCGCCTCCGTCATACCCGAAATTCCCTCTGCCATGTTTGTTTACAAACTCAACAACTCACAACCCTACCGCTGTCCCGTCACTACACACTCTTATTACACTATATATCACCCCTCCACCACACCAATATATCCTCCAAACCTTCACTAAATCCTTCCTCTTCTTGTTAGCCCCGTATGCACTCGATATCCTTGAATTAATTGAATATTCCCATAACATATGCCGGAGCCTCAAACTTGCGTCCGCCTTCCGCCATGGTGTGCCGCCAACTCGGAGAGAGTTACTTAGCTTAAATACTACCAGTCTTCAGGCTTCTATGACGGGTTATGCTGCTCGGCCATTGTTGACTTCATCTTGAAAGGGAGGCATTGCTGGGTATCCAAATAAGGGAGATATCACGGGTAATATCAGGAGGGAACCAGCAGGGCTCTCGTTTACACAGACGCCATGACACTCAATGTTTGCCAGATCATCAAACGCGATGACGGTATTAGTTCATCTATACATTTACTATGGTGGCTTCGGCATTCGGCACTAATTCCCTCTACTAAACCTGATAATATGGCCAATGAATTGTACTTTGAGCATTTGTGTGTTTAAAAACAACACATAATATGAAACTATATTTATCTTAACCCTGTACTTAGATTTGGTTCATTGTGTATGAATTGAAGTTTGGTCTATAGTACCGTACTTGTCGAGATATCTTTAGGTCCGAATGCTTCAATCGCTTAACAATAACAATCATCATCATCATTCCTTCCCGAATCCCAGAACCCCTTGCCTCCAGAGTCCAAACAGCCTACACTCTGCATAATTATGGCTTTCCAGAAATTCCAGCACTCCAAACGTTATTATATATAGGTAGGTAAGTAATAATAGTAACTATTGAAAGTTCAGTATAAGTTTATTCAGTAGAAAATTGACGTCTGCAGGAGGCTGGTCTGCGGTTGCTACTCCACTCTTCAGGCCCAGGGGCCAGGGCTCTCCAGGCTCGGGGAGATCTGGAAACAGTAATTAGGATAATTTTCCTTTATCGGTAGTAAGATAAAAAAGGGCCTAGTTTGGCGCCCTGGTCCCCGCGGCACGGTCTTCACCTCCTTTGAGCTCTACGATGCCTTGAACTGTCGTCCCTTCCACCCTTTTTGGTGACGCGGGTCTCTGGGAAGGGCTCCGCGCCCGCTCCGCCCTGCAGCGTGGACAAATCCCGCTCCAGGACGGTCCTATGCTTCCGACATGTTCTCTTTTTTGGCTGCTGTGGTCAGGTCCCTCTGGACCCGCTCCGCCCTAGGATGGTCCTCTGCATCGCACTGTTTTCTTTTTGCTCATGCTAGCTCGCCTGCCAGCTGTCCTGCTGTGCACTTGGGTTGAGCCTTTTGGTTGGTATTTACCTCCATCTCCCTTTCCGCTCGAGGGCGGACAAATCCGTTCTGGAACGGACATCTCCGCTCTGGTGCAAGCATCTCCGCTCTGCAGCGATGTCTCTTCCGCTCTGGACAGGGTCCCCTTGGGCTCCTTCTTCACTTTGGCTTCTACACTGGGTCTCTCCTCCACCTGTTCCGCTCTGGAGCGGACACCAGTCCCGCTCCTGGTCGGTCCTAGGCCTTCCCTCCTGCTGCCCTAGCCCTCCTGTTTTCACCTGGTTCTACTCTACGATTGTTCTGCTCTGGAGCGGACGCCAGTCCCGCTCCTGGTCGGTCCTAGGCCTTCCCTCCTGCTGCCCTAGCCCTCCTGTTTTCACCTGGTTCTACTCTACGATTGTTCCGCTCTGGAGCGGGCGCCAGTCCTGCTCCAGGTCGGTCCTAGGCCTTGCCTTCTGATGCCCTGGCTCTCTTGTTCGCTGTGCACATGCCTTTCTCCTTTGCCTAGACTGCCATTGTCATGCATACATGCCCCGCTCTGGAGCGGGAGGGTGTAGTCCGCTCTGGAGCGGGTCTGTCTGCTCCGCTCTGGAGCGGACTTTCCCGCTCTAGAGCGGACTTGCCCTCTCGGCCCTGGCACTATTTTTTGGCCAAAATTGCCTTGTTTGTACTTGGGGTTTGTCGGTTACTGTTTCTCATAACCTTCTCCTTTACATCAGGCTGTGTTCCCGCTCTGCACTGCTGGGTCCCTTGGCCTGCCATCTCCTCTTCGATCCCTTCACCCTCAGGTACCCTTTTCGGTTCTTCTCTGGCTGTCATGCTTTATTTCAGGGTGTTTGAACCTGCACCTTGGTCTTTTCTGACCTGGGTTTTTTGGGTTCTTCGGACTGTTGCTGCTTATGCTGTATGCTTGGCCCTCCCACATGGGGGGGTCCGTCTCCGTCCTTCTCCACATGGGGGGGGGGGGGTTATTACTTTTATGTACCTACATAATGCATGGTATCTTTTGTGTGTTTTTTGCGCATACTGTCATATCTTCCTTCAATTTATGCATCTTCTTTCTCTGAGCTTCGTCTGGGACGTCTTTCATTTCTCCCTTCGCTTACTGTGCGGATGTCGCTCCCTGCCTGCGTGCGCCATGGTTGTGCCCGTCCGGCTATGGGAGCTGGGCATCCTCAGTGCCCCGCCCATGCGGCGTGCTCCTGCCGTGATGGCTTCCCCCCAGTCGGTGTGGCCCGTGTCTCGTCCACTTTATGAAGATTGAGTCTCGCCCTACTTCACCGGATGCTGAGACGGCACGGGTCACCCTCACTGCTGCATGGTCGGGCGTGGCTCGGTCTGTTAAGGACCGTTTGCACCGGGTCCCCCGCTTTATGGACGGAGGGGTTCGCGCCTTGCTGACCCTTCCTCTGGTGTCTCCGCGCCCTGTGGTCACCGCTTCGCAGGTCCCTCAGTCTGGTGTGTCTCCGTTATCGGCGGACACAGCGGGGTCGGTGCGGCACCACTCAGCTTCTCCACGTCGCCGGAAGTCTTCGACATCCCGCTGCCCTGCTGCTTCCGACCACCCGTCTCTGGGCTCGACGACTTTTCGCCCTCAGATGGCGATGCTTCCCCCGGTCCGTGTTCCTGCTGGTGTTTCGGCCTTCTCCCCTGGTCGTCGTCCCGCCCATGGGCTGCTCGGGGAGATTGGGGCGTCACAGGCCGCCGGACATCTACCGTCGGCTCCTCCGCCATCGTTGCCGTTGGCTCTGCTACCACCGTTACCGCCTACTCCACCTCCTAAGACGGCGGGGGCTCTGTTTGCTTCGGCCACTCCTCTTCTTGTCCGCGATGGTCTCCCGGATTCTCCTGGCTTTGTCGGGTCTGACATTCCGTGTGGCCTGCCTTCTCCTGCTCGGAAGAGTGGACCCGTACCTCTGGCAGTGCAAGGCGCCAGGGTGGCGGTTTTTGGGTCTGGTCAGGTGGGGGCTGCCTGTGACCTCGTGGAACTGAGTGGCGGGAGCGATGAAGTGTACGATGCCGTAGTGGTTGAGGACTCGCCACGGGAGTCTTTCTCCTATACTCCGTCGCCTCGTCGGTCGCACAGCCGTAGGATCCGTCGCCGGACCATCTCTTCATCTTCCTCGTCACCGACCGAAGACCCTGGATGGGTCCTTCCTATTCGGGCCTTCCAGGAGGCCCAGGTTAGGGCTGAGCAGGCTAACGCTGCACGGTTTGCCTCCCTGCACGGGATACTTGCACTGATGGCGGGAGGCTTGGAGCGTCCTCCTCCCATTCCTCCTGTGCTTCAACCTTGCGTTTTGGTTGTTCGACACTATTGCCTCCTAGGCTTGCTCTTGCTTGCCTATCTCCGGATTTACTAAACCTTCTTGCAGGGCACCAGTTTTCGTCTGCTTCCAGCTCCTGAGCCACAGTCTTACCCTCCATTGAACTCACCAATACCTTGAGTTCCTGAGCCGCAGTCTTCACCTATCTGGTACTCACCAATACCTTGAGGTTCCTGAGGCGCGGTCTTAACCTCCTTTGCGCTCTCCTGTCCCTTGAGGTTCCTGCGACACGGTCTTACCCTACTTTGCGCTCACCAATGCCTTGAGTTCCTGAGACACCGTCTTCACCTACTTTGACCTCACTCATACCTTGCGGTTCCTCGGGCACAGTCTTCCCTACATTGGGCTCCCCAATACCTTGAGGTTCCTGAGACACTGTCTTAACCTCCATTGTGCTCACCAATCCCTTGGGATGTCTTTTTCCTTCCATCCCCGGTGCCGCAGGTCTCTCGGACGGGCTGTACTCAGCTCGCTCCGCCCTGGTGCGTGGATGACTCCCGCTCCTGGTCGGTCCTATGACTCGACACATTCTCTTATAAGACCGCTCCCTTTCTTACTGCAATCTGCCTGTCGTCCTTCAACGGTGTCTTTGGCTTTGCTGCGCGGGTCCCTTTCGGCCTCTCCACTTCAGTTGGGAATGTTTTTCTTACGGGCCTCTGGCGTCTGGGCTAGGGCCTCACGGGGCCCGTTCCGCCCTCGGGTGGGCTCTCTCCTCCTCTCGGTCGGGCCTCTGCTTTGCCTCTGTTCTTTACCCACGGACGCTCCCACGTCAGCTGTGATGCTAGACCATTCCGTTGGGACGCTTGGATGTACATCTCTGATGTTTTTACCCAGGGAGGCTCCCACGTCGGCTATTGTGCTAGACGATTCTTTTGGGACTCTTGGATGTTCCTGGCCTTTCACCTTTACTGGTACCTACGGGCCTCTGCCGTTTGGCTACCCTACGCCCGCTCCTCCCTGGTGCGGCGCCTCCGCTCTGGAGCGGAAGATCTGCTCTGGAGCGGTGACTGTCTTTTTATTTCCGTGGATGCTTCCACGTCAGCTGTCCTGCTAGTCTATTCTGACGGACCTCTTGGGTGTTTTCCCTTTCACCCTTCCTGATGCCTCAAGCCTCTCCCATCCGACTGCACTACATCTGCCCCGCCCTCGAGCGGAAATTCCCGCTCTTGGCCAGTTCTCTTCCATACTTCTCCTGACACCATCCCAGTTCCTCACCTGTCCTATGCCGCTTTCCGCTCTGGAGCGGAGCTTACTTTCTGCTCCAGAGCGGGTTTCCGCCCCAGCGCGGAGCGGGCCGTTCGGGGCCCCCTCCACTCTGGGTCGGTTCTCGGTGGACTTTGCCTTGCCTCTGGATGGGCCCTCCGTTGCCGTCATTCATCTTACTACTGTTGCAGTCATTCATCTTACTACTGTTGCAGTCATTCATCTTACTACTGGCTCAGTCTCACTCCCTTGCCTCCCTAGGCTAGGTCATTCATCTTCCTACTGGCACCATCATGCTCCATTGCCTCCTACGGCCTCCTGGGCCGCTCCTGCAGCGTGCAACGCTCTCCGCTCTGGTGCGCAGCTTCCATTTCCGCTCCAGGGCGGCGAGGGCCCTTCCTCCTCCATTCCGCTCGTGAGCGGTTTCCGCCCCGGAGTGGAGGGGACCATTCTGGACCACTCCGCTCTGGGTCGGTGCTAGGGTGCTTTGCTTTACCTTTGGATAGGGACTCCGTTGCAGTGGTTCCCGGACTTCTCTTTTTTATCAGACTGTGCTCCCACTCTACTCTGATGGTAGGGTGGAGAAGAGGCGTCTTCTCCTCTTCAGTGCCTTCACCCTTTGGGTATTCTTATTATCCTCTTCCATTATAAGGCTTTCATGCCTTCCTTCTGGGGATTTGCACCTGCCCCTTGGTCTTTTCTGACCGGGTTTTTTCGGGGTTCTTGCTCTTGCTGGTTCGCCTGGTACTCTCCCTGACCCTCCGCATGGGGGGTCACTCTTCACCCCTCGCCTCGCACAGGGGGGGGGGGGGGGTCACTCACTTTCATGAAAGGTGCTCCATTTTCGAGGTGTAGTGAGTACTTTTGTGCGTCCTTCGGCCCTTGTGCCTGTTCATTTTCAGGAGTTTTTATTCCAGTATTTGTGCACCCATGCATTATCCTCCTGTATAGCCCTCCGTTCGAAGGGTCCCCCTTTTTCGTCCTTTCCTTCCTACACAAGGGAAGGGGGTAATCTCCTGTCACGGTTTTACCGGTTTTTCACATTATTGTGCTTACACACAATTCCTGGGCTTCCTACGTGGGACGGCAGTATCTTTTTCCTTTCCGATTGCAAGGAGGATATCACTTCCTTCCTGCGCACACCATGGGTGTACTCACCTAATTGTACTCACCTAATTGTAGTATACAGGATTTGAGCCTAAGCTCGTGTTGTCCTGTCTCTCTCTCTACATTTATCCAATTTTGCTTTAAAAGTTTGGATATTTCTTGCTCCCACCACCTCCCCATCCAACTTATTCCAACACTCAATGCTTCTATACGGGAAGCTGAACTTTCTTACATCAGACTTACATATAACTTTCCTCAACTTACAATCATGACCCCTGTCCGTCCTGCCATGCCCGTTGGACGTAGAGAGTGTCCTCCCCTTATCTCATGCTACAGCCGCGATGGTTTTCACCCTCGGAGATATAGCTCGGCTCGTGGATATTGTCCTTTGTGTCTCGTCCTCCTTCCCCGGACACGGATGAGGCGAGGTCTCGCCTCTGCACTATGTAGTCGGGAATTGCTCTCTATGTCAAGGACCACTTCCATTGGATTCCACACTTCGTAAGACGGAGGGGTACGCGCCATGCGTCCTCTTCCCTCTGCTGTCTCCGTGGCGCCAGGCCGCCTTTCCTCCTGTGCCTCGTTCGGGCGTCCTCGCGGTTTCCGAGGACGCCGAAACGACGGTGTGACGTCGCTCTCCTTCCCCATATCGCCGACGATTCCCGCCTCCTACGTCCGGTTCATGCCATACATGTGGCTCTGGACGAGGCTCGGGAGCCCGTCACACTGCGTGCGACCTCCCTGCCCGGGCCTGCCGCCCTATGGACGGATGCTCTGTCGAATGGACAGAGCGCCCGGGTAGTATGGTCTTCCTGACACACCGTGTTCGACGACCTAGCGACCTCCTGGAGTGTTCCACAGGTGGCCTGGTTCGCCTCCTGCGAGGCGACCGGGTTGCCTGTGTTCCTGTACCGATGGATTACTCCTCCGGCGGAGGTACCGGTCGCGTTCAGCAAGGACTGGCGCAGGTGGCGGTCGGTTTATGTGTGTTCCACCAACCGCCGCCCTTTTTGCTGTGCAAAGTCCTCCACAGGCTGAGAGGGTACCAGTGCTTCGTTTGGTTGTCGCGCCCATCCGGCCGGCCCAAGCCTGGTCCGCTCGGCTGAAGCGGTGGTACCCGAGTCCAGTTCCCCTAGCGATCTCCGATTTCCACTTGGTATCGATTGGTGTCCTAGGGACCTCGTTAGCCTTCACATCGTGGATGTTGTGCGGCAGGGTGGATGCCTAAGTTTAGTCGTTCTTTGAATGTCAAATCCTCTCCCCTGGATTCATTTTACATGGCTGACTTACGGTTCTCCCTGACACAGTTTTCCTTCTTGGTTTCCTACCCATCACGGACGCGCCCATCGGTGGCGTTCGTGTTTCACTACCTCCATTGGTTAATCTTGAGAAGCGTCCCAACATCTGCACCGCTCTTACGAACCGCCTGTCGGCCATTCGGGTACCGTTTGAGCCTTTCACGGGGTTGGTCGTTCCTCCCTAGGACTTGGGTTCTTTTTGCGATCCTGCTTTATGCTTCGTCCGATGCCGCGTCAGCTTCCTCCTCAGTGGTTTCTGGCGGAGGCTCTCGAACTGCTCTCGTCTGCCTCTTACGCTCATTACCCCGCGCCTGCACACTTCCGTGACATGACATTGTTCTTTATGGCTTTGGCGACAGGTGAAGGAGTCCCCGGAGATGACTGCCAGGTCTAGGGTCCGACATTCCTTACATCGTTCTCCCGTCCTTGAGTCAGTTACTTTGGCTCCGTCTGTTCGTTTGGTTGCTACGACCGTACGCGACACTCCCGTTTTTATGCTTTTCCTGTACCGGCTGTCAAACATGATAGGGTTCATCATCCGTTATGCCCGGTTCAACCCCTGCATCCGTATGTGTACTCGACCAGGCCAGTGTCGGGGTTGCCTTTACGGGTGGCGCCTCCGACCTGTAGGAGACTAGGTCGACGTGCTGTGGGACTTCGCCTGTGTCGGTAGTTTCGGGCCAGTAAACTTTTCCGTTCTGGACGCAGCTCATGTTGTCCGTTCGTACGCTGCTACGTTCAGATTTTACATAATCTTTCTTGACCGAACGTTGCCGACACGGGGCTTTGGTCTTCCCCCACCACGTTTGTCTCCTCCTCTCTGGCCATGTCCACAGGCAGGCCGGGACGTCCTTGTAGTGCGTTGGGCCAGCAGGTTCACTCAGGGTCTACCTGCAGCGTTCCTTCTGTCTCTTATCCTTCTCCCTTCTTGTTCTTCTTTTATTGGGGGAAGGGGGGGGGGGGGGGGTATTGCACTATACCCATACTTGCAATAAAGGATTAATAACTCGGTTAAGATTTTGATATAATTTCTCGTCTTAAAGTATACTACGTTCTGTTGGTAGGTCTTGGCCTCATTCCACTGAACTTTTCTCATGGCTTTCAGTGCTGGTCACTGTGTCTGCTCATGTCGTTTCTCGTCACCCCCTGTACGGTCCTCCTCTTCGACGTATGTCAGTCTTTACTCATTACATTCTGGGTCTTCCTGCCTTCGTCCGGAAGACGGGGTGGGGGGGGGGGGGAGCATCCTGGACTTCATATTTGATGATGAAATGCAGCATTCTTTGTCTTAGGTTAGTTATCCCATGGCATCAGACTTGACTGTACTTGACCTCTCTTGATATGCACCTGTCAGTACACTCTTTCTATAAACTCTCTTGTTTAAGTCGGTCTTTCCATGGTCCTGCTATTTCCTAAGGGCTAAAGTTTGTGTTTTCAGCTTGTATGTCCGCCTCCAATTTGGTACTCTAGCTCTACGTTGGAACGTAGAGGCTACTACTAAATTGGGAGGTTTAACGACCCTCCCAATACCAAATGAGGTAAACCTCCTATTTGGTCGTAGCCTCGGAGTATCCAACGTCATAGTATCCCGCCCTCGCGCCGTACCCCTGCCCATCCAATCTTGTCTCTTGTAACTTGATACCGGGAATGCCCAATGAACCCTGTCGGGTAGTGGGGTGGATCCGTCAAGACGGCTGAAGGAGCCAGATAGGATGGCCTAAAATCCTGTAATTTTCTCTTCTTTCTCATCAATATTTTCTTATTTTCCTTTTCAAATAGTGGCCTCCAAAGTATGTACAACGTACCTAGTAGAGAGAGTAAGGTGCTACTCTAAATGTTATCGTTTTATCGCGCTAGTGATTTCGATAATTGCCCGCTCTAGAGCGGAGCAAAATTATACGATAAGTATATAGCTCTACGTTGGATACTCCGAGGCTACGACCAAATAGGAGGTTTACCTCATTTGGTATTGGAAGGGTCGTTAAACCTCCCAATTTGGTATGGTGTGATATGCACAACACTTACCAATAACAATGCAGTGGTAAAAATGGGAGAGGAGAGTACCAGAAGTACTCACCACTTGGCGTATTTGACAAGACTGAGACAGGTTCGGAACTTCGGACCATTCGGTAATGTCGGTACATTAGTTGCCAGATCTGAACATGGATTCAAATTTCAATACCAAAATCGTCCCTCCAAAAAAAAAAAAAAAAAAAAAAAATGAACGTGCAGGCCCGCGGGGCCCTGGGCACTGGCCCTTTGTGCCCTGCCCTAAATCTGGCCCTGAGTATGAGGCAGGAGAAGAATGAAGAGAGGCTGGGCACACCTCCGAACACGTTCGGACCCGACGTAGCCTAGGAGAAGAAGGACATTATGCGCCCAGATAAGAGCTGGGTGACGCGCAGAATAACAGCAGACGCCTGAAAAGCACATTATGCTGGATCATGTTTAATGCTTTATATTTTGTTATTTTTTATTGGTTTTTCTAGTATTGGTACCCACATCATAAGGACGAGTCTGTGAGTGGTTTTGTTATATTTAAGAGCGTTTCGCTCACGACGATTGGCAATCTTGATGTTTACTCTCCTAGGCGGGTCGTTTGAACGACGAGCCATTGAGTTCAAAGATAGGCCATACTTTAGTAAGGCGCATCGTCAATGATGGAGGGGCCACTAATAAATATAGTATATATGCCTCGGAGACGTGGCCGGTTAAATCAGAGGATATCAATAGAATGGAACGGAATGAGAAGAGAATGGCGAGATGGTTATGTGGGGTTAACCTCAGGGACGGGGTATTGAGTGTGGAATTAAGAAGGCTTCTGGGCATTAGGAGTATCAGTGAAGTGATGCGCACGAACCAACTTGGTTGGTTTGGACACGTGGAGAGAATGGAGGAGCAGAACTGGGTGAAGAAATGCTGGACTGTGAACTTGGGGGGGAGCTGCGCGTAGGGGTAGACCTAGAAAGACGTGGGATCACGTACTCCGTTCCGATCTCAAAATAAAGAACTTGACAACAGAGGCAGCCCTGGACAGGGTCGCCTGGAATGCTGCCATTTAGGACGTGAGTCTGTAACCACATTGTTGAAGGAGGCATTATCTATCTCTATTCTTAAGCGAGTAATCTTAGTTATGAAAAATTAAGAAAAATCCAAGGACAGTTCAGCACTAGATGTAGAAGTGGGACTGGCAGTTACTGTACATTCTTCCAACCTAGCAAATTATTCACGACTGCAGTCAACTTTTTCTGACCATTGTGCTTATACTGAACCAGTAATTCCAGTATAGTATACTGTACAGTATACTCATTTAATCAAAATATTAACATTCCTATGTATTTTTAGCATATAAGCTTCTACTATACAGGTGTATTTTAATTAGTTGGTTAAATATGTTCTACTGAAGCAATGTGCACAAGAGGAACTTGATATTTTCAACATTGATGAAGAGCAGGTAACATTATATGGCTGATTGTAGTGCATCTAGTTACTTTCATGTACAGTTGCTACCAACATTTCTTCTTCACCATTTTTAACGTAAAAAATTGTGAAAGGAAAAATAGATTTAATGAAAACAAATACACTTCACCTATGGCATCGTCTGTTAATGAGACAAATGACTACACTTTGATGAAAGCACAGTGTCTTTGGGCGATTGAAACATGTAACCCATAGGCTAAATATTAGATTGTTAATGGTAGATAAGTAAAACTTATGCTGGCAACTGTATGTGTAGCTATTTGTTGATGCTGATTAGTATTATGTTTACTGTAGTTAAGAGATATTCTATTTGGTTTTGTATATTTTTATATAACTATTTTTTATTTTATTTTTATTTTATTTTTTCTCTCTCTGGAAAGCTATGGTGGTGTCACATGAGCAGTTTTATGGGCATGCTTTATGGAACTTTGGTATGGGTTATCAGATAATTTTTAGATATGTTTCTTTCGTATTGTTGATTTTTACCCTTTCAATATTAAAAACTTGAAACAAAAAAAATATACTGTATACTGGAAGACAATTACTGTATATCCAAACTAATTGGGAATTTTTTAGAGTCAAAAGGCTAAAATACTGTCTCAGTTACCCTTTGAGCTACCTGGTATGTGTGTACAGTATATATATGTATGCTATTTAGCCCTCAGACTTCAGTCATTGCTATGTTTTTCATTATCAGTAACTCATATATTCTCTATAAAGGAAGGGATTATGGAAAAATACTAAATACCTTTTTTCATCTTCGGGCGTCGAGGAGATGAATATACTGTAGTTATTTTTGGCCGATTGGGTGCTCAAATATGCCCAATGAGACATAGAGGAGGAATGGTGAGTGTGAGAGGTATGAGAGATGTCGCAGACTTCCTTCCTCGACTGTGGCCCAACCCACACTTGAATGCCCAGCTGTTTGGTGCTGGCTAGCCAGATGCCACTTTAGGCCAGATACAAGATGGGAAATTATGTGCACGTCTATTGACGTGACTGAGGATTTCGAGATTAAAGGCCTACCCGGTATGTTTAAATCTGAAAGGTAAAATGTTTAAATATTGTCTCTATTTAATTTTAAACTAGTATACATGATCAATCTTAGACTGTATAAGTCATCTTACATCTGCCAAAATACTGAAGAGATTCAACTACACATTATGGACTACCAGATGTGATATTTCATCTTGTATGAGGTAAAAAATAAGCTGAACATTTACCGTTACATCATATTTATTACATTACTAATGACTGACTCGGTAATTCTCCTTTAAAAGTGCTTATGTGACGCAGGCTTTCTGTCTGTGTGATATATTCTACTAGAAGATGCTTTTCATTCTTTTTGACCAGTTAAGATCTAGTGTTTGTTTTGCTATTTTGTTTGTTTTGAAAGACTGTACTCAGTTGGAATATGTGCTTTATATTTTGGGAGGCTAGTTAAATGTTATTAATATTATTACTGTTGATTACTGTATTTAATTTTATCACTGGGGGATCTTTGTATTATGTCTTAAGTGGCAACTAAAAGGAGGGAGGGGATAGTAGCTTACTTGTTTAGCCTTGGCAGGCCACCCATCTAAGGGAAAGCTCTCTACAGCTAAACTACGGGGTGGTTGTCCTCATTTGTCTTACAGCACCCAATGTAAGTACAGTAATGGCATATTACCATTATTATTGCCAATTCCTGCCCAATGACAACTTCAGGCTGTTAGCATGCTAACTCTGCACTTCAGAGCAGTGTATCTACTGTATGAGAAACTATAAGTAGGCACACACAGGCTGAGCTATGCCATCATGGATGTGCAGTGGTCCTTCAAGTAGCTCTACCTGCAGGACTGCTATTAGCCTTTAATCAGGCAAGCTCTATAGTCTATTCAGTATGACCAGTCTAGATACAGTATTGTACAGTAATCTCTAGCGTACTGTAACTTAGGGAAGGCTGGAATAAACTAGCTGTAAATATTCACACTGGTTGACCCTTCCCAAATATCAGCTTGATTACAGAACGTCCTTTATTTTAGTTATGAGAGGTTGGTGGTCTTGATTTTTTAACTTGTCACAATGAATAGACTATAATCGACTGAAAGATGCTTCATATTTTTTTTGTGGCTAGTTAAGTGCTATATATTTACCATTTTATTTGATATAGTGTACTGGAACTTGTGTTTTTCTTTCTATACTTTGTTTGTCTATTGAGTTTTGGTTTTTTGTTTTCGTTGCTGACAGCAGGGCCCCCCACTACCTCCACGACCGGCCTCTTACACGCCAAGCGGTACGGATTCCGTCCTGTTCAACACCCTCAAGCAATTGGCCGATCTGTCTGCCGTCGGACACCACGAATCCCTGGAACTGGAATCTCTGTCCCAGGAGTTTCTGCACAGCCTTAATAACAAACAGCCGCTGGCCACCACACCCCCGCAGCAGAGTCTGTCTCCACCACTGACCACTAAATGTGACCCAGATGTTGCACACAAGCCATGGGACCACCACATCAACCTTAACGATTCATACTTCACGCCCATCAAGGGTGAGTCGCGTACATAACACAACCTTGAGACACCACATACAGTAGATAACATTGACTTGTCATGCTTAACTAGTCTTTGCACACATAACATACTTAATGATTTATTTCATGCCCATCAAGGGTGAGTTGGCAGTTATATAAGCTACTATGAATTGTCATATAGACAATATTGAGTTAGTACACAAATAACAACCTAGTAACGTGTATTTCATTCCCACCGAGGGAGAGTCTTCACTTATCTATCTATCTATCTATCTATTGCCTGACGCAGTGATCCCCAAAGGGGTGGCCACTAACAAACCGCCCCATGCACCTCTGTCCCCAGTCAGTCGACGCCCCTCCTCCCAACCAGCACCGCCTTCATCCATATACTTCCTCACTCCATCCTTTCACCTCTCTTTTGGTTTACCTCTCCCTTTCTGTCCTTCCACCTCGCTCTCTTACACCCTCTTAGTCATTCTCTCGCTTCCAATACGTTCCATATGGCCAAACCATCTCAAGGTGTTCCTTTTCACACTTTCCAGCATATCTACCTCCACACCACACCTCCTTCTTACTTCCTCATTCGTCTGTCTATCCCTCCATGTAACTCTGCACGCACTTCTCAAGTAACTCATTTCCACCCCTCTAACTCTTGGTCTGAGTCTCTCCACCAACGTCCATGCTTCGCTTCTGTAAGTCAGTGTCGGGATTACCACACTGTCATGCAAGGACTTCTTCACTTCCATACTGACCACCCTATTTCTTGTTACTGCTTGCAGCGTTCCTACAACCCTCTTCCCCTGTTGCACCCTCTCGCACACTTCTTCATCCATAGTCCCATCTTTACTCAACACACTGCCCAGATACTTAAATGAGCTGACAATCTCCACAGCCTGACCGTTCAACTTCACCTCACACTCTGTGGCTTCACCCCTTTCGAAGACCATAACCTTGCTCTTCCCCGCATTTACCTTCAGATTCCGTTTTTTGCACTGTTCCAAACATATTTACCAGACCCTGCAACTTCCATTCATTATCGCTCATCAGAACTGTATCATCAGTAAACAGCAGTACAGGTAGCTTCCACTCATTTCCCTCCCTTATCAGCGATACACCAACATCCACTGCTCTTCCTTGTATTTCTCTCATGCCTCCATCCATATATACAGTAAACCACCATGGGGACATCACACACCCCTGTTTCAACCCAACATTCAGATCAAAGAACTCGCTCTGCTCATTCTCCACACCTACTGCCGCCTTTGCACCCTCATACATGCTCTTCACTGCTTTCATCAACTTGCCATCTACTCTGTATATTCTAAGTTCTTTCCATATACCTTCTCTATCCACTCTGTCATAGGCTCTCTCCAAGTCCATAAAGGCAACATACAGCTTTTGTTGCTTCTCCAGATATTTCTCCACAACATGTTTCATGGTAAAAATCTGATCTACACATCCTCTTCCCTTCCTAAACCTGCCCTGCTCGTCACCTGTCCTTTTCTCCGTTCTCACTCTCACTCTCACTCTCTCAATCACTACCCTAATGTAGCCTACACCTTCCCTACTATGCTTAGAAGACATATTCCTCGGTGGTTACCATACACTCCTCTTTCCCCTTTACCCTTATATAGGGGGACTATTATGCCTGTCTTCCAGTCATCAGGTGTACTCCCCTTCTCCTATGCTAGTTTGCACATTTTCCATACCCATTCGATCACTATCTCACCACCATACCTCAGCATTTCCCCACACACTCCATCTATTCCTGGTGCTTTCCCCAACTTCACTCTTTTCATGGCTTCACACACTTCTGACCTCCTGATCCCCACCTCCTACTCCACTACTTCTCTTCTTCTCCCTCCCATACCCCATCCAACTATGTTTGCTGGTGCTTCATTCTTTACATATAGCAATTCGTTGAAGTACTCCCTTCATCTTTCGACTCTCTCTTACTTCTCGGCTAGCACTCGCCCATTCTAATCTTTCACACCCTTACTGTTTCCCTTGCTACCTTCCCTAACTTTCTTGACTTCTTTCCAGAACAGTTTCATACACTCCCTCCATTTTACACTCAGATTCCTTCCAAACTCCTCATCTACTCTCTCCTACTTTCATTCACTACTCTCTTCACCACTCTCTTTTTCTCCACGTACCTTGCTTGTTTCTGTCTCCAAATCTTCATTCCCTCTACTACTCAACCACTCTATACGCTTTCTTCTTGTCTTCCACAGCTATTTTTACCTCTTCTTTCCACCATGCTGTACCCTTCACTCACCTCCCTCTTCTCCTTACTCCACACACCTCCTCACATGCTGCACAGATCTCTTCCTTAAACACTTTGGTCACCTCCTCCACTTCCTCCATGCCTTCCAGGTCAAACCTACCTAATTGTCTTTCTACTGCTCTCCTGTACTCTTCCTCCTGTTGCCTCTCCACCCTCCTCGCCATTCCACCTTCCTCTCACCTCCTTCCAGCTATCCTCACCCACTTCTTTTGTATCCTAATATTAGCTACTACTGTACTACATAATGGTCAGACAGACTCCCCCCAATACCCCTATACTGTACTTATACTGTACAATATTGAGTCATCACATACGTACAGAATCTTCAATCATTTTTTTTTTTACTTACCTTAACCACCACTTCAACATTATTGACTTATATTTCATGCCCATGTAAGTTAATTCATCACATAAATACCCTAGAATCATCACCCAAGCTGTTAAATACGCAACCATACAGTACTGTATTTCAACACAATCTACACTCAATGAGAGCTCTGTGGGAAAGCCCGATCGTGGCCATGGCCTTTCTCAGGGACTCGGGGCTGTTCGGCCAGGCAGCTTAGGGAACAACAACAACAACTGTATTTCAATATTTATAACCCAACCTATAATCACCCCAGCAACTTTAATGACGCTTACACAACTTAGATGTCATGTCAAGGACACAACCTTGGGATGTCACACTTAATGCCTTCACTCACTTTGGACCCAATCTAATTATTATTTCTCCATTTCTGAGAGTAAACATCATAGTTGTAGAATCCCTTGTAAAATGTTAGTAACCCCTGGGAATTCACACACATCACTAGTAAATATCCATACATGTATTAAAAAGCTGTGATCACTGAAGTACCGACTAATACAGTAATAATTTATGTTGTACTAACTGGCATATATTGAATAATAGTGTGAGTGATGCTTATTAATAAATAATTAAAAATACTGTAGTAACCTACATGTGTTTTTTATATACAGTAGACTACCATACTTGGAATTAGCCAGCCCCGTATCCTTCTTTGACAACACAATACAATACATTGTTCCATCTAATACAGGTTTTTGTTTATTATTATTATTATTATTATTATTATTATTATTAGTTTTGTATGGCTTCTTATTATTTGTGTTGCCTTTAGTAGCTGCTGAACTAAAAATATCTGCTTGTTAATCACTAATCTGAAGTATTTTTCTCTTGTATAGATGTTTCTATGTTGTAGATTTGTGTTGCATTGTTTTGGAGATGTACCTTAATATTGTGTTAGTGGACATTGTTTTATTAAGTCATTGTTGTTATTGTTTATTATTTTCAGGAAGTGTATTCCTTGTTTTCAGCTTACTTATAGTTAATCTAATACCAAAGTTAGTGAGTTAGAGGTGATTTTTTTGTTCAAGATTTGTTTTTGTTATAAGATATAGGTATGTATTATGTAAGTATGTATATACTCAGGCACATACCCCATAGCTGGGGGTGGCCGACTCGAGACAGAGCCCGAACAGAAACAACAAAATTAAATAAAAATAAAAATTCACACATATCTAGGTCGGCCAGGAGAAGATCCAGAGACAAAGGACCATGAGGGGCATCCAGTAAAAGATTCCCAGGTTCCAGATCTCCCGGAGAGGTTCTGGTCACAGCAGGCAGACACGCAGCGGGACTACACCACAATGCTCGCCCACGTGCCTCCAGGCAGGGCCCTTCATATATAAACTGACTCCACAGTAGATTGAGGCATGGAAATGTAGAAAAAAGTGGGGTGTAGGCTACCCATGTGCAGTATGGAGAAAAGGGGTGGATGCAAACTCAAATCAGAGTAGTATCTGTCAGTGCAGGGTATACCATTGGAAGAAGTGCTGCACTACAATAAAGGACCTCTGCCGAAGAAGAAATCCGAAGTTGACAAATTTGTATGTACAGTACTGTACTGTATAGTATGTAAAGGTGAGCTCGTGTTGAATGGCTGGCTCGAGAATGTGAATTTTTACAATGAGTCGCTGAAGATGGTGGACAAGTTTTACTACTTGAGAGATACCATCTCTGCCAGTGGTCGGGCCGAGGCCGCCACTATTGCCAGAATTAGATGTGGCCTTGAAAAATTAAGAGAACTGCTGCTAGTACTAACCATGAGAAGACTCCCACTTCCCTTGAAGGGAAAGTTACATGCTTCATGCATTAGAAACATAATGACCTATGCTTCTGAAACGTGGCCTGTCAAAGTGGATTATATCAACAGAATGGAACGTAACGAGATGAGAATGGTGAGATGGATGTGTGGAGCCAAACTGAAAGTTAGGATATCTAATGAAGAGCTGAGGAGATGGTTAGGTATCAAGAGTATCAGTGATGACCTGCATACAAGAAGGCTTGGATGGTTTGGGCTTGTGGAGAGAATGAAGATGCAAGTCCATGAACGTGGAGGGAGCTGCACCAAGGGATAGACCAAGAAAGACGTGGGATCAGACATACGGTCTGATCTTGATGCAGTTGATGCAGTTTTTAGCGCTGTGCAATTCCTTGATTGACAGGACTAGGCCGTGTTCTTGTTACAGGGACTTAACTGGACATTCGCCATGAATTGCTTAACTGAGATGCCCAAATTCTTGCCGTGTACCAATAGCGCAGCATGGGATCGAACTGCCGTCCCTTCTATTAGCAGTCAGACGCGCTACTGACCATGCAGTGAAGCAGCTCTGAACAGGGCTGCCTAGAGTAAGAACGTGAGACTAGAACCACACTTCGTGTGGAGCTCTCGGTCATTAATTTTATGAATGTATGTATGTATATTTCTCTATACAATCCTTGTAATAGTGGAGTAATCAAGATGATGACATGGCAATTTACTGTCAGCTGGAAAAAATGGATATAGTTGTTATTCTTCACTCCATTCTGGCATATTTTGAATCTTATTGACAGATAATAGCATAGATGTTTTCAACTCCCCATACCAGCTTCCTATTAACCCTTTCAGTCATATACCACCAGTATTTGTTTTATTATAACTACCTCCGGGTCAGTTAGGAAGGACATCTAAGTATATCTCTATCTATTGCCAAATGCCTTAACCCCCGAGGCGGTGACCATGAATGAACCGCCTTCATATGCTTCCATATATCGATGCAACTCATTCGATTATCTAACTTATTCCGGTTCACGGAGTGTAATGCCAGCAGTTGTGGCAAGTGCTTAAACAGAACTGGATGTAGAAAATCGCTTGAGCTATCAGCCCAAGGGGAGTAGGCTACTTCTCTTGGTCTAGTGGCGAGAGTGTTCGCCTCGTAAGCGTGGGGACCTGGGTTCGAGCCCTGGGCCGGCCTAGTGGTAGCCTCACAAAAACATTTCGGGGGCGATTTCTACATCTAACGAAGTTTAGGTGTGTAAGTTAAATTGTATATAGTTGTTGTTGTTGTTGTTGTTGTTGTTGTTCGATGTTGTTGTTGATCGCTCAGGTCTCACTCTGATAGACCAGCCCATCACCAGAATTGTATATAGTTAAGTAAAGTCATTGTAAACTCGGCAAAAATAGTATGGTGCCGTTTCGAGGTCATCACTGGTGGCAGCTGTAAAGGGATATCTGAGAGGCTTAGTTGGGGTGCTGTACATATAGGCTAAGTTGTTGTTGTTGTTCCCCAAGCTGCCTGGCCGAACAGCCCCAAGGCCCCGAGCAAGGCCAAGGCCATAACAGAGCGCCCCCACAGAACCCTCCCTGCCGACCACAATAAAGCCTGGAGTGACCGAAGCCACTCCATGGCGGAGAGCTGAGGAGGGAGCGGAAACGCCCGGGAAACCAAAGGCCCACCCAGGGCCCTGTGCCCCTCAGCAATTATGAACTGGCTTGCCTTAACTGGTTGGCTACAACAGTTGCTAAGGCTAGAGCTTTCAGAAATTCTCAGAGATGATGTCCCAGTGACCCCGGTTCGTTGGGGAGGTATGGTAGCAGATGGGGTGGTTCCTGCACTGCCTCCTCGCCGTGGTGTGTGATCCGGCAACTGACGGAAATAAGGGATGTCGCTGGTGATCGTTGTCTCGGAGCCTCGCTGTAGTTGACACGCTCAGACTTGTGCCTCGCTTGCTTTCGCTCGCTCGGAGTCTTCGCTAATGCCAGCAGTTGTGGCAAGTGCCTAAACAGAACTGGATGTAGAAAATCGCTTGAGCTATCAGCCCAAGGGGAGTACAGTACTTCTCTTGGTCTAGTGGCGAGAGTGTTCGCCTCGTAAGAGTGGGGACCTGGGTTCGAACCCTGGGCCGGCCTGGTGGTAGCCTCACAAAAAAAAATTGGGGGACGATTTCTGCATCTAACGAAGTTTAGGCGTGTAGGTTAAATTGTATATAGTTAAGTAAAGTAATTGTAAAGTCGGCAAAAATAGTATGGTGCCGTTTCTAGGACACTTCAGGAGGAGGGTCGCTTAATCTTAACTGCCCATCGGTGTGTATAGTGTGTAGGAGTGCATGTGGAATACTATTATACTGTTTGAAAGGCTGGGGATGTGAATGTAGTCTGTAACTAATGTAATCATCTCGCTCATGTTGCTCAGGTGCTAGCATATACCTGTGTACTGTACATGTGACACTGGTCTAACATACATCGAATGTCCACCATTGCAGTGAGTAGTGTGGAAGTTCATGCCTTCAGGTCAATAAACCTTTTGGGCGGTGTGAGGTATACGGCTAGCTTAATCCAGCTTTCAACTCTGCAATGGCCCTTCTAATTTTAATTATATTGTTTGGAGATAGCTAGACTAAAACAAAATTGGCATACAGAACATTGAGTGAGAGGGCTCCCCTATCTGAGTCACCTACAAGATAACTGGCTTTGGATGAACAAGGCCACACACATGGATCTAACCCTCATAAAATACATTATTTATTATTGTGTGGTATTTAAAACAAAGTCTCTGATAAAGTGTGTATTGCTTGCCTGGTTAATTTCAGAGGCAATCTCATCTTGGAAATAAATTATGCAAATATTACATGTTATTAGTATTGAAATGGAGTTAATCATTCCCCAGATGTAGGGTGTGACTTGGTAACCAATCTGGGAGAGCAGCGATCTTCACCCGGCTACCAGTCTCCATGCTCAGAGGACTCGTCAGGTCGGTGGATATAAATACTGTACAGTACTGTATAAATTGTATCTCCCTATTCACCCCCCTCTCTTATACATATATGTAGGCCCTATGTATGTACTGATTTACTCAGGCCCATTCCCCACTTTCCCATTTTTTTTTTCTTCTAGGGGTGGACCGACTCAAGACAGAGCCCGAATAGGGACAACACAACAGAAAACAATGAACACACAAAAACAAAATACAAACTCACACACATCTAGGTCACCCAGGAGAAAATGCAGAGACCAGGGTCACTAAGGTCCCTCCAGCATTCCCCCGGCCCCCGACCACCTGGAGAGGTTCCGGTCTCAGCAGGCAGACATGTAGCGAAGCCAAAACCACAAGCCCGCCCACCACACTTCCAGGCGCACCCTTCATATATACCGGCTCCCCGGGCCAGGCGCCTGATGGACTATTATCTAGTCTAACTTGCACCCGACCACTTCTCCCAAATGACCACGTGTTCACTTATCTATTCACAATCATTCTCCATTCATTCCTGTTTATTACCACTTCCCTTGCCTGATCTATAGTCATTCCTCTATCATCCAAATCTTGTCTTACACAGTCTTTCCATTTCAATGGGGGTCTTCCTGCCCCTCTATCTCCCCTTGTATCTGACTCACATATTCTCTTTGTAAACCTTTCATATTCCATTCATTCAACATGACCATTCCAGCTCAGCACCCTTCTGTCCACTCTGGCTGACAAATATTCCTGCTGCCCCACTCTCCTACTCAATCTGTCTCTACGAGTAACTCCACACATACTCCTCATTCCTCAATCTGTCTCTACGAGTAACTCCACACATACTCCTCAAGCAGCTCATCTCCATCACATCCAGATTTCTTCTCTCCTTTTCCTTCAGAGCCCATGTCTCAGCCCAATACATCACTGTTGGGGAATCTGACTCAGATGAATTTAGAAATATTCGTCCTATGGAATCTAAAATTGCCCCCTCCGACGCCGACCCCTGCGAGAAATTGGACTGCCTCAAGGACCCTTCCCCTGCTGCCAACAGTGCCGGAGTTCCCCACTCAGGCATGGCACCCACAGACCTTGGCAAACCTCCTAAGGATACTGTGACGAATTCTCCATCGTCGGGTATTGAGATCCATCAGGTGATCTCCCCGGCATCAATTTCTATGCACAGTACTGCCTCTGTGATCAATAATAGTGACGACAACCCCACAGTCTCGACTTTAACTTCTAAATTACCAGATTATGATTCTAGCCTTAGCCTACCTCTTCATTCCGTTGACAACCTTAATGAAGAACCTCGCATGCCCTCAGCTGACACCCCTACGGATGCTTCTTGCATCCCTGACCCGTCTGTGACTCCATCTGTTACCATCTTCCCTCCGGATGTAGGATCTACTACCTCAATTGAACCTGCTTCTGTACCTCCACGATCTCAACGAGCCATTGATGCAGGTACAGGAAAAGACCTTGCCGGTATTTCCTCTGCCATTCACACGCTTCAACCGTTCGTACCTTCGCATAACCGACAAAGGCGTAAACGTAACACGTATACCCCTGCTTCGAAGGACACTTATAACGCTATGTTCAGTCCCCCTGATTGGTCACGGTTTTTCACGGTCTCTGGTGAACCTATGGATGATTTCAGTCTATACGATACTCTCGCACAAGATATTGGTGACTTCACCATGCATGCTGTTGGATCGGCCAAGCGCATGATTGAGGTGAAAACACAGGAGCAATCAGAAGCCTTACAAGCCTACCTCGACACCCCCAACGACAGATACACAGGTAAACCAGATGAATTCCTGAATCAGTGTACTGGCACGGTTGTGCTCCCTTCCGACTTCGAATTTGCAGATCAGAGCTTTACAGACTCAACCAATCGTATCTTAAGATTATTGCAAAGAACTGACCCCACTGTTGTTAAAGTTGACACTTATACTGCTCCTCAGCGTGGAAATCGGCCCCCACTACGCATTGTCAAAATCTATTTTAAGCGCCATGACCTCCCTATGCATGTCCGTCTTGCAGGTCGCCAACTGCAGGTACGAAGGTATGTTAACAAGCCGAGACAATGCACAAATTGCTGGAAGCTTGGGCATTCAACCCCACGGTGTCGGGCTCTCAATGCTCGTTGCTTAAATTGCGGCTCAGAACAACATGCTCTCAACAATTGTCAAGCCAGCGCGCCCCATTGTGCAAATTGTGACGGGTCTCACAAAGCCAATGACAGAACATGCCCGCACTTTGCGTTTCATCGTGATGTATTACATTTACAGGCCACAAAAGGACTCCCCTTCCGGTCTGCTGCAGCACAATTAAGGCAGGAAGGTAAATCTCCTCCATATCGACGGTATGAATCAACTACACCCGCTGACTCCTCTGACCACCAGCGTCCAGAGCAGCCTCCGGCACCACCTATTAGCCCACAACATTACCCCACCAATGATACCTTCCGTTTAGTTCACCTTAACTCCCCGGACCTATCCACCTCTAACAGGTTCGAGGGATTTACTAACTTGACCGATGATACTGAGTTTTGGAACATGACTGCCGGAGAGAACCTCATTGAATGTAACACAGTACCAGATATAGAGACTTCTCCCCAATCTCACTCCACCCAGTCGCAGCCTCGGAAAAAGCGTAAGGTTGCAAGTCCTATCCGGCCATTATCCCGGACCTCGAAACTCGGTTCCACCACACAGAAGTGGGTTATGCCTACCCACGATCCGGACTGTGGCTGCCATAACTGCGGCCGATTCTTTCTACTTCAGCGCAAGACTTCTACCCGTACAGTACTCACCGAACATCTTCACAAATTTCTTTCCAAGCGAGCTCCAGCGGAAGATGCTCAAATTCACCCGACTCCTTGTTATTGTGTCACCCATATTTGTGAATCTGATCCTACGCCCAAGGACTTGATGCAGAGATTCCTGAAGGACAATAACCTGTTGGATTCTGACTTGACTAATATAGAGCTATCACAATCCCGATTTGATGTTCACCAACCTCCTGTCAATGTGCGTACCACCCTCACCACGCCTGATCCTCCCTGTAACCTTGAGCGACATGTTCCGTTAGCCGCTCCCCACTGCCCAGATCCCGATGCTCCCAAACCTAGGGACATTCCCCCACAAACTCCTGCTAACCCTACGACACCATCATCTGACGAACCTTCGATAAAGACTCATCATACCCCGAGCCCCTCACAATCTCCTGTATTGATATGTCACACCAATATCCCACCTGACAAATGTGGATGTCCAATTTGTTTCCGTAATTACATCACGCCCCATATCTGTGCTACGGATCCCTGCCTCCTTGCTCGGACGCAGGAATTTGTCACCACACGTACACTTCCCCCTAACCCTGATGGAGATGTTACCTCCGCTTATCTATTTATGAACACTCTGCGCCAAAAACTCCTCCACTGCCCCACCCTTGTTCCTAAACTAGTCACACAATTCACAGCTATTTCTGAAAAATTTACAGACCTTACATTTACCCCTTCACCTCCATCCACACAACCCTCTCCACACTCACAACCTTTACCAGACTCTCTTCAAGAGACCACTATTGTCGTTGACTCTGACAATCCTATTCTTGATGGCATATAACATTTTGCAATGGAATATAAACGGATACCAAACTCGCCTCCGTATGGGAGAATTACAACGATTACTTAAATTATATTCACCATTATGCATTTGCCTCCAACATGTAGGCAATTTTGTTGTCCCCCCCAGGCATTATACTGTTGCTGCTAGCTCCCCTATAACCCCTTCACATCTCCGAACAGCCATCCTTGTGCACTATAAGTGCGTATTTGTTCCTGTCACCCTTGACCCCAACCCTTTTCAAACAACTGCCGTCTCCATTTCATTACCAAACCTTCCTTCCTTGACTGTTTGCTCCTCCTACAATCAACCCTCCTGTCATTACAATACTTCAGACCTTCATCAAATAGTACAACAACTGACCCCACCGTACCTTATTCTGGGCGACTTTAACGCACACTCTCCCCTTTGGGGCAACCCAAACACAGACATCCCAGGCAATAATATTGAAAAATATCTTCTTCATTCTACTCTTTGTTGTCTCAACTTTGACACCCCCACCTACAGATCTGCTACCCACTGTACATTTTCCGCTGTTGATCTTTCCTTTGCCTCGGATGACGCAGCTCCCCTATTTGACTGGTCAGTTTTACAGGATCGCTTCTCCAGCGACCACTACCCTATACTCCTTAAGTATTTGTGCCCTGCATCCTCCCCTCAAATATCGAGTTATAATCTCTCTAAAGCCGATTGGACGTCTTATACGCACTCCTCTGCAGACGTTTCGGACTTCTCCCCTACCTCCTCCCCTGCACACAATTTTGATTATTTTTCGTCCTTCCTGAACTCCATTGCTCGCACTCATATCCCGCTTACCTCCTCGCTGACGCACCCTCGCCAGGTCCCTTGGTGGACGCCCACTCTAGCCCAAATGATAAAATTCAAGCATCGTGTGGAACGCCTTCTTAAGCGTCTGAGTGTTAGGCAGCGGCGTTTAAAGACTGTTTCCCCCCGACTTTTTTCCACTAATCGTTACTTTGACCTTATAACCATCACTATTGAAAAAATTGCCCTTAAAACGTTCTATAACAAGATCTGTGCAGTTGTCAAACGCAGTATCCTTGACAACAAGATACTTTCATGGCGATCATATATCTCGTCCTTCAATTCCCGCACCCCTCTCTCTACTTTATGGAAAAAGTTTCGCAGTATCAACGGACGCACTGTACGGCCTCCACTCTCTCCACTCAAAGACCCTGCCTCGGACTCGCTTACACATGACCCCCTTGACATCGCTGCCATACATGCCAAACATTTCTGTCACGTCAGCTCAGACCAGTCATTGCCTCGTCAATTTCTTCGTTATAAATGTATGGAGGAATCTCGCCCGCTATCTTTTCATAGCGGGAAAACACATGAATATAACACCCCTTTTTCAATTCCGGAATTGCGACACGCGCTCGACCTGTGTACAGACACTACTCCTGGCCCGGATGGATTCTCGTACGCTCTCATCCGTCACCTCCATCCACGTGCGCTACAACATCTTTTACAACTGTACAATCAGTTTTGGATAAGTAACTACTTCCCACCGTCTTGGCGGCATGCTTACACTATACCCGTACCGAAGCCTGGAAAAGATCATAGTCTTCCCACAAATTACAGACCGATTGTGCTTACCTCATGCCTCTGCAAATTAATGGAAAAAATTATCAATCCTCGACTTTTACATTACGCTGAGTCACATGCCCTCCTATCCCCATATCAGAATGGTTCCCGCCCTGGCCGTTCTACACTGCACTCACTTATTCGCCTTGAACACCAAATACGTGATGGGTTCTCCAAGAACCAACCCACAGTGGCAATATTTTTTGACATTGCTAAGGCTTATGACACAACATGGAGACACAGGATTTTAAAATTTTTACACGATTCTGGCATGCGGGGTCCTCTTCCCTGCTTTTTACGAAATGTTCTCTCTAACCGTACATTCCAGGTCAAAAATAATGGTCTCCTATCGGACATTATGTCACAAATTAATGGAATACCACAAGGATGTGCCCTTAGCAGCTTACTCTTTATTATGGCGATCAATAGTGTCATACGCAGCCTCCCACCTGAAATATCGTATAGCTTGTATGTGGACGACTTCGCAATATATTATACTTCTCCCAGTCTGACTCACATACAACGGCGTCTCAACATTGCTCTAAAATCCATCCACTCTTGGGCATCCACTGCTGGTTTTCAATTTTCTGCTGAAAAGACTAACGCCGTTGTATTCTATAGAAATATTCGACATTGACGTAAACAGTCCATTACTCTCACCATGGGACATTCTAATATTCAGATCCTTCCACATACCAGGTTCCTTGGTTTAATCTTTGATACTCACCTCAATTGGAAGAGTCACATTGCCTGCTTAAAGGCACGTTGCCTCCAGAGAATGAATGTTCTGAAAACAGTCGCACGAGTCCATTGGGGCGCAGATCGCGCTACGCTTTTACTGTTCTACAGAGCTACCATCCTCTCAGCCCTAGATTATGGTAGCCCTGTCTATGGCACGGCCTCTGCTTCCACATTAGGAACCCTCGACAGCGTACACCATTTGGGCATCCGCATTAGCTCGGGGGCATTCCGTTCCTCTCGTGTCTCCAATATCCTATGTGAGGCTGGGACCTTACCTCTAGCCTACCACCGTCGATTAGTCCTCATGCGTACGGCTGTTCGCCTCCGTCATGACCCGACTCTACTAGAACTATTCCATTCCACAGATAACTATCGTTCAAACATTCCAGTGCCATTCCCAATGTTGTCTCGCCAATTACTCTCCACTTACAGTATCACCGTTCCTCCCATAACTCCCCCTCCTAGTCACATCACTCTGTGGACCCTAAACCACCCTACAGTTTGCTTTCACTTAGCGGATCAACTTGATGCCCAAGCCCCATCTCAATGTCGACATCTCGCTTTACAACATCTTGATGATCACATCCCGGCTGTTTTCATTTACACCGATGGCTCGAAAACTGCGGATGCCGTGGGTTGCGCTGCAGTCTCAGACCATGGCTTGTATCAAAGTACCTTACACCATCACTCCACGGTTTTCACTGCTGAATTATGGGCTATTCAAGGTGCTTTAAGCACCATCTCTTCATTGTCGAGGAACTCTCCACGGGTCGTTATCTGTAGTGACTCAAAGAGTGCACTGCAAGCCTTATGTGTATTTGCCCCCAAGGACCCATTGGTCAAGACTATCATCCACACAATACACAAATTACAGTGCGCTACTCGTTCCATCACACTGTGCTGGATCCCCGCGCATGTAGGAATTCCCGGGAATGAGCGTGCAGACTTCCTCGCTAAGCAAGCGTGTCATGGTGCACCCTCTACTACTTTGCTGCGTTCGGAGGATATGCTCCCTGTCCTCCGTCGCCATGTTTATGACGCTTGGCGGGTTGAGTGGAGAGCGCAACCATTAACTGGCCACCTTCGCTCCATTAAGGATGACATGCACTTGTGGCCCTCTTCAATTAATGGTTCACGTGCAGACCAAACCCTATTAACTAGATTACGTTTAGGCCACACACGCCTCACACATGGTTACCTGATGTCCACCCCTCGTGGTCCACCACCTAAAAGCCAATATTGCCATACATCATTGACTGTTTTTCACTTTCTTTGTATTTGTCCCGTCTATGCATCTGAAAGACGGAGATTCTTGCTGAACACCTCATTACATGGCATCCTCTCTGACTCAGACTCTTTCAATTTCACCCCTATTCGTCACTTCCTGAGAGCGATAAATTTATACAATGACATATAACTCCTGACATATACGTGACTTTAAACTCTGTACCACCTCCTCCACCACTAGCCTTGAGAGGGCCTAGGCCCAGTGGGCTAGTATAAAATAAAAGCATCATCAACAACAACATCACTGTTGGCACAACAATTCCTTGATACATTGCACTTTTAACTTTCATTCCGAGATTTCTCACCTTCCACATACTTCCCATTTCTACAAAAACTTTCCTTCCTTCACATACTCTCTGTTTTACCTCCATTTCCATACATATATACATACATAAATTTAATGACCGAGTGTTCCACACGGAATGCAGCTCCGGTCTCATGTCCTAATCTTATGCAATCTAAGAAGGACCTATGTTATTCAGAGGCTCTATTCATATTTACCCCTTTGAATCCTAGAGGTAGATTATAAGCTAAAGAAAATTGTCTAATGGTAACCAGAATACATTGAAAAGTATGTTATGGTGGTGAAGGGGTTAAGCATTTGTCTTCCCATAATCTGCTTTCAGATCGCAAGTATAGTTTCCTTAAAGGCCACTCTACTGGTGATCTTCTTTCTTATGTAACTAGTTCTTGGTAATCCTCCTTTTGGGACTTCGGTGAGAACTTTTAAAGCTACCTCTATTGCGCTAGACATTTTGAAAGCCGTTGATAAAGTCTGGCACCAATCTCTAATTTCTCATCTATCCTCCTTCAGTTTCTATCCCTCCATCTGTGGCTTTATCTCTAATTTCCTTTCTGGCTGTTCCATAGCTGCGGTTGTAGACAGCCATCGATCACTTTCTAAACCTATCAACTCTGATGTTCCTCAGGGTTCTGTCCTGTATTCAGTTATCTTTCTAAAATTCAATAATGATCTTCTCAACTGTACCTCCATTCCTTTCCACTCTAATGCTGATTACTCTGCCTTTCACTATTCAACTAGATCTCCCTCTCCACAGTCACTCCCAAACTCACGTAATGAGGCCATAGCATGCCTATCTTCTGATCTATCAACTATTTCCGATTGGAATAGAGAAAATCTTGTTACTTTCAATGCTTCCAAATCCCAATATCTCCATCTATCTACCTGTCACGATCATCCACACGACAATCCCTTATACTTCAACAATACACAAATCAACCCTTCATCTTCTCTCAGTATTCTTGGTGTATATTTTTCTCCTGACCTTTCTTGGAAAGATCATATTACCACTCTTGCTCAAACAGCTTCCCAGAATTTAGGTATGCTCAACCATCTCTGTGGTTTCTTCACCCCCGCACAGCTTCTTGCTCTGTATAGGGGCACAGTGCGCCCATGTATCGAGTATTGTTCGCATGTGTGGGGAGGTTCCACCCATACTGTGTAAAGTCAGTAAAAATAGGTTAGCCTAAACTGAATAAGATCCACAAAATAATCTTGATCCGACCAGGTCAAGTGAGATACTGTATCTCTATTGGTCTAACTGGTAGAGTGACTGCCTCATAGCCGAAGGGTCCCGGGTTTAATCCCAGCCCATGGCAATTTTTCGGGGGCTATTTCAGCATCTAACGAAGTTTAGGTGTGTTGTTAAAATTGTTAAGATGGTTGAAAGTAAGATCGGAACTCCAAAACTCCTCTTTCGGGTATGGTGTATGGAGTAAGGGGTCGGGCGCAAGTTCGACTAGATAATAGTCCATCAGGCGCCTGGCCCGGGGGGACGATTAATATGAAGGGTGTGCCTGGAAGTGTGGTGGGAGGGCTTGTGGCTTTGGCTCCGCTGCATGTCTGCCTGCCGAGATCGGAACCTCTCCGGGTGGTCAGGGGCCAGGGGAGTGCTGGAGCGACCTTGGTAACCCTGGTCTCTGGGTCTTCTCCTGGGTGACCTGGATGTGTGTGAGTTTGTGTTTTTTATCTGTGTTTATTTTTTGTTTTATGTTGTTTTTGTGTTTTCCCTGTTCTTGCTCTGTCTTGAGTCGGCTACCCCCAAAATGGGGATTGGGCCTGAGCATATAGATAGATAGATAGATAGTAAAAACCTATTCCTACTGGGCAAGGAAGGGGATAGGAGAGAACAGGGAGTGTAGTGAGACTCGCAAACATAGCTTTGGTTGTGGAGTTGCCAGCTCTCCAGTGAGTTGCCATCTGGGCTGTTAGTTGTGTCTGTGTAGCACAAGGTGCGTGGTAGCACGGTTCAGTTGGCTGACTCACCACTCCCTATCGTCTCTCTGACGGACTCACGGTCGTTTCGGCTCAGGCTTGTTCCTCTCTGTTCGTTCGGAACCTTCACTTCCTGGACGGTGAAGTAGTGTAAAGTCAGTAAAAAATAGGTAAGCCTAAACAAAACAAGATGCAGAAATAAACTTGATCCGACCAGGTCAAGTGAGATATCTCTATTGGTCTAACTGGTAGAGTGACTGCCTTATAGCCTAAGGGTCCCGGGTTCAATCCCAGCCCATGGCATATTTTCGGGGGGCTATTTCAGCTACTAACGAAGTTTAGGTGTGTTGGTAAAATTGTTAAGATGGTTGAAAGTAAGATCGGAGCTCCAAAACTCCTCTTTCGGGTATGGTGTAAAAACCTATTCCTACAACTGCACTTCTTGAAAGGGTAGAGTCAAATGCATTTTGTCTCATCAACTCACTTTCTCTTACTAGTTATCTACAATCTCTCTCTACACGCCACAGTGTTGCATCTCTCGCACTCTTCTACCTATATTACAACCATCAGTGTTCTTCAGAGCTTTCTCAGTGTATACCTCCTCCTACACGAAAAGTGGGGCGCGCCCGCCTTTCAACACGCTCCCACCCATATTCTGTCCAATTCTCTAACCAAAGAGGGAACCAATTTTCCCAGTAATACTTCTACTCAACAAGTAAGCTTTGGAACTCTCTCCCTCAATCTGTCTTTCCCTCATACTATGACTTAAACTGCTTCAAGCTCCGTTTGTCCAGACAGTTTGACTCTAACGTACCTCAAATTTGGCTCTCTGTCACTTTCAATTTTAGGGGAGACACTAGTTACAGGCAGCTTTGCCTTTTGTCTCCTTCAGTCACATAGGAAAAAAAACAAAAACAACTTATCATATAACATTTTGTTTCCTCCTGTAAGTGGAATTCCCTGAAAAATGGATAGCCATGGCAGAAATTACTCATGTCCTACTTTGTCCCTAGGGAAAAGAGGCCTCTGCATCAGAAAGTAAAAAGGATACTTCCCATGTAATTCATGACTAATTAGTCTTAACAAGCAATCCATCTAAGAGAAAGAAAACCCTGAACAAAAACTATTTCCTTGCATTCTGATATACATTACAAAGAGAACAAAAACACATATGACCCCATCAAACGCCTTCCAATAAAGGCAGAAACAAGGCAGTAGCGATACGTCACCCCAGGTTGACAACAGATGCATGGGAAACGCACGGGAACTCATCAACTTAAATTAATTGATTAACGTATTTAAAAGAAATATTTTCCCTATTTTGATATTTATATTATTCTCATTTTCTTTTCTTCTATTTTTTCATAGTAGCATCCATTCAATTGACATACCATAGGTATTTTCATTGTTGCCAATGAAGATGGTTCTATTTTTCTTGGAAGGCGTATGAGGTCTTCCAGCTTAGCCATGGAGCCACTACTAAATATTTAATTTTCCTCTCTTCCCTTCGGGTTGTCAAACCTGTAATCTTTCTCGAACAGCTATATCTACTAATTGATTTGTAATACCTTTAATTCATTGCTTATACACTTCTTTCCATGTACATTATAATACAGAATCACTTTGACGGTGTACCATACAGTTCTCTCTTGCAATTGTCTTAAATTAATCTGCTCTCATTCAACTACTCTTATTCACTATCTTTAATCACCTGTTGTTGACCTCTGTCATTTGTTGAGCCCCTTCCCATATGTTATCCCTTCAGTACAATGTCACTTTTTTTTTTTACCTTACCGGTATATTTTGGCTAACATTAAACAATTTTATGCAATCTAAAAAGGTCCTATGTTATTTACATGGGTTTTTGAGATAGTATACATCCCTTTTACTCATAGGGATACAATATAAACTACAGAAAATTGTCTAATGGTAAACAGAATAAGATAAACAAAATTGTCATCATGCTGAAAGGGTTAACCACTGCCTGTTATTTCTTGAACTTCTTGATGGATTGTAAATGGTTTTAAATATTTAAGATTGCTAAATGTATAAGTTAATATTATTTGTGTGTATGGTACAGTATGATGTGCATTATTTAATTAAATGTTGATGAAGTATTGTGGGTTGTGGTATAGTATTACAATGTTTATAGACATATTGCATTAAATGAAGATGAGCATGATGTGCCAGCAAGTCATATTAGTAATTAAAGGCACAGTTACACAAGGGCTTTTCCTGGCAATTTTCTATCAACAACTTTATGTTATAGGGTCAACAGCACAAACGTTGCCACTGTATTAAAGGTGCCACCTGCCCTACAAATCACCAGTAGCCTACACCTTCATAAGTAACACTATTAAGGCTCTTTAGAGCTGGTTTCATGAGTAATATCAGAATGATATACAGTGCTGTTCTGTAAACCATTGCAACTCTGTTTAACACAGTTTATAGTATTTACACTGGTACCTGTTTACCAATGCTGGGTGGTAACTATATGACTTAACAGTGACCCTACATAAAGCCACTGTTTACTACACTGCCATTAAGTTATGTAGAGATGGAAAGGTGGTGCTGGAGTTAGGGACTCCCACATAACTACTGTGTTGCAATTATGCAGCCAACAGTGCTGCCATTGGATGACCTAAAGTTTACATGTGGATGCATGTTTGGATGCATCTACTGTATTCCTTTTAAAATATAGGATATATATACAGTATATATATATATATATATATATATATATATATTATTATATTCTATCCAACAACCAACTCCACTCCTATAATCGATTAATGAAATATTACAAACACATGTGGCAGTCCGTGGATTCGAACCCAGGACGCTCACACCGAAAATCAACACCTTATGCATTGCGCCATGAAGACAGTTAAAGAATGGTGGACACTGCCTACGATTTATTATGCAACTTCGAATCCTGCATATCAATCTAAGCATGTACACACATCCCAACTGCAACTCACGTAGGCTATGCATATGTGAATGGAAAGAGCAATTAATGGGGCCTTAACCACTAGGGAAGTCCTCTCGATAAATTACTCCTGAACCAATATCAATTATTATGTTCTATCCAACAACCAACTCCACTCCTAAAACCGATTAATGAAATATTACAAACACATGTGGCAGTCCGTGGATTCGAACCCAGGACGCCCACACCGAAAATCAACACCTTATGCATTGCGCCACAAAGACAGTTAAAGAATGGTGGACACTGCTTACGATTTATTATGCAACTTCGAATCCTGCATATCAATCTAAGCATGTACACACACCCCAACTGCAACTCACGTAGGCTATGCATATGTGAATGGAAAGAGCAATTAATGGGGCCTTAACCACTAGGGAAGTCCTCTCGGGAGGATGGGACTCGTTAGCCTTGGTCGGCAACCTGTCTAGGGGAATAAACCTTTTACAAATCCATCCTGCTTACCTAAGGGTGAAGCAGGTTAGTGGATGGACTAGCCGCTCACCACTTTAGGAAAATAGTGCTAAAAAGATACATAAAAGGCCTCGGAGTCGGATGGACCCTAAGTTTAGTGGTCAATCCTGTAAGTCCCTCTCATAAGGGGGAATAAGGTGTCCGGCAATAGATAGATAGATACAGTATATATATATATTGGGAGGTTTGACGTACCTCCCAACCTACCAAATAGGAAAACCTACTATTTGGTAGTAGTCTTGGAAAATCCAACGTCAAGGCTATTAACCTAATTGCAATGACGACTTGTCTATTTTGACTGCTATGTCGTCATCCCAACCGCGGTTAAAAAGAAAACGTCTAGAGTCTACTCCTTATCTTGCTCTAGGAGACGTTGTACATTAACCAAAACTACCACCGAAGGTGAAAAAAGCATAGAAGAGAAGAAAAAGGGGTTTACCTTAGTTACCGCTTAAGGCCCATCCCGTGTTCCGTCATGTGCAGATCCCTGTCAGACGTGCGCATGAGCGACCCTCTCTTGTCATCACATCTCACGTCAGCAGAAGAACGCGGATAGGCAGGGGTCCGGCGTGAGGGAGGGTATTATGTACGTTGGATTTTCCAAGACTACTACCAAATAGTAGGTTTTCCTATTTGGTAGGTTGGGAGGTACGTCAAACCTCCCAATTTGTTAGTATTCTTGGCAAATCCAACGTCAAGGCTGCATAACAAATAGGAGGAGGACATCCAAGCCCAACCTACCAAAAAAAACAATGCATAAAACAAAATTACGAATGACAAAGACACAATTTAAACAAGAGAGTTTAATAAAAGAGTGAAAAACTGAGGAGTAGCTAAAAAGAACAGTTTTAACACATGCCCGTCATTCATAGTAATGCAAAAACATAGACTTGTCTGAAACCAAAAAGGTACTGTACCCAAAATCCCTTTTCTTCAAAAACCAACAAAAACACTGAACACAAGAACAAAACACAATTTTCAATGTGGCAAAAACACTTATGTACTGGAACAATACATAATCCCAAACTTGCAATCCAGTGTTGCAAACCCGTACACCCCCCCCCCCCCCCCCTTTGTCAAATAAAACAAAGGAAAAGAACGAGGGACAAGGGGGGAAGACCAGGGATCTTCGCCAGAGCACCAGGAAACACGACCCCCGAGAGCAAACACCGGCCGAGGGGGTCGAACACTGGACACGGAGAGGTAGGAGGAGATGAAGGAATTGAGAGAAGACTACAAAACCGCTGAGGCGATGGCAGGTAAGGATCGACGTGGCAGGAACCGGAAGGAGGCAGCAAAGGATCTGACATCGTGCGCAGAACCCCTACAAACAGGGTGACGGGCACGAACGGTCCGACAAACGTGGCGGCCCATCTGCACCTGCGAGAGCCTCCCACCTGTCCGAGGAGACACCCACACAGCAGTACCCGAAGGCGGCGCCACAGACGCAACAGAGGAGTGCAAGGCTGACACCGGGCACAACACATGGCGAGGATGCCCACGCCGTAAAGCCTGGACGGCAAAAGGCTGGAAAACGGGGGCCTCCCTCCCATGCGTGGTAACAAAAGGAGGGGAGGAGGCGAACGAGACGCCATGCAAGGACGGGGAGAATCGCACGCAGTCCCGGGGCCGTGACAAGGCCGCTAGTGCAGACACCCGATCCCCAGTGGCCAGAGCGACAAGGAAGAGTGGACGCCCGAGCAAAGGAACCGGCGTAGCGGCCCTTGTATACGTGGGTGAAGCCAGAAGGACCAGAGCCCGCCCCAGATCCCACTGCGGAGGGACCTGGCGCGGAGGCGGTCGAACCCGGAAGGCAGCCGTCAGGAAGGAATTCAGCTCCTGTGGCGGAACGACCAGCCCAGCGACGGACCCAAAGACCCCCCGGACGGCAGACAAGTGGGTACGTATAGCGTCGACTTGAAAGCGACGTGTACGGAAGAGGTGAAACAAGGAGCGTAGGACGAGGGAAGGAGAGCCAACTGGCAGGCGAGTGGCCTGTAGCCACCTAGTAAAAGACCTCCAGCGGGACCCGTAAGTCCCCCAAGGAGAAGACAGCCAGGAACGCTGCAGGAAGCCAGTCAGGGCCCGGCCGGGGACCGGGAGCCACCGGGCCTCATGAACAAGCACGATGCGAAGGCCAACGAGGTCCGCAGGTCCCCAACCTAGCCCAAGTGGAAGCCGGAGACAGGTAGAGGGACCGGACTCGGGCACCACCGCGGCAACCGGGCGGACCAAGTCCGTGCCGGCCACAGAGGCGCGAGGAGCCAGACGCAGCCGTGGTATAACCGCAGCTTCGCGAGGACTGGGCACATCAACAGCGCGTCTGGTGGCGGAAAGATGTATATCGACCGCCACCTGTACCAGGCTACCAGAAAAGCGTCCGGACCCCCCCCCGGAGCGCGAGGCCGGAGGGAGAGGTCCAGAGGCAACTGGCGCGGCACCCCCGATGCGAACAAGGCGACCTCCGGAACACCTCAGGAAGCCGCGAGGTCGGCGAACACAGTCCGTTTCATCGCCTATTCTACAAGAACGCCCTGCCCTCTCGACAGGGCGGCCGCCCACAGGGTGGCAGGCCCGGGCAGGGAGGAGGCATGCAAGGAGAAGGGGTGTCGGTCCGCGAGGAAGAACAACTCCACCGAGACCCCCAATAGAGTCAACGACCTGGAGGACCCCCGCATAAGGAAACATGGGACAGCTTGTCTGAGTGTCCAACCCGAAGGCCACCGACTTACCCCGAAGGGCCAGCGCGTGGTCCCGCAGGAAGAACAAAGGAATCAACAGTCCGAGGGCATAGACGGGTAAGTGAAGGGAGACCCACCCATCGGCCGGGAAGTGGACGTCCCAGGTTCGATCGGGAACCTCACCCAACCTCGCTCGACGTATCTGTGGCTACCCAGACCGTCGGCGGGGGGGCGGTCCAGGGCACAGCCACAGAGAGCGAGCCCCGAGCAACCCAGCGACCGAAGCGTCTGCGAACGGTACGAGGGAGCGGCAGGAGCCGATCCATAGGGGCAACGGAAACACCGCGGTGCCCATGAGGAGGAGGCGGCGTAGCCAGAGGCTCCCTAAGGGAAGGGGCAGAGTGGCCCAATGCAGCGAACCCACGAACGAGTCCCAGAGCCACCCCGGGAGGGAGACCGAGTGCAACACGGCGAAGACCTTCCAACGAAGGTGCACCGCGGCCGGCAGACCCCGGGTCACCGTAGCGCCGGACAAAACCCATGCGAGACCGACCCATGGCACGACACGCGACGGTGTCAAGCGTGACTTGGGAACATCGAAGGGGAACCCTAACCATGCGATGTTGCGAACGACTGTGAGGGCGTCGCCAATGCACAGTCCTAGGGCGCGGAAACTACCAACCAATCGGCCAAGGAAAACAGGATCTGGAGCCCGCTCCTGAGGAGAGGACCCAAAGCCTGCCCCACCAGTGCGGAGAAGATCTGCGGCGCGATGTGGAGACCGAAGGGAAGGCCGTCGAACAGGAACACACGATCGGAAGTCCGAACGGCCAAGAATCGCTGGAAGCGAGGATGGAGAGGAACGAGCCAAGACGCATCCTGGAGGGCCAGCGACACTACCCACGACAGAGGGCACAGGGCCAGGCGTACCAGGGGTACCGGCAGCATCCGAAACCGTGTGTGCACGATGTGCCCGTTGAGGGCCGACAGATCTACCACCGGTCGCATCGCGTCGCAGTTCGTCGATGGTACCAGAAAGACACGGGAGAGGAAAACCGGGTGACCGGCGGTCAACTCCCTCGACGCTACCCAGCTCGGGCATGGAAGTGAACACGTGGGCCACCTCTGAAGAGATGGGCCGGCGTCGGTGACAAGAGCGGAGTGGGGGTCTGGACGTCCAGCTCCAGGTGAGACCCCTCCGCGCAACCCGCCGCCCCCAACGTCCCTCGCGGCTACCGAGGGGCGGAAGGGCGAAAACAACCCGAGGGAGCACCCGAGAGGAGGGGAGCAACCCGGTCGGCCAGGCGAGAAGGAGAACAAGGAGGCCGACCCAGAGAACTACACATTGTGTTGACGTGAAGGTACCCCCGGTACGGGCCGTGCGGGCATGAGCGCCACGTTGACCTCCTCTACCCCCCCCCCAACCTCGTCGAAAAGGGCGGGCCACCCCAACCCCAGGCCGGCGAGGGGCTGACCCCGTCGAAGGGCGGCCGGAAGTGGAAGGCTGGCCAGCCCCGACACGGCGGGGATGAAAGGGGCAAGAACAGAAGTGCGAGGCGGAACCGACGCACTGGCCTGCAACGTCCCAGTCCTGCGCCCGTGCAAGGCGGCAGCACTTGCAGCAGCACCCCGAAGAGGACCGGCAGAAGGACGGGACTGAGAAGACCCCGCGCGCGACACAACGCGTCGGTGCGTGACGTAAGCAGGGTCCGCAACGACACAGCGCGTCGTCGCGTGTCGGAAGCAGGGGCCGCCGACAGAGAAGCGTAGCATTCCCAAGCATCCTGCTTATATCCCGACGTATATAGCGCAGAGTACAACAAACCCTGACGAATATCCAAGGGGACCGGCCGGCAGAACGAGGACCGTACCGTCGGGCGTTGCCGAGTTTCCGCGCACAAAACCGCCTTCAGCTCGGGAACCAAAGACACCGCGAGCCGAAGGTGGACCCGCTGAACGCGGTCCAAACCCTCGCGAAGATCGCCTGGCGCAGACGCCTCGAAAAGCCGCAGGTGGTGAACAGACGTCTGGAGGGAACCTAAAAACAAGACAATAAGTCCGTCACCCTCTGTCGCAAGGGAAAAACCTTGGCGACAGAGGGCTGATCCGGGTGAGAGAAGAACGGGGTAGCAATAGAACAAAGTTCAAGAACGGGCGCGCTCATCCAGGACCAGAACGCGCCATCCAACCCGCCGACAGACACAAGAGGAGGCAAAATCAGTGATGACTCCGGGGGAGGGACTGAAGGAGAGCCGTCGACGGATCGGTGTGTGAAGTCGAAGGCCTCAGCAAACCAGGCCTCAAATGGGAGAGGGTGACCGAGCATGATGGCTAAGCCAGGCATACCGGCGTCGCACAAACCCGTCCCATAGGAGGACAGACCCGTCAACACAGCCAGGGACTGAACAGCCGGAAGGACGTCAGGGCAGCTGAAGTCTGACCAGAGCGTAGGCCTGCAGAAGGGAGGAGGACCGTAGCAGGGGTAGGTAGGGTGAGGCGCTGAGGGTGAGTCACCGCCAAGAAGCGCGAGAAGAGGGAGTCTGCCATCGACTCCAAGCGCCCGTCGAAACGTGACACAACCCAGCCCTGCATAGCCGACAATCGATCCGAGAGAGGCGACCCCCCCCCCCAGATTGGTCGGCCCGCAGAGGCGAGCGTGAGAGGGAGCGAGACCCACGACACGAACCAGCAGCGTCGCGGCCCAAGGAAGGCGAGCGACGACGGTTGTGTCGCCGTTGAGGGACTCGTCCCCGATCACGAACGGCCAAGGGGGAAACAGCACCATCCCCCTCTTCCAGCGACACGTCAGCTCCTGAGAAAGGGGACCCCGAAACCTCGCAAAACCCCACCGAGGCAAGAGGAGGGGTACCCCCCTGGCGAGACGGTAAGCGAAGGTCAGGAAGAGAAGAATGAGGAGGAGCAGGACGACGGGAGTGGGAAGGCTGGCCGGGTGAAAGGAGGCCAGAAGGAGCCGCGGGGGGAAACAGAGCAAGGATCCCCGGGGCTGAGATAACAGGGCGGCCCGACACCGAGGCGGAGGAGGGAGGGACCTCCACCGTGGGACGAGACCGTGAAGGAAGAATAGGCACTGAAGCAGGTGAAGTAGGAGAAGCAACGACATCCAGGCGGACCCTCCTGGACAGTGTAGGAGGAGGGAGCAGAGGGCCAGCTACAGCATGAACAACCGCGCGCGGAGAGGACAACGTAAGAGGAAGTCGTCTGGGCTGGGGAAGCGGGCGGAAGGGAGTAGAGCCCCTATCCGTAGAGGCCAGGGGAGGGCGCACAGGGGCAGAGCCGCTAACCCCGGCCTCAGTGCGAGAACCATGACGAGGGTGATGGGTGTCGTCAAGGCGATCAGGAGGACGACGAGGGGCAGTAGAAGACGGACGACAAGGCGAGCGAGAGCGTGGACGGAGCTGGGGAACCCCCCGACGATGGGACGACCGGCTGCGGGACCCAGGGGAGAGGGCCCGAGCAGGGAGAGGGCCAGGTGAACGGCCTTCAGTCGGGTCAGGGATACCCAGGGCGACGCGGATCCGGTCGGCAACAAAGGCCGGGGAACGGTGGCCCACAGTCCTAATGTGGCGGGAGACCATCGTCCACACCGACGGAAGGGAAGCAGAGGCCACAGCCGCCGCCGAGGAACCAGGGCCATGGTGCAGCACATCCACCAGGGCCAGACACGTGCCACACAGAGCAGGGAGGTAGGCCGTAGAGGACACACAGAGCGAGTGGCGCAAGCAGGACTTGTGGCTCTCCAAGCACGGGGAGCGACAACCAAGGCAGCCTACCTGCACTAGAAGAACACACACCATAATCAGCACGTCGAAGGAGTAAGTGGAGAGAATGTCCAAGAAGAACCAGGGAAGGAGCATGGGGAAACAGGAACACACATGCAAACAGGTATCCGTACTCACCCTAAACTGGGAACACAGAGGTAGGTGAGGAGGGCGGCCGAGGCGGAAGAGCACTAGCAGAACCTGCAAAGATGGAGAAAGTGTTAACCACCACTCAACATCTTACATGCAGGGCCTATAACACCAGTAAAGTGCATACACCAATATAGTATCAGGCAACAAGATGACATAAAAAAAGTCAATAGTGAAAGCCAACTATTACCGCAAATTTGCGGGCCAATGGAGGCATAACCGTATCGACACCACCCTCCCGCAATTTTGCGGGACCCCCAACGATCTCCGCAAATTTGCGGGGAGCCGAAACGTCCCAGAAAACCAAATCGAGCTCCCGCAAATTTGCGGGAACGGCCGAGATGGTCCGGCGCCGAAAAAAGCGAGAGGAGCGTCTAGGGAATACCAAAAAATGCCACAAAAAATGCGTCATCTCCTTATGAACTCCAAGCAATGATGGCCATCAAGCTGAGCAGTGTCTTCCTTGAATTTATCCTGACTCAACCGGTAAAGGGAGAGGCAAGGAAGACACACCAGGGGAGAGGAGGCACATCCCCCAGGAACCACCCAACCCACAGAGATAGAGCAAAGCCCATGAGGAGAAGTGGCAGGGAGGGTGGTTTCGCACAAACAGGGGCCCCCGTGAGGTACCCCTGGATTGGGCAAAAGACTATGAAAGGATGGAGGTGAAACAGGAAGAGAAAACAAAAACCAGTAAATGAAACTGGTGAGAAAAAGGGTGGCCTAGCCGTGAGCAGAGAATGTGTCAGGGGCGAAAAACCCTGTGGTGTGAAAGAGGGACCCCGTGGGGTACCCCTGGAGTATCACGAACCACCTGTCGCCCAGGCCCTTGAGACACAGTGAAGGACTCGAAAGGGGGGACTCGGGAATAACGCTAATAATGCGGCCGACACAAACTCTACAAACAGCACCGCCACCAACGAAATCTCAGATTGTTTACCAACGGTACACCTAGGCTATGAAAAAAATGAAAACTCATAGGGGCATAGCAATTCCTGAATGAGAAAACGAGCTAGGCTAAATTAAGCTAAAAGCTAAACTATGCCCAGACTAACAGGAAAAAAGAATATGAAAAGAGAAAGAATGAAAAACATATACGAGGAACGCCAGGCGCCCCCGTACCTTCGGTAGGCTATTTCCACACGCGTCTCCATTATACACACTTAGGAGCCCATTTACGTGTGCCCTAGATCACGTAACATCTGTCTAACAAAAAAGAAGGCCAGATAAGCCGAAACGAACCTAAACAGGGTGAATTAAAGGAGCACAACAAAAGCGACTTCATTCAATGGAGCGCGTGAAAAAATGATGACAAGAGAGGGTCGCTCATGCGCACGTCTGACAGGGATCTGCACATGACGGAACACGGGATGGGCCTTAAGCGGTAACTAAGGTAAACCCCTTTTTCTTCTCTTCTATGCTTTTTTCACCTTCGGTGGTAGTTTTGGTTAATGTACAACGTCTCCTAGAGCAAGATAAGGAGTAGACTCTAGACGTTTTCTTTTTAACCGCGGTTGGAATGACGACATAGCAGTCAAAATAGACAAGTCGTCATTGCAATTAGGTTAATAGCCTTGACGTTGGATTTGCCAAGACTACTAACAAATATATATATATATATATATATATATATATATATATATATACAATTTTATAGACTATATTGTCCATAGAGAATGTGGTTACAGCCTATCTATCTATTGCCGGACGCCTTACTCCCCTTTATGAGGGTGGTCATACACAAAGTGCCCCCAAGCAGACATATCCCTTGTAAGAGAAATAACCCGTGCCAGTTTAGTGAAGGACTCAATTTAGGGTCCGTCCGACTCTGAGGCTCATGTCCTAAATGACGGCTTTCCAGGCGGCCCTAGCTGTCAAGGGCTGCCTCTGTTGTCAAGTTCTTTATTTTGAGATCGGACCGGAGTACAGTACCTGATCTAGGTCTACCCTACACGCAGCTCCTCCCACGTTCACAGTCCGGCATTTCTTCACCCAGTTCTGATCATCCATTCTCTCCACGTGTCCAAACCAACCAAGTCGGCTTGTGTGCATCACTTCACTGACACTCCTAATGCCTGCAGATGCCTTCTTAATTCCTCGCTTGATACCCCGTCGCTGAGATAAACCCCACATATCCATGTCACCATTCTCTTCTCATTCTGTTCCATTCTGTTGATATTCTCCACTTTAACCGGCCACGTCTCCGAGGCATAGGTCATCGCGCTTCTAAAACACGAGGTATACACCTTTCCTTTAAGGTGGGGTGGGAGCCCTCTCATGGTCAGGAGTGGCAACAGCTCTCTAAACTTTCCCCAGCCACTTCTGACTCTAGCAATGGAGCCAGCTTCAGCGGCCACCTCCGGCGGAAACCGTATCGCCCAGATACGAATAGATATATAATTATACAGTATACTGTATATACAGGTATATATATATATATATATATATATATATATATATATATATATATATATACAGTATATAGTATTTCTTTTTCTTTATTATTCAAACCCTTAGCTAATCTGTTTCTTGCTGCTTGGTTAACTTCTGAGGTAGATTCTTGCCTTCATCACATCACAATATAAGGATTATCTTTATGGTTGGGCTTATATTCTATCTATCTATCTATTGCCTGACGCCGTGATACCCAAAGGGGTGGCCACGAACGAACCGCCCCCATGCACCTCTGTCCCCAGTCCGTCGACGCCCCTCCTCCCAACCAGCACCGCCTTCATTCATATACTTCCTCACTCCATCCTTCCACCTCTCCTTCGGTCTACCTCTCCCTCTGTCCTTCCACCTCGCTCTCGTAACCCCCTTAGTCATTCTCTCGCTTCCCATACGTTCCATATGGCCGAACCATCTCAAGTTGTTCCTTTTCACACTTTCCAGCACATCTACCTCCACATCACACCTTCTTACTTCCTCATTCGTCTGTCTATCCCTCCATGTAACTCCGCACGCACTTCTCGAGTAACTCATTTCCACCGCTCTCACTCTTGGTCTGAGTCTCTTCCCGAACGTCCATGCTTCGCTTCCGTAAGTCAGTGTCGGGATTACCACACTGTCATGCAAGGACTTCTTCACTTCCATACTGACCACTCTATTTCTTGTTACTGCTTTCAACGTTCCTACAATCCTCTTCCCCTGTTGTACCCTCTCCTGCACTTCTTCATCCATAGTCCCATCTTTACTCAACACACTGCCCAGATACTTAAAAGAGCTGACGATCTCCATAGCCTGACCGTTCAACTTCACCTCACACTCTGTGACTTCACCCCTTTTGAAGACCATAACCTTGCTCTTCCCCGCATTTACCTTCAATTTCCGTTTTTCGCACACTGTTCCAAACTCATTTACCAGACCCTGCATTTCCCATCCATTATCGCTCATCAGAACTGTATCATCATCCGCAAACAGCAGTATAGGCAGCTTCCACTCATTTCCCTCCCTCATCAGCGATACACCAACATCCACTGCTCTTCCTAGTATTTCTTTCATGACCCCATCCATATATACAGTAAACAACCACGGGGACATCACACACCCCTGTTTAAACCCAACACTCAGGTCAAAGAACTCGCTCTGCTCATTCTCCACACGTACTGCCGCCTTTGCACCCTCATACATGCTCTTCACTGCTTTCAGCAACTTGCCATCTACTCCGTACATTCTAAGTACTTTCCACATGACTTCTCTATCCACTGTCATAGGCCTTCTCCAAGTCCATAAAGGCAACATACACCTGTTGTTGCTTCTCCAGATATTTCTCCACAACACAATTCAGGGTAAAAATCTGATCTACACATCCTCTTCCCTTCCTAAAACCTCCCTGCTCGTCGCCTATCCATTTCTCCGTTCTCACTCTCTCTCTCAATCACTACCCTACTGTACACCTTCCCTACTACGCTTAAAAGACATATTCCTCGGTGGTTACCACACATTCCTCTTTCCCCTTTGCCCTTATATAGGGGGACTATTATGCCAGTCTTCCAGTCGTCGGGTGCATTCCCCTTCTCCCATGCTAGTTTGCACATTTTCCATACCCATTCGATCACTATCTCACCACCATACCTCAACATTTCCCCACACACTCCATCTGTTCCTGGTGCTTTCCCCAACTTCATTCTTTTCATAGCTTCCCACACTTCTGACCTCCTGATCCCCACCTCCTCCTCCACTACGTCTCCTCTTCTCCCTCCCATACCATATCCAACTATGTTTGCTGGCTCTTCATTCCTTACATTTAGCAACTCATTGAAGTACTCCCTCCATCTGTCGACTCTCTCTTGCTTCTCGGCTATCATTCTCCCATTCTTATCTTTCACACCCTTACTGTTTCCCTTGCTACCTTCCCTAACTTTCTTGACTTCTTTCCAGAACAGTTTCTTACACTCCCTCCATTTTACACTCAGATTCCTTCCAAATTCCTCATCTACTCTTCTCTTACTTTCCTTCACTACTCTCTTTCTCTCCACGTACCTCGCTCGTTTCTGCCTCTCCAAATCTTCATTCCCTCTACTACCCAACCACTCTCTATACGCTTTCTTTTTGTCCTCCACAGCTATTTTTACCTCTTCTGTCCACCATGCTGTACCTTTCACTCCCCTCCCTCTTCTCCTCACTCCACACACCTCCTCACATGCTGCACAGATCTCTTCCTTAAACACCTTGCTTATCTCCTCCACTTCCTCCACATCTTCCAGGTCGAACACACCTAGTCGTCTTTCTACTGCTCTCCTGTACTCTTCCCTGATTTCCTCCTCCTGTAGCTCTCCACCCTCCTCACAATTCCACCTTCCTCTCGCCTCCCTCCAGCTCTCCTCACCCACTTCTTTTGTATCCTAACCTTAGCTACTACTACATAATGATCAGACAGACCCCCTCCAATACCCCTATACACCCTAGCATCCATCACAGATTTCTTCATTCTTTCATCCACACATATATAATCAATCAGTGACTTTCGTTCCACCACTGTCTTATCATTCATCGTCCACACCACTTTCCATGTGTACCTGTGTATCATTCTGTGTCAGAAGAAGGTGTTGGCTATCCACAACCTCCTCCCCACATATACGTCCACAAGTGCACTACCATTCCCATTCACCTCTGACGGTACCCCCCACCCTCCCACCACTCCATCAACTTTCCTATCACCCACCTTACCATTCATATCTCCAATCAGAAATATTCTTTCATTCTTGTCAAACTTATCCAGGCACGCCTCCATATTCACCCAGAACTCCTCTTTTTCTCTTACAAGTTTATCCTCTGTCGAAGCATACACACACACAATCACCCACGTTTGTATTCTTACTTTCATTCTCACCCACACAATCCTTGAACCCACAGACCCATATTCTCTCACACACTCCTTCCATTTGTTACTTACAAACAAACACGCACCTTCTCTCGCTGCTCCCTCACTCACTCCAGCACACACACCCATTCCACACTCCCACTCTTTCACATCTGTACCCTTCCATTTGGTCTCCGTCATTCCACATACATCCAGCCTGGCATTCACTAACACTTCCAGTACCTCTCTCTCTTTTGTGCCATCATTCATGCCACTCACGTTCCATGTACCTATTCTCAGAATGTCCGTAGGCTTGTCCATAGTCGGTCGGGGTTCGTCAACACAGGGTCCGTCCGCATCCGAGGCTGATTGTTCATTTATCGTTCCTACATATTTTTTTTTCCGGGTGGGGGTCGCAAGCCCACCAACCCAACCTCTTTAGCCGCCTCTTACGACACGCAGAAGGCATGCAGAAGGCACGGATTATATTAAAACTAAAAAAATATTAATACAGTAAAATTCCGCTAATCCGGAGGCTGAAACCTCGGAATGCCCGATACCTCGGAAGGTTTTTTCCCCAAAAATATAGTATTTTCCCCCAAAATATATTATTTTTCCCCAAAAATTAGATTCATGTCTATCTTAAGTCAATTAATCGAGTGTTTTGGATTTACACCTCTTGGATTTACACCTCTACACCACCGGAACTTCACCGCACTGCCTCTATTCTAATTAATTATTAATTTGTATGTGTTTTAGGGCCATTTTTATGTATAAATCTGATACCTCGGAAAATCTGCTAATCCGGAAGTCCCGCGGTCCCCTGCCTTCCGGATTAAAAGAATTTTACTGTAATGTGCTTTATCGAGAAACAAAAGACCAGATTATTAGTATTATTGTTATTATTATTAGGCCAGCCCTGTGAGAGTTTCAGATCGAAACTCAGTGGTCTGGTTAAACTAATGAAAACAAAATTATTATTATTATTATTATTTTTATTATTATTACTATTATTATCGTCATTATAATAAACATGTAGTGTTAGCTAGAACAAAAAAATTACATCATTATATAAAAGGAGTTAAAGTGCTTGCTTGACTAAGCCTTTAGATGGTAACATGACACAGCACGAGCATGTTAATTGATGCACCACAATTGCACCAATGAATGTCATCACAACTAGCGTCAACATCACAAAAGGCAACAGCATATGGTCAGTCTTTTTCTCGCTTTTTCTAGCCTGCAACCAAATCTGAAACCACTTTTCACCAAAATTTTACTTATTTTGCCATCAAATACCTGATGAATGTGCGCTATTCATCAATTCCAGCTATTTACTTAATACTAAAGTGAAGTAATCAACATACTGGTATGTGAGTTTTTTAATTATCATCATCTAATAATCACAACCCAACATCAGATATTGGCTAGTAAAATTGCCGGAAATTGTATGTCATGCCACATGCATGAAAGTCAGCACCTGTCTTATAGATTACCATAAACCTCACCATAACCAGTTCAAGCCATACTTTATATATTCATTATGATGAGTTTAGAAATTGTGACCCCTAGTCTCTTGTATCTTAGGGAGGGTTGGAGCAAATGGGCAGTAAATTTAAACACCAATTAACTGCTTGACTCTTCCCAATTGGTAGAAATATCAGGTTGACTGATCAAGTTTCTTTATGAGTTCCGAGAGGTTGGGTGCCATGATTTCTAGACTTGTCAATATGAATCAATTACTGTATATTATTTCCGGTACTGGCGACAAAACCTAATGAAAAAATAACCTGCATAGTATTGCTTATGAATGTATACAGTACTGGTAATTTATCAGGCGGGTGGGGACTTTAATACAGTGGCGACTTTAGTGATACTGTTTATCACCACACTCATCTTTCTCAATAATTGGACAAAATCAAATGACACCTGTTTTTTAATGTCCGGATGCCTATCCTTGTCACCAACCTGAAGATTCGCTTGCAAGGAAATGTCTTGCTGACTAAGGTGAAAGGTCCCACCTACCACTAGGGTGATTGGAAGCTGTAGTTAAAATCTAAAGTTTGCTGACAGTCTTGCTCATAGACTGTATTTTTAAGTTTAACCCTCTCCGACATATGACGCGATTTTGAGCCGATTAGGGATACTTTAAAGCCTTTGTTACCATCAGGGGTATTTAGAAACCTTTAGTTTAGTTACTTCAACCTCTGCAGTTGTCTTTGAGTTAGCTGTGGGCAGAAAACTAATTTTGGAGAGGTAATTATAAGAGTGAGAGAACTCTATTTCTTATTGCTAATCTGGCAACCTCTGCATCATATGAGTCTGAAGGGGTTAAGTAAAATCTATAGTTTGCCAAAAGTCTTGCACATAGATAGACCTCATGACTATTATTAATATATTCATGTCACATAAGTGTAAACATTTATTTTCATCTCTTTAGATTTCACACAAATTATTATCAAGGTTTTCAGCAAACTAATGATTTTAGCTGTACTTGTCACTTTATACAAAGCTGCACTGGTGTACAGGGCGAAGTGAGAAATTGATAGGTACCCCCGTTACCACTTGTCTAGCTGGAAACTAACTGATAATAGATTGTGAAAATGAACTTTGAGAAGTTAAAGGAATGGCTAAAAACATATTTCAAGAGGAATCACTTTATAGACAACATTTCACTTGGAGCTTCATCAGGTCACTATAAATCTACTTTTATGTGCTGGTATATGTTAATAACCTGATGAAGCTACATTTACAAGAAATTTTGTCAAGAATGTGCTCCTCTTCAAATGGTGTTTTATCCTGACGGATAAAATGTTATAGGTTTAGCCATGCTATCATGAATAAGGCTTTTAAACCAGAAGTGGTCTGTTCAATTATTTGTTGTGTAAGCCAGACATCTAAGTTATGAATGAGTGTTGATGTATAGGTGTTTTTAAAGTCACTACCTCATTAAAGTGGGAATAAGTTCGTTTATTGAAAAATAAATATATTAGCAGTTTCTTTCTGGACTACAGTATGTGTTAGGGGGACAGTGCCCCCCGTGGTGCCTCCTCTGCCCAGTGGCTACCAAGGGGGGGGATACTGTGCCCAAGCTGAGCCCAGTGTGGAGGTTGCCAGCGCAGACATTGGCTCACCCCCGACCCCACAATCACCCACACACCAGGACTCAAGTCTTGTCACAAATAAAACTGTTCCGGGTGACATGAAAGGTACAGTTTAAAGACAACGGTCACACGAGCACTTATAGTAACTTTTGATTGGTACCTTTATTATGGTAATGTTTTGGGTCTATAGGTATTGTCATTGGCAACTATAAACAATGGTTCATTGTTTATGTTGGCTAAATCATTATATATCTTTTATTTAGATCCTGCCAGACCAAAGTTGCTAAGATAAAATGCTGGAGAAAGTACTTGTGTGACGGTGTCTTAGTAGTGGCTTTGGGTGGCGAGTAGGCTACCAGATATTTCACATAATTTCAGTAACTTTTTCTTTATGATTGACCAAGTTCAATTTATCCTTCTAACATTTGCTGTAATTTTCCAGTCTCCTAACACACTTCAATTTATTGAGTAGAATTTGACCTTAGCTTTGTATGACAAATGGGTCACTTGAGAGTTTAGTATGCGTTGTACACCCAGATTGAAAACTTCCCCAATAACCAAAGTGAGAAACTCTGTCAATTTAAGTTGAAACACTTTATCTTGGAAATTCCTGTTTTTTCCTTTTCTAATTACCCATTGACCTATGTTCTATATCTTCAGTTATAGACTTTTAAATTAATGTGTATCTCTCTTACTTTACACAATATCTCATCAAGTTTGTCGGTAAGCTTTTGAATCTGGCTGCATGTACCAGTAGGTTGACATAATACTGTTTTCACTAACATCTAACTTATCACTGTAAGAGGGGAGGAGGAGAGAGAATTAAGGGATGAGGCCAAAGGATGTTTTATTGAAGAGGACCAATTAGGATTCAAACATCTTGTGGCTTGCACTGCCTATGTTCACCATTCTAAACAAGTTGATTATAAAGCATCCTCGCTAGACCAATAGTTGAGATGTCAGTACACCGTATATAAAAAAAAATCTTGATAGAACAGTTCTTGTTACTATTGACATATTCTTCCAAAATCCTCATGGAATTATTAACTTTGGTAATGAAATGATCACTGGGTAATGTTTGAAAGTTATTTTTACCTGGGCAATATCCTAGCAATGGAAGATAATGCAGTTGCAATACCTGTGCATAGTTAGTAGTTATTTGAAGACATTGAGAGAGATGGTGCCTTTACTGCTAATGAAAGGCCAAGATTATAGGGGAGGCTGTATGCTATATGTAGCATGGAATATGGAGTATGCTTGAGAAACTTTACCTATGGGTTGGAACAATATTAATGAGAATGGTGAGATGAATGTATAGAATAATTTCAATTTACATCTAGAATCCTAGTAAAAACCTAGAAGGCAAATGGGTATTAGGAATATTACTGAGATCTGCCCAAGCGCAGGTATAGTTAAATGGTATAAAGAGGATGAAATGGAATTGAATAAATTGAATAAAGAAAATAAAAACTGTCTATGAGCAAGAGCAACTGTTGCATGCAGAGGGAAGATGTGATCAAGCTTTGTGGGATAATTTTACAACTGAAGGACAAACAAGGAGGTATCCAGAGGCCGGTTAACTTGGAGGTTCTCCATATGGGGAAGAAGAATTGAATTATATATGTACTGAACATATTCTTTTTCTTTAGGCTATGTATACTATACATATTAATATTGAAGAATATTATATAGTTGTTGTTGTTCCCTAAGCTGCCTGGCCCCGAGTCCTTAAGGAAGGCCATGGCCATGGTCGGGCTCCCCCACAGAGCTCTCAAATAGTGTAAATTGTGTTGTTGGCGTAAGTGGTTGTGTGAAATGCAGTCTTCTATGATGTGTTTTATGGTATGGGGTGCTGTGTTACAACCCGGGCAGGTGTCGACGACGGAGTCATCCAGTCTCTTCTGATAGCTCAGAAGAGCTGGATAGTGTCCGCATCTCAGCCTGGCCAGGTGGACTCTGTCCTCGCGAGGAAGGGAGGATTCAGAAGGATGGATTTCGGGAGGTCGTGCTTGCAGCTGCGTGTTGTCTATGAGTGAGTGGATGGAACGGCGAGTGATATGAGTATGGATGTGCTTCCGGAAGTTGGTTTGGGGTGGGCAGGGAGGGAGAGAAGACAGTATATTTGTGTGTGATAGCGTGTGCTGGGTGTTGTTTTGATATTTCTTGGTGTCTGTGGGTGTGTTGCCATGTAGTGTAGTGGGTGGTGTTGATTCGTGGAGGATGCTGCCAGGAATTGAGTGCCTCTCATGTCTAGATGATCTTTGACTTTTAGGACTTTGGTTTCTTGATGTAGGTGATCTGTGGGTGTAGTAGCTGTGCATCCTGTGATGATTTTAAGGGCTTTATTTTGAATAGTCTGTAAGGTCTTATGATGTGTTTCAGCTAGGTTAGAAGCCCAGGCCGGGCTTGCGTATTCCATAACTGATCTTATGTATTGTTTGTAGACTGTGGTGGTGGTTTCTTTGTTGTGTCCAAATTTCGTGTGGGCAAGTGATCTGAGGGCGTTAAGTCTGGGTGTCAGTTTCTTTTTCGTGTTTGTGGTGTGCTGTTTGAATGTCATTTGGTTGTCGTATGTTACTCCTAGGATTTTGTGTGTGTGTGTGTGTGTTAGGGGTGTGTTGTTTATGTTGAATCCCGGGACGTAATCGTGCTCTCCTGTCCAGCTTGTGAGGAGGGTTGCAGTGGATTTAGCTGGGGCTAAATTGAGTCTGTTTGTAGTGCACCATTCATGTAATGTGTCGAGATAGTCTTGAAGGAGTCTTGTTGCTGTACTTACACTAGTTGTACTTACACTAGTTGTATTTGCGGGAGTGAGCATGCTCGTTAATTCCCGCCTCCTAAGATATGTTTGTCATACCGTGCTTTGAAACTATGCACTGATGGTGCAGACACTACTTCGGCTGGCAATTTGTTCCACCCACTAATCGAGTTGGTAGGAAATCTTTTACTTTTCAGATCAGATTTACTATTTAGCACTTTTAGTTTGTAGCTGTGACCTCTTGTCCTCTCACCTCCATCCCTCTCTATGAAGTTTTCTTGGTCGATTTTGTCAATACCTCTAACACATTTATATATCTGAATTTGCTGTCCTCGTTTCCTTCTCTGTTCCAGTGTAGGTAGATTCAATCTCTCGAGCCTCTCTTGGTACTCCAAATTTTCCAAACCTGGGATCATCCTCGTAGCTGCTCTCTGTACCCTCTCAATTTTGTGGATATGTTTCTTCAAGTGAGGGGACCACACTACAGATGCATATTCCATCCTGGGTCTTATTATTGCCGTTATTATTTGTTTCATGGTGTTTTCATTAAGATAATTGAAAGACATCCTAATATTTGCCAATAATGCTAGTGATTCTCTCACTATCTTATTTACGTGGCTTTCTGGAGACATGTTATCCCTAAATTCTATCCCCAAGTCTTTTTCTTTTTCTGCTTTGGGAATCACTTCGTTTCCTAGTTTATAATCTTTTCTAGGTCTGTACTTGCTTTTACCCATTTCTAGAGTCTTACATTTCCCTGCATTGAACTCCATATTCCATTTGATGCTCCATTCATGGATCTTTTGCAAATCTGCTTGGAGCTCAAGGCAATCCTCCTGGGTTCTGATCGTTTTAAGCAGCTTAGCATCGTCCGCAAACATACTCATGTAGCTTGTTAGTCCCTCAGGCAAGTCATTTACAAATATTAGAAACATGATTGGGGCTAGAACAGATCCTTGTGGTACCCCACTCGTAATTTGAGTCCAGTTTGACGATTTCCCCCTTACTGTTGTTCTCATCTGTCTTCCGCTAAGGTAGCTCTCCATTCATTTCAGCAGTTTGTCTCCTACTTTTCCCTCATGTTTTAATTTCCACAGCAATCTCTTGTGTGGAACTTTGTCAAATGCCTTTTTAAAGTCTAGGTAGGCACAGTCTACCCATCCTTCCCTCTTGTCCACTGTGTCTGTGTCTGTGTTTTGGTGCGTGCTTGTGAGTGTTATGTCGTCTGTGTAGGAGGCTATGGTTATTTGGGGTGAATTTGGTGTATTTATATCATGCATGTACAGATTGAAGAGTGCGGGCGACAGGACGGATCCTTGCGGGACTCCGTTTGGGAAATTTCTAATGCTAGATGACTAACCGGCAAAAGATACGTGTGCACATCTGCCTGCTAAGAAGTTGGCCAGCCATCTTTTTGTGTTGTTGTGCATGTTTGTGTTGTAGATTTTGTTTGTTAGGTTGTGGCGGGGGATGGCATCGAAGGCTTTACTAATGTCAAGTGTGGCAAGTACTGATCTGTGTGGTGGTCTAGCTGAGTTGATGCCGTCAAAAGCTCTTTGTGTAAGGTCTGTAAGAAGAGTGTTTGTGGAGTGCAATGGCCTGAAGCCGTGTTGTGTTGGAGAAAGGGGTAAGTCAGGTGTCATCAGTTGTAGTACAAGGCACTCTATGACTTTGGAGGGGGTGCAAAGGAGTGTGATAGGGCGGTGTGAGGAGGGAAGCGTGGGATCTTTGTTAGGTTTGGGGAATGTGATGATGATACCATGCTTCCAGATGTGTGGTATATTATATAGTTGACTGTGATGGTATTCCTGAGATTATTAATATTGTCTGCTGGGAGCTGAACCAATTATGAACAAAGTTATCCATTTAAAGCAATTGTGCATAAAAGCATGATACTTTGTGCACATTTTATTCACTGAATGTAAGATGATGTTAATGCATGAAGAAGTAAAAGTACGGGTGAATTTTGGTCCAAATAGTCATGTCACGGTTCTCATTATGTTTTGCCTGCTTTACTTGGAAGTATTTCTACCTGATGATGATTTATATATTATAATCATACAAGTGGGGTGAAGATTTACTGCCAAATTTACCACTTCCATAAAATGGTATAATTTTCAATATACTCTAGCTAACATTAGACAACTTTATTCTGCTTAAGAAGAACCTATGAGAATCATTAGTATAATCTACCTCAATCAACCCTCTGGTTCCCACAGATGCTTCATAAGCTGCATTAAATGATCTAATGATAACCAGAATATAATAAAAATGCCATCTTCACATTCGGTGGTTAACCTCTAAAATGCAGCAGGACTCAATTGAAGTTTTGTTGATCGAATGTGGCAGGACTCGATGGAGACTTGATATTCAAACATGCACCAATACCGCAGCAAAGGCGAGATATGTATGAAAATTGAGTGACAACTAGGACGAAGTAGAAACTCTCGACTCCAAACCTCACAAAATTCTCACAACACACTCACACTGCACACCTTTACTCCTCCCTCATCATTGTGAACAAAGTGGCAGCACTCAGAGACTGTTACTCAATCTCAAATATAGTATATCCTATGTAAAAATACCAGAGCCGAAGAGGGGAAGGCAAAATAGTTACAAAGCACTCTGCAATGTAAGCAGTGGAGAAGGAGGGGAGGAGGCGTGCGTGTTTCCCTCCTTCCTACTCTCACGCCCGCCTTTATTTACTTGACAATATTCTTTCAAAAAACTTTATCTATACCTAATTTCTTGGTCATAGTTCTTCAAAGGTACCTTGTTCTTCAAACCTATGCACATGTGATGTAATTATATTTCTTTATAGGAGAGATATATGGGAGATAATACGAAAATCCTCCATCTTCCTCCACTCTTCCAATCTTTGACACAATTGCCTACGCGAGCCAACTTTGCAACTAATGACTACAACCACGCCATTACCGCATCATTTCTTTACAAAAGATATACTCGTGGTGGATGAGGATATGTATTTGCAATACGTTGATTTACTTTTTGTCCCTTTTGCAAAAGTCGTATTTTTGGCGGAATTGACGCACCAGCGATTGGTGGATTTAAACCACTTCACACACTTGCCAAGTTAAAGTTACTCTTTGAAAGTAAACACTATGTCAATTTTCCTTTATATGTCTGATTGTGTACAGTGGCATGTAAATATGATGGTATAGAAAATTGTAATAAATATTGTTACATTTTTGTATTGTATGTAGTGCATTTTTATATGATTACCACACAGAAAATGTACTAAAGAAAGTTTCACTTTTATATACACATTTAGTGCATTTTAATGTGATCATTGTTTGTTTTGATTGTGCATGCATGTTTGATTTATATTATACACTTGGTAAAGATTGTTTCATATGGGCACTTTTTCCTGCAACTTTATTTGTCAATTCTGGTCTGGCAGCTTCTGATTTGTACAGTCAAAATCAATAGATTGCCAACAATCTTGCTCATAAACTGCCAGAAAAAAAGTTGCTGCTGTAACTCCACCATCAGTACTGTAGTCACGCTCAAAACTCGTATTCCTCCACCTTAACCACTTGCTATCATTCTAGTTTGATTCTGGCTAACATCAGACAATTTTATGGAGCTTAGGAAGGATCTCTGGGAATCCAAATGGTTAAAATTATCTTTATTAACCCGTTGACTCTCACAGGTCCTTCCAAAACTTAATAAAATACTCTAATGGTAGACAGAATAAAATGATATTATGCGTCCTTGTGTACGGAGTGGTTTACTTTTAAACTTTGGCTCTTTCTCCAGTAAAAATATGTAAAGTCCTTAATCCCTTTAATTTGATGATGCTGTATCTCATTTGCATTTTTAGCTACGCCTAGATGATTTTATTGAGCTTGGGTGGAAAGGGTTAGTCTACTGTAGATAGTCTTTAACACTTTTATTTTTAAGAGATCGATCCTGAGATTAAAAAAAAAGTCATCATCTGATTGAAGAGGTTAACGCACATGCAAGTCATGTTCTGTTTTGTTGATTATATTTTCTATTATGTCAAGAGAGATTGATAGAATTGAAGTTGTGAAGGTGGGACACAATTTTTGAGCGTGATTGTACAGTCATAAGTCAAAGTTGCTTGCCACCTTTACTGTGAGTAAAGTTGATACCAAGGCTACTTGAATGCCTGAACAACTATAACCTTCCTGCCCTTCTTCTCACCTCAACTATTTTGGGTGAAGTTGTTAAGGTGTCAAGCTCTCAAGAGCCTTGGATTGTACTGCACTCAAAGCCAAGGAGGGAATGAACTTTGAATTTTTACTGGACACTTTGAGACACTAATGTTGGTCTATTATGAGCCCTTGAACAGCCCAATCTAACCTCCAAAATGTAAGTATTAGTTAGATAATAATTAAGAAGATTCCATTCAGTTTAGGATTGCTTTGAAAATTTGAGTCCAGCATTAGCGTCGTAGAGTGTACTGTAGGCTACTTGTTTACTATATTATACACTTACACTCACTCTTTATTATATTATACACTTACACTAACTTTTCTCCCTGCACGCAGCTCCGACCCAGCCACAGAAGAAAGGTATGTTATTATAAACTATTGAGAAGTTCACAAAAATGTTGTATGCAAAAGAAACTTGCTGTAGCTTTAATTTAGCAAAAAAAAAAATATGTATATATTCATATATTTACATATAGAATCAGTTTTATCAGTAACAACATTGTACTGATTAACATTCTTAACTTATTTGATTATTTATAGGAGCATATTATCAATAGCTATAAATTGCTTGTTGCACATTTGAGAAGCTTGGAGTCAGAGTGATGATCATCAAGGAACTGGTTTTCTTTAAGAATGCAAGAAAATTTGAATTTTTCAGTTTGTATTAACCTTTTCAGTGTCATGGCCTTTTTTTAATTCACATACGGAAGGACCTTGTGGAATTAAATGAGTAAATACTATTTTTTTAACATTTTGACTTTCACTGGTTGAACAAAATAATTTAGTGATAACTAGACAAATTAGGAAAGGTGTCATTATGCTGAAAATTTTAATATGGTTCTAAGTCTTGACCTTGCTAGCATGTGGAAGTATTGTTTACTGATTGGTTACTGCCAGATTCATCAACTCATTTACCAAAATCATAGGTAAACATCAATGATAACTCTTTAATATCTGCTCTGAAACTTATCTACAACTCATTATGTACTTACTAGGATCTTTACTATCTCATTCTTTTCCCATTTGATGGATAAATATGGAATTCATGATAATTGTAGTGCGGTGAAAAATGGGAATGGTATGTATGATGGGATGGTAACTTTGATGGATCCAGGCCCTGGTCATCATCATCATCATCATCATCATCATCATGACGCCCCGCTTCCAGAGGAAGCGCCCCAAAAGGGATGGCCATAGCAGAAACTGCCTCCAGGCTCCCAGACATGCCCCCACTGACCCACTCCACAGTGCCATTTGCACTAAGTGGATTATGACCCTTAGCACTGAAGGAGCAGACCCAGAGCAGTCCCTCACCCGGATGGCAGTTCCACCACTGTTTTGCTATTTTATTTACCCCAGTGGGGCCCTGGCTGGAAGCATACCAAGCACAGGCATTTTCTGAAGATAGGTACCAGTGGTCCATTGCTCAAGAAGCTGATTGCACCACCAAAGTGGCGGGCGGTGGGGTCGCCGCATCCCTACGCCAGAGAGAGAAAGGCCGACTTGTGCCAATGAGCTGTGAGATTAAAACACTAGAGAACCATGGGGCACACTATTATGGCCCCCCTGCCTTCACCACTCTCAGGAAAGAAGTTAGAAATAAGAATGATGAAAAAGGTAAAGTCAGAATACAGCTATGAGAAGTAGAGGACACCAACCCTCACTCTAACAGATCTATCCCACCACAAGCCCTTGTTAGAAATCTAACAGCCTTTCAAATTACTGGCACCCTTCATATCTTTCTTGGTAGACCTGTATTTCTATATATTTATAACTTGTTTGCCAACCTTTGGATTTTTTGCTTTAAGTCTTGTCTGAATTTGTTAGTGTACTCTTAAAGTACTGTATAATACTGCACATTACAGTGCATATATATTTTTCTTCACTGAACATAATGAATATTTAATCTTGATCCATCACTTTGTCATTAAGCTTCTTGTTTATTCATCAAGCAAACTCAAAATTGTCTAGGGAAATTTACTCCATGCCCAGGCGGACAAATACAAAGCAAAGGCCCTTAATTGGAAAACAATAATAATAAAACTAATGATAATATATATATACAGTATATATATATATAATAGTCCACGGTCCAGTGTGAAGCATCAAGAATCGGTACCATGAGAGACAGCTTTTAGCTATAATTTAAATGTATTTTAAATATTTTTCATATTGTTCTGGGGATGTTATTTCGATATGATAAGCTTCGTCAATGAGTTCCCATATTAACAGCCTTTTACTGGAGATTATGCTCAAAGTTTGATCCCCTTAGATGGTACCAATTCTTGTGATTTCGTAATCTGACCCATCGACTAATAGGTGAGAGAGAGAGACTAAGATAACTTATGCAGGCTACCACTGGGACCACTGGGACCTACGAGGCTCGAGATCACTGCTTGCGGGTGGTGATTATGCAACCAGCGCCGCCACACCAGATCTTCTGTTGCTACCTCAGGACCACTTGCCAGAAACACAACCTTTACTCTCAGGTAAGAAACAAATAGAGTGAGACTGAGGACTGTGAGGTAGAGAGAGAAAATTTAAGTACTGTAGACTGAAGTGATAGAATGAAAAGCCTCGAGGAGAGAGATGCAATTTTTTTTTTTTTTTTTTGCACCATGCACTCCGTGCTTAATAGCTGGGCTAGGGTGGGTGCCCTGATGATCAGGGATTTCAGTGGACAGTTGCCACAGATTGCTAGACCGCGTCGTGAGAGAGATTTTTTTTTTAGCATGAATAGAAGTGAAACAATGAAAAGTTATGAAGAATTGAACTTTAAATTTACTCTTAACACCATGCCGGGATGGGGTTTTCAGGTTTTTGTGATCATTGTTAATGTATGGAGATGGCTAGTGCTGGCACATCAGGGCCAAGATACTGAAAAACATAGGTCATCGTACTCCTAACACACGAGGTATACACCTTCCCTTTAACCCATAAGACCCGGATGAGCTCTCAGGAGGCCAGTATACTTATTGCCACTGTGAGACCTGAATGGCCTCTGAGGCGCCTATGGGTTAATCTAAGGCTTAAAACCACTTAAAACTGCACTAGAGAAAGTTTTGTTGTCTTGGAGGGTCGTCCGTATAACCAACAACAAGAAGAACACATAGCCAGCCAGTCATATGTGACTCCTACATGCAAGCAAGCCTTATGAAAGCTTGTACCTGTATTGATTTTCCTGAGTCCCAAACAATGCATGAAAGCAGATGACAATGACTTAGGAATGGTTACAATGGTGAAATATATCAGTAATCAATAATCAATACTGTATAATCAATATTATTGCATAATAAATAAAAAATAATCAAAATCAATAATAAATTGTTGAACGAATATAAACAGACCGTAGGCGTGGTCGGTAGTGCGGCGCCGCCGCATTCGGACGAAGTTCTGAATTGCCGCCTAACTCTCGGTCTTATTTCTCACCTCACACAATAACCATGCACACAATGTAGAGTGTTCTAGTCTTCACCCATTACATGGCAAAGGCCATATCTGCTTCTGGTATACATAAAATCTTGGTTAGGCCATTTATTGGCAGGGATATGACTATCTGTAAATACCGATAATCGGGAGTAAACACCGAATCCTCGGCGTTCGTCCGCCATACTGACCTAATTATATTCATCATAAATACTGAACCACTTGGTCGAGAGACCGAGTTTTCACCAAACGCAATACAACAATGACAACTGCCGCTGGATAAAAATATAAGCTAGGTTAGGCCATTTCTTTGCGTATTACCTTTTGATACCTTTTGATGTGTTCGCCACTCTTCTAGCGGCACCAAGGAGCGCGACGCCCCTCGTTATGGGTGGTGATTTGGTGCAGTAGACTGTTTGAAGCGACAGCTCGCTCCCTTGCGAGGATGGGCTCGTCTGGCACTTTTTGCAGTTCGACATCTAGGGCTCTCTTGAAGTTGTCTAACGAGATGTCCCTCATGTCTCTTACTCGCCGTGGGAGTTTGTTGAAGAGACGTGGGCCTCTGTGTGATAACCAGCCCTCTCGCAGAGAGCCCATAGCACCCCTGTTATTCATCCGGGGGATTTCGCATTCCCAGCCTCTCCTATCACTGAATTTCATGACTATCGGAGTATGTAGGTTTGGTACTAAACCCTCTGCGATTTTCCACGTGTATATTATTAGGTAACGTTCTCTTCTACGTTCCAGTGAGTACAGATTCAGTGCTCTTAACCCCTTATTGCCGGCGCTCAACTTAAGTCGTGCACCAATTTGCAGCAAGTTAGGAGCATTATTAACGCTTTTAAAGGGTTAAAATCGAGTGCAAATGGCCGGGAGCGCAGCGGGCCAGACAGCCGACTCCCAGGGCTTACCGCCGCCCATTAACTCATGTTCCCTGTGTTCTCGAGAGGCCGGCAGTGTAGCCAGTAGTGAGCATAGCTGGGAAAAATATACCGCTATACGCTAAACTCCCATGTTCGTGGCACCACTGCAAGAGAACCACGAGTGCTACGTAGCTCGTTCTGGTCTCATTTTGAAGCTTTTAGTGCCTATTTTTTTGCTGAATACATTTCTTTTCATGCAGATACTTGATTGATCATTCAGGAGGGCCCGAATATGCCCAAATGAGCCCAAAACACCCCGCTAGACAAGGGTTAAACGCTCCCAATAGTGTAGATGTTTTATCGAACTTATATGCGAAGTGAAATTTCTTTGTACACTCTCTATGTCATTTATTTCACCTGCTTTGTATGGGGATGTTAATACGCTACAGTATTCAAGCCGCGGTAGCACTAGAGATTTGAAGAGCGTTATCATAGGCAATTCACCGCGTGTTTTAAAAGTACGCAGAATCCAACCCGTTAGACGTTTCGCAGCCGCCACTTTGACCTGGTTATGTGCTTTGAAACCCATATTTTCAGACATTAATACCCCAAGGTCTTTCACACTGTCTTTCTGTTCTATTATGTGGTTAGATTCTGTTAAGTAATTTGTAATTTCTTTAACACCATTATTATCTCCGTACCGTATTAATTGGAATTTTTCCTCATTGAATTGCATGTTGTTTTCCCTGGTCCACTGGAACACTACATTCATGTCTTCCTGCAGTCGGCCCGTGTCCACTTGTGTGTTTACTATCTTGCTTAATTTTGTGTCATCAGCAAAAGACGACACCGTACTGTGTCTGGTGTTGGTATCTATGTCGCAAATTAGTATGAGGAACAGAAGGGGCGCTAGCACTGTTCCTTGGGGCACTGAGCTTTTGACATCCGAAGGCTCAGATGTGACTTGGTTTACTGCTACTGATTGTTTTCGGTTTACGAGGAAATTGTATATCCACCGTCCGATTTTGTTATACCTTTTGCTTTCAGTTTGTGGGCTATTATACCATGGTCACATTTATCAAATGCCTTAGCAAAATCGGTGTAAATGACATCCACGTTTTTCTTTTCTTCTAGCGCTTTAAGAATTTTGTCATAGTGTTCCAAAAGTTGTGAGAGACATGATCTTCCCGCTCTGAACCCATGTTGACCGGTGTTGTGTAGTTCATTTGTCTCCATGAATGTTGAAATTTTGCTTCGCAGGACTCGCTCGAAAACTTTAATGATGTGAGAGGTTACAGCTACCGGGCGGTAGTTTTTTGGTAGTGCTTTACTCCCTCCTTTATGCAGTGGGGCAATTATTGCGTTTTTCAAGCTATCTGGTATGTCACCAGTGTCTAGACTCCTTCTTCACATTATAGCCAGGGGTTTTGAGAGGTTTTCCTTAAATTTCTTCATTAGGATCGAATTCCATGAGTCCGGGCCTGGTGCCGAGTGGGATGGCATGTTGGAAATGGCCTCTTCTATGTCTTTTGGACCGAAATCAATATCCAGCATCTGAGGGGTTTCCGTGGGGGAGGTTTCCATGAAAAATATATTTTGGTCTCTGATGACTTTTGTTTCATCAGGCTCACTGAATGCCATTTCATACTGCCTGCTTAAGAGTTCGCTCATTTCCTTTTTGTCCCCTGTGAAAGAGCCGTCCCCTTTGCTCAGTGGGCCGGTTTGATGTTGTTTTAGCCTTTTGTTTGGCGTATGAAAAGAAGTATTTGGAATTTTTCTTTATACCTGCAATAGCTTTCCTCTCCTCTTACATATGTTGTAGTTCATATGATATTCTTAGCCTTTGTTCAATTTCCACAATTTCTCTATCTATTTCGACCTTTTGCCTATCCTGTAGATTTTGATGTGTGCGTCTTTGTGTGAGTAATTTTCTTCTTCTGTACAGCCTCCTCCTTTCCCGATCTTGTTTGCTTCTTCGTTTTGTTTGTCTTGCAGGTATATGGTGGCTACAGATTTGGGTCATGGTTTCTGTTATTAAGACTAGACATTCTGCTGGTGTCAGGTTATCCATTAAATCTTCCCAGTCTATTTCCTCCATTTCTTGATTTACCTCTTCCCACCTAATGTTTTTGTTATTGAAGTTAAATTTACTGAATAATAAGCGTGCCATAATGCCGAGAATTTGAAGAAATTGCCGGGTTCGGGGTTGGCGCCAAAGTTAAAGGAGCCGAACTCTGATGGTTAAGGTGAAGTCCTCTCATGGTCCGGAGTGGCAACAGCTCTCTAAACTTCCCCCAGCCACTTCTGACTCTAGCAATACGGCGGAAGCCGTATCTCCCAAATAGCAGAATTTATTCACACACTCCAGCATTACACTGTCGAAATCAACACTAACAGTCATATGAATCTATATTCTGTTCATCTTATATTGGCAAGAAATTATTATGTCCTTATCTTGGGACTTGATTTTAATAATGGAGTAAGAGGGAGAGTTAGATAATAAATATATGAGAGTGAGTGTGAATATGAGAGTGAGAGTTAATAAATATGATAAAGAGGACCAGAGATATACCATACAAGAAAAGCGCATTCGTGTTTCTGTTTGTTTTGTGTGCCTTTCATCTCTTACATTTGGAATCCCATTACGCCATCAGACAATACACTAGGACCATACGGCTGGGAAAGTGTAGATAGCAGAGAAGGGGTGTTGTAGATAGAGGAAGCTGTTGGAATGGCTTTGGTATGTGTGTTATTAGTCTGTATACGTCGTCGAGGTGTCCCTCGACTGGGTGCGAACATGATATACATGCTAGGATGTTCTACCACACCCACTAAATGTCCGCCTTGGCTGGGATCGAACCAAGGTCAAGCAGATTCACACGTGAGCGTGCTCTCCACTTGACCGCCGTAGCTCTATCTGAAAGACATCTTTTAATCCTTGGTCTGTCCTCACTTTTAATTTGCAAGATTTTTGCAAGCAGTAGTGAATTTCTCGCCAAGAACTGATGCTTCATAAAAGACCAGAGATTATATCTCACCTCAGATCCCCGACTGACTTCGTTTGTGCTTGAATATTACTTTAATTTATTTTCCCACAAGCAAGTACTCATTTGTCCTTCACCAAGCAGCCTATAGTGAGGATCAGTACATATGTTGCTGCTTACTTTCCTTTGTAAGTATTATTTAAAAGCTCTTTATGCTGCACATTTGTGTAGGCTACACTGAATTTGATGTGTAGCTTACAGTAAAATTAATTTAATTTGTTATTATTATTACTTACTTTGAAGAATATATACTGTATATATACATATACAGTATATATATACACAACCGATGATATCTTCATAGTCAGGCAGATACAGGAAAGATACTAAAAGGCAGGGATCTTTACTTTGTGTTTGTAGACATGGAGAAGGCCTTTGACAGGGTGCCTAGAGATGTTGTGCAGTAGGGCTATGAGGAAACTTGGTGTGGAAGAGTGGCTGGTGCGTGTGATAATGGAGATGTACAGTATGAGGATTCGCGAAGTGCGGTGAGGGTGAAGGGTGTACTGAGTGATGAGTTCGCAGTCCGTGTTGGAGTCCATCAGGGTTCAGTGTTAAGCCCCCTCCTCTTTATTATGGTCCTGTAGGCACTGTCTAGAGTTTTTAGAGGCGGACTCCCATTGGAACTGTTTTATGCAGACGATTTAGTCCTAATAGCTGACAGTATGCAAGATGCCGAGGCCAAATGGAGAGAGGGTATGGCGAGCAAGGGTTTAAGAGTCAATATTAACAAAACCAAGGTTATGCATTGCAGATTGAGACGAGGCAATGTGGAAAAGAGCGGTGCATACCCATGTGCGGTGTGTGGCAAGGGTGTGGGCGTTAACGTGATCCAATGTAGCATCTGTCGACGCTGGGTGCACCATGGGAATAAGCACTGTAGTAGAATAAAGAGACTCCTGCCGAAGGATAAGTCAGAAATAGAGAATTTTGAGAGCATAGTGTGCAAAGGCGAGCTTGTGTTAAGTGATGAGCCTGTGGCTGTAAATTTTGGAAAAGAGTCATTGGAGCTGGTGAACAAGTTTTGTTACCTAGGAGATACCATCTCTGCCGGTGGTGGGGCCGAGGCTGCCACTGTCGCTAGAATTAGATTTGGCTGGGGGAAGTTCAGAGAACTGCTGCCAATCCTGACCATGAAAAGAATGCCTCTCCCCCTGAAGGGAAAGTATATGCCTCATGTGTTAGAAGTGAAATGACGTATGCCTCAGAAACATGGGCCGTTAACCCTTGGAATCCGGGAGGCCTCATATGAGGCAAAATGCGCGGCTAAATAGTCGCCGATATAATCATCAGAACTCGGCAACCACGCAACGTAGCGATGTCATCTCACCGGCAGTCTACAGACAAGAAAACGTTCTACAATTTGCAAAAAAATTGACTGCTCTAGGTGGTCTCAATCAGTAGCTACTGAATTATGAAGTTTGAAAATACCAAACTTCATATGAGGCCCCCCGGATCCCAAGGGTTAAAGTAGAGGATGTCAACAGAATGGAACGTAATGAGATGAGAATGGTGAGATGGATGTGTGGGGCCATGCTACAGGATAGAATAACAAATGTTGAGCTGAGGAGACGTTTAGGTATAAAGAGTATTAGCGAGGTGATGCGTACAAGTAGACTGGGATGGTATGGACATGTGGAGAGAATGGATGAACAAAATTGGGTGAAAAAATGCAGGTCTGTGATTGTGGAGGGAGCTGCACCAAGGGGTGGACCGAGGAAGACCTGGGATAGGACTATACGTGCCGATCTCAAATCCAAAAACTTGACAAGTGAAGCAGCCCTTAACAGGGTTGCCTGGAACGCCGCCATTAGGACAAGAGACTGAAACTGCACGTATGTGTGGAGCACTCAGTCTTAAATTTTTTAAGTATGTATGTATGTATGTATGTATGTACAGTATTGCCTGACGCCATGAGCCCTGAAGGGATGGCCACGAACGAAACTCCCCCATGCACCTCTGTCCCCAGTCAGTCGACGCCCCTCCTCCCAACTAGCATATATATATATATATACTGTATATATATATATATATACAGTATATATATATATACTGTATATATATATATATATATATATATATACTGTATATATATTATATATATATTTTTTAATATATTTATATACTGTATATATTTTTTGTATTTATTTATTTATTTTCCACAGGGGGTAAGGATAGTACTAAGAATGTGAGTGATGACCCTGCAGCCATGCCTCTGTTATCTATGGACGCCCGGGACCCTCAAGACATACCGGAAGCTGAAGATGATGACGATGACGATGATGATGACCCTTGTAGCTTCGAGGAGATTCTACTAGCCAATAACATCTCCCTGGGCTCTACTCCGGATCTCACCTCAGACCACCATGCCTCAAACTACAACATCGTCTCTGACATTGAGGATAATGACCTTAGCTTTGACCCATCTTCTAATTACAATATTGATGGTGATGACAATGATTACCTCAACTTTGATCCGGCGTCAAAGTACAGCAACATTGTGTCTGAGATTGAGGATGATGAGCCACCTCCTTCCGACCACCTTCTCCCTCCTTCCCCTTCCGCCAAGATCAATAATTTATCTCCGAGTCCAGAGGAGGCTAACAATAAGATGGGTAGTCCGAGAAGCCGCCGACCCTTCCACCGCAGGGACTATAGTCGAGTGTCCGATGTGTCCTTCCTGTCCGCACTAGATGAGGAAGGGGTGGATGAAACGTTTTCCGAACACCAGGATTCGGACTGGGAGCCATCTCTGGAGTCCATTGATCCCCAGTCTGCCACACTTATCCAGACGTCACTCTCAGAGGTATATCTTTAGAACCACAATTAGTACTTTTGAGTGAAGCTGTGCATTTACAAAAGGCTTTGTAGCAAAATAATTATACTGTATACCACATCACATTAAATTGATAAAGATGTATATACAGTAAATAGAAAACTACTTGTAAGTGAAGTGATGCATTTATAAAACACTTAGTGGACAAAGATTTATGAAACAAGGAAATTATATAATAGAGGGCTAATTATGAAACCAGCAAAACAAGTAGGGAAGAGATAAGTAAGTGTGATAAGCAAATTATCTAGTGCCAAGAGAATTTGGGGACAAGAAAATTGTTCAAGTTTGGACACACTAACTTCAAATAAAAGTATTTTTGTCATGACCAAGGGAAATAAAATAGCTGTAGATTATTTTAAGAATGTGAAACTAAAGTGAAGAAATACTGTATAATTCTGTATAATACATGTATCAAACACTGTACCGGTATTAGACAGACAATAATTAAATAAGCTACTATGTATGTGGGAGACAAAGTGATCTAGAGACAATTTTGTCATGACCGTGGAAAATTAAGGTGTCAAAGATTATGTTAAGAAAATATAACAAGAAAAGAGAAAAGAAATATAAATACAATTAAACGGAAGACAAATGTGGTTCATCTTCTGACCTACTGTAATTAACTAATTGGATGTTGTGCATCTGAAGGCAAATGTAACTGCCTTTCGAATGTATGGTGCTTGAACATGAACATATTTTTCCATAATAAACTACTAGTCACAAAATTGGATCCTGTAGTTTGCTAATTGTCACCTGTTATTACTGGTCAATATAATAGGTGACTAACACTAGTGAGTACAAGTGATCACACCATTATGATGGCATATCTTATACCGGTACTGTACTGTATATTCTAGCTAACAATAGAAACTTTTACTAAGTTTAGGAAGGATCTCTAGGAACCAAAAGTGTTAACACTGTCTCAATTAACCCTTTAGCTGCTAAAGGTCTTCCCTTAATTAAATATAATTGTATAGTGATAGCCAGAATAAAAGGAAAAGCAGCAGCGTCGTACTGGAAACGAGGGTGACAACAACTCTACCAGAGCTAACTTGACTAGTACAGTATCGTTACATTAGTTTAGATTATGACTTGAACCCCTCAAGTACGGTATGCATTTGAGCTAATTTTTCATGTAGCCTACCAGTATCTGATATACAGTATTGAATATTTTCATATAGGGCTGTAGGATGTAAACTGTCTATTAAAAATATGTTAATATAGAGTCAATGTGTCAAATATTAGGCAAGGTATGTCCAGTGAATGAATAACGAACAAATCTGGAGAAATCTGGCAATTTCAAATGTTCGCATAATGTAGCTACATAGAGGTGGGTATGTTCAAGCTGGGTGACCATGTCATGAAAAGATATACAGTACACCTATACCTGTACTCCAAAATAGCTAAAAAATCATGGAAGGCGTCTGTCTCGTAGAAAGATCACTAGATTACATTCCGTGACGGGCGCCCCCCCAAAAACAGATTTTCCTGCCATATTTTCAATTGGATCATCTAAAGTTGACTCAACAGAGGTAACTCATCCTTTACAGGCTAAACTGGCATTGGTGTTGTTGGCCCTGGTTGAGAATTGAGATATAGTGGTTGAAATGGCCTACTGGTCCAATCACCCCTTTTTTAGTACTATGGTGCTATTTTTCATTTTCTTCTGGCTGTCATTAGATGATTATATTCAGTTTAGAAAGGACGTGTGGGAATCAGAGGATTTATGGAGTTCATACAGGTCCTTCCTAAGCTAGGTGACATCATCTAGTGTTAACCAGACTAAAATATATATGATACCAGAGATCATTACTTTGGTGCCTTTCTGGTGAGCTGCTTAGTTTAACCCTTTCAATCAGATGATGCTTCAAGTTTATTTTGCCTACCACCAGACAATTTTCTCCTTAGCTTATGAAAGACCAGTAGGAACCAAAGGTTTTAAACACTCAATCCTTTAACCATTGGCTGATTTTAGTTGAATAAAATTGCTTGGAGGTAGCGAGATTAAAAGTAAAATTTGTTGTCATTTGATTGAAAGGATTAACCTCTTTACAGCAATGTAACATGAGACATTTCAGCAGTGGATTTGACCAGAATTTCAGAATATTAAGGCCTTAGGGTCACCTTAGCGTATTTACTGACAATTCTCTATGAACAAGCTTTTTCTCGCTCTTTAACATTGGTATCAGAAACTAGACTGAAAGTAGGTTGTAAACTTTAAAAAAATATACAATTACAAAAAAATTGTCTGATATTTCATAGCAAGTAAACCTGCAGCTAAAATTTCTCATGTCATATTGACAAAAATGGTCTCAATTAATCAGTAAACTAAAGAAAATATTTTGTTAATAGCCATTACTGACCATTATGAGGTTTAAATTAAGATAGTGATAATATGTGCTTTTCAATGGACAGCCAAGTTCTTATTTATATCTATTTTTTCTCTGAAGCTTTATGCTAGTAATAAAAGTCATTACTGATACTGTACAGTCACGGTCATTAATGTGGGAGTTATATTTTGAAGCTATCCCAGACTGAAGTGAATCTCTTCATCAATTCCTCTCTCTCGACTAGGAGTTTCGACCTTAGCCAGCTCACTCGACAAGTTTGTTGCGGGGTTTTGTTAATAAACCACAGGTGTGTAAGTAAAATAGAATCCCAGCCACATGAAATTGATAGTAATAACGAATATTCTGATAGCGTAGCTTTTCCGTCTAGGTCCAGTAGTTCAACAGGTAAAAATAAATTAGTTAAAAACAATAGAAAAATAGTTGCAAATACAAGTAATAGTTTTTAATTAAAATGTAAAACTTGCAAACTAAACAAACAAAAATTGGGACAAGGACAATATAAAGTCAAATTAAATTATCAAAATCGCTATGTGGAAACAACGCTTACTAAAATGAAAATTATTAAATAAAAGAACACAATCCACCACATAGGGTGTACTGTACATTACTACATGAGCAAGTTAATCTGTTTCCCAAGCAAACTAATCGCACATATAACAATGCACTATCGTCACATTAAAGGAAGTAGTCAAGTTTGGGAAGTCCGGGACGTTCTGGCAAATTTTACTAAACTCTGCATGAATAAAGAAACTACATGTTAAATGTCAAAATATTATTTAAAATCAAATTTGCAACATGACAAGACATTAACAATAGTACAAAATACAAATATTGATAAGATATCTATACTATTACAAAATAATATAAGTTTGAGGGTTTATTATACAAATTGTAGGAGTTTATGTAACAAAATGAACGAACTTAGAGCACTGGTTAACAAAGAAAATATAGACATAATAGCGCTAACTGAAACATGGATTAATACAGAAACCAGGCATTTTTTAGCAGAGTTTGATATACCGGGATATAGTTTGTTTAAATATGACCGAACAAGTAGGAGGGGCGGCGGTATAGCAGTGTTTGTCAGGAGTTCATTAAAAAGCTGTATTAAATCAGGTATTAGAGTAAATAATGAAAATGAAAGTGTTTGGGTAGAGGTTAACGAAGGTAATGAGACCTTAGTTATTGGAGTTATGTATAGACTGCCAAATATGAGTAAAAATGACGGAACATCATTATGGGAGGAAATTAAAATAGCATCAAGGTTTAGCAACGTGTGCATTATGGGGGATTTTAATTTCCCTAATATAGATTGGCAGCAACAAATAGGCGACTCTGATTCAAAGGAGTTTATTGAGGTAGTACAAGATATTTTTTTATCTCAATTCATAGATACGCCGACTAGAGGTGATAATATTCTCGATTTAGTTTTCAGTAACAATGAACATATGATAAATAGTGTAGAAATCGGGGACCACCTAGGAAATAGTGATCACAATTCTGTGTATTTTAATATACAATGGAAAGGTAATATCAGAGAGAATACAACATTAATACCTGACTTCAGAAAAGCCAATTATGGTGGGTTAAGGGAAGCCCTGTTAGCAGACCCTATGGTCAAAAAATTAAGTCGATCCAGGTGTCCAAATGAGTGTATCCTTTCTCAGGCACCTGTCATCTTAAGTCAGGAAGAGACGTCAAACTTGGTAGATACATACGATAATTTTATCAAGTCAGTATTCAATGCGCAAAATAAATATATCCCCAAAAGAAAATTTAGATCAACACAGAACCAACCCAAATGGATGAATAATAGACTATTAGATCTTCTAGGAAAAAAAGAGAGGAATATATAGAAAAATTAAGAAAGGCGAAATTCACCTACTTGCTTACTATCAGAATCTATCACGACAGGTAAAAAAGGATATTAGTAAAGATAAAAGAAATTATGAAATTAAGGTTGCCAATGACTCAAAAAATAATCATAAAGCTTTTTATCAACTACAGTATATAAATCCAAGGTTAGAGATGTAATTGGTCCCCTTAAAACTTTGATAGGAGAAATTACAGAAAATGATTTAGAAATGTGCAGTACATTAAATAGTCAATTTCTTTCCGTTTTCACTAATGAAAATTTGGCACAGTTTCCAGAAGTCCGTAAGGTATACAGCGATAGTATAGAAAATAGGTTAAGTACGGTTACTATAAGTAGAAATGATGTGCTTAAGGAAATTGACAGACTGAAACCTCATAAATCGCCTGGTCCTGATGAGGTATCTATCTATCTATCTATTGCCTGACGCCATGATCCCCGAAGGGGTGGCCACGAACGAACCGCCCCCATGCACCTCTGTCCCCAGTCAGTCGACGCCCCTCCCCCCAACCAGCACCGCCTTCGTTCATGTACTTCCTCACTCCATCCTTCCACCTCTCATTCGGTCTACCTCTCCCTCTCTGTCCCTCCACCTCACTCTCGTACACCCTCTTAGTCATTCTCTCGCTTTCCATACGTTCCATATGGCCGAACCATCTCAACTTGTTCCTTTTCACACTTTCCAGCACATCTACCTCCACCACACTCCTTCTTACTTCCTCATTAGTCTGTCTATCCCTCCATGTAACTCCGCACACACTCCTTAAGTAATTCATTTCCACTGCTCTCACTCTTAGTCTGAGTCTCTCAACCAACGTCCATGCTTCGCTTCCGTAAGTCAGTGTCGGGATTACCACACTGTCATGCAAGGACTTCTTCACTTCCATACTGACCACCCTATTTCTTGTTACTGCGTTTAGCGTTCCTACAACCCTCTTCCCCTGTTGTACCCTCTCCCGCACTTCTTCATTCATAGTCCCATCTTTACTCAACACACTGCCCAGATACTTAAAAGGTATATGCTAGAGTATTAAAAGAATGCAGAGATGAGTTAAGTTACCCATTAACATTTCTATTTAACAAGTCATTAGAAACAGGTATAGTTCCAGAAGCTTGGAAGCTTGCAAATGTAGTTCCGATCTTCAAAAAAGGTGATAAATCAATAGCATCCAATTACCGTCCCATTAGTCTCACTTCAATCATAGGAAAGCTACTAGAGTCAATTATTGCTAGGAAAATGAGAAACCACTTAGAAACATTTAACTTAATCAATTCTTCTCAGCATGGATTCACTCAGGGACGGTCTTGCCTTACTAATTTGCTTAGTTTTTTCTCAGAGGTATATGAAGCAGTAGATAATGACAAGTCATATGATATTATATATTTAGATTTCAGTAAAGCTTTTGACAGAGTCCCTCATGAGAGATTGATGAGAAAGGTTGAGGCGCATGGAATAGGTGGGGCGTTGTTAGGATGGATTAGGTCATGGCTAATTGGTAGGAAGCAGAGTCAGCATAAATGGTACCAAGTCAGAATGGGGAGCAGTGAAAAGTGGTGTCCCCCAGGGATCTGTATTAGGTCCTCTGTTGTTTATTATATACATAAATGACCTTGATTTAGGTATAACTAGTAGGATAAGTAAATTTGCAGACGATACCAAAATGGGGAGAAAAATTTATTCAGATAGAGATATAGAGTGTCTGCAAAGGGATCTAGATACATTACACGAATGGTCAGTAAATTGGCAGATGAAGTTTAACATTGACAAATGCAAGGTATTAAAGATAGGGAAGATGCATACAAATGTTAAATATAAACTAGCTAATATGGAATTAGAAAACTCAGACTGTGAGAAAGATCTAGGTGTGTTTGTTAGCAATGATTTGAAGCCTAGAAAACAATGTATAAGCGTTCGTAACAAGGCAAACAGGATTCTCAGGTTCATATCTAGGAGTGTGAGTAACAGAACTGCTGATGTTATCTTAAAACTTTACTTGTCATTAGTGAGACCCCATATGGATTATGCTGTTCAATTTTGGTGTCCTTATTACAGAATGGACATAGATTCATTGGAGAGAGTACAACGTAGAATGACAAAAATGATCCATAATATTAGAAATTTTCCGTATGAAGAAAGGTTGAAGAAATTAGGCTTACATTTGTTAGAGAGACGCAGAGTTATAGGGGATATGATAGAGGTATTCAAGTGGGTTAGTGGGATTAATAAAGGGGACATGAAAAATGTACTAAAGCTCAGTGATAGCGAAAGAACTCGTACAAATGGTTTCAAATTAGATAAATTTCGTTTCAGAAAAGATATAGGCAAATATTGGTTTGGTAACAGAGTTGTAGATGGGTGGAATAGGCTACCAAGTGATATAGTGGGATCAAGAACGATAGGGAGCTTTAAGATAAAATTAGATAGGCATATGGACGAGATGGGTTGGGTGTGAGGGGGATCTACCAGGTGTGGGCCAATCGGCGTTCAGCAGACCCCCGTAATCTTGTGTTAATCCCTGACCATTTTGGTGGGGGCAGTACTCAAGGTATTAGTGAGTTGGGCCTGTAATTAGGGTTGGGTGTGACAGGGATCTGCCTTGTATGGGCCGATCGGGTTTTTGCAGACTCCCATTTTCTTATGTTCTTACAGTATGTTCTTATGTTCTTAATTCTTTACTGGTACTGTATTTGCATTTGAGGGTTCATAATTAGACAATTAATGACCGTGGCTGTGTTTGCATTTTAAAGGGCACCGAGTCCATATTTACACTTTTTTTATGCAAATTTGTATACAGGAATTACGGAAGAGAGTCATTTATGTTATGTGGGTAGGCTTTACAAACATACATGTTGTACATAAGATTTGTTGTAGATTTGATATTACAGTACAATATACTGTTGTTACTCTATTGCATATGCCAGGTGTATCAAATGGGTACCGGTAAATACTGTAAATTATGTACAGTGGTGGTTTGCAAGACAGAGGCCCATATTCCTAGACAAACCCCATCATTGTTGGTGGTAATTAATATAGTTTTGTTGTGGTCCTAATCAGTCAATATAGCTGGTGGTGGCTAACTCGAGACAGAGCCCGAACAGGGACAGCACAACACAACATAAAAAACAAAATAAAAAGATTCACACACATCTAGGTTGCCCAGGAGAAGACCCAGAGACCTAGGCCCATTTGGGGTCTCCAGCAAACGATTCCCAGGTCCCAGACCTCCCGAAGAGGTTCAGGTCTCAGCAGGCAGACACGCAGCAAGGCTCACCACCACAATGCCCGCCCACCTCACATCCAGGCACGACCCTTCATATATACACCGGCTCCCTGGGTCAGGTGCTTGACGGACTATTATCTAGTCCAACTGGCACCTGACCCCCTCTGCAATGAGAGTACAGTACTGTAATAATTTTCTAGTATTTTTCATTGCAATTACAACAACTAGTGTATGATATTGACTGGCTAGGAGTACATTAAAACTAGTAATTACAACTGACAATGATGGGGTTTGTCTTGGAATACGAGAAAGAGTGCAAGATGTAATGAATTTTGTGTGTGGAACATGCAGAAGTGAGAGAGCAAATATGTTTAGGATAGATAGTAGTAATTAAGGAATTTTGCTACCTGGGCGACATGATCAGTGCTGTTACCAGAACTAAAAGTGGAGTGAAAGAATTAGGGAAGTGTTGCTTCTCCTGTTTGTTTAACCCTTTAAGTACAATGATATATTCCTTCCTTTCATCATGGCTATTATTGGACATTTATATTTAGTTTAGGAAGGATCTGTCAAAGTCAGAGGTGTTAATTGAGAGAGCTCAATCGCAACATTTACCACTTGTTGAATAATATTAGCTAGTGCTAGCCAGAATATAACAAAATTGATGCCATCATGTTGAAGGAAGTTAAAAATCCTGGTGATTAGGCCTGGAAAACTTACTAAGCGTAGTATCACATAAGAGTTATATCATCAACTTATGATCTGCAATTTCATTTTGGCAACATTGTGACGATTATGCACTGGTATCAGCAACTAGATTGAAGGTAGAATACCATGATATATGTGACGACATTTGTAGAAAAGTGTACTGTATTTCAGAAGATACCAGATCAGAGTTATAGACAAAAATTGAAGGTAAAAGCTTTTTTGTGATACCCCCCTAACCAGTATTATCTTCCACTATGGAGGTTTTCTGTGTATCCTTTGCCTCTTATTCAAATGTTAACCCTTTCAAAATGATGGCATTATTGTATTATTATTTCAGCTATCATTAGATGTTTTATGTAGTTTTGAAAGGACAATGGAATTCAAAAGGATAATTGAAATATGTTCCCTCCCTTCCCAGTGACGTGGGATGGTAATTTTTCCTTGCCGGCTTCTTTACCCAACTATGATAAATATGACCACAAATAAACCACATAAGCCTGGCAACTCAAAACCTTTGTATTTCTAAGAGGTCATTCTTAACCTGAATATAATGTTCTAGTGTTAGCCAGTCAAATATAATTAAAATTACACCATTGTACTGAAGGGTTTAAGTAGGGTAGACTAGCCAATTTGTATAAGGTGGTACATATTAGTATGCAAAATTATAAAATACTGTCCACTACAAATAATGGAGTTAGATTAATATATTTAGTATCAAATTGTGTGATGGTACATCTTGACATTAAATTGATTACTCTTACTCATTTTTTGTGGGTAATAATATTATTGTTATCGTGCACTAATTTGACCACCCTGTAGATATTGGTTGGTCTATCCTATGGGCAGCCCCCTTCTATCAGCTGTGAGGTGCCAGTAGGGTTCATCAAAAAGGGTACCATATTGCCATCTTTACTTTGGGTGCCATCTTGACTCTTGGCTGCGTTGTATCCCACACCACGCCATTGTTTCTAAACTTCATTATCAACTTTATACTACACCAGTGATTCAATTCATAATTATTTTGTCTCTATCCATAAATCTATAGTACTGTATATCTTTCTAACTATCCTATGGCACATTGGTAGCATGCTTAGCTCACAAGCGAGAGGATCCGAATATGATTCCCTGGGCATGATGAGAAGGATGAGCTAGTTTCCTAACAACCTATGCCTCTGTTCACCTGGCAGTAAATAGGAACCTAAGTTGGTGGACATTTGTGACATCCCATCTGAAATAGTAAACTATGGTACATTTTTCCAAGTGCTAGTGAATTCCTCTGGAAGAACTGATGCTTCATAAAAGACCACATATGATGATGATGATTATGATTATGATTATTATTATTATTATTATTATTATTATTATTATTATTATTATTATTAACTGCTCTGACTGCATTGAGTGTTTTTTATATAGAAATACTAAATGAATATGGGCCCAGTGACCCAACTCTGGCGACCCTCTTATGTTATTATTAAGTTAATGTAGGTACTCTATAATCTATTCATTATGATGAGTCTAGAAATCCTGACATTCAACCTTTCATAGCTCAAAAAGGACTTGAGCAATTAAACTGATATTTCTACCATTTGGGAAGAGTTAAACAGTAGATGGGTTTGGAAAATTACAGCCTGTTTGCCCCATCCCTTCTCGAATTACAAGAAGCTAGGGGTATCAATTTGTAGACTTGTCATAATGAGGTGCCTCTGGTCTAGTCATTACTACTACAGAATAGAACAAGTGCCTACACAAGTGACTGTTACCATCGATCTTGACCCTGCATTCAGCTCGGGCCCAGACTGTGGTTATATTGGGTTAAGGGGAGATTTCCACTTGAGAGATTTTTTTCTTGACCCCTTTCTCCCTCATGTTTAGCCCCATTGCTTTTGATATTATAAAACGTTTGCCCCATTAGTTGTTGTTGTTGTTGTTGTTGTTGTTCCCTAAGCTGCCTGGCCGAACAGCCCCGAGTCCCTGAGGAAGGCCATGGCCACGATCGGGCTTTCCCACAGAGCTCTCATTGAGTGTAGATTGTGTTGTTGGCGTAAGTGGTTGTGTGAAATGCAGTCTTCTATGATATGTTTAATGGTATGGGGTGCTGTGTTACATCCCGAGCAGGCGTCGACAACGGAGTCATCCAGTCTCTTCTGATAGCTCAGGAGAGCTGGATGGTGTCCGCATCTCAGCCTGGCCAGGTGGACTCTGTCCTCGCGAGGAAGGGAGGATTCGGAAGGATGGATTTCGGGAGGTCGTGCATGCAGCTGCGTGTTGTCTGTGAGTGAGTGGATGGATCGGTGAGAGATATGATTATGGATGTGCTTCTGGAAGTTGGTTCGGGGTGGGCAGGGAGGGAGAGAGGACAATAATTGTATGGTGTCTGTGGGTGTGTTGCCATGTAGTTTAGTGGGTGGTCTTGGTTCGTGGAGGCTGCTGCCAGGAATTGAGTGCCTCTCATGTCCAGATGGTCTTTGACTTTGAGGATTTTGGTTTCTTGATGTAGGTGATCTGTGGGTGCAGTAGCTGTGCAGCCTGTAATGATCTTCAGGGCTTTGTTTTGAATAGTCTGTAAGGTCTTATGATGTGTTTCAGCTAGGTTAGAAGCCCAGGCTGGGCTTGCGTATTCCATCACTGATCTTATGTATTGTTTATATACTGTGGTGGTAGTTTCTTTGTTGTGTCCAAATTTTGTGTGAGCAAGTGACCTGAGGGTGTTAAGTCTGGGTGTCAGTTTCTTTTTAATGTTTGTGGTGTGCTGTTTGAATGTCATATGAGTATCATATGTTACTCCTTGGATTTTGTGTGTGTGTGTATGTGTTAGGGGTGTGTTGTTTATGGTGAGTTGAGGGATGTATTCGTGTTCTCCTGTCCAACTTGTGAGCAGGGTTGCGGTGGATTTGGCTGGGGCTAGATTAAGTCTGTTTGTAGTGCACCAGCCATGTAGTGTGTTGAGATAGGGTTGAAGGAGATCTGTTGCTCTTTTTGGGTCATGGTGTGTGCATGTGAGTGTTATGTCATCTGCATAGGAGGCTAAGTTTATTAGGGGCGTATTGGGTGTAGTTATATCGTGCATATACAGATTGAAGAGTGCGGGCGATATGACGGATCCTTGTGGGACTCCGTTTGGAAAGTTTCTGATTTTAGATGACTGACCGGCAAAAGATACGTATGCACATCTGCCTGCTAGGAAGTTGGCCAGCCATCTTTTTGTGTTGTTGTGCATGTTTGTGTTGTAGATTTTGTTTGTTAGGTTGTGGCGGGGGATGGTATCGAAGGCTTTACTAATGTCGAGTGTGGCTAATAGTGATCTGTGTGGTGGTCTAGCTGAGTTGATGCCGTCGAAAGCTCTTTGTGTAAGGTCTGTAAGAAGAGTGTTTGTGGAGTGCAGTGGCCTAAAGCCATGTTGTGTTGGAGCTAGGGGTAGGTCAGGTGTAATTAGTTGTAATACTAGGCGTTCCATGACTTTGGAGGGGGAGCAAAGGAGTGTGATGGGGCGGTGCGAGGAGGGTAGCGTGGGGTCTTTGTTGGGTTTGGGGAATGTGATGATGATACCATGCTTCCAAATGTCTGGTATTGTGTTGTGTGAATAGCTGTAGTTTGATATGTTAGTGAGTGCTTGTATGCCTTGTGGTCCCAGGTGTCTGAGGTGTATGTTGCTTATGTTGTCTAGGCCACAGGTGGGTGAGTGCTTGAGATTGTTGATGATATGCTTTGTCTGGTGATTGGTGAAGGGTGTATAGTCAGGGTCTGTGGGGAATTGTCTCTTACGTCGGATGACACGTCGGTCGTCTTTGTGAGGTTTTAGGTGGCCCCATTAGTTTAGCGATTTTAAGAACTTTCACCCCATATTAAGACCTTTCGTGCAATTCAGGTGTTGATTTTATCCTGGCGAGCGATAGCGAGCCTGTAATTTAAGAGAAACCGGCCTTTGGCCGGGACATTTTTCTACCGAAAAATGTACAAATTTATCTTGAAAGGGACTCAAGGGGGTGTAATTTTAAGCTTGATGGAGGTCTAGGGAACAAACTAAATACCTCCCCTTAAGTTAGTTTAGTTAGTTAATTATATAAAAGTAGGGGTGTTCATTGGTGACCGTATTCGGCTCACAACCTAAAAGATTGGGGTTTGATTTCCTGGCTACATGAGACATTTGGGCAAGCTTCCAAACACCCAGTGCATCTTTTCACCTAGCAGTAATAGGAACCTGCAGTTAGTGGACATATGTGGCATCCCATTCAATGAGGTACACTGTGTTGACCTGGATGAAATATCCTACTGTGACCATGCTAGATAACTGACCTGACTTACCCACTAGAGGCTCCGAAGGGCAATACAACGGAGTGACTGCCATGGCCAAGCACAGCCTAGCATAGGCCCCTGAACTGTAATATTCTGATAAACTTGACCAGAATTCACGAACAATACTCTACACCATTTCTCTGTACAGTGGCTGCGAACATGGCCTCAAGAGAGTTGCTACCAAAGTTGTTGTTGTTGTTGTTGTTCCCCAAGCTGCCTGGCCGAACAGCCCCAAGGCCCCGAGCAAGGCCAAGGCCATAACCGAGCGCCCCCACAGAACCCTCCCTGCTGACCACAATAAAGCCTGGGTGACCGAAGCCACTCCATGGCGGGGAGCTGAGGAGGGTGCGGAAACGCCCGGGAAACCAAAGCCACACCCAGGGCCCTGTGCCCCTCAGCAATTATGAAGAGAAAGTTGAGGGGCAAAGGAAAAATGTGATGCTTTGGCTTCCAATCTTGGTAGATTGGGAGGTCAATCCACGGAAGAGACGCCGTCACTTGAGATCTAGAAAATATATAAGTAATAGGAACAGTCAGAGTAAGCTATGGGTATGGCAGAGATCGCTCAGCTCTCACTCTGATAGACCAGCCCATCACCACATGACTAGAACCCAATCCTCTCAGCATCAGCTAGGAAAGGCCCTAGAAAGCCACCTTTGGCGGGGGATAGCTCCCCTATTTCAACCCCTTTCGGGGTTGGGCACCCGCCTGCTACCAAAGTTGTTGTATGTTATGTATTAGAACTACTAACTCAAGCCATTTGATCCATGGATGTCCTTAAGACAGGTTATGTTAAGTTGGTTATATAATATAAGCAAATCCTATAAACATAATTAGAATTCTCCCTACCAAGGTTTCACTTGAGACCCTTGGTGGCCGCTACGACAGTCGACATCAGCAGTGCTCAACACCTAGGATATACACAGTTTATCAAGATTTCTTGTGATTATACATGTTTCTATTATACAGTTTACGACTACACTAAGTGCTTATATAGTATACCGGTAGTAGTCATCGGAATGTCCATATTTAGTTGATAATGTCTACAAACAAGCAAATTAATTAGCCGATTTTTTATTATAACAAAAAGGTTGTAAAGTACCTGATAAATATAACTTATTTATGAGTATGGGCGACTTTAAGATATATTAAACAACAGTATGCCGCGGGCCGTAACATGGTCAATAAGCGCATCTTACTGCTGATCAAAGGGTCAGCAGTTCGATCCCACCCCGTGCCATTGGTTGACGTCAAGAGTTTGGACACAGATCTAACGATTCGTGGCAAGTGTCCAGTAAAGTTCTTGTTCTAGTCCTGTCAATGAAGGGAGTACACAGCATTAAAAACTGCATCATCAGTTATGCAAAGACTAGTATGTGTCAGCTACAGAAATTTTGACACACCTTTTATCATAAAGAATTATTGGAGGAGAGGAAGGGTGGAGAGCTCCGCAACATCGCTTATTTCCCACAATGCAAGGCGTTCAGTACCGTCGGTCACTTTAAGCATTTGATGGTAGGGAGAATTCACACACAATGCACATTTTTTCTGTACATGACCTCCAGATGTCTGCCTCCCAAGTGGATCTATCATTTGTTATTACAATTACTAACCCAACCTAACCACCTATAATTCTAACAATTTTATGAAATATAATTCTACTGTAAAATAAAAAAACAAAAGTTTGGACCTACCAAACCCAGTTGAGCGAAATCAGTAGAGCCAGGATCGATGGTAAGCCAGGTGACCACATCAGTTCTGTTGTGAATAGATCATATAGTGGATGGTAATTTTTCTTGAAAACATTGTAGTTTATCATTCTTATACTTATGCACTAGAACATTAACATACTGTCATGGATATGTCCCGATATTCGGACGTCCATTCTGCACCACTTGGTTTTAGCCCCTTCAATACCACTGTGTCGGTTTAATTTTATTCTGGCTAATGCTGGAGGAATTTATTCTGCTTAAGATGAACTCTAGTTAGATGTCTTTAGCCAACCCTCTGACTTCAGATCCTTCCTAAACTGAATAAACTTGCGAAAGTCATTGTCATATTTTATAGTTTAAATCAAACTTAATTGAAAATACTTGGAGTTTCACTTGCATTGAAGATAGATAGCGATTTTAAGTCTCTTAGTATGATGATGCTATTATTTTTATAAGCTGGCTATCATCAGATGATTTTATGCAGCTTAGGATCAACCTGTGAGAGTCTAAAGGTTTATCTGGATTATTAATTGTACCTTTTTTTGTTTATAAAAATCATATCTAAGCAGTAAGGGAGAGTCAGTCCGAGTGAGATGGAGAGACGGAGTTGAGAGGTATTTGAGTGAAAGTGGTGTTGGGTGGGAGGAGGAGCTGACAGATTACAGAAGAGCATGGAAGCGATTCATTTGTGACCATCCCCTCAGGGATCTGGCAATAGATGAATTTCTAAACTGAAGAAATGATCTACAGTTAGGCAGAATTGGAGACAGGATTTCTAGTCAGCATTAGAGTGAACAAGGCATCTTTGTACTGAGTCTGCGAATCTAAGCATATTCACCACTACTGTAGTGTGCTTGTGTGACTATGGTTTAAATGAATATATTATCACATGATTGAAAGGATTTTGAAAGGAGAACAGAACTTAAGCTTTTGAGTGTACTGTACTGTGCCAAGATCTGCTCAAGAGAGTTACTATTTTTTTTAGGCATAAGCAACACTAAAATAGCCACTGAAATTAAGTTTCTACACTGTAAAAAATCAGGGTAAATAAATTATAGCTGGGTATATTGATAGTGATTTGCCCTTGATTATTTTATATACCTTCCTGTTCTTAGTGCGTTGTTATATGTGCGATTAGTTTGCTTGGGAAACAGATTAACTTGCTCATGTAGTAATATACACCCTATGTGGTGGATTGTGTTCTTTTATTTAATAATTTTCATTTTAGTAAGCGTTGTTTCCACATAGCTATTTTGATAATTTAATTTGACTTTATATTGTCCTTGTCCCAATTTTGGTTTGTTTAGTTTGCAAGTTTTACATTTTAACTTATATTTAATGGATCTATCACTACCTTTAAAGGGTAAGTTATTATAAGCACTTTTATTACTCTTTTTATACGTTCCTAAAACCCATATTTTCTATGGTACACCTGTCCTAAAAATCACCAAGGAAGCGGATTTACACTTTATAATTTCAGCAACTCTATTCTGGCAACTTCTGAAATAGCCTTATTCCAACAGCCCATCAAAGTCAAAAGAAGATCAGGCTAATTATGTCAGTCTGAATATTTCACATATAAATTTGCACAAGCATGTAAATTTCCAGGAATTATCACATTATACTTGAGATGGTTCGGCCATATGGAACGTATGGAAAGCAAGAGAATGACAAAGAGGGTGTACGAGAGCGAGGTGGAGGGACAGAGAGGGAGAGGTAGACCGATAGAGGTGGAAGGATGGAGTGAGGAAGTATATGAACGAAGGCGGTGCTGGTTGGGGGGAGGGGCGTCGACTGACTGGGGACAGAGGTGCATGGGGGCGGTTCGTTCGTAGCCACCCCTTCGGGGATCGCGGCGTCAGGCAATAGATAGATAGATAGATCACATTATAGTACTGATACCAATCTATTATTATAATTAATACAAATATATTAAGAATACAGTACTCATAAATTAGAGATAACATAAGCCAAAATTGATCGACATTTCGTTGATATAGAATACTGTACTTTGCAAAAAAATAAAATTGGTGCAATTATGGGTTTACTACACTAAACAATTATAAAAAGAAGTAAAAAAATAACCATAGATCGCTGTACGACCACTATAACCCTGACAAACTTACGATTAAAGCTAATCTGTTAAGAAATAAAAACATATTGCAGTTCATAGCTCTTCTCGGCGTTGCCACATTCGTATGTAAAAATGTAGAGGTTTCGTACCTCTGTATAAATGTGGAATATGTATGTATGTATGTATGTATATACTCCGCTACATACCCTATAGCTGGGGGTGGCCGACTCGAGACAGAGCCCGAACAGGGACAACACAACACAAAAACAAAAATCCTCACACACATCTAGTTCGCCCAGAAGACCTAGAGACCCAGGCCCATTTGGGGTCCCCATCAAAAAGATTCCCAGGTCTCAGACCTCCCGGAGAGGTTCTGGCCTCAGCAGGCAGACACGCAGCGAAGCTTTACCACCACAATGCCCACCCACTTCACATCCAGGCATGACCCTTCATATACATAGGCTATCCCAGGCCAGGCACCTGACGGACTATTATCTAGTCCAACTGGCGCCCGACCCCTTCTCCCAATGACCGCGTTATAACTCATCTATTCACAAGCATTCTCCATTCATTCCTATTCATTACTACTTTTTTTACCTAATCTACAGTCATCCCTCTATCTTCCAACGCTTGTACTACACCATCTCTCTATCTCAACGGAAGTCTTCCTATCCCTCTACCTCAACCTTGTATCTGACTCATATACTGTACTCTCTTTGTAAGCCTTTCATCTCCCATTCGCTCAACATGTCCATACCAGCACAGCACTCTTCTGTCCACTCAGGTCGACAAGGGTTCCTACTGTCCCACTCTCCTACATACTTCTTCATTCCTCAATCTGTCTCTACGCGTCACTCTACACATACGCCTCAAGCAGTTAATCTCCATCACTTCCAACTTTCTTCTCTCTTGTGCCTTCAGAGCCCATATCTCCGCCCCATAAATCACTGTTGGTACAACTATCCCTTGATACATTGAACTTTTAGCTTTCATTCCGAGATTTCTCACTTTCCACATAGCCTACTTCCAATTGCTCCGAAAACTTTTCTTCCTTCACATACTATCTGTTTTACCTCCATTTCCACACCTGAGTCCTTGCTTATCACTCTTCCTAGATATTTAAAACACTCCACTTGTTCCAGTATTTCCCCATCCAGCCGCACATCTAGATTCACCCTACTAGCACCTCTATTACACACTATCACTTTATTTTTTATTGATGTTCACCCTCAGCTTCCTCCTCCCACATACCACACCAAACTTTTTTATTACTCGCTGCAGTTTGTCATCAGAATCCGCCACCAATGCTGTGTCATCAGCAAATGGCAACTGGTTCAATTCCCAATCTCCACCATTCTTTCATACTAAACCCAATCCTCTACCCATAGTTCTAATTTTCACCCCCCGCACCACACCATCCATATATACATTAAACAACCACGGTGACATTACACAACCTACATTTACCTCAAGCCAACGACGTGTCATCCGACGTAAGAGACAATTCCCCACAGACCCTGACTATACACCCTTCACCAATCACCAGACAAAGCATATCATCAACAATCTCAAGCACTCACCCGCCTGTGGCCTAGACAACATAAGCAACATACACCTCAGACACCTGGGACCACAAGGCATACAAGCACTCACTAACATATCAAACTACAGCTATTCACACAACACAATACCAGACATTTGGAAGCATGGTATCATCATCACATTCCCCAAACCCAACAAAGACCCCACGCTACCCTCCTCGCACCGCCCCATCACACTCCTTTGCTCCCCCTCCAAAGTCATGGAACGCCTAGTATTACAACTAATTACACCTGACCTACCCCTAGCTCCAACACAAGAATGGCTTTAGGCCACTCACTCCACAAACACGTACTCTTCTCACAGACCTTACACAAAGAGCTTTCGACGGCATCAATTCAGCTAGACCACCACACAGATCACTATTAGCCACACTCGACATTAGTAAAGCCTTCGATGCCATCCCCCGCCACAACCTAACAAACAAAATCTACAACACAACATGCAACAACACAAAAAGGTGGCTGGCCAACTTCCTAGCAGGCAGATGTGCACACGTATCTTTTGCCGGTCAGTCATCTAAAATCAGAAACTTTCCCCGCACTCTTCAATCTGTACATGCACGATATAACTACACCCAATACGCCCCAAATAAACTTAGCCTCCTATGCAGATGACATAACACTCACATGCACACACCATGACCCAAAAAGAGCAACAGATCTCCTTCAACCCTATCTCAACACACTACATGGCTGGTGCACTACAAACAGACTTAATCTAGCCCCCCCCCAATCCACCCCAACCCTGCCCACAAGTTGGGCAGGAGAACACGAATACATCCCCCAACTCACCATAAACAACACACCCCTAACACATACACACACACCCAAATCCTAGGAGTAAACATATGATACTCATATGACATTCAAACAGCACACCACAAACATTAAAAAGAAACTGACACCCAGACTTAACGCCTAGGTCACTTGCTCACACAAAATTTGGACACAACAAAGAAACTACCACAGTATATAAACAATACATAAGATCAGTGATGGAATACGCAAGCCCAGCCTGGGCTTCTAACCTAGCTGAAACACATCATAAGACCTTACAGACTATTCAAAACAAAGCCCTGAAGATCATTACAGGCTGCACAGCTACTGCACCCACAGATCACCTACATCAAGAAACCAAAATCCTCAAAGTCAAAGACCATCTGGACATGAGAGGCACTCAATTCCTGGCAGCAGCCTCCACGAACCAAGACCACCCACTAAACTACATGGCAACACACCCACAGACACCAAGAAATATCAAAACAACACCCAGCACACGGTATCACACAATTATTGTCCTCTCTCCCTCCCTGCCCACCCCGAACCAACTTCCAGAAGCACATCCATACTCATATCTTCACCGATCCATCCACTCACTCACAGACAACACGCAGCTGCATGCACGACCTCCCGAAATCCATCCTTCCGAATCCTCCCTTCTTCGCGAGGACAGAGTCCACCTGGCCAGGCTGAGATGTGGACACCATCCAGCTCTCCTGAGCTATAAGAAGAGACTGGATGACTCCGTTGTCGACGCCTGCCCGGGATGTAACACAGCACCCCATACCATTAAACACATCATAGAAGACTGCATTTCACACAACCACTTACGCCAACAACACAATCTACACTCAATGAGAACTCTGTGGGAAAGCCCGAACGTGGCCATGGCCTTTCTCAGGGACTCGGGGCTGTTCGGCCAGGCAGCTTAGGGAACAACAACAACAACAACCTCAAGCCATTCACGGAACTCGTTTCCTACTCTAACACATGCTCTGCTCTCTTCATAAAAACTCTTGACTGCATCTAACAAATTTCATCCAATTTCATAAATCCTTAGCACTTTCCACATTGCTTCTCGATCCACACGATCATACGCTTTTTCCAAATTCATAAAAGCCCAAAATATCACCTTATGCTTCTCTAAATACTTCTCGCATAGCTGTCTTACTGCAGAAATCTGATCCACACACCCTCTTCCTCTCCTAAAACTGCACTGCTCTTCTCCTATTGCACCCTTTATTATATTCTCTATCAACACCCTGCCATACAGCTTTCCAACAACTGATAAACTAAACCTCTATAACTTGAACACTCCTGCCGGTCTCCCTTCCCCTTGTACAATGACACAATACATGCACTCCTCCAGTCTAGTGGTACCATTGACACAACAAAGCACACATCGAATAGTCTCACCAGCCAATCTATTATCACATGTCCACCCTTCTTAATATGTGTAAAATAATTAATAATTTTTGTTACTTTGATCATGTGTTGATTGTGAGAATTATCTTACAATGAGTTGCTAAAGATGAATAATATTTTTCGCATTCCAAATTAAATTTGCTTGCAGCGTGAAATACCATTCAAGCAGTGATCAAATTGCATCTAGACCATAATCTCCAAAATGTCTTTGTTAGTATCTTTCTGTTTAGTATCGCCACGAGATCCAGATGGCGTTAGGTTATTGGAATATGCCTAATTGTTATCGTTAACCCAGGAACTGTTATAAGCCTTCTGGAAGGCACAATATTTAAATGTATTAAACAAAATCTTCAAATACTGTGCCAGTGCCAGGAAATTCTCAAAATTGGGTGACGCATAGAAAGTAGTGGCATCTCTCCATACCACATCCTCCACTCCTCCGACCTCAATTTGACTTTTTTTTTTGCACAGTTTTGTGCAGTTCATGGGTTAAAGGAAGAACACCTTTTTTCTTCAAGATAAATTCTTACCCAAATTAAAACTGATATGAAACCACCATCGTACTGTAAGGGATACTGCAGTGGTGGATTAACCATTTCACCATGATGACGTAATTTTTGTTAGCGTATAAAATTATATATTCTGATTATGTATCATGGGACAATTTTTTTTAGCTTACGTGCTACCTCTAGAACTTAAAATAAATACTTTGTATAACATAGGTCCTTCTTAACCTGTATAAAATCATCTAATGTTAGCCAGAAAAGAATGTAAAAAGACACCATCATACTGAAGGGGTTATGTGTTGCATATGTTAACATTGAAGTCTGATATATGTGTAAAAATAATGTACAGTGTATGCAGATTTTAGCTAACTAAAAAAGGAAAATATACTGTACTGATATAAGATATTTTTGTAAACTATTCTATGGCTAGTTACTAAAGATGTTCGGAATATTTATTTATTCTAATTTTCTTATCCTACCTCTACCTTTTAACTAAATATTACCACCTGGACATGAGACTTACTCAATTCCTGGCTGCAGCCTCCACAAACCAACACCATCCACTACACTACATGGCAGCACACACACAGACACCAAGGAACATCAAAACAAAACCCAGCACACGGTATCACACACAGGAAGAAGGATTGGAGGGAGAGGTGCAATAGGAAAGGGAAATAGTAAAAATAGTAGGATAAAGACAGGGAATATTAATCATAATGATAAATGTAAAAGCAACAGGTGCAAGATGGTCTATAGCAATGTGGATGGGCTGATATAAAAGAAATTATAAATTAATTATTACATCAGACAGAAAGAGCCCTTAATAATGTGTGTATGTGAAACTAAACTAAATATAGAGATAATAATAATAATAATAATAATAATAATAATAATAATAATAATAATAATAATAATATTTATTCAGTTAGCATTTTACAATGTTGGTACCACATAATATGTTACAAATATGACATGTACCAGCTTTGCATAATTCCAACTAAGGATAGCCCAATAAGGCTGTTAGGCGTATTTCCATTGGGGTCCTTGTGGGATTAGGTTAGCTGCGGAAAAAGGGGAGGATAAAATAAGTAGATACTGTACTTTAGAGGAAGTTTGCCTGGAATGCCGCCATTAGGACAAGAGACTGAAACTGCACGTATGTGTGAAACACTCGGTCTTAAAATGTTATGTATGTGTATGTGTATTTCTAGGGGGTTATATTAAGATACCTTACATTCTATAGTTGGACTGGTCAAAATATTTCAGTAATCATTTCAGTTTGTTTTGCCTATCTCTTATGTCGTATTTAGTAGTACACATAAGCGTGGTGCTCCCTTCTCGCAGCTGTCCGGTTCAGGTGCTCCTTCAAGCTACATCTGAAGGAATACAGTGTTCTCTTTTCACGGACTGGCTGGGGTAGGTTGTTCCAGTCTTTGATTGCAGTGAAGAAGAATGTTAGCTTACCCTGTCCTAGGATTCTCGGGACCGTAAAATTATACATCCTATTCCTTGTGTTGTGTCCAATCCTCTCCTTTGCTTTAACAAAATTACTCTTTAAATACTCTGGAGCCCTATTATAAAATATCTTGAAGTCATTTATGAGTCTGATTTGTTTGGCCCTGTCAGAGACATTGAGCATACCAAGTGACTGAAGTTGTTCCTGGCCAATATGCGATCTGGGTCCTAGATTCAGCATGAACCTAACCATTTTATTTTGAGTGACCTGAAGTTTGTGCTTTGCTGATTTAGATGATGCAGAGTACCAGGATGACAGAATAGTCAAAATGACATTGAACAAGTGCTTGGCATAGGGTCTTTTTGGTCGCCGCTGGCAAGCATCCCACCTGTCTATACAGGTATTTAATACGTGCTCTACATTTATTCAGGATCGATTCCAAGATTGTTTCACCTGACAGAGTCGAGTCTAGTTTTAGTCGGAGATATTTCACTTGTGACACTGTTGTTATGGGAATATCATTACAGTTGACCAAGAAGCCCTCAATGTCTTTCAATTTGCGTTTTGTTCCACATAAGATGGCTTCTGTCTTGCCCAGGTGAAGAGATAGTCTATTGTCCACTAGCCAATCACTACACGATTCTAGTTCTTTGGAAAGTGAGGCGGCAATACTTATTGGGTCTTTTCCTGAAACCAGAAGCACACTGTCATCAGCATACAGTAATAATTTACACGATACGCTCAGTTCCATGTCGTTCACATAACAGAGAAAGAGTAAGGGACCAAGGATGCTTCCCTGCGGGACCCCACAGTTAATTGGCATAAGATCAGAAAGATTATCATAAATTTTGACTCTTTGTGTTCTACCACTAAGATAAGATTTAAACCAGTTCACTGACCCAATGCCCATTGCTTGTAGTTTATTACATAGGATATTATGGTCTACTGTATCAAACGCTTTTTGTAGGTCAAGAAGAACCATAACGGTGTAGTTACCTTTAGACATTTCTTTACGAATGTGATCTGTTAAATGGATGAGACAGGAGTCTGTCGAGTACATGCCTCTGAAACCTGGTTGAAACTTATATAATAAAAGATAATTTTCTTTGAGGTAGTGTTCAATTTAGGTGTATACAGCTCTTTCAAGGATTTTTGATACAATACATAATATGCTAACTGGTCTGTAGTTACTAACATCTAATTTATTTCCTTTCTTGAATAGAGGGGTTACAATAGCTTCCTTCAGTTCAGCAGGTACAGTGTTGGTGTTAATTGACAGGTTGATGATGTGGGTTAGGGGACCTGCTACACCAATGGCTCCATCTCGTAGAAATTTGGCAGGAATTTTGTCTGGTCCTGTGCTTTTATGTACATTTAGGTTAGAGAGCTCCTCAAATGTGTATTTTGGTGTAACATTTTGCAATCCAAAAGTGTTCGGGTGTATGCCTTTATCCCTGTAGAAATGTTGAAAGATGGCAGTTGTGGTGTATTTATTGGGAGGTTGTGGTAGGTTCTGTGCTAGTGTGTTTGCTATGGAGGTGAAGAAGGTGTTGAAGTAGGTTGAAATTTGTCATTTATCATGGCAAACCTGATCATTAATTTTGAGAGCAATATTAGTGTTAGATGAATCCCTTGCCTTGTTGCTGTAGCCCGTTGTTTTTAAGTGCCTCCATAGTTTTTTGGGGTTACTCTGATATTCCTCTGCCTTACTGTGGAAATAATTAGATTTTGCTTATTTAATTTTCCTACTTAGTTTATTCCTAGCCCTGTTGAACTCATTTTTCAGACCTTGATCCTGTCTATGTTTCACTAGCCTTTTTAACAGATTGTCTCTGTGTTCCAGATGGTGTAGTATGTCATTGTTGATCCATGGGTCTGATCTTGCTTTAATTCGTATGTCTTTCAGAGGGGCTATTTCGTCTAGGATGTTTGTGATGATGGTTCTGAAGCCAACCCAGGCGTCATTAACGTTTGTATTTCCAAACACTGGAGACCAATCTGTATTCCATAAAATGTCCAAAAATGTTTCTTTGCTGTAGTTTCTGAGTGACCTTGTAGACTTTGTGATTTTCTAGGGTAATTTTTGGAGTTTTACGTGTACAATATGTGACGAAGTGATCACTTATCCCCGTTTGTATAACCCCTGATTGTGATATTTTGTCCTCTCTGTTACAATTTATATGGTCTAATATTGTAGCAGTGTTATCAGAGATACGTGTGGGGGTTTGATGAGTTGTTTGTGATTGTGCATTGTCAGTATGTGCCTGTATTCTCGTACAAGCCTATTATTTCGTTGTTTGTAACACAAGTTAAAATCCCCTAGTATAATAGATTCATTCCGGGGGTCTAGTAATGACAAAGATAAGTTTGGAGGGAATGTGATGGAACAATTATAATATCTGGAGAAGGGATAGGGAGGAAAAGATGGGAGGAGGGGTGCTAATTCTTACGCATAATAAATTGAAAACAAGAATGATTGATCATAATAATAGTAAAGCAGAAATATTAGCCGTAGAATTGACAGATGATGAAAATCAAAAGGCGGATATTGCAGTGGCCTATATGCTGCCCTATACAGGAGCTTGGGAAGAGGAGGAATACAAATTCATCAAAGATGAGATCAGGGGCGTAGCTAGAGATTTGGAGGCCCAGGGGGCTTGGTGCCTGGAGGGGCCCCCTCCATGGTTTGCTTATTATAGAAGGGGGTGGGGGTGGCGAGCGAAGCGAGCCTAATCAGCTGGGGGGTTCGGGGGGGCGCTGTAAGCCCCCCCGAGAAAATTTTAGAATAATAATGCTACCTAGGTGCATTTTGACGATATCCATGACTCAATAGTGGGGTACTGGTAATAATTTAATATACAATTAATTATTATATCACCGTTATCTAATGGATTAGGAATACATGTACAATGGATGGTACAATACTGTAAAACACATACCACTTTGATGAACTCTTTCTCTTTGTCGTTCATTAGGCATGTCTGAAATAAGAATATAAAATATAATACTAATAAAACAATAAAAAATAATAATGTACATGAAACGTGATAACATTAAAATATTATTTCAACCCCACCACTGGCGTTAGGGAGTTAAAATATGCGTCATTGGTAGGCCTAATCAAGCTATGCATTACCTCAAATCTCAATACTGGGGGCCTCTTCTTGAGAACCCCAGTAACTTGTTAGAAAGCTTACCAACGTTTGCACCTGACCCTGAACCAGCCAAAGGGCTAGATTAACCTACAAACGAGTATTCAATGCTCATAACTGTGTTCCTTCTTATTTCACAGTTCCTGGGCTTGATATGTACAGCCACCATAGCCTATAGCCTATATGGAAGGCGTATGGTAGCATAAATAAAAGTGATCCAGAGTCTAAATTTGAAAGAATGAGTCATAGTGCTCATAGCCTAACCAAGGTAGCCTACACTCTACACCATTAATGTTGCCTCTCTATGCTCTATTTTAGCTGATGTATTGCACCCATACTTAATTGACTAATATTAAACGACTATGCATCTTTTTCACGATAAAGCTAAGGTTTAGTAAGACCATAAACATTGTATAGGCTATGTTAGGCCCCCTACAGTTCGAGAAAAAAATATGAGACCAAAACATAGTCCTACAAATTTCAAGGCCTAAATATTTAGCACTTTAGAAGTTTAGCCTACTCTACAAATATCTTCGATACCACTCAACTTTCTCACAAGGTTAAGTACATAGGTTATCTATGAAATATAGCTATCGATTTGACCATTACAGTTCACGAAAAAGAAAATATTACCGACATTTTTGGTTCATATATTTATATATAATTGTATGTAGGCCTAATCTTCGATTATACACTCAACTTACTAACAATCACCATGTTTCTTGTTGTCGAATTAGGCTATATCTTATTATTCCTTTACATATGCTTAAGAAAAACACAGTATATTAACCAACTGCCAAACTCAATAGTGTTATTTTGTAATGTATATAAAGTATAATCATCAGGCCTACCTATAGGTAGTGCGTCCTAATCAAGTGGCGGCTAGGAGCGAGAGCGACAATGTTTCCCCTTGCACCGCCAAATCAATACTGATGAAGTGATCGTTATTTTTCTAATTTTAAATACCCATGACGTCGCAGGATAGAAGAAAAGAAAGAGGTTAAATCAGAAAACACACATGGTGTTTATTTTACTCATTATTAATATTACTTATATATACAGTATATACTATTAGTATAATTAATATTATTTTCAGATCCATTTGGGGGCCCCCTTCTCTTGGGGGCCCGGGGGGCGATTTCAAACAGCCCCCCCCCGCCCCCCCCCCCCCCCCCCCCCCTTAGCTACGCCACTGGATGAGATGATTATTTCTATTGAAAAAAATTAACTCACAGAAACAATGAATTAATTATAGCAGGGGACTTCAACTGTAAAGAGGTAGATTGGGAACAGAGAGAAGCTGGCAGCAATGTGAACTCGTGGGGGTATAGGCTACTGGATTTGGTCACAGAAAATGTATTGGTACAAAATATAAAGGAAAATACAAGAAGAAGGGGAAATGATGAAGCATCCAGATTGGACCTAATGTTTACTAGAGACCCAGATGTAATTTCTGATATAAAATACTTACCACCTTTAAGCAAGAGTGATCATGTTGTAATGGACATAGAAATCCTATTGGGTTATTCCAATAAGGTGGAGAGGGAGGAGCATAAGGAAACTAGGTTTGACTATGCAAAAGCAGACTACCAATCACTGAGACAATACTTCAGAGATGTTGACTGGAGCAAAATACATCAGAGAAATAGTGTAGACGAGAAGTATGGAGTATTAAAACAATATATGAAGAAGGAGTCAATAAATATGTCCCTAAACAAGGTAATAAGTCAACAAAGGTAAAGGATTGGTTTAATGAAAAATGTAGGAAAGCCAAGGAAAAGAGAGACCAGGCGTGGAAGGCAGCTAGAAAAAGGTGTAATAGAGAAACTTGGAACAGATACAAGAGGTTAAGAAATGTATAAGCCCTATGCTACAATCATGAGACAAGAAGCCAGAGCATATGAAAAGAACATAGTAAAAAAATGTGAGTGATCCTAAGCTGTTCTATAGGTTTGTAAATAGTAAAATGAAGGTAAGGGATAGAATAGTGAGGTTGAAAGTTGAAGGGACCACTTATGATGACGACCAGAATATGTGTGAAGTTATGAACAATACACTACACTCAGTATATACTAAAGATGAGAACTTTGAAGAAGTACCGGTAGGTGAAATTGGTGATAAACTGGGAGAGATTAAGTTTCTCCCAGAGGAGCTAGTAGAAACAATGAGAGGACTAGATGTGAAAAAAGCAGTGGGACCTGACAGGATGGATTTTGAAAGAATGCTGACGAACTAGTGAAACCCTTATATGAGATAATGAAATACTCTCTGGAAGTGGGAAAATTACCAATGGACTGGAAAAGAGCCAACATTGTACCGATTTGTAAAGGTGGGAAAAGGGAGCATCCATTAAATTATCGACCTGTGTCACTTACTAGTATAGTGTGCAAAATCTGTGAGAAAATAATTAAGAAAAGATGGATGATTTACTTGGAAAAATATAATCTACTATCTAGCTGGCAATTTGGATTCAGGGAGGGTACCTCATGTGTTACAAATCTACTAAGTTTTTGTGACAGAGTGGTCGACATATTACAAGAGAGAGATGGATGGGTGGACTGCGTATATATTGACATGAAGAAGGCTTTTGACAGAGTATCGCATAACAGGCTGAAGTGGAAACTAAAAGAGTATGGAGGGATTCAGGGTAGTTTGTTAAATTGGATGGAGGACTATATTTCAGGGAGACAGATGAGGACTAGGCCTACTATCAGAGATAAATTTTCTACGTGGAAAGACGTCACAAGTGGAGTTCCGCAGGGAGCGGTGCTGCATGGCTACCATAATGTTTCTAATATACATTAACGACATGCCAAAGGATATAAATGCATATATGAATATGTTCGCAGATAATGCCAAGATCATGAAGCGTATAGAAGATGAAAACAGTGGAAGGGAATTACAGAGGGATTTGGATAGGATAGATCAATGGAGCAAGAAGTGGAAAATGGAATTCAACACAAATAAATGTCATATAGTGGAAATGGGAGTAAGTAAAAGAAGGCCTCATATGGAATATAAGTTAGGAGAACATAGTATTAACCCATCAGAGAAAGAAAAGGACTTAGGGATAACTGTTAGGGGTGATCTTTCACCTGAGAATTATATTAATAAGATAGTGGGAGAAACATATGGACTGTTAAACAGAATAAAAATAAGAGATAGCCTAAATCAAGATCACTTGATCAGGAAACAGGAACAGTAGAGAAACTGGATAATGGTAGAATGGTAGTGTAGACTGGATAATTCTTCGAAGGAACGTGGTGTAGTCGCTTCAGTTAACAATTCAATTAATGAGGACCACCGGTAAGCACACCATGTTACAAAGCCTTTAATCAATGTTAACTTAACCATGTTACAAAGCCTTTAAGTTACATAGCAACATTTATTCCATGTTACATTATGCACTTTGGATGGTCAATGTATTCAAGGGGTTAACTCCAAGTAAGGAGTATTAAGGAGACGTTTTGAGGTACGTTCCTATATTTATGATTAGGGTTAACCATTTAACTCCAAGCAAGTCGACTAAAGGTGTCAGTCTTACTGGGTTATATAAATATATATAGGTTATTTGTAGTTGATGTAAGTTGAATCTCAGCTCTCCGTCCTTTGCTCGTTAATTGATAGATAAGATAGATATATTGTACTATCTTTATTTAGTAATAGTAATGCTGCCACCGTAACGTCTTAAACCTTATAAATATGATATTGATACTTATAGGTAAAAGGTAAAAGAAAGGATCTGTTTGGTATCCGTAAACCACTTTGATTTATTAAGCAACAACTGAATTATATACAGCTGTACTAATATATACATATATATATATATATATATATATAAGGGAGAATGTATTCTGTCAAGAGAAAGAATATCTCCCAGACCTCCTGTTGTGTCTGAGGTCTTCATCTAACTAACTAAAATCTTCCTTCATACCTCTTACCTCTCTTGGTCACCTCGAAACACCTCTCCAACACGTGATCTTAATTTTTTTTTTTTTTTTTTTTTTTTTTTTTTATATTCCAACTACTCCCTCTCGGGCATAGGCTGATAGCCTTTACACTCTACCGCTGAACACGGTGAGGCCCGTGAGGTCTTGCTCCAGTCTAGGGAGTGAGACATGCAAAGCTTCACGGCTCGAAGCAATTCCATCTCTGAAGCCGCCTCGCCTCTGCGCTTCACAGTCTCAACCCCCACACTCGGACCCTCACTCTCAGAACGCCACCTATTGAGCAATTAACTCACTAGGCATTGCCCCACTGTAGCATATTTTTGAATATGAGAATATTCATACAATGCTATTTAACCCTTGGGATCCGGGAGGCCTCATATGAGGCAAAACGTATTTTGATTAGGAGTCCGGGAGGCCTCATATGAGGTAAAAATCGCGGCTAAAAATCGCAGCTAAAATCATCATAACTCGGCAACCATGCGTCGTAGCGATGTCATCTCAACGGCAGTCTACAGACAACAAGAAGTTCTACAATTTGCAAAAACCTGACTGCTCTAGGTGGTCTCAATCAGTAGCTACTGAATTATGAAGCTTGACTGTACGAAAATGGCCCCGGACACAGCGAACCGCCTCATATGAGGGCCCCCGGATCCGGAGGGTTAATCAGGGTACAATGAGGGTATTTTTTGGGCATTTCGGTGTGCTGTGGTAATGCACTGATACTAGGTACTGCACAAATTCCATCCCAATAATATCTTCCCATTGACATATTGGGATTCGAACCCGTGTCCATTGGATTACCAGTCCAGTGGCAAGACCACTCCGCCACACCTCCCCTGGTCATACTATCAGTGCATGGGCGACATCAAAGTGCAAGAGTAAGCTTTTAATGTGTGGGAAAGGAATCTGAGTCATGAATTTGAAGGGGTGAATGATCTCCAAGGTGTACAGTACCTCACATAAATATAGAGACACTGTAACTAAAACACCTTAAAATTATATGAGAGATGGATATAATGAATCCTAGTAAATAGAGGTGGTGTGGAGGTAGATGTGGAGGCTGGCTGGCTGGCTGACTTTGACTCTTGTCCTGGCTTACTCTTAGTCTGACCTTTGTACCACTTATCGGAACTTTTACCCTGTTGTTTGCTTTTGTTAGCATGACTACTTCCCGGCGTGGAAGGGCTTTTGAAGTTGAGCATGTATGAGGGTGCAAAGGCGGCAGTACGTGTGGAGAGTGAGCAGAGCGAGTTCTTTGACCTGAATGTTGGTTTGAAACAGGGGTGTGTGATGTCCCAGTGGTTGTTTACTGTATATATGGATGGAGTCATGAAAGAAATACTATCAAGAGCAGTGGATGTTGGTGTATCGCTGAAAAACTGCTGTTTGCGGATGATACAGTTCTGATGAGTGATAATGAATGGGAGTTGCAGGATCTGGTAAATGAGTTTGGAACAATGTGCGAAAAACGGAATTTGAAGGTAAATGCGGGGAAGAGCAAGGTTAAGGTCTTCGAAAGGGGTGAAGTCAGAGAGTGTGAGGTGAAGCTGAACGGTCAGGTTATGGAGATCGTCAACTCTTTTAAGCATCTGGGCAGTGTGTTGAGTAAAGATGGGACTATGGATGAAGAAGTGCGAGAGAGGGTACAACAGGGGAAGAGGGTTCTAGGAACGCTGAAAACAGTAACAAGAAATAGGGTGGTCAGTATGGAAGTGAAGAAGTCCTTGCATGACAGTGTGGTAATCCCGACACTGACTTACGGAAGCGAAGCATGGACGTTGGTTGAGAGACTCAAACCAAGAGTGAGAGCAGTGTAAATGAATTACTAAAGAAGTGCGTGCGGAGTTACATGGAGGGATAGACAGACTAATGAGGAAGTAAGAAGGAGGTGTGGTGTGGAGGTAGATGTGCTGGAAAGTGTGAAAAGGAACAACTTGAGATGGTTCGGCCATATGGAACGTATGGAAAGCGAGAGAATGACTAAGAGGGTGTACGAGAGCGAGGTGGAGGGACAGAGAGGGAGAGGTAGACCGAATGAGAGGTGGAAGGATGGAGTGAGGAAGTACATGAACGGAGGCGGTGCTGGTTGGGGGGAGGGGCGTCGACTGACTGGGGACAGAGGTGCATGGGGGCGGTTCGTTCATGGCCACCCCTTTGGGGATCACGGCGTCAAGCAATAGATAGATAGATAGATAGATAGAAATAGTATATTAGTGAGATGTAATATCTACCCATACCGTAGGCAGAGGAGAAGTCCACGTCATAATTGAATGCAATGTTTCTGGCCTTGCCCAGACCGCTAGTAAGTTGTGGATTAATTTCGGGATTTGCCACGACTTTTCCGCTGGCAACAGCGGAAAATGCCCGTTTCCCTTCCTCTTTACTTTCAACTGGCCTAACTTTACAGTAAGTTGAATCCAGTTGAGAGAGCCGACAAGGGACTCCCACACCCCCCTCGTGGTAGTCAGACTGTGAAGAAAAAGAAACAATTTCTTGCAAAATCTGTTCCGATTGTCCACACTCTGACTGAGGGTTATAGGTGTGTTGTGTCCCACATCAGCCCTACCAACTGAATTACCCTTGTCGGGACATGATTCGACTTTGCCAAGTTGATATTGAACCCCAGGGTTTTGACATGGGTTAGAATGGAATGTACATGGTTGAGGCATTGTATCTCAGACTCTGCAACCACCAGCCAGTCATCTAGGTACCACATTACCGTGATCCCTTGTTTTAATAGTGGTAACAGAGCCTGTCGGACTAATTTGGTAAACATTCTTAGTGCCAGGTTCAGATCGAAAGGCATCCTTTGAAAGACTTAAGTCTGATGCTCGATCCTCATTGCGAGGAATTTTTGGAACCTTTTGTTTACTGGGACATGTCAGGTCTATAGAACACATCCAACCTTGCGGCGGAAGTGTTAACCTGATCTGATTCACAGTGAACATCCTGAACGATGTGTTGTGAATATAGTGATTCAGGTGAGACAGGTCTACGACCGGCCTCATCTGAGCACTGTCCCTCTTTGGCACGAGAAAAAGTCTGGACGTGTAAACTGGGCAAGTTGGATTGACCGGGACAATGATATGCTTGATTATCATTTCTTGGACTAGTGACTCCACCTCTAAAGAAACATGATTGACTTCTATAGGTTGACATAAATGAGGTCGTCGGAGCTACCGCCAAGTTATGCCCTTGCGTACCACTGTCCGTGCCCAAGTCCGCCGGGGCCAAGCCCGGTGACACGTTCGGAATGACCCAGTCACGCAACTGGGCTTGTCCGGCAGAACTACCCTCGGATCCATCTCGCCCAACACAGGAACCGGGAGTGAGAGAGTTTTGTGGATGACTAGTTTTTTTAATGTGATGTGGTAGGTGTAGACGGCTGGCTGGCAGTAGTAGACTTTGACTGTTGTACTGGCTTACTCTTAGTCTGACCTTTGTACCACTTATCGGAACTCTTACCCTGTTGTTTGTTTTTGTTAGCATGACTACTTCCCGGCGTGGAAGGGGTTTTGAAGTTCAGAAAAAAATTAATCCCACTTGGGTGACTCTTGTGACTAAATTTTGGTTTAGTGTAAGGCTTAGGGAATTTATTTGACTCCTTCCACGCCGGGGAGGCAGTCTATCTAGCAGAGTCTACGAGGCTAAACACAGTCCTCCAGGTATCATGACATACAAGATTTGGTGTTAAGACTGGGGAAAGAATTAAACGGCGCCCAATCTCCTCCGGCAACTTTTTCACCAGATAGACTCTTAGGTCCTGACGTGCACGGACCGCCTCCTAGAAGGCGACCCTAGCGTCGCCAAGGGACTGAATAGAGTTCCTGGAGAACAAGACACCTAGAGAGAGAGAGAGAGAGAGCTTTCTTAGCATGGGAATCAGTTATTGCCTCAGTCGTCCTGACCAGTGACTCTGCGATCTGGTGACTAAGCAAGAACTGAGACAGTAGCCTCAGAGCCTTTTGCCTCAATTTATAGTCTTTATCCAGCTGAGTTGGGGGGGGGGGGGACTAGAAAATGGGTCTTGTATTTCCCACAAAGACAACTTAGGGGCAGTGAGAAAATCAAGCAGAGATTTAGGTACACCCCCGGCTATAGTGACGGGCAGTGAAAACCAGCTGTGCTGTTCTTGGGGGATTTGATGAGACAAAATATTTGTAATTTTGTAAGCAAAATGTTGAGCCTCCGCCTCCCATTCCACCCAGGACCCTGTACCTACCTCACGATACCCGAAATTGTGCGTCCAGCCCATCATCTTCCCCAGTAAATTATTATATATTTTTTTTTTTTTGTCATACCCTATATTTGTCTCCCTACTTCATTATTATTTTATTATTTTGACTTATGACTGACCTACCATTAACATATTTCCTTCATTGTTTCATTGCTTCATATTGCCATACTAACCTCTCCTGGTATTAGTTAAGGTAATCTGCTTGATTATAGTCATTATTATTTCTACTTAGTTTAATGAAGGGTTAGGCTATTATAAGTATTGCATTTAAGGACTAAAGGTATAAGTTCATGTGACAACTAACAAAGGGTTATGCTTATGTTTCACGATTAAGGCTTAAGATATAGGTCTGTATTGGCTGACGAAGGGTTAGGCTAATTCGTGTATAATGTATATTGTATTAAAACCCGCACATTACATAATAGCTAATAAATCAGAAGATACACCAGCTAAAACTATGTCCATCAGAGTCTTGAGGAACCAGAGAGGGGGTTTGAGGGGTGTCATCACTAGGCTAACGACCAATTTGGACAAATTTATTGCTAGTGCAACTCCTGAGCAATTAGAGGCCAGGTTAGAGTACCTACAAACTACCTATGATCGTATAGTTATCCAAAGTGAGAGTGTTGTATCAGATTTAGAGGGTGAAACAGAAATTCATGCGGAGTATGAGCAGCGCGCCATACATGATGTTGCCGTTTTAGAGGCAAAACATTTATTGCAAAGGGCGGTACAGAAGATAGAGGTAACCCCGAATCGCGACGCTGTCAAGCGTACAGATCCTCGCCATAAAGTGAACTTACCCAAACTGAACTTACCAAAATTCAGGGGAAACTTAACAGAGTGGTTGGTATTTTAGGACGTTTTTAAATCTACCGGGCATGATTCGTCCCTTGAGGATGTACGGAAGTTCCACTATCTTAACCCTCCAGACCCGGAAGAGCTCTTGAACGCCCATAAAAAACACACCCCTAGCTACCCGGAAGGTCTCTTAACCTAACAAGTGCGCATGGGGGTAATTGGAAACGTCCCCCTGTGCTGACGTATTTGAGGTGTTTCCGTCACTAAAATATTCATTGTACCATTAATAGCATTAATACTTATCCATATGCGCCTATTATGGGTTGATTATAAAGGTATTAACCTGAAACAACAATAAAACGAGTGAAAACAGCGTTTGGATGGTCAAAATCGGAGATATAGCCCGCGAGTTGTATAATGTATGGGTGAGGCAAGCTGCTTTCCCGCCAATTTCCCCCAAGGCCACTGAGACACAGTCGATCGATACTCTCTCTCTCTCTCTTGCATTCGCTTGCTATCAGTGATGACCACACCCTCCAATCGGATTTCTAATGTTAGCACGAAAATATACCTCAGAATAAGGGAATAACAGGGAAAATAGGTAATAACTGAAGGAGAGGAGGAAAGTGGGGAAGGAGGGGAGGTAGAGGACTGAGATTTTGCATGGCCAAATTTTTTTTTTTTTTTTTTTTTTCGATGTCAAAAGTTGATTTTTGTTTTCACTCACTCTTAAGAGTCTCGCCGGGGGAACTCTTAAGAGTCTCCCCGCAGTTCCCGGGTTAAACGCCCATGAGCTTAAAGCCTGTAAGCTTGGTGTGCGAGGCGTACGTCCGACGCATGTAAACAACAGCCGGCTGGACCGACGCCCCGCATCTCCGGCCACAAGAAGGAGTGCGTCGCTTGTTCGTGTGTGCCTGTATGTTATTGTTAAGTATCGAAAAGTAGTGTAAAGTGGTTGTTTTTGCCATAAAGTTATCTCCAATGAAATCATCATCACACCTGAACCAGTTGACTTAGAGAGCTCTACTTAACGCCATTCTACAGGTACGAAACACATCTACGCTTGGGGATGTGCGGGAATGCGGAAGCAGTCAGAATAACAAGATACGGTAGCCTAGGCGTAGACGTTTTTCGGCCAAAACCCCCGGATTTCGGGGAATATTTATGTAATGCGTAACCGGGGCTGGAGGGTTAAAGGCCAACTAGAGGATGAGGCATTGCATCTAGTAGAAGGTTTTTCCATCATAGGTGAGAATTATGATAGCGTTGTGGAGTTATTGCAGGCGACGTATGGAGACACTGACCAGCTCAAGGTAGCCCACGTAAACGCCCTGTTGAACCTAGCACCGCCTAGGCACAGGGTCGACGAATTGACGAAGTTCAGGGCAGATATGGAGTGTCACACGAGGTCATTAGATGCGTTGGGTGTAACGTCACAACCAGCACCGCCTTCGTTCATGTACTTCCTCACTCCATCCTTCCACCTCTCATTCGGTCTACCTCTCCCTCTCTGTCCCTCCACCTCGCTCTCGTACACCCGGCCTTAGTAATTCTCTCGCTTTCCATACGTTCCATATGGCCGAACCATCTCAAGTTGTTCCTTTTCAGACTTTCCAGCACATCTACCTCCACACCACACCTCCTTCTTACTTCCTCATTAGTCTGTCTATCCCTCCATGTAACTCCGCACGCACTCCTTAAGTAATTAATTTCCACTGCTCTCACTCTTGGTCTGAGTCTCTCAGCCAACGTCCATGCTTCGCTTCCGTAAGTCAGTGTCGGGATTACCACACTGTCATGCAAGGACTTCTTCACTTCCATACTGATCACCCTATTTCTTGTTACTGCTTTTAGCGTTCCTACAACCCTCTTCCCCTGTTGTACCCTCTCCTGCACTTCTTCTTCAACATCAAGGGGTTCAATTAATATGATGGTATATAGGGTCTAAAGGGAAAGCTGAAGAATCACGCAAGAAACCACAATCATCATGTAGGCTATGTAACAATCCCAAGCACAAATGGCTAAACTGTATTAAGCCAAATTAGCTCAAGAAAGGAAGCTAAAATTGTGCAAGGGTTGTTTAACTCGTCCAGCACCAGCGACGCGTCTGGCGCGTCGGCGATGTATGTAACGCACAGCCCCAGCGACGCGTCTAACGAGTCACCCTAATTGCTCCGACCGTACCCTCAGGTGTAGCCACTCGAGAGGGCTCAGATTTGTATGGGAACTGTGTACGTATCCCACGCAACCGTGCCGATGGTTGAAAACTCTCAAAGTCCACGTGCGTGCGCGTGAGCACGCAATAACCTGTTTTTTTTGGGAAATTGCCTTCAATTTTTTACTCTTGTAAAATACGCTTTCGGGGGCTCTGTAGGACCATTCTTTAAGCTTTTTGAGCGGTTTTTCGTGGTTTTTCCTTTATTCCTAACCCATTCACTATTGTTTCTGGAATAAAACCATTTTTTGAAAATGGGCCGGGTTCTGGTGAACAAAAAATACAAAACTAGCCGGGGCTCGACGGGTTAAGTAAGGACCATGGTGTTATGCCCTGATTTTATTCAGGTTTAACGTATTTGTAAAGGTGAGTTCTTTCAAGACTGGGACATCAGAGTTCATACATTAGGCCTACATGCAAGAAAACAATAGAGGATACATATAACACCGAAATAATATTTACGAACAGTTTATTTGGCTTAAACTCTACGAACATATACTGTATAGGAGTTAATACTGAGAACATAGAAATTGAGATGGATACAATAGTTTAACCAATCTTCGAGCACGATCGAGGATCTAGATGGAGCTCAGGTATTAAAATCAGGTCAGATCAACCGCTTACTTTCTTTCAGGTAATTATAGGATTTAAACTTTACTGCAGAGGTAACAAGTGTCTATAGTGTGGCTTCTATTCTAGGTATGATCACTGTCACCGGGCGCACTGGTGTAGAAGATTATAACCGTAACACTTACAAAGAAGTGCTTTAACTAAATTATATTTATGCACAAATAAATATTACCAGATAGTGAACTTTACGTATTGAGTGTGAACACAATGATGCTAGGCTATATCTATCTATCTATTGCCCGACGCCGTGATCCCCGAAGGGGTGGCCACGAACGAACCGTCCCCATGCACCTCTGTCCCCCATCAGTCGACGCCCCTCCTCCCAACCAGCACCGCCTTCATCCATATACTTCCTCACTCCATCCTTCCACCTCTCCTTGGTCTACCTCTCCCTCTCTGTCCTTCCACTTCACTCTCGTACACCCTCTTAGTCATTCTCTCGCTTTCCATACGTTCAAAATGGCCGAACCATCTCAAGTTGTTCCTTTTCACACTTTCCAGCACATCTACCTCCACACCACACCTCCTTCTTACTTCCTCATTTGTCTGTCTATCCCTCCATGTAACTCCGCACGCACTTCTTAAGTAACTCATTTCCACCGCTCTCACTCTTGGTCTGAGTCTCTTAACCAATGTCCATGCTTCGCTTCCGTAAGTCAGTGTCGGAATTACCACACTGTCATGCAAGGACTTCTTCACTTCCATACTGACCACCCTATTTCTTGTTACTTCTTTCAGCGTTCCTACAACCCTCTTCCCTTGTTGTACCCTCTCTCGCACTTCTTCATCCATAGTCCCATCTTTACTCAACACACTGCCCAGATACTTAAAAGAGTTGACGATCTCCATAGCCTGACCGTTCAACTTCACCTCACACTCTGTGACTTCACCCCTTTCGAAGACCATAACCTTGCTCTTCCCCGCATTTACCTTCAATTTCCTTTTGTGTACACTTTTCCAAACTCATTTACCAGACCCTGCAACTCCCATTTATTATCGCTCATCAGACCTGTATCATCCGCAAACAGCAGTATAGGCAGCTTCCACTCATTTCCCTCCCTTTTCAGCGATACACCAACATCCACTGCTCTTCCTAGTATTTCTTTCATGACTCCATCCATATATACAGTAAACAACCACAGGGACATCACACACCCCTGTTTCAACCCAACATCGATTATAGGAGTAGAGTTGGTTGGTGGAGAGAACATAATAATTCATTCGGGTTCAGTAGTAATTTATCGAGAGGTCTTCCCTGGGGTTAAGTGCCCCATTAATTACTATTTCCTTTCACCTATACATAGCCTCCGATAGCGCAGTTGGGATATTGTACATGCTAAGATTGGTATGCAGGATTCGAAACTGCATAATAAATCGTAGGCTTGTGCAGTATTCTTAACTGTCTTCGTGGTGAAGTGCATAGTGTGTTGATTTTCGGTGTGAGCATCCTGGGTTCGAATCCCCGGACTGCCACATGTGTCTGTTAATTTCATTAATCGATTTTAGGAGTAGAGTTGGTTGGTGGAGAGAACATAATAATTCATTCGGGTTCAGTAGTAATTTATCGAGAGGTCTTCCCTAGGGTTAAGCGCCCCATTAATTACTATTTCCTTCACCTATGCATAGCCTCCGATAGCGCAGTTGGGATATTGTACATGCTAAGATTGGTAACTGCATAATAAATCGTAGGCTTGTGCAGTATTCTTTAACTGTCTTCGTGGTGAAGTGCATAGTGTGTTGATTTTCGGTGTGAGCATCCTGGGTTCGAATCCCCGGACTGCCACATGTGTCTGTTAACCTCTCCGCGGCGCACAGGGGGTTTTCTACAGGGTAAGACTGTGCGCACCTATGATGATTTTGGGACCTATTGCCAATTTCGATAAAAAGTACATCATCGTGTAGGGAATGTTTGCGTGCATCGGCCCATATATATTTGACCCCCCAAAAAATGTCTGGGGGGGGTAGGGGAACGGTCCGTAGTTGAAAAATGTGGAGCGAATGGCACCGCGCGGCTAGATTGTCATCGAGCGGCGAGATTTCCCGGCCGAATTTTCACGCGCCCAGGGGATAGAAGGAGAGGGAGGAGGGGGTGGGTTACCGCGTATTATCACGTATATCTCCTTTTTCGAGCCCTTTTAGGCTATTTAGAGTATGTATACGTGTGTAGGGCACCCATATAACAATGAATATGCCTCATAGTGACCAAAAATTGCAATATATAAGGGAATTATAAGAGAATTTTTAGGCGGGAATGAAGATGTGTTGGAGGTTTGGCGGCAATTTATGAGCTGAGAGTGTGGTTTACGCCATACATATCACGTATATCTTGTACGTAGAGCACTGTCATGCTATAATACAGACTTGTACGTATGTATACGTGCCATATATCAAAATATATACCGCATATAAACCAATTCATGCGATATTTACGCACATTATCAATGAGTTTCTATGCGTGAACCAAGGTGTGAGTGAGTTGTGGTGGGAATGAAAGGGGGAGAGGGTGTGTTACGCCATAAATATCACGTCAATCTTGTATTTAGAGCACTCTCATGCTATAATAAAGACGTGTACATATGTAGGCGTCCCATATAACAAGGAATATACCGCATATAGCCCAATTGATGCGATATTTACGCAAATTGTGAATGTGTTTCTAGCAGAGGGAAGCCGGAAGGGGGGGGTGGGGGGGGGGGGGGGGGGAGGGAGGCATGCAGGGGTGCAGTGAGTGAGTGAGTGAGTCGTGGAGAGATGGAAGTCAGGCAGATCTCTAGATAGATAACCAGCTTAGTGATAATTGTGGAGGCGCCCCAGGCGTATTGATGTTTGGTATTTTGACCCTTATGTCTACCAGATGGCTGGTGTTCGTTGCCATCAACAGGTCTACAATAACATGAGACAGAGAGAGAGAGAGAGAGAGAGAAACTGAGACATGCGTATGTCGTATAAATGGACTTCAGAATTGCATTTTTATGCAAGCAGACATTGCATTTTAGACACATGTGAAGTACCACAGAAACATGTAGGCCATTGACTGTAAATAAAGTACTATATTTATAGACCACCAGCGACGGTGCTGAGTCAACACAGGCAGATTGCCTTTTGTGATAGAGGGCTAAATATAGACTGGTGTCTCCTTACACCTGCGAAAGGGTAGATTGCCACCAGAGAAACGTTTACTTATTTATTTCGAAGTAATATGCAATCTAAATGTATATTCGAGACCTACTGCAATTATTTGTATGACAGTCATGACTATGTATAATCCAATATACGCGCGTAGGCGAGACATAAGAAAGCTGGTTGAGCAATTTTCGACACCCACACAGTTATTATTCTTTTTTTTTACAATATTATACAATACAAATGTATTTGTGAAGAGTATTTTATCCATTATTGTATTTATACCAATTTTGTTCCCAGACAGAGCTGCTGTAGCTGGAGCATCAAGGAGCGGCAAGGGTCACCTCGTGACCGCGTGACAATGAGTGGAGTCACACTGAGAGGGGCAATTTTGCTGAGTGTTTGGGCAATTTTTGACAGAATAAAGTTATACTAATTCTTGACAGAGACAAACTATTATAAACCTTGGCATGATATAATTGATAATCCCATCAATTTACAAACGTAAATTGGTGGGATAATTTTTTTTTTTGTATATTGTCATTTCGATTGTAGACACAAAGTTTTGAGTGATATTTGGTATGAGCTCCTGTGGCATGGTTGGTAAGGTCGCGGGCTGGAAAACTCAGTGTCGTAGGGTAGTGGGATCGAATCCAGGAGGGGGTTATGGGGAAGGTTTTATATTGTCTAGAAAAAATTTTATAAATTTTTTTTTTACAAGATCATGCCATTGTATTCAAACAATATGAAATATTCATAGAATATATCATATTGTAAGAATACAATGACATGACCTTGTTTTTTTTTTTTTTTTTTATTGTTTTATTTTATTATCATAGTAGGTTTGACAGGATTTATTGAAACATATTTATTTTTGTACAATTCATTTGAGGTAAGAAAATAATTATATACACATTACTTTGGCTAATAACAAACATATATTGATATACTAAAAAAATAAGGCATATTACATGTAAATCTTTGAAACTTATAAACTAAATAATGAAACATACAATTATATAATGTAAAAGCTATATCACAGGGACATCTTTGGAACTTATACATTATATAATATATATGTTACATTATGAGGTAGCGTGATCAATTAGGTCAGGTCAGGTAAGGTAGGGCGCGAGTCCAGGGCAGGGCAGGGCAGGAGGCGAGTCCAGGGCAGGGCACGGGGCGAGTCCAGGGCAGGGCAGGGCAGGGGCCGACACTCAGTAGTTCTTGAAGGTGTGGTAGTCCCTGAAGCAGTCACCCAGGCAGAGTGGAACTTTGCACTCGGCGCACATTGAGGTGACTCTTTTGGTGACATGGAGTTTCCTCACACTGGAGCTGCAGACGGTGCACTGCACCTGCCTGTGACGAGTGCCAATCAGCTCGGTGTTGGTTGGGTAGTGTCTTTCGACACCCAGCTGGATGCGGTCAGGAACGTGATCCCCACGCCATGCCGTACGTCTGTGAGTGGTGGTGCCATACTTCTCCAGGAGTTGGTAGGAGACGTTGTACACGAACTCCCGGAATTTCAGCTTCTGGTTTGGGGCCATATCCTTTTTCACCAACCACAAGTTGTAGGCGTTCAGCATCGTTATGTCAACTAGGTGGAGGAAGAGCTTGTGATACCACTTCACAGTCTTCCTCAGACACTCAACGCCTGACAGCTGACAGTCAGACTTGTCCACCAGGCGCATGTTTTTTGTGTAGTCCACTACCATGTCGGGCTTGTAGATTGTCTTCCTGGTTCTGTAGTGGATTTTGCCAGAATCCACCTGGGCACCTGTGTGGACGGTGGAAAGCAGGTGGACGTCTCGCTTATCCTTCCACTTCAGGGCTATCAGTTTCCCACACTTCTCGAGCTGCTTGTATTTCTGCCCCTTTCGTCGCCTTCTTCGCACATGCCTCTCGCGGTGTTCCTGGGCCAGGTCGTCTTCTGAAGGTGTGTCACTGGAGGAGGCATCTGTGAGAGGAATGACATCACCTGTGAACTTTGGCATAAACTTTCTTGTCTTTCTGACAGTCCCACATGACCCCGTTTGGTTGTCATAAAGAAACTGGCAGAGAGCAGGAGAAGTATACCAGTTGTCAGTGTAGATGATGTGGCCTTTGCCCAGGTAAGGTGCCAACATTTTCCTGACGATGGCACCTGACATGCCCATGGGGTCATTGGCAGCGGCTTTCGGTACGTCAATGTCAGTTCCTGTATACACGATCATGTCAAGCACTATTCCAGTTTCACAGTCGCACAACACGAAGAGCTTGATTCCGAACCTATGCCTCTTCAAGGGGATATACTGCTTGAAAACAAGACGTCCTTTGAAGAGCACGAGCGACTCATCAATCACCAAATTGAGGAAGGGGTAAAAGTATTTCCTATACCTCTCCAACAACATGGTGAACACATCCCGAACTTTCCATATCCTGTCAATCCTGTTAGGATTTTCGTTGTCTGCAAAGTGCATAAATCTTAGCAGCAACAAAAATCTGTCACGAGTCATGAACTTATTGAAAGTTGGGGTGGCGATGAGAGGGTCGTGCTTCCAATAGTGTTGCAACACATGCTTCTTGATCAGAGGCATGAGGAACAACAAGGCAAAGAACGTCAGAAATTCTTCCACAGTCGTATCCACCCAGCCTCGTATTCTCGCTTTTGGAGAAAGGACGTCCAATCTGCCAAACACCCACCTGTAGTAGGCGTTTGTTTGGGCAACGATGTACGTCATTACCTCCATGTCGAAAAAAGCGAGGAAGAAGTCGCTTTCGTTCGCTTGATCATCACAGGGCCAGTCGTCAGTTGTTCCTGACGTCCCAGGATTGAACTGGGGCACGTCAGGTACAAAATTGACCCCATCAGACCAATCGAACGAAGGCAGCTCAGGGATCGGAATGTCGTCTGCGTCTGCTTCATCGTCTGAAATATCGCTTCCATGGTCGCGATACAGCACTTCATCATCATTACCCTCCTCTTCACTTGACATACGATGCCCTTCCTCATTTTCATCACCGACGTCGGACTCACTCCCACTGTCCACTCCCAAATCCCCCCACCCTTGGTCCCGTGCTAGGGCTTCGTCGTCGAAACCCGGGCTGCCAATGTCCTGCGAATCACCATCAAACAGCAGGGCGGCATACTTAGATGGTGTCAGAGTTTTCCGGGTCACTTTGGCACGTGCGGGAGTCTTATGGACAGGGACAGCAGAGGTGGTGGCAGGGGCGGCGGCAAGGGCGGCGGCAGCGGCGGCGGCAGGGGCAGCAGTGGTGCGTGGCCTTGATGGCATGATGATGGTGGTGCCTGTCGCCCTTCTCTCTGTTCCTTGGGCAGGGGCGGCATGGGCGGCAGGGGCAACAGGGGCAGCAGGGCCGGCAGGGACACCAGGGCCAGCAGTCGCTTTCCCAGTCGCTTTCCCCTTCCCCTTCCCTGTTCCTTGGGCAGGGGCGGCAGGGGCGGCAGGGGCGGCAGGGGCAGCAGGGCCGGCAGGGACACCAGGGCCAGCAGTCGCTTTCCCAGTCGCTTTCCCCTTCCCCTTCCCTGTTCCTTGGGCAGGGGCGGCAGGGGCGGCAGGGGCGGCAGGGGCAGCAGGGCCGGCAGGGACACCAGGGCCAGCAGTCACTTTCCCAGTCGCTTTCCCTCTCCCTTTCCCCTTCCCCTTCCCTGTTCCTTGGGCAGGGGCGGCAGGGGCGGCAGGGGCAGCAGGGGCGGCAGGGGCGGCAGGGGCGGCAGGGGCAGCCGGGCCAGGGGCGGCTGGTGGTGTTGGTGGTGGTAGGGGCACTGTGGCTGGCGTACGGGTTCTTTTCCCTACGCCCGTGCCTTTCATTTTTCCTGCCCCCGCAGGTAATGCAGCCCTAGGGCGGCCTCCTGCGTCGCTGGTACCGGTGGCAGGGGTGGCAGGGGTGGCAGTGGTGGCAGTGGTGGTGGTAGTGGTTGTTGCAGTGGCCTGGGTCGTGGTGGCAGTGTCCCGAAAGACCAATGACCTCTGTGCCATTGCCCTGCTTGCACGTGTTTTTCGTGCTTTGGGTGCTGGTGATTCGTCCTCTGAGCTGTAGGGCGTGTCGTACTGGTAGCTAGGGTCTTTGGCAGCCACCCTCTGCCTTCCACGGCGGCTAACACCACCAGAAGGAGGGCTGGTTGTGTCATCAGGGAGCGAGCGTGAGGGACGTGTAGGCTCCATGACTAGTGCGTGGTTACTGGCGCGGTGGTGCTTGCACGAGTGCGGGGCGAGCGTTTGGCGGGGTGGTATCGAGAGTTGACATGTAGTACTATACCCACACCAATTTTCAGCCGCCTGGCTATAAACGCGCGGTTTTGGTACGTGTTCAAAGTCTCTGCTCTTAAGAGTCTCCCCGCAGTGCGCCGGGGGAACTCTTAAGAGTCTCCCAGCAGCTCCCGGGTTAATTTCATTAATCGATTTTAGGAGTAGAGTTGGTTGGTGGAGAGAACATAATAATTCAGGTCAAAGAACTCGCTCTGCTCATTCTCCACACATACTGCCACCTTTGCACCCTCATACATGCTCTTCACTGCTTTCAATAACTTTCCATCTACTCCGTACATTCTAAGTACAGTAAACCCTCGCCATCTCGGACCTCTAGAAGTCGGAAACCCATACTAGTCGGACTGGCTACGGCCTCTCGGACATGCACTTCCGTATTTCGGACATTTCCGTCATCGTTCCGACAGTCTCTGACGTTGTCGGACTTTATATAAGTATTCGGAAAATGTCCGATATTATATTTTTCAATTCCATTGCATTAGAAATTATTCAAAGATTACAAGAAGTCCAAATAAGACATAGTTATGTTAATGTATAAGGGAGTTAGGTAGATGCATTAGAGAGATAGATAGATAGAAAGAGAGTTACAGAGGGGGAGTGAGCGATAAACACGAACTATTATGAGACGGACTTAATTGGTTCTGAAAAGACAAAGGAGACATTTTTATTGACTCTTTTTCATGTTATTATTTGTGTGCTAGAAGGATAATATTGTTTTCAATTCCATCGCATTAGAAATTATTTATAGATTACAAAAAGTCCAAATAAGACATAGTTATGTTAATGTATAAGGGAGTTAGTTAGATGCATTAGAGAGATAAATAGATAGAGAGAGAGTGGCTAGGGGCGAGCGAGCGATAAAATACTAACATATACGAGACGGACTTATGTTTCTGAAAGACAAAGGAGACATTTTTATTTACTCTCTTTTTCATTTTATTATTTGTGTGTTAGAAGGGTAATATTGTTTTCAATTCCATCGTATTAGAATTGATTCATAGATTAAAAAAAGACCAAATAAGACATAGTTATATATATGTATAAGGGAGATAGATGCATTAAATAGATATATAAAAAAAAATAAAAATAAATCTCAATTTCTCTGGTGACACGGACTTTCCTCTTCTAATTCGGAATTTTCCCTCTCTTAAGTCGGACATAAGTCGTAGGACATCTCGGATTTTCGGTCATCTCGGACTGGGTCTCCCCCCAATTAGTCCGAGACAGCGAGGGTTTACTGTACAGTACTTTCCACATACCTTCTCTATCCACTCTGTCATAGGCCTTCTCCAAGTCCATAAAGGCAACATACACCATTTGTTGCTTCTCCAGATATTTCTCCACAACACAATATAGGGTAAAAATCTGATCTACACATCCTCTTCCCTTCCTAAAACCTCCCTGCTCGTCACCTATCCATTGCTCCGTTCTCACTCTCATTCTCTCAATCACTACCTTACTGTACACCTTCCCTACTACGCTTAGAAGACATATTCCTCTGTGGTTACCGTACACTCCTCTTTCCCCTTTGCCCTTATATAGGGAAACTATTATGCCAGTCTTCCAGTCATCGGGTGCACTCCCCTTCTCCCATGCTAGTTTGCACATTTTCCATACCCATTCGATCACTATCTCACCACCATACCTCAACATTTCCCCACACACTCCATCTGTTCCTGGTGCTTTCCCCAACTTCACTCTTTTCATGGCTTCCCACACTTCTAACCTCCTGATCCCCACCTCCTCCTCCACTACTTCTCTTCTTCTCCCTCCCATACCATATCCAACTATGTTTGCTGGCTCTTCATTCCTTACATTTAGCAACTCGTTGAAGTACTCCCTCCATCTTTCGACTCTCTCTTGCTTCTGGACTAGCATTCTCCCATTCTTATCTTTCACACCCTTATTGTTTCCCTTGCTACCTTCCCTAACTTTCTTGGCTTCTTTCCAGAACAGTTTCATATACTCCCTCCATTTTACACTCAGATTCCTTCCAAATTCCTCATCTACTCTTCTCTTACCTTCCTTCACTACTCTCTTAACCACTCTCTTTCTCTCCACGTACCTCGCTCGTTTCTGCCTCTCTAAATCTCCATTCCCTTTACTACCCAACCACTCTCTATACGCTTTCTTCTTGTCTTCCACAGCTATTTTTACCTCCTCTGTCCACCATGCTGTAACTTTCACTCCCCTCCCTCTTCTCCTCACTCCACACACCTCCTCACATGCTGCACAGATCTCTTCCTTAACCTCTGAGGTGCGCATGGGGGGTATGAGACACCTCTGCCTGTGCGCACGTATTTGAGCTGTTTCCATCACTAAAATATTTATTTTACCATAAATAGCATTAATACTTCTCCATATGCGCCTATTATAGGTTGATTATAAAGGTATTAACCTGATACAACAATAAAACAAGTGGAAACAGCGTTTGGATGGTCAAAATCGGCGATACAGGCCGGGAGTTACATAATGTATGGCTGAGGCAACCTCCTTTCCCGCCACTTTTCCCCAAGTCTGGAGAGACACTGTCGATCGATACTCTCTCTCTCTCTCTTGCACTCGCTTGCTAACAGTGATGACAATGCCCTGCTTGCAACTCTCTAATGTTAGCACGAAAATATACCACAGAATAAGGGAATAACAGGGAAAATAGGTGATAACTGAAGGAGGGGAGGTAGAGGAGTGATATTTTGCATGGCCCAGGGGCAAATTTTTTTTTTTTTTTTTTTTTCCGGTGTTTTAAATTGATTTTTTTTCCCCTGACTCTTAAGAGTCTTCCCGCAGTCCGCCGGGGGAACTCTTAAGAGTCTTCCCGCAGTTCCCGGGTTAAACACCTTGCTCATCTCCTCCACTTCCTCCATATCTTCCAGGTCGAACCCACCTAGTCGTCTTTCTACTGCTCTCCTGTAGCCTACTCTTCCCTGATTTCCTCTTCCTGAAGCCTCTCCACCCTCCTCACCATTCCACCTTCCTCTCGCCTCCCTCCAGCTCTCCTCACCCACTTCTTTTGTATCTTAATTTTAGCTACTACTACATAATGATCCGACAGACCCCCTCCAATACCCCTATGCACCCTAGCATCCAGCACAGATTTCTTCATTCGTTCATCCACACATATATAATCAATCAGTGACTTTCGTTCCACCACTGTCTACTCCTTATCCTTCATCGCCCACACCACTTTCCATGTGTACCTGTGTATCATTCTGTGTCGGAAGATGTTGGCTATCCACAGCCTCCTCCCCACACATACATCCACAAGTGCACTACCATTCCCATTCACCTCTGACGGTACCCCCCACCCTCCCACCACTCCATCAACTTTCCTGTCACCCACCTTACCATTCATATCCCCAATCAGAAATATTCTTTCCTTCTTATCAAACTTATCCAGGCGCGCCTCCACATTCACCCAGAACTCCTCTTTCTCTCTTACAAGTTTATCCTCTGTCGGAGCATACACACACACAATCACCTGCATTCATTTCTATAAAACTCTTGGATATAATGCTTGTAGAACTTGGCACAGAGTCGTTATTATAGACTCTCCTATCTAACACTTTTTGGATTTGGCACAGAGTCGTTATTGTGGACTCTATCATTTAACGCTGGTATGGATTGCACAGAGTCGTTATTATGGACTCTTCTATATAATACTCTTACACTGAGTGAACCAAGGGCGTTGGTATTATTTTAACTTGGATTTTCTTAGCCTTGTCACTGGCTTGTTTCTGTAGATTTTCAAGTATTTTCCTATAAGGGGTGAACTGGGAATAGTAGCTGGTATCTGGTATCTTGTAGTCTTCTGGGTCTCCATGGGCCGTCTAGGTTGGTCTGTCGTGTGAAGTGGTACGTTTACAGATGGACTAATGAAATTGGATCTTGAATGAAGTTACACAGTTAGGACTCATGTGTTTTGTACTTCATCGAACTAACGCAAGTAAATCCTATAGTGGTTTAAGGATTCTCGTCTGTTCTGACCTTTAGTCGTTGGTGAAGTGTTGTTCATGTACTCTTGGTTTAAGGTCTTAAATCTAATACCTCTCTTGTGATGGATGAGCAATAGATCGGACTAATGCGAGAATAGTAATATGGTGTGGGCCAATATTACCTAGCTCGTCTGTCTCTGACCGTCATAAGAGGTTCAAAACACCCGTTCGTTGTTCGTGACAGTGCACAGATCAACACTGGTTCCTGTAGTGTATATGAGTTGGTGACAATGCGCATGGCGTTAGTCATCTAAGTGAGTTGGTAACACTGGGAGAGGATAGCGGGAGAAGACTGTAAACAAAGACTGTAAGAGCGGGCTGAGGAATAAACCACACCAGAGACAGTGGAGCATTATCTACTCCACTGCCACAGACATTACAGTGCCCGCACCCACCTCAGAAGTGTAGTAACCCAACAAGGAGGAACATTCAACATCAAGCATATCCTAGGTGGAGGAGACCTACCACAGCACAGCAAACATGTCATCGCATCAGCCCTAGGAACCTACATCAGAACAACAAACAAAATCACAAGCATATAAAATTACCATCCCACATGGAGAGTGGAAGAAAGGGAGCTGCCTGGTCGCAGTGGAGCCCCAGCTCAACTGTGTCACTAACGGACGGAATACAACTAAGTGTAACTAAGTGTAACATACAATACACCAACAGAATACAGTACACATAGAGCAGTTCAGTACATTACTGTACTGAACCACCACTGATCATCATCATCATCATCTCTGACCTCACCCTTACCTTGACTTAAATCACACAGTACACATAGAGCAGTACTGTACTGTACCACCACTGATCATCATCATCATCATCATCTCTGACCTCACCCTCACCTTGACTTAAATCACCCTGACCTCAAAAGATAACGACAAACTTACCCCCCATACACAGTAGTATAAAATCCACCTTTACTATCTCTCCTAACCCCTATTATACTAACAATTTTTCTTTTCACCCCTCCTAAAACGCCTGTGCAGTAATCTGGAGACACCACAACCCTCCAAGCAAACTGCACATTTAAACAATAAGAAGAAGAAGAACCACTAAAATACAGCAGAATTTGTGTCAACCCTTTAATTATATGCGGTACATTACATTTGGCGACGAGGATGAAGTTCACTAGCATGTGCTGAGATGACCAGAAGCCGAAAATAGTGAAGACAGGCAAGATGAGCAGCTCGGTAATACTGGATGCTGGTGGCCCAAGGGAGTTTGATGTCCAAGGTGAACCCCATTCCCTAGCACAAAGATGGAAGCTGTGGAAGAGATCTTTCAATCTATTCGTTGTTGGGAAGGGTGTGAAAGAGGAGCAACAGAAGACTGCATTACTTTTTCATACCGCTGGATCGGCAGTGCAAGAAATCTTTTATGCCTTGGTGGGTGAGGATGATGTGAAGGGCTACATTGAAACAGTGAAGATTCTAGACGAGTATTTTACACCTAAGACTAATATACCTTTTGAGAGACATGTGTTTCGACAGATAAGCCAGTCAAGTATGGAGACAGTAGATCAGTATGTGTGTAGTCTAAGACAGCGTAGTACAACTTGTGATTTTGGAGATAAGGTAGAAGAATACATGAGGGACTGGCAGCTGATTGATAAATGTTATTCTCCAAAACTGAGAAGGAAATTTTTAGAAGTGTAACACTGCAGAGGTTGCTCCAAGTGGCGAGGGCTCAAGAAGCAGGTGACAGGGTGATGGGAGTAGACAAGCCTAGCCCTAGCCCTACTACAAGCCAGGTCAACGAGGTGGATTCCGAAGTGAACGCTATGAGGGGGGAGACTCGACGTGGAAGGAACCTAGGATCATGTACAAGCAGCCGTGTAGGGAGGAATGACGACAACCAGGACCAGGTCAAGAAAGAATGTTACCGCTGTGGAGGTTTTGGCCACTTTGCCAGGGATGAGTTTTGTCCAGCGAGAGGACGTAAGTGCAACAAGTGTGGCAAAGTAGGACATTTCAGGATCAAATGCCGCACCCCAATACCTGTGGATTACCAGCGGGAGGCACGGCAAGGAGGGAAGACTACCACCAACACGCACTTGGTTGAGGCGGCTCGCTTGGTGTAGTGACTAGCGTCTCGGACTTCCACCCAGAAGGCCCGGGTTCGTGCCCACGCTCGGCACATTAAAGATTTTTCACAAGCACCGAGTCGTTACCATCCCTCATGAGCAAAGGCATGGGGTAGTAGTACAGGACCCCAATGGAAATACGCCTAATCGGCCTTATTGAGCTATCCTTAGCTAGCTTAGCATGCGCTAGCTTTAAGAACTATAATTAATATTATTATTATTATAACAAAAAGGGACAATTTACTGGGGACAACAGGGAACGCTAAAAGCAGTAACAAGAAATAGGGTGGTCAGTATGGAAGTGAAGAAGTCCTTGCATGACAGTGTGGTAATCCCGACACTGACTTACGGAAGCGAAGCATGGACGTTGGTTGAGAGACTCAGACCAAGAGTGAGAGCAGTGGAAATGAATTACTTAAGGAGTGCGTGCGGAGTTACATGGAGGGATAGACAGACTAATGAGGAAGTAAGAAGGAGGTGTGGTGTGGAGGTAGATGTGCTGGAAAGTGTGAAAAGGAACAACTTGAGATGGTTCGGCCATATGGAACGTATGGAAAGCGAGAGAATGACTAAGAGGGTGTACGAGAGCGAGGTGGAGGGACAGAGGGGGAGAGGTAGACCGAATATGAGGTGGAAGGATGGAGTGAGGAACTACATGAACGAAGGCGGTGCTGGTTGGGGGGAGGGGCGTCGACTGACTGGGTACAGAGGTGCATGGGGGCGGTTCGTTCGTGGCCACCCCTTCGGGGATCACGGCGTCAGGCAATAGATAGATAGATAGAACAGGGAATTTGCATTTTCCGTATCAAATGAAAACAAAGATCAGAATAGGCCTAATGTGTTAATTCAGCTTCAGGTTGGGGGTGTTCGAGTGAAGGATGTAATGATTGATTCGGGAGCAACTATAATGTAATGGGGATAGAAACTTGGGAAATGTTAAAATCTTAAAAAGTTAAATGCAAATCAAGAAAAGGTGCAAAGCAGTTATTTGCTTATGGTAGTAGTGAACCCCTGCCTACATTAGGAACTTTTACAGCAGAGGTTCACTGCCCAGCCAATGATCAGAGATGTGTAGCTGAATTTGTTGTGGTCGACTGGCCAGGGAGGACCCTCTTGTGCAAAGATACTGCAGAAACCCTTTATGTTTTGAGAATTGGGCCATTTCATGTAAACAATGTTAGTGAACTGCCGGAGGAGATAAAGGACAAATATGACACACTCTCTGTGGGTATTGGGAAGCTAAAAGATTATGAGCATAAGCTGAACATTGACGAGTGTGTTTTCCCGGTGGCTCAAAGAGTGAGAAGAATTCCATTCGGTTTAAGAGATAAAGTGGATGACAAACTGGATGAGTTATTGAAGAACGACATCATAGAGGAGGTACCGGAGGGTCCCACTAGCTGGGTATCCCCTTTAGTTGTAGCCCCAAAACAAAATGGTGATGTTAGAATTTGTGTTGACATGAGAAAGGCTAATGAGGCTATAATCAGGGAATGCCAACCTATTCCAACTGTGGAGGAACTGCTGCAAGACCTAAATGGAAGTACAGTATTCAGTAAACTAAACTAAACTCACTTGATCTAAAGTGAGGTTTTCACCAGATAGTTTTGGATGAATCAAGTCGGTACATTACAACTTTTGCTACTCACAGGGGACTTTACAGGTATAAGCGGTTAATGTTTGGGGTCAGTTCAGCACCTGAGAAATACCAGCAGATAATCCAGGGGGTGATCAGGAGTTGTAAGGGGGTAGCCAATATTGCTGATGATCTCATTGTTTATGGGAGGGATGAGAAAGAACATGATGAGAGGTTACTAGCAGTTCTGAGCAGGTTGGAGGAGGCTGGTCTTACCCTTAATGCAGGGAAGTGTGAATTCAGGCTTAGGAAACTCAATTTTTTTGGTCACGAGATAACACAGAATGGTGTGAAAATCCAGTGAAGAGAAAATAGGTGATATACGAGATGCAGTGGCACCGAGTAATACAGGGGAAGTGAGATCATTCATGGGGCTTGTGCAGTTTGTGTCTAGATTTATAAAAAAATTGTCAACTGTAGCTGAGCCAATTCAGAGGCTTACTCGCAAAAATGTAACGTTTGAGTGGGGTGAGGAGCAACAGAAGTGTTGACCATTTGAAAGAATGTCTAACGTCAACAAGAGTACTTGCATATTTCAAGCCAAATTGTAAAACGAGAATTGTAGCAGATGCCTCACCAACTGGTCTAGGGGCAGTTTTACTTCAGCTGCTAGGTGGTCTATGGAGGGTAATATCCTATGCCTCCAGGAGCCAGACAGAAAGAGAAGCACTGGCACTAGTGTGGGCATGCGAGAGGTTTAATCTGTATGTGTTTGGTCGTAAATTTGAATTAGAAACTGACCACAAACCATTAGAATTCATCTATTCATCTAGATCAAAACCGTCAGCCCGAGTAGAGAGGTGGGTACTCAGGCTGCAGGCATATGATTTTAATGTTGTATACCGACCGGGTGTAGGCAATATTGCTGATGTGTTATCTAGGCTGAATTCTGGAGTACAGAGGGACAAAGGTGAAACTTATGACTATTTTTGGGCAGTAGTGGAGAGCAATGTTCCTGTTGCTTTATCAGCAAGAGATTGAGCAAGAGTCCGTCAATGATGATCAGTTACAGAGGGTAAAAACCAGTATTATAACTGGAGACTGGAGGCTTACTAAAGCTACACCATTCTTTCCTATTAAAGAAGAACTTTGTGTTTATGGTGACCTCTTGCTGAGAGGCAACAGGATTGTGATACCACAAAGCTTGAGGGATAGGGTACTTGAGCTAGCCCATGAAGGACACCAGGGTATAGTAAAAACAAAATACAGGTTGCGAAGTAAAGTATGGTGGCCTAAAATTGATGCAGAAGTTGAGAAAAGATGCAAGACTTGTCAAGGGTGCCAAGCAGTGAGTGATTACCCAGCACCTAAACGAATGTCACGGGTTTTGCCTCCCAGTGGACCGTGGCAGGATTGTAGTGCAGACCTGTTGGGGCCTTTATCAACAGGAGAATCCCTGGTAGTGATAGTAGACTACTACAGCAGGTTCTTAGAGGTGGTGATTATGAAGTCTGTAACTAGCACTAAAGTAATAGAAGCCCTTCTACCAATCTTTGTCAGGTTCGGCATGCCTGTTTCACTCAGGACAGACAATGGGACCCAGTTTGTTTCAGAGGAGTTTGAAGCCTTTTTAGCAGAAAATGGTATTGAACATAGGAAAACAACACCTTTGTGGCCACAAGCAAATGGGGAAGTGGAGAGACAGAACCGTACAATCATGAAAGTTCTGCGGGTGGCACAGGTGGAAGGAAAAAACTGGCGTCAGGAGCTTCTGAAATTCCTTATTGCTTACAGGTCAACACCTCAGGTGACTACTGGAACTACTCCTTACTTTTTGATGTTTGGGCGTGAGATAAGATCAAAATTACCTGAATTACAACCTGGTACCGGTAGTGAGTTTAACAATGAGGAATTTAGGGATAAAGACTGGTCTAATAAAATAAAAGGTAAAGTGTACGCTGATAAATTATTATGTTCTCTCCACCAACCAACTTTACTCCTAAACTCAATTAATGAAATTAACAAACACATGTGGCAGTCCGGGGATTCGAACCTAGGATGTTCACACCGAAAATCAACACACTTATGCAACTGAGCGAGTCATGGAGCCTGGAGACCGGGTCTTAGTCAGGTAAGCTAAAACAAACAAACTGTCTCCCAATTTCTGTCCTGAACCATTTGAGGTTATTTCTAGAGAGGGAGGGGAAGTGACAGTTAGAAGTGAGTATGGGGGACAATTGAGGAGAAACTTGTCGTGTGTAAAGAAGTAATGGGAACCGAGTGTATCAGAAGCAAATGATAGTAAGCTTGGAGGGAAACGCAACATCACCTCTGCACACTGCTAATCGGGTACCGGTGCCAATTGTTGTTGTTGTTGTTCCCCAAGCTGCCTGGCCGAACAGCCCGAGCACGGCCAAGGCCATAACCGAGCGCCCCCACAGAACCCTCCCTACCGACCACAATAAGCCTGGGTGACCGAAGCCACTCCATGGCGGGGAGCTGAGGAGGGTGCGGAAACGCCCGGGAAACCAAAGCCCCACCCAGGGCACTGTGCCCCTCAGCAATTATGAAGAGAAAGTTGAGGGGCAAGGGAAAAATGTGATGCTTTGGCTTCCAATCTTGGTAGATTGGGAGGTCAATCCACGGAAGAGACGCCGTCACTCGAGATCTAGAAAATATATAAGTATAAGGAACAGTCAGAGTAAGCTATGGGTATGGCAGAGATCGCTCAGTTCTCACTCTGATAGACCAGCCCATGACCACATGAGTAGAACCCAATCCTCTCAGCATCAGCTAGGAAAGGCCCTAGAAAGCCGCCTTTGGCGGGGGGATAGCTCCCCTATTTCAACCCCTTTCGGGGTTGGGCACCCGCTTGCCGGTGCCAGTAATTCCAGTTAGTTCCCCAGTGATACCGGTACAGTTATCCCCATCTGGTCAAAATACACATGAAAAGAATGGACATGTGGTTGAAAGAATACCAGTACCAATAATACCTAGAAGTCCTACAGGTGGGCAAGAATCCCCAGGTTATCAAATCACTAGAGTTAGACCAGCAAGAGAAATCAGAAGGCCAAAACGATTTGAGGGCTATGATTTGTATGGCGGATAGTGCAGAGATTTTGATACCAGTATATTTATTACCATTTTATGAATATTATTAGTCAGACAGGAATATGTTGTTTTATCATTTTCAGGTACTGTATTGAGAATGTAATTGATATCATTATTATGTTAATCTTCTTTGATTTTCTCAGATGACAAGTGTGCTTTTATGTTATTGTCTATTCATAAAAAGGGTTGATGTCTAAAGAAGGGAGGGATGTAGTGTATATGAGTTGGTGACAATGAAAATGGCGTTAGTCATCCAAGTGAGTTGGGAACACTGGGAGAGGAAAGCGGGAGAAGACTGTAAGAGCGGGCTGAGGAATAAACCACTCTAATGCTGTGGAGACATGAGACCAACCCAGGCCCCAGCTCAACGTTGAAGAAACCTCACCACAAATCAAGTAAGGCAGACACCGACATTTCAACAGTCCCTAGCAGTAAAATTTGTTATTAAAATGTAAAACTTGCAAACTAAACAAACCAAAATTGGGACAAGGACAATATAAAGTCAAATTAAATTATCAAAATCGCTATGTGGAAACAATGCTTACTAAAATGAAAATTATTAAATAAAAGAACACAATCCACCACATAGGGTGTACATTACTACATGAGCAAGTTAATCTGTTTCCCAAGCAAACTAGTCGCACATATAAAAACGCACTATCGTCACGTTAAAGGAAGTAGTCAAGTTTGGGAAGTCCGGGACGTTCTGGCAAATTTACTAAACTCTGCATGAATAAAGAAACTACATGTTAAATGTCAAAATATTATTTAAAATCAAATTTGCAACATGACAAGACATTAACAATAGTACAAAATACAAATATTGATAAGATATCTATACTATTACAAAATAATATATAAAATACAGTACAGCACTCACTAACGATAGTGCTATCGGGTAGGTACCTGTAAGCATAGCATGCCTCAAGTGACCCCTATCAATAACTACCCTACAAATAACCTACATTTATAGCACAAATAAACTAAGGAAATCGCAAAAGTAAGCAATTGATACTATCGACAATGAATACATATAATATAAAGACAAATAATTGCAAAATATGAAGTAACAACAGATTTAAACAAAGAGTACTCTTTTAACAAGAACAATAAATTTAAAAATCATCAATATTAATATTAATAATAAAAAGAAAAGAAAAACAATAACAGACAAACAATAAATACAGACAAAAAGTAAGCAGAGGTTATACAAGAAACTTCAAGTTAAAAATGCTTGATTAAAATTATTGATGTCAAATTTTAGAATACAGTCACAATAATTGACCCTAAAAAGATTAAATTTATGGAACAATTTACTTGCCTCAAAACCTCTGTCCACTAAGAGTCTGTATAGTAACCTAGCTCTAGCCCAAAAGTCATCTACTATAGTGCAGATTTTACAAAATCTTATTAATTGGGAATAAAAACAATTATAAGTTATTTTACTATCGATATTACTACTAGGGAAAGGAAAGTTTATTACGTTAAAATTAAAATCATCAACTTTGTGATATACTTTAAGTATGCACTGTTCATTAACAATCTCTATATTTATATCAAGAAAATTTTCAACTTTATAATTTACGTTACATTGTGTGAGGGGAATAGAATTAGGGTAAATAAGTTTAGCAACATGATTAAAATTTAACAAATTGCAAACGAGAATATCATCAATATATCTTAAAATGCCCCAGAACGAGAAGCCCACCACAGAAGCCACGAGCGAACACCACACAGAAACACCCGAAAGAAAGGTCCACAGAACGAAAGGACCAGCTGACCGAGCCAGCCAATTCAGACAGGCCCAAGCCCGCAGGGCTAAGTAGCTCCAGGCCGCACCTACATACCCCTTCTAAACTGACCATTTTTCCACACCTCACATACACTACCCCCTCGTGTTCTACACTTCTAACTACCATGATGATGAACAGGAATATACATTCATATTAAAAAACACCCATGCCCTGTCCCTACGTTGAGCCTAGGAATTCTTCCTATCAAATGCCAACAAAGCAGACAGCCATAATTATATCTATGTATGTTCTTACATCCGAGAAGTAGATGTTATATACCTTAGAAGTTAATACACCCATGCTGTCCCTAGGTTTAAGATATTCATATTAACATACCCTAACATACCTTGTCTTGCCAGACTAAGTTTCTGAAGACCCATCGCCCCATAAAATCTATGTATCCAATCCTTAGGTTAAGTATTAATATTAACATTCCCTAACATCTTGTCTTGCCAGACTAAGTTTCTGAAGACCCATCGCCCCATAAAATCTATGTATTCAATCCTTAGGTTAAGTATCTTTATCCGCCATTGTGTTCACCTTTTTCCATTTACTTTTCCACAATTGTCATACGTCTTCCACTTACCTCCTTCGTATCCACAGTCCACACTACGCCAATTTGCTTCGTGTCCTACACCTCTTACCCCAACCAGAGATTGTATAGATAACCTTGTTACCAGTATCTGTCAGAAGTACCTCGAAACAATAACTAAGTACCCCTACGAACTGCCGCTTTTCTTGGTATATATATTTCATAGAAAACGCAGTCCCAGGGCCAACTAATAGTATCCATAACCCCTCATACTGACGAAGAATAATACACCATGTTTTTTCCCCACTTTACCCACAGTCAAGCACACACCTACAGTTCACCTCCTTCTCCCCCCCCCCCCCCCCAGCCCCACAGTCCACATAATTCTATCTTTTCCAGACTCATATACCACCCCATAGTTGCATTCCCCGGTAGCATTTGGCTAACGTACTTTCACTGCCTTTTCAAACTCCAATATCAACTGCAGCCTAATGCCACCCCCACACCCAGAGACCTTTGGGTCAAATTCCCCTATAGCCCCCCTGAACTCCTCCCCTCTTATTATAAGACCCCGCGCTTCTCGACTCTTGTCCGACCTAGCCTCTCTCTCATACCTCTTGAAGATCCTTGATTTTTCAGTTGCTAACGCTCTCCAACCTTTTATATATATACTCCTATCCAGCCTGCCTTCCCTTAGTAGGCCAGAACAACATTAGAACTTTACTAACCCCTTGCATGCCATCTATTCTCTTACAACCCATTCACAACCCTGTCCCCCATGGTCATCGGTGCGAGGCTCGCCGCCTCGCCAGTAACTAACTTCTATTGCCATACTTCCAGATAAATGTGGCAGAGTTAGCAACCAGTCTCCTCCACATCCAGCAAGCCATGCAATTAACAACCAACCGATTACACCCAGCTAGCCAAGGCACCTTCGGTTTTGATATTAAGAAGAACCACATCTGTCTCATAAACAGAGGGTTATTACAAACACTGGTGATATGGCAAGCCCCTAGCCACAGCCGCCGGACGACCATCCCAGAGAGAGAGCGCCCGGCTACCCCTTTTTACCCACCCGAGGAGGGAGACCCCCACCCCCGCGGAGGTATACCTGACCCCTGTTTTGACTTCTGAGTCATTGCCAGGTAGCACAGGAATTCTTCCTATCAATGAACTAACCATGCATGACTAACACCTTTACTAACCTCTATTAACTCACAATAAACCATTTACCTTTCTTGCATACTCTGATCACTAAATTAGCACCTCAGCTATACCATAGAATGAAGATTGAACAATCTAAGAGAGACGCTCCTATCACAGCTGTCCCCATCCTCCTCGCAAAGTAGATCCAGTCTCTCTCCCCTAAATATTTCCAGTATAGCCAAAATAGTTCCTTACTATGGCTCAGTTATATCACAATTGAAGGCTTCCTATAGCCATGTGCCACAACAGTAATCACCATCTTACCGAGTCCCCATATCTATTGAGAGCTCAAATAAGTCCATAGGACTCGAGATCCCTATTGCCTACGGGGTCGAGAACCGAGCCTATAAACCTAGCTCCCGCCCCCAGTCAAATCAGTTGAAAGATAGACACCAACCCAGGTTGGTCACCAGAGTTAACCTTGAGCTCTATCCATGCTAGTTACTGAGAAGTAAGTTCCAGAGCTGGCAGACTCCGTGGCAGATTTGGATAGAAGGACCTGTCCACGTATTTGAGAACTTCATACATATGGACACCCTGGACGGCCGCGGAACCAGTCGTTAGCCCCCAACATCATGGACGCAAGATAACCAGGACCAGACCCATCAGATACTACCCAAGATTCCCTTTATCAGTACTACATTGTTACAGTGCTGTTTAGAGATTCACTTATTAATATTTCTACGAAGTGGCTATCTCTTTGCCCCAGTATAATTAATATAACCATTCAATTAGGAAGTGCTAAGCGTATCAGTGTCCATTAATTAACAGGCGATACTAACTCTCGTAATCAACCATATACCCAGATATTATTATATAGTCTAATTTAGAAGTGAAACCCTAGTGATATCTGAATGTTCGCCCACTGATTTGCGTTCTATGTATTTCTGAGACAAGAATATAAAACTTAGATCAGTACCCCCTGAGGTTACTAGAATTCCCGTGCTCTAATATACGCGTGTCTAATCTAGTCTGTGAACTACTACTTGTGCACCAGAGCTACCAGTAATAAATCTAACAGTGAATATGATTCTATAAGTAACATTGATGGTCTTCGGTATATAAACCTGTTGAATTAAAGCCAGTGATCAGAAGATTAATACCTGAACGTTGGAAGTGGGAGACTAGGCTCCATCCAGATCCACTTATGCTAGTGTTGTTCAATTCTATTATATTGTCTTGCACGAGTATTCTGCAGTGGTATATCAATAAACGTGATCGTGTATCTTGTTACCATGTGTTTCTTTGTGTTCTCTATTCCTCATACCTTGTATTGTGCATGCAGCCTTATATACCCAGTCATTTAGAACTCACATTACCCAAGTTAATCCTGTAGAAAAACAGGGCATAACATTGGCGGCAGCGGTGGTTCTTGATTCGGATAAAAGGTTGCATTACACTGCAAGTTTGGAACAGTAGAAGCATGGCAACATCGAAAAAATGGCAGCTCCTCACACACATTCCCAAGTATGATGTAAACACGTATGATATCGCCACTTACATACATAATAAAGCCAGTGTGCGATGTGGCATTTCAAAATGACCGCGACAAAATCGCCGTTGCATTTTCGTACATTATACAGTTGGGAGAAGCCGTTTCCCAAATTGTTGATAGGCTTACCTGGAACGATTTTCTTCGCCAAATTACTAAACAGGTAAAGCAAAACCTTACCTGGAACCAGTTTCGATCCTTCGTGATCCGGAACTTAGGGCCACTTTTGGGTTCCCTCGTCGCCCCAAAAATAATAAAAGTCGACGAGATCAAGTATGAAGGGGATATAAATGTGACCCTCATACAACTCTACAGATACGTGAGGACCACGTATAGCTCTGAAGATGACGAGCAACAAAATGAACTCTTATTCACCGCATTATTAAACATCCTCCCACCCCACATCACCGCCCATCTCGACCCGTACGGCTTATTCGAAGAACATATGCTCTCCATCAGAGAAGAATGCCTACTCAGTTCGATGAATCCCCTATCCAACCCTTCAGCCCCTATCCAAGAAAGTAAATGTATTCCTCCACTGAACACTATCATTGATAAGTCCCTCAATCCCCCTAAAGAAAACTCCGTGCACCCTTCCAAAATGACTTCCGGTGAAAGTCCAACCCCAGTGCACTCTTCCTTGCCTCTATCCTCTCTGACCATCCCTAAATTTTCCCCTGCCCAGCCATCCACCAACGATCATCTTCCATCAATTGTGTTACCCCATAAACCCCATCCTTTTTCTATGCCTGCCAACAAGCCACAGCACGTAGAAATGATCACCCCCACAGTAACCAATTCTTTTTCAAATTCACCCCTAAAAAATGCTGCTCAACAACCTGTCACACCTCTCACTTCCTCATATTCATCACCTGTCCCCCCCTCAAAACTGTCAACCACACACCCCCCACCATCATCTCCCCACCTGCCCAACCTCGGTGAACCCCTTCAAACACCCGCATCAACCAGGAATACTATAGCTCCGCCTACCTCCTATTCCCCCACCAACCCTCTGCAGTCCCCCCAACAAATCCCGTTTTCTAACTATGCCAACCTATGTACCAACAAATGTTTCCCCCATGCCCCCAGTAATGTTCAGCTATTCCACAAACAACAAAATTCCCCTTGTGACAGTTTTCCGTCAGTAGCTCCCTTCCACCCCCACACAATTCACACCCCTAGAAAACTTCAAAACCCCACACTTGACTCGCTCTCTCATGTCAAACAAACTCACCAGTCCCAGATACCCTCTAACCAGACCGTGACTGCCACCAAGAAAATTCCCCAAATTCGTCCTGTTAACAACCCCAAATCAATACATCAGTCCTCTACCAATAACCCCTGTTCTACACCTAACTCTTCCCCCACCAACCCTCCGCAGTCCCCCCAACAAATCCCGTTTTCTAGCTATGCCGACTAAAATGCCCCAGAACGAGAAGCCCACCACAGAAGCCAGGAACGAACACCACACAGGAACACCCAAAAGAAAGGTCCACAGAACGAAAGGACCAGCTGACCGAGCCAGCCAATTCAGACAGGCCCAAGCAGCTCCAGGCCGCACCTATATACCCCTTCTAAACTGACCATTTTTCCACACCTCACGTACACTACCCCCTCGTGTCCTACACTCCTAACTACAAAGATGATGAACAGGAATATACATTCATATTAAAAACACCCATGCCCTGTCCCTACGTTGAGCCAATGCCAACACATCAGACAGCCATAATTATATCTATGTATGTTCTTACATCCGAGAAGTAGATGTTATATATCTTAGAAGTTAAAACACCTACGCCTGTCCCTAGACCTCGTATATCATTTCCCATGACGAGTATAGATATATGTAACCCGTGCTCAGTCGCCCCCTTGCATTGTTCCTGTAGTAACTAAGTGTCTCTATAATATTAACTGCCACCAGTATTGATACGACATAGCGGCACTGTCCTTGTGTCGTATTGTGCCAAGTACAGATCAACCAGGTTTCATCACCTTATTAGGACGACGACTATAATGTCGTCGTTCATCGATGTATGCAATCCTTAGTTAAGTATTAATATTAACATTCCCTAACATCTTGTCTTGCCAGACTAAGATTTCTGAAGACCCATCGCCCCATAAATCTATGTATTCAATCCTTAGGTTAAGTATCTTTATCCGCCATTGTGTTCACCTTTTTCCATTTACTTTTCCACAATTGTCATACGTCTTCCACTTGCCTCCTTCTTATCCACAGTCCACACTACGCCAATTTGCTTCGTGTCATGCACCCGTTACCCCAACCAGAGATTGTATAGATAACCTTGTTACCAGTATCTGTCATAAGTACCTCGAAACAATAACTAAGTACCCCTACGAACTGCCGTTTTTTTTTTGTATATATATTTCATAGAAAACGCAGTTCCCAGGGCCAACTAATAGTATCCATAACCCCTCGTCCTGACGAAGAATAATACACCATGTTTTTCCCCACTTTACCCACAGTCAAGCACACACCTACAGTTCACCTCCTTCTCCCCCCCCCAGCCCCACAGTCTACATAATTCTATCTTTTCCAGACTCATATACCACCCCATAGTTGCATTCCCCGGTAGCATTTGGCTAACGTACTTTCACTGCCTTTTCAAACTCCAATATCAACTGCAGCCTAATGCTACCCCCACACCCAGAGAACTTAGGGTCAAATTCCCCTATAGCCCCCCTGAACTCCTCCCCTCTCATTATAAGACCCCGCGCTTCTCTACTCTTGTCCGACCTAGCCTCTCTCTCATACCTCTTGAAGATCCTTGAATTGTCCGTTGCTAACGCTCTCCAACCTTTTATATATATATAATAGGTGTTAACCAACATTGAGCAATAGCCTTAGTTAGCCTATCTGTGTTATATTGTGACAAAATGTGATATGTGCTCTATTCTGTAAATAGGCCTACTGTATTTTTATTGTGTCTTTATTAATATATCTTTGTGTATAATTATTATCTGTGCTCTGACGAGAAGTGTATGTGATATGGACCATTAGGTCGTACTGTATTTATACTGTATCTATCTTATGTGTCTGGAATAAAGAATTATTATTATTATTATTATTATTATTATTATTATACTCCTATCCAGCCTACCTTCACTTAGTAGGCCAGAACAACATTAGAACTTTACTAACCCCTTGCATGCCATCTATTCTCTTACAACCCATTCACAACCCTGCACCCAATGGTCGTCAGTGCGAGGCTAGCCGCCTCACCAGTAACTAACTTCTATTGCCATACTTCCAGATAAATGTGGCAGAGTTAGCAACCCAGTCTCCTCCACATCCAGCAAGCCATGCAATTAACAACCAACCGATTACACCCAGCTAGCCAAGGCACCTTCGGTTTTGATATTAAGAAGACCCACATCTGTCTCATAAACAGAGGGTTATTACAAACACTGGTGATATGGCAAGCCCCTAGCCACATCCGCCGGACGACCATCCCAGAGAGAGAGCGCCCGGCTACCCCTTTTTTACCCACCCGAGGAGGGAGACCCCCACCCCCGCAGAGGTATACCTGACCCTCTGTTTTGACTTCTGAGTCATTGCCAGGTAGCACAGGAATTCTTCCTATCAATGAACTAACCATGCATGACTAACACCTTTACTAACCTCTATTAACTCACAATAAACCATTTACCTTTCTTGCATACTCTGATCACTAAATCAGCACCTCAGCTATATCATAGAATGAAGATTGAACAATCTAAGAGAGACGCTCCTATCACAGCTGTCCCCATCCTCCTCGCAAAGTAGATCCAGTCTCTCTCCCCTAAATACTTCCAGTATAGCCAAAATAGTACCTCTTACTGAGGCTCAGTTATATTAAAATATGAAGGCTTCCTATAGCCATGTGCCACAACAGTAATCACCATCTTACCTAGTCCCCATATCTATTGAGAGCTCAAATAAGTCCATAAGACTCGAGATCCCTATTGTTTACAGGGTCCAGAACCGAGCCTATAAACCTAGCTCCCGCCCCCAGTCAAATCAGTTGAAAGCTAGACACCAACCAGTGGTCACTACCCTGAAGTTAACCTCTAGCTCTGCCCTTGTGTTGTTCCGGAGTTGAGAGATTCCAGAGCCGGCAGACTCCGTGGCAGATTTTGATAGAAGGACCTGTCCACGTATTTGAGAACTCCACACATATGGACCCCCTGGACTGCCGCGGACCCAGTCGTTAGCCCCCAACATCATGGACGCAAGATAACCAGGACCAGACCCATCAGATACTACCCAAGATTCCCTTTATCAGTACTACATTGTTACAGTGCTGTTTAGAGATTCACTTATTAATATTTCTACGAAGTGGCTATCTGTTTGCCCAGTATAATTCATATAACCATTCAATTAGGACGTGCTAAGCGTATCAGTGTTCATTAATTAACAGGCGATACTAACTCTCATAATCAACCATATACCCAGATATTATTACATAAAAGTGAAACCCTAGTGATATCTGAATGTTCGCCCACTGATTTGCGTTCTATGTATTTCTGAGACAAGAATATAAAACTTAGATCAGTATCCCCTGAGGTTACTAGAATTCCTGTGCTCTAAAATACGCGTGTCTAATCTAGTCTGTGAACTACTACTTGTGCACCAGAGCTACCAGTAATAAATCTAACAGTGAATATGATTCTATAAGTAACATTGATGGTCTTCGGTATATAAATCTGTTGAATTAAAGCCAGTGATCAGAAGATTAATACCTGAACGTTGAAAGTGGGAGACTAGGCTCCATCCAGATCCACTTATGCTAGTGTTGTTCGATTCTATTATATTGTCTTGCACGAGTATTCTGCAGTGGTATATCAATAAACGTGATCGTGTAACTTGTTACCATGTGTTTCTTTGTGTTCTCTATTCCTCATATCTTGTATTGTGCATGCAGCCTTATATACCCAGTCATTTAGAACTCACATTACCCAAGTTAATCCTGTAGAAAAACAGGGCATAACATTGGCGGCAGCGGTGGTTCTTGATTCGGATAAAAGGTTGCATTACACTGCAAGTTTGGAACAGTAGAAGCATGGCAACATCGCAAAATTGGCAGCCACTCACACACATTCCCAAGTATGATGTAAACACGTATAATATTGCCACTTACTTAGACATAATAAAACCAGTGTTAGATGTGGCACTTCAAAATGACCGCGAAAAAATCGCCATTGCATTATTGCACATTATGCAGTTGGGAAAAGCCGTTTCCCAAATTACTAAACAGGTAACGCCAGAGAGTACCTGGAACCAGTTTCGATCCCTCGTGATCCGGACCTTAGGGCCACTTTTGGTCCTCGCCCCCAAAATAATAAAAATCGATGAGATCAAGTATGAAGGGGATATAAATGTGACCCTCATACAACTCTACAGATACGTGAGGACCACGTATAGCTCTGAAGATGACGAGCAACAAAATTCACCGCATTATTAAACATCCTCCCACCCCACATCACCGCCCATCTCGACCCGTATGGCTCATTCGAAGAACATATGCTCTCCATCAGAGAAGAATGCCTACTCAGTTCGATGAATTCCCCCACCAACCCTCCGCAGTCCCCCCAACAAGTTCCGTTTTCTAGCTATGCATACCTATGTACCAAAACATGTTTTCCCCATGCTCCCAGAAATGTTCAGCTATTCCACAAACAACAAAATTCCCCTTGTGACAGTTTTCCGTCAGTAGCTCCCTTCCACCCCCACACAATTCACACCCCTAGAAAACTTCAAAACCCCACACTTGACTCGCCCTCTCATGTCAAACAAACTCACCAGTCCCAGATAACCTCTAACCAGACCGTGAAACCAAGAAAATTCCCCAATTCGTCCTGTTAACAACCCCAAATCAATACATCAGTCCTCTACCAATAACCCCTGTTCTACACCTAACTCTTCCCCCACCAACCCTCCGCAGTCCCCCCAACAAATCCCGTTTTCTAACTCGCTCACCTCTCACCACCCTGACCCTCCCACACGCGCCGTTAATCCTCCCCTCACGCGTGACGACCTAGGGACCCAACCATGTTCCCCCCCCTTCCCCCAGAAATGCGTAGCTATTCCCCCACCAACAAAATTTCCCTTGTGACAGTTTTCCGTCAGTAGCTCCCTTCCACCCCCCCCCCACAATTCACACCCCTAATAAACTTCAAAACCCCACACTTGACTCACCCCCTCATGACACATTTACCCACCAATTCCCACCCTGCCAGCCTAACCTCTCATGACCACATTCAGAACGAACAATCACCCCCACCTCCTCTTTCCCCCCTATCTTACCCCCCTCTTCACCGTTACCCCACCCGCCCCCAAAGATCCCGCTCGACAAAATACCACTCCCATCCCAATCCAACCACAAAACGTTTTCCACCTTGGCTAAACCCCAAAATACTCTCTCTCTCGCCCCAAACAACATAATCAACCTCTCAACTTCAACCACTCCTCGAAATCCCATCCATGTCTCTCCCGAAAATAAAATCAGTCCAAATTCAACCCCTCTCAAACCACAACCCTGCCTGCCCAGACCCCCCCACACCATCTCCCTATCAAATCCCCACACCCCAAACCTCCAAACCACCCGATCATATTAAACTCTCAACCTCCAGCCTTACTCACCCTTCCCCAAACCCCACTCACGACCACAACTCTCTACACAATTCAACCCCTCCCCAGCACCAACCTCTTCCGCAACAACAACCCCGACTCGACCTAAACCCCCCCTATCACTACCCCCGACCGAGACTATTTAAACCTCCCTCCAAAACTGGCCCCGGGCCAGCTCTCACCCAGACCCACATTCCGAACAGCAAAATCTGACGGTATATCCACCCCGCCCTTCCAAAGTGAAAGTGAAACCCCAAGGTCAAAGCCACAACCACCACCACCACCCCTATTACCAGACCGTCACCCAGACTAACGGCGACCCTAAATAACCCCCCCTGATAATGATGAGGATATTATTGTACTTAATTTTTTTTTTTTTTATTGTTTTCAATTCCTAAGCGATTGGGCATGATTCTATAAATTTACATGTTTTCCATATACTGTATATTATATTTTTTTCCCTTAGTCATACTACTTTTCTTGTTAACCTACACTTTTCTGACTATCTTTTAAATTTGTTTTATACGTTGTTAAACACTTTACCTTCACCTGTAAAACGTTCTTCCCCTCAATATAAAACATCGTCGAGCGACTCAAGTCCCACGACAAACATCTACCTTCCCACCAGGACCGCCAGAGGTAGAATAATCAACAGACCCATCAGATTTAAAGACAGTTATACAAAAATAACACCCCGTTCTGACACTAAAGACCCAAGCCACACAACACACACACCTCACTCCGACCCCCACGGGGGAAAACTACAAACCATTCATACGAAAGGTTAAAGTAAAAACCCCCACTGGACACTTACGTCTACAACGCCCACCTCAAGCCTGGGCAACCGCCCGTCACAACACAGATGACACATTCTTACAGGTATACATTGACCTACAAAAGAAACCTGACCGTCGCTCTCTTGCTTGGTGGAACCTTCTAAATACCCTCAAAATGACCCACCATGACTATGCTTCTTTTTACTTCACCCTTGAGGCTCGAGGACGAGCCTATAATGAAGGAGAGGGAAGTAAAATGCCCCAGAACGAGAAGCCCACCACAGAAGCCACGAACGAACACCACACAGAAACACCCAAAAGAAAGGTCCACAGAACGAAAGGACCAGCTGACCGAGCCAGCCAATTCAGACAGGCCCAAGCCCGCAGGGCTAAGCAGCTCCAGGCCGCCCCTATATACCCCTTCTAAACTGACCATTTTTCCACACCTCACGTACACTACCCCCTCGTGTCCTACACTCCTAACTACAAAGATGATGAACAGGAATATACATTCATATTAAAAACACCCATGCCCTGTCCCGACGTTGAGCCAATGCCAACACATCAGACAGCCATAATTATATCTATGTATGTTCTTACATCCGAGAAGTAGATGTTATATATCTTAGAAGTTAAAACACCCACGCCTGTCCCTAGACCTCGTATATCATTTCCCATGACGAGTATAGATATATGTAACCCGTGCTCAGTCGCCCCCTTGCATTGTTCCTCTAGTAACTAAGTGTCTCTATAATATTAACTGCCACCAGTATTGATACGACATAGCGGCACTGTCCTTGTGTCGTATTGTGCCAAGTACAGATCAACCAGGTTTCATCACCTTATTAGGACGACGACTATAATGTCGTCGTTCATCGATGTATGCAATCCTTAGTTAAGTATTAATATTAACATTCCCTAACATCTTGTCTTGCCAGACTAAGATTTCTGAAGACCCATCACCCCATAAATCTATGTATTCAATCCTTAGGTTAAGTATCTTTATCCGCCATTGTGTTCACCTTTTTCCATTTACTTTTCCACAATTGTCATACGTCTTCCACTTGCCTCCTTCTTATCCACAGTCCACACTACGCCAATTTGCTTCGTGTCATGCACCCCTTAGCCCAACCAGAGATTGTATAGATAACCTTGTTACCAGTATCTGTCATAAGTACCTCGAAACAATAACTAAGTACCCCTACGAACTGCCGTTTTTGTTTTGGTATATATATTTCATAGAAAACGCAGTTCCCAGGGCCAACTAATAGTATCCATAACCCCTCGTACTGACGAATAATACACCATGTTTTTCCCCACTTTACCCACAGTCAAGCACACACCTACAGTTCACCTCCTTCTCCCCCCCCAGCCCCACAGTCTACATAATTCTATCTTTTCCAGACTCATATACCACCCCATAGTTGCATTCCCCGGTAGCATTTGGCTAACGTACTTTCACTGCCTTTTCAAACTCCAATATCAACTGCAGCCTAATGCCACCCCCACGCCCAGAGACCTTAGGGTCAAATTCCCCTATAGCCTCCCTGAACTCCTCCCCTCTCATTATAAGACCCCGCGCTTCTCTACTCTTGTCCGACCTAGCCTCTCTCTCATACCTCTTGAAGATCCTTGAATTGTCCGTTGCTAACGCTCTCCAACCTTTTATATATATACTCCTATCCAGCCTACCTTCACTTAGTAGGCCAGAACAACATTAGAACTTTACTAACCCCTTGCATGCCATCTATTCTCTTACAACCCATTCACAACCCTGCACCCAATGGTCGTCGGTGCGAGGCTAGCCGCCTCACCAGTAACTAACTTCTATTACCATACTTCCAGATAAATGTGGCAGAGTTAGCAACCCAGTCTCCACCACATCCAGCAAACCCTACAATTAACAACCAACCGAGTAAAACCAGCTAGCCAAGGCACCTTCGGTTTTGGTATTAAGGACACCCACATCTGTCTCATACACAGAGGGTTATTACAAACACTGGTGATATGGCAAGCCCCTAGCCACAGCCGCCGGATGACTATCACAGAGAGAGGGCGCCCAGCTACCCCTTTTTACCCACCCGAGGAGGGAGACCCCCACCCCCGCGGAGGTATACCTGACCCCTGTTTTGACTTCTGAGTCATTGCCAGGTAGCACAGGAATCAATTAACTAACCATGCATGACTAACACCTTTACTAACCTCTATTAACTCATAATAAACCATTTACCTTTCTTGCATACTCTGATCACTAAATTAGCACCTCAGCTATACCATAAAATGAAGATTGAACAATCTAAGAGAGACGCTCCTATCACAGCTGTCCCCATCCTCCTCGCAAAGTAGATCCAGTCTCTCTCCCCTAAATACTTCCAGTATAGCCAAAATAGTACCTCTTACTAAGGCTCAGTTATATTAAAATATGAAGGCTTCCTATAGCCATGTGCCACAACAGTAATCACCATCTTACCTAGTCCCCATATCTATTGAGAGCTCAAATAAGTCCATAAGACTCGAGATCCCTATTGTTTACAGGGTCCAGAACCGAGCCTATAAACCTAGCTCCCGCCCCCAGTCAAATCAGTTGAAAGCTAGACACCAACCAGTGGTCACTACCCTGAAGTTAACCTCTAACTCTGCCCTTGTGTTGTTCCGGAGTTGAGAGATTCCAGAGCCGGCAGACTCCGTGGCAGATTTTGATAGAAGGACCTGTCCACGTATTTGAGAACTCCACACATATGGACCCCCTGGACGGTCGCGGAACCAGTCGTTAGCCCCCAACATTATGGACGCAAGATAACCAGGACCAGACCCATCAGATACTACCCAAGATTCCCTTTATCAGTACTACATTGTTACAGTGCTGTTTAGAGATTCACTTATTAATATTTCTATGAAGTGGCTACCTTTTTGCCCAGTATAATTCATATAACCATTCAATTAGGACGTGCTAAGCGTATCAGTGTTCATTAATTAACAGGCGATACTAATCCTCGTCATCAACCATATACCCAGATATTATTACATAGAAGTGAAGCCCTAGTGATATCTGAATGTTCGCCCACTGATTTGCGTTCTATGTATTTCTGAGACAAGAATATTAAACTTAGATCAGTACCCCCTGAGGTTACTAGAATTCCCGTGCTCTAAAATACGCGTGTCTAATCTAGTCTGTGAACTACTACTTGTGCACCAGAGCTACCAGTAAAAAATCTAACAGTGAATATGATTCTATAAGTAACATTGATGGTCTTCGGTATATAAACCTGTTGAATTAAAGCCAGTGATCAGAAGATTAATACCTGAACGTTGGAAGTGGGAGACTAGGCTCCATCCAGATCCACTTATGCTAGTGTTGTTCGATTCTATTATATTGTCTTGCACGAGTATTCTGCAGTGGTATATCAATAAACGTGATCGTGTAACTTGTTACCATGTGTTTCTTTGTGTTCTCTATTCCTCATATCTTGTATTGTGCATGCAGCCTTATATACCCAGTCATTTAGAACTCACATTACCCAAGTTAATCCTGTAGAAAAGCAGGGCATAACACCGACCTATGTACCAAAAAAAAATACCCCATGCCCCCAGAAATGTTCAGCTATTCCACAAACAACAAAATTCCCCTTGTGACAGTTTTCCGTCAGTAGCTCCCTTCCACCCCCACACAATTCACACCCCTAGAAAACTTCAAAACCACACACTTGACTCGCCCTCTCATGTCAAACAAACTCACCAGTCCCAGATAACCTCTAACCAGACCGAGCCTGCCACCAAGAAAATTCCCCAAATTCGTCCTGTTAACAACCCCAAATCAGTACATCAGTTCTCCCTCAATAACTGCAGATACTGCAGAAGAAGAAGAAGAGAGGTACCTTGGGTAAACTGCTGCTCCAAGTTATCAACATATATACCCTATGTCAACACTACACAGAGCAAACAACGTATATAACTCCACAATGAATGCACAGAGAATGTGGTGGAACATATACAGTGTTAGTGAATAGTCCACAAGGGAGTGAAAAGTGAAGTGGAATATCTGCCCCCCTGGTCATCTGGGTATCAAACAAGATGGCGGGGCGAGGTGGGACAATCTCAACCCAGGGACGAAATAGTGATGGCCTTGAAATTAACGAACTGTTATGCTTTATATCAAATAAAATAGATAGTCTACCTACAGACAGTATTGTGCAGCTTTGTGTGCCCTTTTATAATGAAGATAAAATTGTGGCAGCCAAGAACAGAGTGTTCGATCTTATTGGTACTAGTGAAGATAACAATTATCGAAATATTAAGCGAGTTGGTGCAAACAAAAGTGCTGAGAACATTAAAGACATTATTAAATTGCTACAAGAGAGTAAGGCTGTGGGCTTACCCACTTTCGTGGCCATGGACCTAAAGGACCTACCACCTATACAATTTGATAGGATAGATGTGTCAGTGCTACTTAGTGAAATCAAGAAGACCCAAATGGAAGTTAAATTACTGAGAGAGTGTACCACAGGTCAAAAAGAAACCATAGTGGACATAAGCAGTGTGGTTTCAAATGTAGCTGACAGAGTGAATAAGTTAGAAAATAACTCTACTAACGCTCCACCTCAACCACAGGCACAAATGACACAACAACAGCAGCAGCATCTAGAACAACAACATCAACAACAACAACCACCCATAGGCCTACAACACCACCCCCAGGAACAGCAGGCTGAATTACAACAGCAACAGCTGCAACAACTCCAAACACAACAGCCCCAGCAACAACAGCAGCAGCAACAACCACAACAGCAGCAACAACCACAACAGCAGCAGCATCAGCAGGTGCAACAGCAACAACAGCAGGTGTAGCAGCAACAGCAGCAACAACAGCAGATGCAGCAGCAACAACAGCAGGTGCAGCAGGTGCAGCAGCAACAACACCAGCGACAACTACAACAATCCAAACGAACCCAGCAGCAGCATTCATATCAAAGGCAACACCAGGTGTGGCAGCAGCAGCGACCACAACAGCAACAACACCGAACACAACAGCAATCTTTATCGTCGGCAACGAGAGAAGATAATACAGTGCCAGCTACACCATCCTCAAATTTACCTACACAAACTGAACCAAATGAAGGAGCCAATGCAAGGGAAAACCCATGGACTATGGTCAAATGGGTGAATGGCAAGCCTCGCTACTCTAGGGAAGGCGAGCAAGTTCACCCTAGACCAAGAAACCAGCCAGGAATTTAAGGTAGGGGCAAGGATACTGGCCTCAATACCATCAAAAGGCCCTGACTAACTAGGGTGTTTGCCACAGGATTCAACCCTAGTGTTACTGCTGAGAATCTCAAGATATACTTGGCTGATAATCTACAGATAAATATAGAGGTAAGACAGCTGACCACCCTCTCCAGGTCCACTACCTGTGCCTCCTTTTGTATAACTAGCGAATGTCCAGATCCAGATGTTTTCATGAGTCCTGACCTGTGGCCAGAAGATGCATATGTCAACTGGTACAGAGAACCAAGACAATATCCCAATGAGGACAGTGCAGAGGCTTCTGGGACTTGGAGGCATCGCACACCACTATCCAACTCGCAGTAATGGAGGAGATACCAACAACAGCAGCAAGTATAAAAGTGACTTCATACAATTGCAGAGGACTCCCAAAAACAAAGAGGAATCTCCTGTTGCGACCTGACATCGTATCTACATTAAGGACCAGTGACATAGTCTGCCTTCAGGAAACCTGGTACACAAAACAGGACTTAGGTAATTTGAACATATTAGATAAAGATTTCCATGGGTACGGGGTCTCCACTACGGACACACGTGATGGTATTATGGCAGGTCACCCCCCAGGGGGAGTTGCAATAATGTGGAGATCGTGCCTAGATAGTGTAATTAAAACCATTGAGACAAATTTAAGCTGGTGTGCGGGAATACAGCTGGAAGTGGGACACAGAAAATGTGCAATATTTTGTGTTTACTTACCGTATCAGTGTGCAGAAAATGAAGAACTTTATTTGGAAAAGTTAGGGGAGCTTGGTGGCCTAATTTCTGAATTAGAGATAATGTTATACTCAGCGGTAGGTGATTGGAATGCTACCCCTCACGAGTTGGGTGGTTCCATGTTTGCTAAACATATGTTAAGGTTTTGTGAGGAGCAAGGTTTAATTTTGTCCTCCAAAAACCTGCTTCCAGAAAATAGCTATACATATGTTAGTGAAGCATGGGAGACCAGGTCGTGGCTTGATCATGCAATCTCTAGCTCTCACTTTCATGAATCTATCTCAGAAATGGCCATAAGATACGACATTACGGATGACGACCACATACCTATAGAATTAACAATCCAAATTAATAAGGCACCGGAAATAACAGAAACTAGCAATAGCATCAAGGCAAAAGTTCCATGGAATGTAATCTCAAATGAAGAGTGCCAAATGTACTGTGATAAAACCAAAGACTTATTAAATAGGGTGCAATATGATGGTAATGGTGTAGCACAGGGATCCAAAATGTAGTGATGCACAACACAGAAAGGACATTATTAAATTTTACAATAGTATAATAGATTCTTTATCAAAAGCGGGGGAAAGTATTTTTAATAGCCATAAATATAAGTCCTCATTCAATAAGCCAGGTTGGCAAGACTATGTGGCTGACCTGTATCAGGCCTCCAGAGATGCTAGGTCTCATTGGCTTGAAGTAGGTCAGCCCAGACAGGGGCCTATATTTGAACTTCACAAAAGAGCAAAGGCTAGGACCAAATATGCCATTAGATTTATTAAGCAAAATGAAAACCAATTAAGGAAGGAAGCCCTTGCAAAGAGTCTGGCAGAAAAGGATACTAACTGTTTTTGGAAGGACATCAGATCCATGCAAAATTGTAACACACCATTACTTGTCAGTGTTGAGGGGGTTACGGGTGAAGAGAACATTGCTGACTTATGGAAAACTCATTTTAAGGAACTACTTAACAGTGTAAACCAAAGATCTACTAATGGTGCAATTCAATATGTGAAAGATAGTAATTATGAAGACATTAAAGTGACTGAAAGTGATCTTGAGAATGCCATAAGAAAACTTAACCTAAACAAAGCTTGTGGGCTGGATGGTATATATGCAGAACATCTTAAATATGCAGATAAGTTGTTAATAGATAAACTTAGTTCTTGCATCACCAGTCTATTTACGCATGGTGTCCTGCCGGAGTCTATGATATCCGTAATACTTGTTCCTGTCATTAAAGATAAATCAGGTAAAATTACAGCTAAAGACAACTACCGCCCAGTAGCACTTGCTAGTGTGGTGAGTAAGGTAGTTGAAATGATAATGCTAGAAAGAATGTCTGCATATATTGTCACCAGCAGCAAACAGTTTGGCTTTAAGAAAAATCACGGCACAGACCAATGCATATATGTGCTGAAAGAAGTGATTGATACATACAACAAACTAAATAGCTCAATTTTCTCTTGTTTTCTTGATGCAAGTAAGGCTTTTGATAGGGTGTGTCACAAAACCTTATTTGAAAAATTAGTTAACAGGGGAGTGCCTAGCTATATTGTTAGGATACTTATTTTCTGGTATGCTCATCAAAAAATGTGTGTAAGATGGGGCAACATCCTGTCAGGCTCTTTCGCCGTAACCAATGGTGTTAGGCAGGGGGGGATATTGTCTCCATATCTTTACAACGTCTACATGGATGATCTTAGTCTGGAGCTGAACAAGACTCGCACTGGGTGCTGTATTGGCAGCACCATTGTAAATCATCTCATGTATGCTGATGACCTAGCCTTAATCGCGCCCTCTGGAGCAGGACTGGATAAATTATTAAGAGTATGTGAAAAATTTGGAATCGAACATTCAGTCAAATTTAATCCTATAAAGAGCAATATCATAATATTTAAATCTAACCTTCTATTGAAATCAAAGCTACCTAAATTCCATTTGTATGAAGAAATTATAGAAGAAGTAAGTAAAGTAAAGTATCTAGGACACTATATTTCAAGTGATCGCTCAGATGATGAGGATATGGGTCGTCAGCGAAGGCAACTTTACATGCAGGGAAATTCAATATTAAGAAAATTTCATATGTGCACATGGGATACAAAAATAACATTGTTCAACTCCTACTGCTCACCAATGTATACAGCACAACTATGGTGGAACTATAAGAAAATGACAGTGAATAGACTAAGTATCTCATATCACAATATCATGAAAATGTTTCTGGGGCTCTCAAAATATGAGAGTACAAATACGCTATGTGCCTATATGAACTTACACTGTTACCAATCACTCATTAGAAAGCTAACATATAAATTCATTCAGCGCCTTAACACTTCTGAGAACAGTATCATTAAAATGCTACAAACTCCAAGCATAGTGTACACCTCTAGGATCCAGGCACACTGGAGGAAGTTGCTCTATATTTAACCTTAAGTAATGATTTCAGGTCTGCTACTCTACAGAATTAGCATACCGGTACTGAACCTCATAGTGCAGTACAGTACCGATATTCCTAGACTGTACTGTAGCAACATACTGTACCGGAAGCTAAATGATGTGAGGCATGGTACTGTACACAATTAGGACAGTGGTTTTGGTAACACATTAGTTTGATGACCACTGTTTTTGGTTGAGGCAGTGCTGTGAACTACATGATAGCAAGCTGGGTATTATTTAATTTCTTTTTATTTTATGTAGCCTATGTACAGTAGCTTATATATATTTATGTTACTGTAAGGTATATATGGACCCCAGTATGGTCCCCTCTGTACTGTGTGAGTCTGAAATAAAGTATTATTATATTATTATTATTATAACCCATGTCCTATGCCTAACTCTGCCCCCACCAATCCTCCCCAGTCCCACATAACCTTTAACCAGACCGAGACTGACACCAAGAAAATTCCCCAAATTCGTCCTGTTAACAACCCCAAATCAATACATCAGTCCACTACCAATAACCCCTGTTCTACGCCTAACTCTTCCCTCACCAACCCTCCGCAGTCCCCCCAACAAATCCCGTTTTCTAACTCACTCACCTCTCACCACCCTGACCCTCCCACACGCGCCGTTAATCCTCCCCTCACGCGTGACGACCTAGGGACCCAACCATGTTCCCCACCTTCCCCCGGAAATGCTCAGCTATTCCCCCACCAACAAAATTTCCCTTGTGAAAGTTTTCCGTCAGTAGCTCCCTTCCACCCCCCCACAATTCACACCCCTAATAAACTTCAAAACCCCACACTTGACTCACCCCCTCATGACAGACAAACCCACCAATCCCATATAACCTCTAAACAAACTGTCACTGCCACCGACACACCCCACCACTCTGATCCTCCCACACGCGCCGTTAATCCCCCCCTCACGCGTGACCCCCACCAAAGTGATTTTCCCCCCCTCATGCGTACCGAACACCTGCTCACCAGTCGGTCCCCCACCATCATGAGCCCAGCTAAACTTTCAACCTCCACCAATTCCCACCCTGCCAGCCTAACCTCTCACGACCACATTCAGAACGAAAAATCACCCCCGTACATAACCCCTACCTCCTCTTTCCCCCCTATCTTACCCCCCTCTTCACCGTTACCCCACCCGCCCCAAATTCCACCCCCAAAGATCCCGCTCGACAAAATACCACGCCCATCCCAATCCAACCACAAAACTTTTTCCACCTTGGCTAAACCCCAAAATACTACTCTCTCTCTCGCCCCAAACAACATAAGCAACCTCTCAACTTCAACCACTCCTCAAAATCCCATCCATGTCTCTCCCGAAAATAAAATCAGTCCAAATTCAACCCCTCTCAAACCACAACCCTGCCTGCCCAGACCCCCCCCCACCATCTCCCTATCAAATCCCCACACCCCAAACCTCCAAACCACCCGATCATAGTAAACTCTCAACCTTCAGCCTTACTCACCCTTCCCCAAACCCCACTCACGACCACAACTCTCTACACAATTCAACCCCTCCCCAGCACCAACCTCTTCCGCAACAACAACCCCGACTCGACCTGACCGTTTCACCTTTAAACCCCCCCTATCACTACCCCCGACCGAAACCACTTAAACCCCCCTCCAAAACTGGCCCCGGGCCAGCTCGCACCCAGACCCACATTCCTAACGACAGACCTAACGGTATATCCACCCCTCCCTTCCAAAGTGAAAGTGAACCACCAAGGTCAAAGCCACAACCACCACCACCACCCCTATTACCAGACCGTCACCCAGACTAACGGCGACCCTAAATAACCCCCCCCTGATGATGATGAGGATATAATTGTACTTGATTTTTTTTTTTATTGTTTTCAATTCCTAAGCGATTGGGCATGATTCTATAAATTTACATGTTTTCCATATACTGTATATTATATTTATTTTCCCTTAGTCATACTACTTTTCTTGTTAACCTACACTTTTCTGACTATCTTTTAAATTTGTTTTATACATTGTTAAACACTTTACCTTCACCTGTAAAACGTTCTTCCCCTCAATATAAAACATCGTCGAGCGACTCAAGTCCCACGACAAACATCTACCTTCCCACCAGGACCGCCAGAGGTAGAATAATCAACAGACCCATCAGATTTAAAGACAGTTATACAAAAATAACACCCCGTTCTGACACTAAAGACCCAAGCCACACAACACACACCCCCTCCTTCTCACACACCTCCTTCACCCACCTTACCTAAACCGATCTTGCGCATTGCCTCACTAGATATTCCCAGCCTACAACATCGCCCAAGACAAACCCCCCCAAAAAAAAACTAGACTCATATTCCCCCTTCATCCCCAGCTCCGTTTTCGCGCGGTAATCCCTCCCCTTCGGTTAGTAACCCATTCACCACACTAAACAGACCTGTCAATCCCACACACCTCACTCCGATCCCCACGGGGGAAAACTACAAACCATTCATACGAAAGGTTAAAGTAAAAAACCCCACTGGACACTTACGTCTACAACGCCCACCTCAAGCCCGGGCAACCGCCCGTCACAACACAGATGACACATTCTTACAGGTATACATTGACCTACAAAAGAAACCTGACCGTCGCTCTCTTGCTTGGTGGAACCTTCTAAACACCCTCAAAATGACCCACCATAACTATGCTTCTTTTTACTTCACCCTTGAGGCTCGGGGACGAGCCTATAATGAAGGAGAGGGAAGTAAAATGCCCCAGAACGAGAAGCCCACCACAGAAGCCACGAGCGAACACCACACAGAAACACCCGAAAGAAAGGTCCAAAGAACGAAAGGACCAGCTGACCGAGCCAGCCAATTCAGACAGGCCCAAGCCCGCAGGGCTAAGCAGCTCCAGGCCGCACCTACATACCCCTTCTAAACTGACCATTTTTCCACACCTCACGTACACTACCCCCTCGTGTCCTACACTTCTAACTACCATGATGATGAACAGGAATATACATTCATATTAAAAAACACCCATGCCCTGTCCCTACGTTGAGCCTAGGAATTCTTCCTATCAAATGCCAACAAAGCAGACAGCCATAATTATATCTATGTATGTTCTTACATCCGAGAAGTAGATGTTATATACCTTAGAAGTTAATACACCCATGCTGTCCCTAGGTTTAAGATATTCATATTAACTCCTTCAGACATATTATGTTCCAGTAAGTCCGAGGAGGCGGGAGCCCCGGTATCATTGCCACTGCCTCGCACTACACTCACAACAACACTGCGGCCGTTAGAATTATCGGAGGTGGCTGAGGTTGCCACCAACGGTTTTATCGTAAGCTAACTTATCGGACTTACTGAGCTCCATATGACGCTAGTGCATCATATAACTTATTAGAGAGCCATGGAGATCAGTCCATATGACGCGATCGCGTCATATGAGTTTTTGGCGCACTGGGCCATATGACGCGATCGCGTCATATATGTCTGGAGGAGTTAACATACCCTAACATACCTTGTCTTGCCAGACTAAGTTTCTGAAGACCCATCGCCCAATAAAATCTATGTATCCAATCCTTAGGTTAAGTATTAATATTAACATTCCCTAACATCTTGTCTTGCCAGACTAAGTTTCTGAAGACCCATCGCCCCATAAAATCTATGTATTCAATCCTTAGGTTAAGTATCTTTATCCGCCATTGTGTTCACCTTTTTCCATTTACTTTTCCACAATTGTCATACGTCTTCCACTTACCTCCTTCGTATCCACAGTCCACACTACGCCAATTTGCTTCGTGTCCTACACCTCTTACCCCAACCAGAGATTGTATAGATAACCTTGTTACCAGTATCTGTCATAAGTACCTCGAAACAATAACTAAGTACCCCTACGAACTGCCGCTTTTCTTGGTATATATATTTCATAGAAAACGCAGTTCGCAGGGCCAACTAATAGTATCCATAACCCCTCGTACTGACGAAGAATAATACACCATGTTTTTTTCCCCACTTTACCCACAGTCAAGCACACACCTACAGTTCACCTCCTTCTCCCCCCCCCCAGCCCCACAGTCCACATAATTCTATCTTTTCCAGACTCATATACCACCCATAGTTGCATTCCCCGGTAGCATTTGGCTAACGTACTTTCACTGCCTTTTCAAACTCCAATATCAACTGCAGCCTAATGCCACCCCCACTCCCAGAGACCTTAGGGTCAAATTCCCCTATAGCCCCCCTGAACTCCTCCCCTCATTATAAGACCCCGCGCTTCTCGACTCTTGTCCGACCTAGCCTCTCTGTCATACCTCTTGAAGATCCTTGATTTTTCCGTTGCTAACGCTCTCCAACCTTTTATATATATACTCCTATCCAGCCTGCCTTCCCTTAGTAGGCCAGAACAACATTATAACTTTACTAACCCCTTGCATGCCATCTATTCTCTTACAACCCATTCACAACCCTGTCCCCCATGGTCGTCGGTGCGAGGCTCGCCGCCTCGCCAGTAACTAACTTCTATTGCCATACTTCCAGATAAATGTGGCAGAGTTAGCAACCAGTCTCCTCCACATCCAGCAAGCCATGCAATTAACAACCAACCGATTACACCCAGCTAGCCAAGGCACCTTCGGTTTTGATATTAAGAAGACCCACATCTGTCTCATAAACAGAGGGTTATTACAAACACTGGTGATATGGCAAGCCCCTAGCCACAGCCGCCGGACGACCATCCCAGAGAGAGAGCGCCCGGCTACCCCTTTTTTACCCACCCGAGGAGGGAGACCCCCACCCCCGCGGAGGTATATCTGACCCCTGTTTTGACTTCTGAGTCATTGCCAGGTAGCACAGGAATTCTTCCTATCAATGAACTAACCATGCATGACTAACACCTTTACTAACCTCTATTAACTCACAATATACCATTTACCTTTCTTGCATACTCTGATCACTAAATTAGCACCTCAGCTATACCATAGAATGAAGATTGAACAATCTAAGAGAGACGCTTCTATCACAGCTGTCCCCATCCTCCTCGCAAAGTAGATCCAGTCTCTCTCCCCTAAATACTTCCAGTAGTCAAAATAGTACTTTTTACTAAGGCTCAGTTAAATCACAAATTGAAGGCTTCCTATAGCCATGTGCCACAACAGTAATCACCATCTTACCGAGTCCCCATATCTATTGAGAGCTCAAATAAGTCCATAGGACTCGAGATCCCTATTGCCTACAGGGTCCAGAACCGAACCTATAAACCTAGCTCCCGCCCCCAGTCAAATCAGTTGAAAGATAGACACCAACCCAGGTTGGTCACCAGAGTTAACCTTGAGCTCTATCCATGCTAGTTACTGAGAAGTAAGTTCCAGAGCTGGCAGACTCCGTGGCAGATTTTGATAGAAGGACCTGTCCACGTATTTGAGAACTTCATATATATGGACACCCTGGACGGCCGCGGAACCAGTCGTTATCCCCCAACATCATGGACGCAAGATAACCAGGACCAGACCCATCAGATACTACCCAAGATTCCCTTTATCAGTACTACATTGTTACAGTGCTGTTTAGAGATTCACTTATTAATATTTCTACGAAGTGGCTATCTCTTTGCCCCAGTATAATTCATATAACCATTCAATTAGGAAGTGCTAAGCGTATCAGTGTCCATTAATTAACAGGCGATACTAACTCTCGTAATCAACCATATACCCAGATATTATTATATAGAAGTGAAACCCTAGTGATATCTGAATGTTCGCCCACTGATTTGCGTTCTATGTATTTTTGAGACAAGAATATAAAACTTAGATCAGTACCCCCTGAGGTTACTAGAATTCCCGTGCTCTAAAATATGCGTGTCTAATCTAGTCTGTGAACTACTACTTGTGCACCAGAGCTACCAGTAATAAATCTAACAGTGAATATGATTCTATAAGTAACATTGATGGTCTTCGGTATATAAACCTGTTGAATTAAAGCCAGTGATCAGAAGATTAATACCTGAACGTTGGAAGTGGGAGACTAGGCTCCATCCAGATCCACTTATGCTAGTGTTGTTCAATTCTATTATATTGTCTTGCACGAGTATTCTGCAGTGGTATATCAATAAACGTGATCGTGTATCTTGTTACCATGTGTTTCTTTGTGTTCTCTATTCGGACTAGGACTATTCCTCATACCTTGTATTGTGCATGCAGCCTTATATACCCAGTCATTTAGAACTCACATTACCCAAGTTAATCCTGTAGAAAAACAGGGCATAACATATCTACTATTATTACTTTGTAGGTAAAATTACTTATTTTGTAGGTAGTAGGGGTAGGCAGCCCCGCCCAGGGAAGTACTACCGCCAAGGTTTCGGGAGACTCAGGGAATAGCCTGAATTCCATTTTCTCTCCCAGGCCTTGGTAGCTGGATACATATCTTTCTGCCTCACACATCAGGGGTATCAGGAAAACCCTCTTTATATAACATACACATCCAACTTCACGACATTGCCCTACATCGCTATCCTCTATCCATAAAATACTACTCTTCCCACTACATATCACCATACACTTACCTTATAAATATGGCAGTACAATTGTTAAGAGCAAACCTGGTGGTCCCTCGGATATCCACCCCCGGCAGGGTTGGGTTATTGACACAGGGCCCTCCCGGTCGTCATCATGCGACTGTGTCAAGAGCATTGCAACGTCCCAAAGCTGCTTGTCAGTACAGCTATTTCTTTAGTAATATAAGGGGACTTCACTCTAACATCAATTCTGTACACCAATTTCTTCAAGCAGAATCCCCTACTCTCCTTTTTTTGACAGAGACTCAAGTAACATCCACATCTGACACATCTAGATTTAATTTTCCAGGTTATCAACTGCTCCAAAATTTCAGACCTAAAGGTGGTGTGTGTTGCTTCGCAAAATCTGAAATTGCCCTGGAGGAGGTTACTAGTTTCAATTGTCCCTATTTTGATTATTCTATATACAAATTAATTTCTGCTGGTAAATTTAAATACATGTGTTGCATCTACCGTTCCCCAAATACTCCTCCAGAGCAAAGTCTTTTTGATTCTCTGTCCTCACAACTCAGTGTCCTCAACTTAAATGCTTCTTCTGAAATCACTGTGTTGGGTGATTTTAATGTCCATAATGTTGAATGGCTCACTCATTCAGCCAGGACTGATGATGCTGGTCTTGAATGTGAGCTATTTGCAGACTCATTTAATCTCATTCAACTAGTCAACCAACCCACCCGTGTACCAGATAATCCTAATCATAATTCCCACCTACTGGACTTATTTTTAACAACCAATTCAGAAAATTATGATGTTACAGTGAGGTCCCCACTTGGATCTTCTGATCACTGTCTGATACAGGCCACCTGTCTATCACCTACCACACCTTCCCACTCTGAACCTGTTTTGGTGACTAAATGGCATTACGATAGGGCAGACTGGGAGGGTCTTCAAGGTTTCTTTATTTATATTCCCTGGACCTCTTTCTTTTCTAATGATGCACACTCCACCTTGAGCCACATACAAGATTTTGTAAAAATTGGAATGGAAACTTTTATTCCTCATCAAAGGTACAGTAAAAGATCTAATTCACCTAAATGGTTTGACCATAATTGTGCTAGAGTAACTGAACAAAAAGCAATAGCCTACAATGCATTCACGAGATCAAAAACACATGAAGCCTTTAATTACTTTAGAAACATCAGAAATCATGCCAAAACTGTATTAAACCTAACTAAATCAAACTTTCTCCATAAGCAGGCAAATAAACTTCTAAATAATCCAAATGATAACAAAATATTTTGGTCTACTCTTAACTCATTCAAATCCAACTTCACTACTGCTTCATCCATTCCACCATTAAAATCTTCGACTGGCAATCTTGTAAGTGACCCACGAGGTAAAGCTAACCTTCTTGCGGATATTTTCTCCACCAACTCAACCTTAGATGAAATAAATCAAGATGTCCCTGTACTTAATTTTAATTCGCCTGAAATTCCCTCACTTAAGATCCACACCAGACATGTCAAAACTATTTTGCAGAATCTCTGAGTAGATAAGGCTCCTGGTCCAGATGAAATTCCTCCAATAGTACTTAAGAATTGCTCCTTGGTGCTCGCTCCTGTATTGGCAAAATTTTTCCGTCTGTGTACTCATACCTCATGCTTCCCAGTACCCTGGAAAGAAGCAAACATCCATCCAGTTCCTAAAAAAGGTGCCTCTTCAGATCCATCAAACTACAGACCAATAGCTATAACTTCCACTCTTGGCAAAGTTTTTGAAATTATATTAAATAATCACATAATTAAGCATCTGGAGAATAATAAATTAATCAGTGATAGGCAATATGGTTTTAGACGATGTCGATCAACTGCAGACATTCTTTGCCTTCTTACGCATCAAATCAACCAAGCTACACATACACATACAATAGCACTGGATATATCAAAGGCATTTGATAGAGTCTGGCATCAATCCTTATTGTCGAAGATGTCACACTACGGCCTTGCATCATTAGTTCCACTAATTTCTTCTTATCTTCATAACAGAAAAATACGTGTAATGGTAGATGGCCTTTATTCTCAATTTCACTCAATAAATGCTGGTGTTCCCCAGGGATCAGTTTTGGCCCCAACTCTGTTCCTCATTCATATCAATGATCTCATATCTACCACTCATAATCCAATACATTCCTACGCAGATGACTCAACACTCCACAGTTCCTTCACATTTACCAATTCTTTCACCCAACCCGATCTTATAAATTCAAAAATAAACACTGCAATTTCTCTGAACCAGGACCTTTCTAGAATTAATGAATGGGGACAAGAGAATCTAGTTTCCTTTAATGCACAGAAAACCAAGTACATTCAATTTTCTAACCGACAGAATCTCACTGACTCCCATATATTTTTTAATGATGTAAATATTCCCACTTCCCCTAGTATTGACATTCTCGGTGTAACATTAACTACTAACTTGAGCTGGACACATTATGTTAGAAGCATTGCTAAGAATGCCTCTAAAAACTGGGACTCCTGTACAGAGTTCGAGAATTCTTCACTGACGAGCAGTTGGCCGTAATATATAAAAGTCATGTGCGCTCTCAGATGGATTACTGTTCACCTCTGTGGGGTGGAAGTGGAGTGGTTGCATTGAGGCAGTTGGACAAAATTCAAAATAAAGCTATTAGATTAATCAATAACCCTGCAATCACACAGGACCTTCCTACATTAGCCATACGAAGAAACGTTGCATCCCTTGCATTATTCTACAGATATTTTCACAGCAATTGTTCCGAGGAACTTGCTTCAATTGTGCCGCCTCTCCACATCTTTCCCCGTAGAACTAGGGCAGCTGAGAGCGCCCATGAATTTACACTTTCTCCTCCACAATGCAGAACTTCTGCTTATCAGAATTCATTTATCCCCAGAGCTACTACTCTTTGGAATTCACTTCCCTCGAATTGCTTTCCACAAACTTACAATCTACAAATGTTTAAATCCAGTTGTTACAAACATTTTATGAATGGAGGATGCCTTTAGGCACATGGACCTTTTTGTTTTATCTGTGTTTTTCCTTCCTCCATTCATTGTCTCTTAAAAAAAAAAAAAAAAAAAAAAACTTAACAATTTAGCAAGTGCAATTTTTTTGGGATTTTATTTTTCTTGCTACTGTCAACTAAGTCTTTTATATATTTAAATTCTAAAGCAAGCAAGAATAACAAACTGGCACCCTCCCGCACACGCACACACACAGCCAGCCACCACCTCAATGCCACCACCCTACCAACACAGCACTACCCTCAGCGGTACCATCAATACCACAGATATCGGCGACCCAAGTAGCACAACATGCAACAAGAACAACTACAAAAGCAGGTAGCACTCGCAAACATAACACAAGTGAAGCAACAACAACAACAACAGCAACCAACCACAGTGCCACCGCCGGGAGGTACACCTAGGGGTGGGGGTGGGTCAAGGAGCAACCTGTCCCCCGCCCTCTCTCGCACACCCAGCTGATCAACGCGGACCAAACCACACCTCCAGACGTACGATAAACAGTAAGAGAAAACTTCCAACTTCCGGAGTCATCACGCCCAGCCGCCCTCCGGACTACTGGATCTTCCCTCGATCTACGGGCCCTCCTCTTCACTACAGCTCTCCTTTAAGTGCTTTTGTACCGTTTATGGGTATATTGACTCAGGGTTGTGGTAGAAGTTATCTTCAGGGGTTCTCATTAACATTACGTCTTGCGAGAGATCTTTCTTCTCCCTACTTAAATTGACGTTAATTAGCCCACTTGCCGGGACCCATTATACATACCTATCAAGGGATCCTTATATATGCACCTTCCCGGGTTATTGGTCTCCCATAGCCCGACAGAGGGGGCGTGCCTATATAAGACCCATAGCATCAAACACAAACACATATTTACACGTAATCTAGTCCCTTTGTATAACTTCTAGCCTAATTCATTTAACATTCTGTCAGGTTCATAACTCGAATAGATTTCACTCTATCTCAGCTCCCGACGATTGTTGCCTCAGCCTTCAGCACCTTGCTAGTACACAATTAGAGTTAAGGATTAATCTTTGCCAGGTGAGATCTAGCACACCTATAGTATTAATATCATTTGTGAGCCTTTCCGAGCCCACTTCATTGTTGATGACCACTTGGCCATTATTGCTTTAGAGTCAGTTAACGTCACTATATGCCGGGGACATCATTGCATGATCCAGACGGCATTTGCCATTACTGCACTCTTGTCTTTTGTTGAGATCCTCTCTGAGATCTATTTGGGTAGGAGGTGTACCTCCACCATTTTGGATACCTTATAATTGTATCCTAGGATTATTATTACCTTGAGTCCGGACCCATTGTCCGACTCCTATTGCTTACTTGATAACCTGATTATTGTATGTCTTAATTATTCTCATTGTTGTTGATGATCTCCAGGTTACAGGTATAAAATATATGTCTTGCTCCTCCATGAACCAGGTGTTAAACTGAATAAAACCCATGTTAACTTGTTACCTGTGTGCTTACTATCCTGCCGTGTTGTCTCTTTATTTAAAGTTTAAGGCATACCTATCCAGTTAGAGAGCTGCTCATTGTACAAAGAATATCTCGCGTTCCAATTTGGACCGGGCATAACAGTAAAAAAACAACCTCACACACTCAACTAGGACCGACCTCCATGTAGAAAACCACGAAGCTCTGTGGATCGACTTACACCTGCCTAGGACAAAACCCATCACAATTGGAGTGTGCTATAGGCCACCAGACGACACAATTCTTGACCAAATTTGAACGAACTTTGTCATTACTAGACCCCCGGAATGAATCCATTATACTAGGGGATTTTAACTTGTGTTACAAACAACGAAATAATAGGCTTGTACGAGAATATAGGCACATACTGACAATCACAAACAACTCATCACAACCCCCACACGTATCTCTGAGAACACTGCTACAATATTAGACCATATAAATTGTAACAGAGAGGACAAAATATCACAATCAGGGGTTATACAGACTGGGATAAGTGATCACTTCGTCACATATTGCACACGTAAAACTACAAAAATTACCCTAGAGAATCACAAGGTCATCAAAACAAGGTCACTCAGAAACTACAACAAAGAAACATTTCTGGATATTTTATGGAATACAGATTGGTCTCCAGTGATTGGAAATACAAACGTTAATGATGCATGGATTGGCTTCAGAACCATCATCACAAACATCCTAGACAAAATAGCTCCTCTGAAAGACATACGAATTAAAGCAAGGTCAGACCCATGGATCAACAATGACATACTACACCATCTGGAACATAGAGACAATCTGTTAAAAAGGCTAGTGAAACATAGACAGGATCAAGGTCTGAAACATGAGTTCAACAGGGCTAGGAATAAACTAAGTAGGAAAATTAAATCAGCGAAATCTAATTATTTCCACAGTAAGGCAGAGGAATATCAGAATAACCCCCAAAAACTATGGAGGCACTTAAAAACAACAGGCTACAGCAACAAGGCAAGGGATTCGTCTAACACTAATATTGCTCTCAACATTAATGATCAGGTTTGCCACGATAAATGACAAATTACAACCTACTTCAACTCCTTCTTCACCTCCATAGCAAACACACTTGCACAGAACCTACCACAACCTCTCAATAAATACACGACAACAACGGCCATCTTTCGAAATTTCTACAGGAATAAAGGCATACACCCGAACACATTTGGATTGCAAGATGTTACACGAAAATACACATTTGACGAGCTCTCTAACCTAAATGTACATAAAAGCACAGGACCAGACAAAATTCCTGCCAAATTTCTACGAGATGGAGCCATTGGTATAGCAGGTCCCCTAACCCACATCATCAACCTGTCAATTAACACCAACACTGTACCTGCTGAACTGAAGGAAGCTATTGTAACCCCTCTATTCAAGAAAGGAAATAAACTAGATGTTGGCAACTACAGACCAGTTCGCATATTATGTATTGTATCTAAAATCCTTGAAAGAGCTGTATACACCCAAATTGAACACTACCTCAAAGAAAATGATCTATTCTATAAGTTTCAATCAGATTTCAGATGCATGTACTCGACAGACTCCTGTCTCATCCACTTAACAGATCACATTCGTAAAGAAATTTCTAAAGGTAACTACACCGGTATGGTTCTTCTTGATCTACAAAAAGCGTTTGATACAGTAGACCATGATATCCTCTGTAATAAACTGCAAGCAATGGGCATTGGGTCAGTGAACTGGTTTAAATCTTATCTTAGTGGTAGAACACAAAGAGTCAAAATTGATGATAATATAATTATCTGATCCTATGCTAATTAACTGTGGGGTCCCGCAGGGAAGCATCCTTGGTCCCTTACTTTTTCTCTGTTATTTGAACGACATGGAACTGACCGTCTCGTGTAAATTATTACTGTATGCTGACGACAGCGTGCTTCTGGTTTCAGGAAAAGACCCAATAAGTATTGCAGCTTCACTTTCCAAAGAACTAGAATCGTGTAGTGAGTGGCTAGTGAACAATTGATTATCTCTTCACCTGGGCAAGATGGAAGCCATCTTATGTGGAACAAAACGCAAACTGAAAGACATTGTGGGCTTCTCGGTCAACTGTAATGATATTCCGATAATAACAACAGTGTCACAAGTTAAATATCTCGGACTAAAACTGGACTCTACTCTGTCAGGTGAAACAATCTTGGAATCTATCCTGAATAAATGTAGAGCACGTATAAAATACCTGTATAGACAGGTGGGATGCTTGCCAGCGGCGACCAAAAAGACCCTATGCCAAGTGCTTGTTCAATGTAATTTTGACTATTCTGTGTCATCCTGGTACTATGCATCATCTAAATCAGCAAAGCACAAACTTCAGGTCACTCAAAATAAAATGGTTAGGTTCATGCTGAACCTAGGACCCAGATCGCATGTTGGCCAGGAACAACTTCGGTCACTAGGTATGCTCAATGTCTCTGACAGGGCCAAACAAATCAGGCTCACCAACGCCTTCAAGATATTCTATGACAGAGCTCCAGAGTATCTAAAGAGTAAGTTTGTTAAAGCAAATGAGAGGAGTGGACATAATACAAGAAATAGGATGTTTAATTTTACGGTCCCGAGAATCCAAGGACAGGGTAAGCTTACATTCTTCTTCACTGCCATCAAAGACTGGAACGACCTACTCCAGTCAGTCCGTGAAAAGAGAACACTGTATTCCTTCAGACGTAGCCTGAAGGATTCCTCTGAACCAGACAGCTGCGAGAAGGGAGCACCAAGCTTATGTCTACTACTAAATACGACATAAGAGATAGGCAAAACAAACTGAAATGATTACTGAAATATTTTGACCAGTCCAACTATAGAATGTAAGGTATCTTAAAATAGCCCCCTAGAAATACTTTCTCTAAAGTATCTATTTTTTTTTATCCTCCCCTTTTTCCCCAGCTAACCTAATCCCACAAGGACCCCAATGGAAATACGCCTTATTGGGCTATCCTTAGTTGGAATTATGCAAGGCTGGTACATGCCATATTTGTAACATATTATGTGGTACCAACACTGTAAAATGCTAACTGAATAAATATTATTATTATTATTATAACCCTTTAATTATATGCGGTACATTACAGTTCCTCCACCGAAACAGTAACTCTACCAGGATATGGCGGTACAGTCTAACCAGTCTAAGGGAACTGGTGGAGTATAGTTTAGAGGGTTTTGAGTTGTATGAGAGGAATGCTATTAGAGCAGAGGTTGGAAGAGGACTGTTTATTTATGTAAGAAAAGAGCTCAAGGTAAATTAGGTGGATATGAGACAGCAGTATTGTGAGTATTTGTGTATTGAAGTAAAATGTGCAAGAGGGTCAATTCTAATTGCCTCTATATATAGAAGCCCAAATAATAGTAGGGAAGAGGATGATAACCTACTGAAAGCAATGGAGGAAATAGATAATAGAGAGAACAAATATAAGATTTGATTTCAATTTGCCAGGGATCAACTGGGCAAATTGTACTACTCCAGCGGGTTAGTGTAGCCTGGAAAACAAGTTTATAGAGTAAGTGAGAGATTGTTTTTTAACGCAACATATTACAGAGATGACAAGATATAGAGATGGGACGCAGGGGAGTGTACTTGATTTGATTTTTTAGCAATGAGGAGGATATAGTGGAATATGTCAATGTGGATAGCCCTATAGGTCGTAGTGACCATGCCTGTATAAGTTTTAGTTGCAATATTAAAACAGAGAGGGATAATAGAAGCAATACAAAAATATACATGTATGATAGAGCAGATTATGAGCTGCTGAGGTGTTTGGACATTGACTGGGGGGAATACTTGAACGGTGAAGACGCTGAAGGAATGTGGAGGAAGATTAGAGTCAAACTGGAGAATGCTATATCCAAATGTGTACCAGTTAGGGAATGTTACGACTGGGGTTTAAATATATCAGGGCTCTTATTCATTGGACTAGTAATGGCATAAATGCTACAACGGAAAGCGCTAGATCCAACCTCTGATGTATATTCCCAGTGAACAAAGAACACAAATACTCTACAGAGTTCTATATGCAATAATAGGCTATCAAACTCTCAATAAATGTGCGTCTACTCTAGGCTTAATGTTATGTGAAAACAGCCTATTACTACCTATAACCGAAGGTGCTTGGTTATGGTATGCAAAGTAAGGTGGTAAGAGAAGCTACAGCTTACGTTACTTTAATCAATAAATGTCAGGCACTCCTGCATGAAAGAAAGTGCACTAAAGTCCTTCAACACCAACAAGGAATCTTCTTTAAATGTTACATGCTATAAAGATGCTCGTATCGGAAATGGAACCCAAAAAGGCAGGCAGCGGAACAATGCTCGTGCAGGCTATGCACACAAAAAGGCAGAATATATAATGCAGTCGGGGCCAAGAATATCCTAAACGCTACAACAATAATAATCGCCACGACAATGCAGTATTCCTATCAACAAAAAGAGCCTAAGTCGTTTGTGTCTCCATACATCAAACTAGGCTGCGAAATGCTTGTGTAATCATAAATGGGTATGCATAAAAAGAGTACTTGGTTTAATATACTTAATGTCTACTCTGATTGATAAAGTCTAGCTAGAGTCAATGATACGAGATACTGGTGAGCATGGCATGCCGCATAGCCTAGTGTAAATCTCAAGTCTGTGCGTCAAATATTACGTTATAGGGAAGGGTAGCTCTCTTGAGAAACTTAATACCGAAGTATTAAGCGTTCTCCTGGCGTACCTCAAAGACAAACAACGAGCTTAGAACAGTGCAGAATGGTATAGGCAAAAAGCCCTCATTCGTGCATGCTCTACTCTCAATGGCACACAGACTAGAATTTACTCAATCAACTCCAGTTCTCAGGTATGTCGTGCAGCTTTTTCCTAAAGCCAGCACTCATAGGAAACAATACCTTATAATATCAGACCCCTAGTCTAGCATTATCTAATCCAGCAGAACACTAATAATTATAGGAAGCGGTACTAAACAATATGAATGCCAACCAATGCTTCGTGATCAACTTATCTTAACAACTAACATACATGGGTTATATCAGACCTTAACGCACAATACAACTGGCCAGCATGAAGCTGATTTTGCAGAGTTAACCAGAGGGGGTATAATATGAATAAAAGGTGGTGAAAGGTATGGAAAATGAGAGAGATAGGCAGAGGAAAAGATTCTCAGGTGCAGATCGGAGGACAGGTATCAAAGGATAAAGAGGGATGCGTTCTAGAAACCAGATCTGAGGGAGAGAGTGGCGAGGAACCTGTATATATACCGGGACTAGTTTGCACCGCGCAGAGTAAAGCGGTAACAAGTCCTCTAGCCACTAGCAAAGAAGCTAGCAACATGGTAAGGACCTCCCTCAACCAACCCCCACGAGGCAGCCAGCCGTGACGTCATCGAGCGGGACAAAAACACTGCGCGCCCCCTCTCACTCTGTTCTACTCTCTCTCTCTCTCCCAGATCCCATCATTACTAGTTAATGATAAAACATATACTTTACAATTAAATATATAAAGCCTTGACATGGGGGAAAACAAAGAGCCTTTCTGGACTGCCCATGACACGAGCTTTCATATGAAATAAAGCACACCCTAATACATAAACTGTAGCCACATCCACTGCCCTGGCGATCCTAGCGAGTCACTGTAGGACAAGCCATGCGGTTCTAACGGAGTGTTTAACGTCACCCCCCCCCCCAAGATTTTTCTCAGAGGCCCCAAGGTTCACAAAAATCTGATGGTTAGAACCCATGCTATATCTCTACTTCCCATCACCCAGCAGCAGTAAAATATCTAGCACAGTTCTTCAACAAAACATTTTTCAAAATTATAACCCTCCCCAACACAATAGGTTAAATTATATGTAGTTATGCTCCTCAAGAGCGAGCTTCTCTAGCCCAGCATTCTGAGAGGAGTGCAACTCAGAATTACTGCTATAACATACTGAACAAATTCAACTATCAAAGAAAGAGTTTTTATTTGATTTTTATGTTTTTAATTTGTTTATTTCGGCTGCACTATAGGGGCAAGCCTAGTTTTTTCTTCTATACCAAACGCTCAACTCCTGCTTTACGACCCAATACGCTGGGCTAGAACCGCGAGCCAACAAGCACCAAGCGCAAAATACTATTCAAACTAAAGCAGGAGGCTACCTGTGTGTCAATCTACCCAGGATCATATACCCTTGAAAGACCATCTGCAACCACGTTGTCACAACCGGCAATATGGCGTATGTCCAGGTTATATACCAGTAACCTTAGTGACCACCTGGTCAGCCTCATATTCCGATTGTGAAACTGGTCCAAGAACTTGAGAGGGTGATGATCTGGGTAAACTACAACGACCGGACCATAGGCTGGAACATGGACCTCGAAATGCCCCAGCGCAAGCACAACCGCCAGCAGCTCCTCCTCGACAACAGAGCAGCTCCCCTGGGCCGAATTGTACTTCTCCGAGCAGAAACTAACAGGATGCTACAACCCATCATCGTCCTTTTCCACAAGGATGGCACCAGCCCCCACACCACTAGCCTCCGTTGCTAGTTGGAAAGGTAGGCTAAAGTCAGGTGCCCTGAGGATCGGGTGAGTGCACAACAGGCGTTTTACTTCTCTAAACACCTTCCCACACTCAGGCGCCCATTTGAACTTCTTATCCTTCCAGTTATCCTCCACCTGAGCTTGACTGTCCCATTCTCCTTCTCCACCTTGACTGCTAAACGTCATCATAGGCACAGTGAGAGGCTCAGGGGGGTGCCTCCCATACTCCTTCATGAGATGAACATGACATAACTGCTTGCGCTTTCATCTGTCTGGAGTGGCTACCAAGTAATCCAGGTCTGATAGCTCCTCAACCACCCTATAAGGACCAGTGTACTTCGCGGATAAGGGGTGACCTACAAGGGGCAGTAGAATCAACACCTCCTGACCCACGTGAAACTCCCTGAGTTCAACCTTGAGGTCGTACCTGTCCTTCCTGAGGGCCTGAGAGCTAGTCAAATTACGGCCAGCCAACTCCAGACTGCGCAACATCCGTTCTCGACTGTCGAGGACACACTTGAGCATAGAACAAGGTTTTTCTGTGCCCTCCCATACTTCTTCAACCATATGGAGAGGCCCTCTGACACGGTGTCCAAAGACGAGCTCATCAGGGCTGAATCCCAAACCTTCCCCAGGTACCTCCCGCACAGCAAACAAAACACATGGCAGGCCAAGATCCCAATCCTTCCCACTCTCAAAGCAACAACAACGAAGCACAGATTTTAAGGCTGAGTGCCATCGCTCTAACACACCCTGGCTCTCTGGATGATACGCAGATGACACGACCCCAACAATCCCATGCTGCGGCATTGCTTGAACAAAGAGGCTAGAAGTGAAGTTGGGTCCCTGGACTGACTGAATCCCCTGCGGGTAACCATACCGGAAAAAATACACTAGCAAGCTTCGGACCACCGTCTTCGCCGACCCATTTCTCATAGGGTACGCGTCAGGGTACCTTGTTGCTACATCTCCCGACTGTGCATCACTGTCCTCCTTCAACTCTTTCGTCTTTTTAAGCCCATCCTCTGCCTTTTCAGGAACAGTTACTGGGTCTTCTCCAGACTCGAAATGTGGTCCTAATAATGAGTCCCCGAGAAGGTCCGTTGATACTAAACTCTCAACCGCATCAACTTTCAACCCCTTCTCGGTACCCTTCCTCCGCTGATCTAAAGATTGTTGACCAGAATGTGACTCCCTGGATGCAGGATCTCCGGTGACAACAAACGCCATAGGCTGCACCGGACACTTCTCAACCCACTCCTGCTCCTCCCTACTCACGTCGGCCGGCTTCTCGGCAACGACCAAGGGTGGAGCCTCAGAAGTAGGTCCCGCAAAGTCGTTGCCGAGAAGGAGGTCGACGCCCCCAATAGGTAACTTCTCCACAATTCCTACATCCAGGTCCCGAGTCACACCATCAACTTCCACCTTCATTCTTACAAGCGGGTATGACCTTGTCGCATTAACTCCCTGAACCACAACCACCCGCGCCGTATTGACAGGTTTACCAGTGAAATTTCTCAAGTGTTTGCGATGCCCCAGTGTCACGCAAAATTCTCACCTCATGTCTTCTACCCCCCCACTCCACACAACCGAGTCCCCTGTGATCACTAAAGGCATCACGGACAGGGAATAAGCCTTCCGGATCCTTCTGCACTGGCAGTGTATTTACCTCGGAAGAAATGCCTCTAACAAACTCCGATGTCCTCTTGGACACTCCAATGCCGTGAGCAAAAGACACGGCTGCCGGAGGAGGTCGACTAGGGCACTCATTTGCCTTATGAACCTCCTGGTGGCACCTAAAACACATAAATTTCGGTTTCGGCTTATACTGTGATGTAAAAGGCCCCTGACTTTTCACATACGGTGTGGTGTAAGGTTTGGATTCAGTTTTAGTTTCATGGCTCTTCTGTTTAAATGTGTCATTGCTACGGGGAGGGGGAGGATAACGGTCCATAGCACTTACATCGTACTTCTGTGAGGACCCGCAACCCCGAATCAACGACAGCCATCGATCAGCCATTTCTGCTGCTTCGACTAGAGTTCTTGGGTTTTTCTCCTTTAAGTTCAAAGTTAGATCACCGCCCGTGCTCTTAAAGAACTGCTCCAACATCATCAACTGCTTAACTCCATCAAACGTTATTACCTTCTCAGATCGGAGCCAGTTCCCCATAGCATCGGACAAGTCCCGGGCGTGTTCCAAAAAGGTGCTATCTCTTCCCTTAGTTACACCCCGGAACTTCAAACGGTACGTTTCTGGTTGCAGTTCGTAAGCCCTCAGGACAGCCTCCTTGAGATCCTCATACACAATACATGACTCCAAAGGTAACGCATCGTAGGCTTTAAGACCCTTGCCTATTAATCTAGAGGATACAAGTGCTGCCCATTTATTCTCTGGCCACTGGTGTTCCTGGCACTTCTTCTCAAAGCGTGCGAAAAATTCTGTTACACCACTCTCATCAAACACCGGAACCAGTTTCAATAAGTGCGAGAGAGATTGATCATGAACACGGTTACCAGCCCCAAGTCGCTGTCCCGTTGCCTCTACTCGCGACTTCTCTACGTCCATGTCGGCACAGTACCTAGTCGACTCTAAATCAGCTTGGATTTTTGCTAGCTCTATGTGCTGAGACTGCTGACTGATAGTTTTTCTCTCTTCTATCTTGGCTAATTCTATTTGCTGCTGGATCTTAGCTACGAGCTGAAGCAATAATTCTGGAGTTAACCCTTGAGGAGGTGAAGGTGCTACAATGTTTGAAATTACCGGTGGTCCCTCCAGGGGCAACCCACCCTGCCAGTCACCACCCAACTGTGGAAGCGTACCCGGGGTCGGCAAACCACTGGGATGGCTGGGAGTCGAGTGTAGGGGAAGCATGGCCGAAGGGCTCTGAGCACTCAACCCATCTCGCTCACCAGTCACCCTGCCCAGTACACACGTTATCAAGTTATCCCTGGTCATGCTGCTAGTAACCGTATGACCGATAGCTGTGGCCAGGCATTGAAGACCGTACCGATTCACACCCTCCAACCACTCGGCAGTAACAGGCCATTGTAAAAATAGCCTAGCATCCTCCTCACAGTTCACCTGATTAACCATATCATCATACTGCTGTTCCTCAGTTTCGACATTACGTACTGTGTCTCCATTCTCCTCTGATCCGGTATAAGACATGATGCTCACAAAAATTTCCCACCTCAATATTCAGAAAAGAAGTACCCCAAACTCTTATACCTCAATATACACACAAAAATTCTCGGAAATACTCAAGGGCTATGTTGCAAAAAAAATGTATTCTTGCTGATCCCCGCAAAATATTCCCCAAAACAACAAATGTTCCCTGCTAATAAATGTAGGTTCACCAAATACTAGGTAAGGTCGCCATTTGTTACGACTGGGGTTTAAATATATCAGGGCTCTTATTCATTGGACTAGTAATGGCATAAATGCTACAACGGAAAGCGCTAGATCCAACCTCTGATGTATATTCCCAGTGAACAAAGAACACAAATACTCTACAGAGTTCTATATGCAATAATAGGCTATCAAACTCTCAATAAATGTGCGTCTACTCTAGGCTTAATGTTATGTGAAAACAGCCTATTACTACCTATAACCGAAGGTGCTTGGTTATGGTATGCAAAGTAAGGTGGTAAGAGAAGTTACAGCTTACGTTACTTTAATCAATAAATGTCAGGCACGCCTGCATGAAAGAAAGTGCACTAAAGTCCTTCAACACCAACAAGGAATCTTCTTTAAATGTTACATGCTATAAAGATGCTCGTATCAGAAATGGAACCCAAAAAGGCAGGCAGCGGAACAATGCTCGTGCAGGCTATGCACACAAGAAGGCAGAATATATAATGCAGTCGGGGCCAAGAATATCCTAAACGCTACAACAATAATAATCGCCACGACAATGCAGTATTCCTATCAATAAAAAGAGCCTAAGTCGTTTGTGTCTCCATACATCAAACTAGGCTGCGAAATGCTTGTGTAATCATAAATGGGTATGCATAAAAAGAGTACTTGGTTTAATATACTTAATGTCTACTCTGATTGATAAAGTCTAGCTAGAGTCAATGAATCGAGATACTGGTGCGCATGGCATGCTGCATAGCCTAGTGTAAATCTCAAGCCCGTGCGTCAAATATTACGTTATAGGGAAGGGTAGCTCTCTTGAGAAACCTTAATACTGAAGTATTAAGCGTTCTCCTGGCGTACCTCAAAGACAAACAACGAGCTTAGAACAGTGCAGAATGGTATAGGCAAAAAGCCCTCATTCGTGCATGCTCTACTCTCAATGGCACACAGACTAGAATTTACTCAATCAACTCCAGTTCTCAGGTATGTCGTGCAGCTTTTTCCTAAAGCCAGCACTCATAGGAAACAATACCTTATAATATCAGACCCCTAGTCTAGCATTATCTAATCCAGCAGAACACTAATAATTATAGGAAGCGGTACTAAACAATATGAATGCCAACCAATGCTTCGTGATTAACTTATCTTAACAACTAACATACATGGGTTATATCAGACCTTAACGCACAATACAACTGGCCAGCATGAAGCTGATTTTGCAGAGTTAACCAGAGGGGGTATAATATGAATAAAAGGTGGTGAAAGGTATGGAAAATGAGAGAGATAGGCAGAGGAAAAGATTCTCAGGTGCAGATCGGGGGACAGGTATTAAAGGATAAAGAGGGATGCGTTCTAGAAACCAGATCTGAGGGAGAGAGTGGCGAGGAACCTGTATATATACCGGGACTAGTTGCACCACGCAGAGTAAAGCGGTAACAAGTCCTCTAGCCACTAGCAAAGAAGCTAGCAACATGGTAAGGACCTCCCTCAACCAACCCCCACGAGGCAGCCAGCCGTGACGTCATCGAGCGGGACAAAAACACTGCGCGCCCCCTCTCACTCTGTTCTACTCTCTCTCTCTCTCCCAGATCCCATCATTACTAGTTAATGATAAAACATATACTTTACAATTAAATATATAAAGCCTTGACATGGATGAAAACAAAGAGCCTTTCTGGACTGCCCATGACACGAGCTTTCATATGAAATAAAGCACACCCTAATACATAAACTGTAGCCACATCCACTGCCCTGGCGATCCTAGCGATTCACTGTAGGACAAGCCATGCGGTTCTAACGGAGTGGTTAACGTCACAATAATTATAAAACAAAATTGAGGAAAAGAACGAACCCAGAATTACCAATGAAAAGAAAGCTTTGGACATTGATAAGAAGAAAGAAACGATTGTGGGATAGACTAAAAGTGTTAAAAAAGAACAGGGGGTCTAGTATAGAAGCTAAAGAAGTGGATTTGGAACGCAGACAAATAAACAATAAAATAAGGTGGGAGACAAGGAGGGTGGTGAAGGGGAGGGAGAGAGAGATTGCAAGAAACGTGAAGGATAATCCAAAAATATTTTGGAAGTACCTTCAGGAAAAGTTAACAAGAAGAGTAGGTATCCCAGAACTGATAGGAAACTTGGATGATAGGAATAGAGCAGAAACTGATAAGAAAGCAGAGGTGCTGGGGAAATACTTTGGGGAGGTACTAACAGTGGAGTCGGATGATGCAGTGCCTACTATTCCTATCAAACAGGCACCGGCACTAGAACTAAATAGAGTTTTCCCATGCTAGAATAAGAAGGGCTATAGAAAAAATTAACAGAAGTAAGTCCCCGGGACCGGATGGGATACATCCAAGAATCATAAAGGAAGGCGGTGAGATGTTAGTAGAGCCATTACATTTTTTATTTGAGGTATCTTTTAATACAGGACAAATCCCGATGGACTGGAAAGAGGCGAACATAACAGCTATATTTAAGAAGGGAAAGAGAAATGACCCAGGAAATTATAGACCAGTCAGTTTGACAAGTGTTGTGTGTAAACTAATGGAAACGGTAATTAGAGAAGGAATAATAGAGCATATGAAATCAAACCAACTTTTCAGTGAGAGACAGTTCGGATTCTTGCCGGGGAGGTCGACGGTACTACAGCTAATTAAAGGTGGTAGATGATTGGATGCAAATTCTGGAGGATGGTGATGTTATAGACGTGGTACCACATATTGCGATTTTATGAAGGCCTTCGATAAGGTCCCACATAAAAGGTTAATAGAGAAAGTTAGAAACTATAATATAGGGGAGAAATGTGTGAAATGGATAGAAGCCTTCCTGAAAGATCGGAGACAGAGGGTACTGGTGAATGGAATAGGCTCGGGGTGGAGGGAAATTACAAGTGGGGTACCTCAGAGATCTGTGTTGGGACCACTACTGTTCGTTATATTTATCAACGACTTACCTGAAGTTATAACTAATGGAAGTGAGATATACCTGTATGCGGATGACACTAAGCTGTATAGAAGAGTGAGGAGTAAGGAAGATGTGGGTTTGCTTCAAGGAGATGTGGAGGGCATGAAGGGATGGTCTGAACATTGCTTAATGCCTTTTCATCCAAAAAAATGCAAGTACAGTTGGTCAAGGATGAAAGCATACAGTTTTTCGTCTGCTATAGCCACACATAGTTTGTCATGTTGGCAGCCCTGGTAGCCATATCTCAGAGCCCGCCCACCTTATACAGGGTGTTTAAAAACGTGTTCCTGGACTTAGTTGTCAGACGGAAATATGAATATATTGCTCTATAATCTTTGACGTGAATATCACTTCGGAGATATTAAACACTTAATGTTATTGATAGATACAGTATACAAGAAATGCGAGAGTGAAAACGAAAATCAAAACGTCTACCTATATACGATATTTCAGTGGAATACAGGTCCATTTTCACACGTGGTATAATATGTGGCTAATAATGTAGGGTATGGTGATATCAATGTTGCAGTTGGTTTGCAGGTGTTCTGCTGATAAAAAAAATAATAATAATAATAAAAAAAAAAAAAAAATCACAAGTAAAGCCTCATTATGATTCGAGGACTGACTCATAAAGCAATGGCGCTCGCAAGATGAGTAACATTGCTAGGTCATTACCCTATTGAACACACAGGCTTCCTTACGTCCACGTTTAGGAATTAGATTTTTGTGTATCTAAAGTAGACGAATATGGAGTGGCTATAAAAGATATTACGATATACACTTAACATTATAACATTCATAATAAATAATGAGTAGAAAGAAGAATCTAATAATACTTGTTAATTAATAAGTAGGTAAATATTGATATTTCACTTTCATCCCCAAGACTGGATTATATGTGATCCAAAGGGCAATGAAACGGAGGCGAGCGCCGCGGCTACGCGCTGTTCCAGCGTATGCCCCCAGCTTTGTTTTGCTATCTCCATAACAGTATTTAGTCACCCTGAAGGTTTATGAATAATTCTCTAACTTTTGATATTTATGGAAACGCTTTTTCGAAGCACTCCGTATATTAATTAATGTATCAATATAATAAACCCCATGTGTGTTGGGATGGTTTGGGCTAGTGGAAAGGCTGTCATGGCTGCCAACATGACAAACCATGTGTGGCTATAGCAGACGAAAAACTGTATACTTTCATCCTTGACCAACTGTACATGCGGATTGGGACAAGCAAGATAGACAAGGTAGGATACAGTATGTATGAAGCAATGGAGGAAGTTAATGCAGAAAAGGATATAGGAGTAGTGATAGACAATAAGTTAAATTTCTCAGAACATTTAGCGGAAAAGATAAACAAAGCCAATAGAATTGTAGGGCTGATAAGGAGGACATTTGTGTCACTTGACGAAGAAATATTCAGGAATCTCTATACAGTGCTGGTTAGGCCGCACCTGGAATATGCGAACCAGGTGTGGGCTCCATATATGGTAAAGGATATAGAAGCAGTGGAGAAAGTGCAGAGGAGAGCCAGCAAGCTAGTACCAACGTTGAAGAACGTGGGCTATGAGTAGAGGTTGAGGACACTGGGACTTCCGACACTGGCATATAGGAGAAAGAGAGGGGATATGATAGAGACTTTTAAGATAGTGTCAGGAAAGTATGATGAGGATGTGTGTGAAGCTATCTTCTTGATGCGGGAGGGAACAAGAACGAGAGGACACTCTAAGAAAATGTACAAAGAAAGAAATAGGCTTGAAAAGGCAAAGAACTCATTTTGTGATAGAGTGGTAAATGAGTGGAACGCACTGCCCCAGTATGTAGTCGATTCCGAATCAATAAGGAAGTTTGAAAGTAATCTTGATAAAGCATGGGGAAGACAAGATTTGAAGTTTGATTATTAAGCAAAAATACAGAATAGTAAAAATGTTGCGTCTGCTACCGCCGCTGCCAACACCGTGAACGACCGCAGCAGTGCAAGTACTGGCACTGAGCTGGATACACAGGCCTAGTTTGCCTTTTTCCAGAGGATCTACTGTAAGAAACTGTAAGAAACTGTAATTACCCGTTACTATCAGAGCCAGGATTCTAATACAAGAAATTTGGAGACGCAACATAGGATGGGACGAAACATTACCCGATGACCTTGATGGACAGGGTAAGTCCTTGCTAGATAACTATAACATCCTATGTACTATTGAGTTACCGCGCTAAGTGGCCGCATTCGAACCCGTGTTTTTACATGCATTCTGCGATGCGAGTGCCACAGCGTACGGAGTAGCCATTTATTGTGTTATCTCATTTGGGATTAATCTGCTCACCGCCCGGGCTAATTAAGGTTGCACCGGTAAAGGGGGTCACAATTCCCAAATTGGAATTAGCTGCCATGCTGCTATTGGGGCATTTGGTCAACCATGTACGCACTTCATACGATCAGGAACTGCAACTAAGGGCGGTACACGTATGGTGCGATAGCCAAATTGCACTAAGTTGGGTGCACAGTCGAAAGGCATTAGCCATCTATGTGCACAATAGAGTCGATGAAATACAATCCCTAATACCAAACGCCGTCTATCACTATGTACCAACCAATGAAAACCCCAGTGACCTGATAAGTAGGGGAGTAACGGCATCCAAGTTAATGAATTAAAATATAAAACTTGCAAACAAAGCAAACCAAAACTGGGACAAAGACAATATAAAGTCAAAACAACTTATCAAAATCGCTATGTGGAAACAACGCTTACTAAAATAAAATTTATGAAATGAAAGAAGTCCGACCTGTGGTGGCAAGGCCCAAAATGGCTGCTCCATGAAGGGGATTGGGCTGTCTGGAATGCCGAGGTTGAGTTGGCTTTGCCTTGAGAAACGGTGACAGCCGTCATTCAACCAACAACAACACCGAGTCCTATGTTAGAGTGGGTAAGGATCGGTGATTACAATAAGTTAGTCAGGGTTGTAGCTTGGGTGTTGCGTTACATCACCAATATCAAGGCTAAGCTACAAGGACGACTCTGCAATCTGGGTCAAAGCTTAAATGCAGAAGAAATAAAAGAAGCTGAGGTAACACTTATTAGATGGGTTCAAATGGAATCCTACAGCCATGAATTAGAGTCTATTAGAAGCTCTGGTTGGAATAAAATGCCTAACATCGTGCGTCAAGTTAGATAGGTTATATTATTTAATCACTGGCACATGAATTATTCCCGACAGTAAGTTATATAAGATAATTACCAATATAATATGTATTAAAGTTGCAAGCAACGTTGTCCGGGGTTCGAGCGGTTTTGCATGCAGGGTATTGTGTTGGATACAAAAGCTGTGTCACAGATATCAAAAGATCATTTAACTTATCGGGCATAGAGAAACTACAGAAGAAACAGATTGTGCAAACAAACATGAGCGAGAGAGGGAGAGATTGGCTGTATAAGGGATCTGCCTATTTGTTTAGTAACAGAGTTGTAGATATGTGGAATAGGCTACCGAGTGCTATAATGGGATCAAGAACAATAGAGCTTCAACTTGAAATTAGATAGAACGAGATGGGTTGGGTGTGAAAGGGATCTGCCATGTATAGGTCAATTGGCTCTCTGCAGACTCCCATTTCCTTATTTTGTTTATGTTCTCATTTGTGAGGGAGAGCGAGAGTATGGCAAGAGAGAATAGGATGTCGTAAACATAAGGAAGATAGCGATAAATATGAGAGAGAGAGAGAGAGAGCACGGGATGGATTGGGTGTGAAAGGGATCTGACATGTGTGGGCCAATCGGCTCTCTGCAAACTCCGGTTTTCTTATGTTCTCATTTGTGAGAGAGACAGAGACTAGGATGTCATAAATGTAAGGAAGACAGAGATAAATGAGAGAGAGTTTTTATGAGATGGGTTGGGTGTGAAAATGATCTGTCTTGTGTGGGCCAATTGGCTCTCTACAGACTCCCATTTTCTTATGTTCTTATTTCTTACAATTGTGTTTTGGTTGCAGGTACAGTAAACTTCCGTTAATCCGAAGGGCAGCGGACCGGCCCTCGTTCGGATTAGTGGATTTTTCGGATTATCGGACTTTACCCCTATGAACCTGTGTATGACGAAAACATTGAGGCATTAGGCCACCCAAATGACACAATGGTGCACACACACATATCATATGTTCATGAAATCACTTCAAAAGTTTACCATTGTCATTGTAGCCTATTACCTACTTCAAAACATTCAGATTAATGGTCAAAGGAATCTGCTGATATAAACGTAAACACCATATGTCCGCATCGTCGTCTTCTTCTTCTTCCGTCTACTAGCGAGTTTGTCTTGCTCTTGAAGATAAGATCAGATGTGGTTCGGGAGGTAATGCCTTAACAACGGCACTTCCCTGAGAGGTTCTTGTAATTTTCCTTTTGTGATTTTCCTTTTGTGACGTGCTCTGTTATATTATATTGTATTGAAAGCACCCTTGTCTTGTTGTCTTGAAAGCACCCTTGGGACGCTCCGATCACTGAACTATAAATAGTAGCGTATCGGAACGTCCAAAGGTGCGTTTTCAAGCTTAAGACTGAATGCGCTTGCAGAAAATGCGGTGCAAGCCAGTAGCGCATCGGAGCGTCCCAAGGATGCGTTCAAGAGCAAAACAAACTCTCTAGCAGACGATGTGGAAGAAGAAGAAGAAGAAGGTGTTTACGTTTATATCAGTAGCTTCCTTTGACCATTAATCTGAATGTTTTGAAGTAGGTAATAGGCTACAATGACAATGGTAAACTTTTAAAGTGAATTCATGAACATATGATATGTGTGTGCTCCATTATGTGTCATTTGAGTGGACTAATGCCTCAAAAAGGGGACTTTGGGACTTCTTGAAATTCGGATCATCAGGTGAATTCGGATTTGGCCTCAAATTGAAAAATTCGGACTATTGGGAGATTCGAATCATCGGTCGTCGGATTAACGGACTTTTACTGTATATGATAACATGGGTGTATAGTAAGTAGTGTAAATAACAGGTAACGTTTATGAGATGGGTTGGGTGTGAAAGGGATCTGCCTTATGTGGCCCACTTGGCTCTGCAGACTCCCATTTTCATCTTGGTTGCATGTGTAAGGGATCTGCCTCATTTGTACCGGTGTGCAAACAAACAAGAGCGAGAGAGAAAGAGATTGGCTGTGTAAGGGATCTGCCTCTATTCGCTTGGTATATGTCCATACTTAGTGTACTCAAACTAGTATGAACAGTCTCGATGTTACGTAATCTGGGTTGATGTAGCGTTACGTATCATTCCGTAGTCTTAAGTTGAACGCTTCCATAACCTTGGTCGAACGTTCCATGATTGGGTAGAATATATTATTCTATAGTTGTATATGGGAAAGTATTGTAGGATTATAATTCCCATATATATATATATTTGTATTATTTAAGATTGTTCATAAGTATCTCATTGTAAAGAAGATGGGATACATTTTCCATATGTTAGGCGCGTGCGCGGTATGTCACGACAGAGACAAACATAACGCGCTCGCTCACTCTCCAACCAACCTCCGTCCCAGCTACACACGCTAAGCCTTCTTCCTATAGTTCCTTTACTTCACCAGGTGTTTTCGCTTCACTTTTCATCTCATACTCCATATAGTCACTACATCATCATCTTCGTTAATTAGCACAACTTAACGTAAATGTCTAGCCTATCCTAGCCTATTGTAGCCTCTATTCATACACTGTTTACCTTACTAACCACTTCAAGTCATCTAGCCAATTTTCCGCCATCCTCCAATCACCAGCTGAGTTCATCAAAGGGTAAATATTCTATATGGTTAATACTCATTCAAAATCAATAATATACAGTCCACTTATCTAAATTAACCATATAATTGGTCCTTAAACCTTTCACTAGTTTGCCCCCCCGCCCCACTTTGTTTTTGGGGTGGGGGAGTTATTCGGCGGTCGGTAGTTGCCTTGCTTGGAGTGGGGATGGCCTATCCCTGTTTTTGTCATGAGTCCTACTACGTCCTCCAGGCCCCGGTCTTTTGGCCCCATGGGGCTGTCGGTTTTTTTTTCGTCCGCTCTTTGCTCTGGCCGCCCCAGGTGCCTGACCACCAGTGGGACAGGATGTGGAAACTAGTGGATAGGTCAGGGCTGCGACGGGAGTTTTACCCAGAATGAAAAGTTATAAATCTGAATCAGTACAGTACTCAAAACAATAATTAGCCTACTTTAAATGCTTTTTCGGGCTCATTAAATTATATTAAAACTACTTTAGCCCTAGAAAATCTTGCACAATTGGCACGGCATTAAGATTAAAATCATCCATACTGTACTGTATAATAATTTCAAAAGTTAAGGTTATTCATTCTATATCAAATTTATACTGTCCAATAACTTCTTTATTGATTCACATGTCTTTCTAAATTCTTCTCTCGTTGTGTGCCCTGGAGGCGGGGTAATATGATAGCTGATAGGCTGAGTGTGTGTTAATCCAACTCAAAACTTTTTTCCTTGTGACTTCTTGAGATGAACTTTTCTTGTGTACAATTTTCACATTTATTAAATTTAATAATATAAAATTAGTGGTACCCATTGAGTTTAGCCTGTTTAAATTACCCTATAGGCTCTCTCTCTTTCTTCAAATTCTTGAATTTATTATAACGTTAAACGGTACCTCTCTTTTTTTTACATCTGGAGACTTTGGCCTATACTGTATTGTACTAAATTTCCCTCCCGGCTTTTCTTAACTTATGGCGTAATGATTCTATAATTTCATAACTATTATGTAAGGAGTTAAATGGAAAAGCTCCGGATTGCTAGTCTACATTGCGCACAATTCTTTTTCCGCGTTTCGTGAGGGTGTTTTATTTTCGGCTCGCGATTTATTTGATTTCTCGGAGTACTGTATTGTTGTCCGCAACTTATTCGGTCTGGCATTGATAGTTTGATTTAACGTCAATAGATTTCCTTCCCGTATAATCATGGCTAAAAGTGTACAAAAGCGTCGGGCTGGGCTTAACTCTCTCCGACATATGACGCGATTTTGAGCCTATTGGGGATACTTTAAAGCCTTTGTTACCATCAGGGGTATTTAGAAACCTTTAGTTTACTTACTTCAACCTCTGCAGTTGTCTTTGAGTTAGCTGTGGGCAGAAAACTAATTTTGGAGAGGTAATTATAAGGATGAGAGAACTCTATTTATTATTGCTAATCTGGCAACCTCTGCGTCATATGTGCGTGAAAGGGTTAAGGGCTCTTTGACGGTCTTGACCTCTGACATTGACGAATTCCTTGATTCGGCGTCTAGAGTAGAGGTGGAGGCCAGGTTAATCAGTATTCAAAAGCAACTTGACAAGTATGAGGTCACACAGGAGGACCTGGCCGACACTTACGAGGACGCCGAGTATATCGAGGTGATAAGAGAGGATACCCTATATATGGAGGGCATACAAGTAATCGTTGCCACACTGAAGGGGATCTTGATTCCAGAGGTCAAGAAAGAGCCAAGGAAATCCGCAGTCAAATTACCACATCTTACTCTTCCAAAATTTGAAGGTGATGCCACATTGTGGTCGGGATTTTGGGAGATGTTCAAGTATACCATCCATGACAATCCCGACCTCATAGATATACAACGCTTCACCTATCTAAAGGGTCAGCTTCTGGGTGATGCACATAAGCTAGTCGAAGGATTCATTATCGAAAGTGCAAGCTACGCCCCAGCAATTGAGCTCCTGCAAGAGACATATGGGCATCCAGATCGAATCAAGGCAGCTTATGTTACCAAATTCAATCAATTAGTGTCGCCCAAACACCAAACAGCTGACCTGAAGGACTTCTATGCCAATACAGAGAGTGTGATGAGGTCAATCATTAGCCATGGTATTTGTCTGGAGGAATTTTGTGTGGTGACTCTTGTCAATAAGTTACCATCACCACTAAAAGAAACCATAAAACGGGAAATGGGAGACTCGAGCCTGGATTATAAGAAATTCACCCATTGCTTCCAGGCTGAAGTGTACAATATGGCGGGTCAAGATAGAGTGGCTACCCATGGCTACGGCAACATTTACCGCCCAAAGTGAGTACAGGAAATTCAACTGTGTTCTGTGTAGTGGCACCAATCATTTATGGTACAAGTATATGAAGTATAAGACAGGGCCTCTTAAAGTTAAAAGAGCCCGTCAACTACGTCTCTGCACTGGGTGCTTGTCAAAAGACCATGGCCATTCGGGTTGTACTAATTCTAACATAAGAAGCTGCAAGTTTTGTAAGGGCAAACACTTTCATTCCCTGTGTACACAAAAACAAGGGAAGGAAAGTAGACCAGCGTAGGATAACACCAAGAGAGAGCAGACTGCTGCTACTTCAACTACAATGTCCGTTGCCACAGGTAAAAATATAGTAATCTTGCCCACCGTACAGCTGCCGGTAAAGGGTAAGGATAATAATTGTGTTAAAATCAGATCGCTACTTGACCAATGTTCTCAGAGGACCTTTGTGAAGTCTTCTGTTCTATCCTCCCTTTCCTACATTTCTAAAGGAAATGAGGAGTTATGTCTTCACGGATTTACCGGGAAACAAGCCTCTAGGGAATATAATGTTGTGGCACTGCAACACAAACACAGAGGTAAATTTCATCATCTAGACGCAATAGTGGTTGATGAGTTGCCAGAACATAAAGGTGAACTTAACCTAAAGTCTAAACTGGTTAGTTTACAAAGTAAAGGCATAAAATTAGCCGATCCTCACGCAACGGACACAGATCAGCTGGAGCTGCTTATTGGTGTGGATCACTACTACAATATAGTGCGACCTGGGTATAAAAGGTCAGGTAGCCTAATTCTGCTTCCTACCAAGTACGGGTACGCCATCAGTGGTTCATATGTGGCACAACCTACCAGCTCCAGCACAGAAGTAATTACTGTATTGAATGTAGCAGTAAACCCAATGGACGAATACATGTCCACTGGTAATATTCCACCATGCAAAAATGACTTAAATGTTTTGTGGGAATTAGATCACATCGGGATAACCCCTAAGGAATACTCACAGGTTGAGCGTCAAGCACTATCGTCGTATGAGGATACCGTTACCCTCTCATTCGGCGTTCAGTACGCGCAATATTCGCAGATTACAAAACGAATTTGCTTGAGTATGACGGCTAAACTTTTTGACCCCTTGGGGATAGTTCTACCGGTGTCGATCAAATCGAGATTATTCCTTCAGCAATTATGGAGGATAAAATTAGGTTGGGATGAGGTTTTGACTGGCGATCTGGTTCAGGAGTGGGAAGACATTATTTCGGATCTTCGTCTCTGTAAGGGTTTTAATTTTCCTCGGAGAGTTGTCAAGGACCATCCTGTTTCCATTCATGCCTTCTCAGACGCTAGCAAGGTCGCGTACGGCACTGCCATATACTTTGTTGACACAAGTGGCAGCCGTCTAGTCATGGCGAAGGCGAAAGTCGCCCCGATCAAATCCCTTTCCATCCCAAAATTAGAGCTGACTGCATTTCTGTTGGCTGCTAGACTCGTTCACTTTGTAGAGGAAACTTTTAAATATTTGCTAAATATCTCGGAGACACACCAACATCCACTGCTCTTGATAGTATTTCTTTCATGACTCCATCCATATATACAGTAAACAACCACGGGGACATCACACACCCCTGTTTCAAACCAACATTCAGGTCAAAGAACTCGCTCTGCTCACTCTCCATACGTACTGCCGCCTTTGCACCCTCATACATGCTCTTCACTGCTTTCAGCAACTTGCCCTCTACTCCGTATATTCTAAGTACTTTCCACAAACCTTCTCTATCCACTCTGTCATAGGCCTTCTCCAAGTCCATAAAGGCAACATACACCTTTTGTTTCTTCTCCAGATACTTCTCCACAACACAATTCAGGGTAAAAATCTGATCTACACATCCTCTTCCCTTCCTAAAACCTCCCTGCTCGTCGCCTATCCATTTCTCCGTTCTCACTCTCACTCTCTCAATCACTACCCTACTGTATACCTTCCCTACTACGCTTAGAAGACATATTCCTCGGTGGTTACCACACACTCCTCTTTCCCCTTTGCCCTTATATAGGGGGACTATTATGCCAGTCTTCCAGTCATCGGGTGCACTCCCCTTCTCCCATGCTAGTTTGCACATTTTCCATACCCATTCTATCACTATCTCACCACCATACCTCAACATTTCCCCACACACTCCATCTGTTCCTGGTGCTTTCCCCAACTTCACTCTTTTCATGGCTTCCCACACTTCTGACCTCCTGATCCCCACCTCCACCTCCTCCTCCACTACTTCTCTTCTTCTCCCTCCCATACCATATCCAGCTATGTTTGCTGGCTCTTCATTCCTTACACTTAGCAACTCACTGAAGTACTCCCTCCATCTTTCGACTCTCTCTTGCTTCTCGGCTAGCATTCTCCCATTCTTATTAAAATGCCCCAGAACGAGAAGCCCACCACAGAAGCCACGAACGAACACCACACAGAAACACCCAAAGGAAAGGTCCACAGAACGAAAGGACCAGCTGACCGAGCCAGCCAATTCAGGCAGGCCCAAGCCCGCAGGGCGAAGCAGCTCCAGGCCGCACCTAGATACCCCTTCTAAACTGACCATTTTTCCACACCTCATGTACACTACCCCCTCGTGTCCTACACTCCTAACTACAAAGATGATGAACAGGAATATACATTCATATTAAAAACACCCATGCCCTGTCCCGACGTTGAGCCAATGCCAACACATCAGACAGCCATAATTATATCTACAGTATGTATGTTCTTACATCCGAGAAGTAGATGTTATATTATCTTAGAAGTTAAAACACCCACGCCTGTCCCTAGACCTTGTATATCATTTCCCATGACGAGTATAGATATATGTAACCCGTGCTCAGTCGCCCCCTTGCATTGTTCCTCTAGTAACTAAGTGTCTCTAATATTAACTGCCACCAGTATTGATACGACATAGCGGCACTGTCCTTGTGTCGTATTGTGCCAAGTACAGATCAACCAGGTTTCATCACCTTATTAGGACGACGACTATAATGTCGTCGTTCATCGATGTATGCAATCCTTAGTTTAAGTATTAATATTAACATTCCCTAACATCTTGTCTTGCCAGACTAAGCTTCTGAAGACCCATCGCCCCATAAATCTATGTATTCAATCCTTAGGTTAAGTATTTTTATCCGCCATTGAGTTCACCTTTTTCCATTTACTTTTCCACAATTGTCATACGTCTTCCCCTTGCCTCCTTCGTATCCACAGTCCACACTACGCCAATTTACTTTGTGTCATACACCTCTTATCCCAACCAGAGATTGTATAAGATAACCTGGTTACCAGTATCTGTCATAAGTACCCCGAAACAATAACTAAGTACCCCTACGAACTGCCTCTGTTGTTGGTATATTTATATTTCATAGAAAACGCAGTTCCCAGGGCCAACTAATAGTATCCATAACCCTTCGGACTGATCACATAACTCTATCTTTTCCAGACTCATATACCACCCCATAGTTGCATTCCCCGGTAGCATTTGGCTAACGTATTCTACTGCCTTTTCAAACTCCCATATCAACTGCAGCCTAATGCCACCCCCACGCCCAGAGACCTTAGGGTCAAATTCCCCTATAGCCCCCTGCACTCCTCCCCTCTTATTATAAGACCCCGCGCTTCTCTACTCTTGTCCGACCTAGCCTCTCTCTCATACCTCTTGAAGATCCTTGAATTGTCCGTTGCTAACGCTCTCCAACCTTTTATATATATACTCCTATCCAGCCTACCTTCACTTAGTAAGCCAGAACAACATTAGAACTTTACTAGCCCCTTGCATGCCATCTATTCTCTTACAACCACTTCACAACCCTGCACCCAATGGTCGTCGGTGCAAGGCTAGCCGCCTCGCCAGTAACTAACTTCTATTGCCATACTTCCAGATAAATGTGGCAGAGTTAGCAACCCAGTCTCCACCACATCCAGCTAACCCTACAATTAACAACCAGCCGAGTAAAACCAGCTAGCCAAGGCACCTTCGGTTTTGGTATTAAGGACACCCACATCTGTCTCATACACAGAGGGTTATTACGAACACTGGTGATATGGCAAGCCCCTAGCCACAGCCGCCGGACGACTATCACAAAGAGAGAGCGCCCAGCTCCCCCTTTTTGCCCACCCGAGGAGGGAGACCCCCACCCCCGCGGAGGTATACCTGGCCCCTGTTTTGACTTCCGAGTCATTGCCAGGTAGCACAGGAATTCTTCCTATCAATGAACTAACCATGCATGACTAACACCTTTACTAACCTCTATTAACTCACAATAAACCATTTACCTTTCTTGCATGCTCTGATCACTAAATTAGCACCTCAGCTATACCATAGAATGAAGATTGAACAATCTAAGAGAGACGCTCCTATCACAGCTGTCCCCATCCTCCTCGCAAAGTAGATCCAGTCTCTCTCCCCTAAATACTTCCAGTATAGCCAAAATAGTACCTCTTACTAAGGCTCAGTTATATGAAAATATAAAGGCTTCCTATAGCCATGTGCCACAACAGTAAATACCATCTTACCTAGTCCCCATATCTATTGAGAGCTCAAATAAGTCCATAAGACTCGAGATCCCTACTGTCTACAGGGTCCAGAACCGAGCCTATAAATCTAGCTCCCGCCCCCAGTCAAATCAGTTGAAAGCTAGACACCAACCAGGGGTCACTACCCTGCAGTTAACTTCTAGCTCTGCCCTTGTGTTGTTCCGGAGTGAGATTCCAGAGCCGGCAGACACCGTGGCAGATTTGGATAGAAGGACCTGCCCACGTATTTGAGAACTTCACACATATGGACCCCCTGGACGGCCGCGGAACCAGTCGTTAGCCCCCAACATCATGGACGCAAGATAACCAGGACCAGACCCATCAGATACTACCCAAGATTCCCTTTAGCAGTACTACATATTACTGTGCTGTTTAGAGATTCACTAATTAATATTTCTACGAAGTGGCTATCTCTTTGCCCCAGTATAATTCATATAACCATTCAATTAGGAAGTGCTAAGCGTATCAGTGTTCAATAATTAACAGGCGATACTAACTCTCGTAATCAACCATATATCCAGATATTATTACCTAGAAGGAAACCCTAGTGATATCTGAATGTTCGCCCACTGATTTGCGTTCTATGTATTTCTGAGACAAGAATATAAAACTTAGATCAGTACCCCCTGAGGTTACTAGAATTCCCGTGCTCTAAAATACGCGTGTCTAATCTAGTCTGTGAACTACTACTTGTGCACCAGAGCTACCAGTAATAAATCTAACAGTGAATATGATTCTATAAGTAACATTGATGGTCTTCGGTATATAAACCTGTTGAATTAAAGCCAGTGATCAGAAGATTAATACCTGAACGTTGGAAGTGGGAGACTAGGCTCCATCCAGATCCACTTATGCTAGTGTTGTTCGATTCTATTATATTGTCTTACACGAGTATTCTGCAGTGGTATATAAATAAACGTGATCATGTAACTTGCTACCATGTGTTTCTTTGTGTTCTCTATTCCTCATATCTTGTATTGTGCATGCAGCCTTATATACCCAGTCAATTAGAACTCACATTACCCAAGTTAAACCTGTAGAAAAACAGGGCATAACACTTATCTTTCACACCCTTACTGTTTCCCTTGCTACCTTCCCTAACTTTCTTGACTTCTTTCCAAAACAGTTTCTTACTCTCCCTCCATTTTACACTCAGATTCCTTCCAAATTCCTCATCTACTCTTCTCTTACTTTCCTTCACTACTCTCTTCACCACCCTCTTACTCTCCACGTACCTCGCTCGTTTCTGTCTCTCGGAATCTTCATTCCCTCTACTACCCAACCACTCTCTATATGCTTTCTTCTTTTCTTCCACAGCTATTCTTACCTCTTCTGTCCACCATGCTGTACCTTTCACTCCCCTCCCTCTTCTCCTCACTCCACACACCTCCTCACATGCTGCACAGATTTCATCCTTAAACACCTTGCTCATCTCCTCCACTTCCTCCAAATCAATAATATACAGTCCACTTATCTAACTTAACCATAGTATAAGAGTTGTAGATATGTGGAATAGGCTACCGAGTGCTATAGTAGGATCAATAACAATAGAGCTTCAACATAAAATTTGATAGAACAAGATGAGTTGGGTACCCAGTGAAAGGGATCTGCCGTGTGTGGGCCAATCGGCTCTCTGCAGACTCCCATTTTCATCTTAGTAGCATATGTAAGGGATCTGCCTCATTTGTACAAGTGTGCAAATAAGAGAGAGAGAGAGAGAGATTGGCTGTGAAAGGGATCTGCCTCTCTCGTAACAGTCGTAGATATGTGAAATAGGCTACCTAGTGCTATAGTGGGATCAAGAACAATAGAGAATTTCAAGATAAAATCAGATAGTCATACGGACGAAATGGGTTGGATGTGAAAGGGATCTGCCTTTTGTGGGCCACTTGTCTCTCTGCAGATTCCCATGTTCATCTTAGTTGCATGTGTAAGGGATCTGCCTCATTTGTACCGGTGTGCAAACAAACGAGCGACAGAGAGAGACTGGGTGTAAGGGATCTGCCTCTATTCGTTTAGTAACAGAGTTGTAGATATGTGGAATAGGCTACCGAGTCCTATAGTGGGATCAAGAACAATAGAGTTCAACATAAAATTAGATAGGACGAGATGGGTTGGGTGTGAAAGGCTGCCACGGGAGTGTCTGGCCACCATTTTGGATATCATATCAAAAGTTGCCCAATACAAAAACGCACCTTGTGTCAAAGTTTGGTCCCGATCCGACAAGCAGTTCCGGAGTTATTGCGTAAAAACCGGACTATATATATTTTTATGGAAGCGTGCAATACTACTTGAACCCCTGATAATGTTGCTTTCTGTTTGAGGGAGGAGGAAAGGTAATTAACACCACACCAAAAATTGTCAAAACTTTGAAGGTCTAGAACTTTGTTATTAAACAAAGCATTTGGCAAAGGGAGGAATTGCGTAAAAACCGGCGTGTAAGAATAATTTGGATGAATAAGTGGGTTTAATGAATACAATAGGAGTTTCCCGTAGGGGTCGAACCCCTAAATATGATGATTTCGATGGGTAGATTCCAGTTACCTCACACAGCTAGTTCACACGAATGCCATGTAAGAATGTTCACATAATACAAGATCAATAAATAATGAACTTAGCTTATTGAGGACTGGTGATGTTGGACTGAAGATATATATTAATAGTGGTAGCACATGGTGAACTCTAGGTTGAGTCAGAGCTGGAGGGAGGTGTTGCAAGTACGGCTGATTCAAAGAGACTGCTGTCGCATGTAGCGTCGCTTCGCGATTATACAAATGACTGCCGGCTCATAATATTTCGAACCTTTGATTTGGTTTCATGATACATCCAGAGTTGATGTATATATTTATGCATTACAGCTAATAATTAACTTACAATGAGAGAAAACTGTACTAAAAATCCAGATGGCGCTGGGGGTCTTATTCAAATGACTATCGTGTGTGATACACCATTGAGGTGTTTTGAGGGTTTTCGTGATTTAAGAGGTTTAATACAGTTCGCAACTTATCTATGACACATAGTTGTGTAGTATATTTTTACTAGATTCATAATATGATGGTTATATACTCGTTAATGCAGTGAATATATAATAATTAACATAATTTGATACATAAATATCAGCTTCCTGACCTAGAAATTTAGTTTCATCTAATGTGGTGTAATAGGCTGGGCGAAATGTGTAATACTCATTGAAGTATTGTATTTACTTCCTTTTTAGTTACTAACAAATACGTGTTTCAGTAGATATTGGCTGAACAAATGGTATTATATTCTTTAGTTTGAAGCATTTGGCGGTTGAATGTCTACGCATGCGCAGACTACAACTCAAGCTCCCATGCGCTTATAGGTTACTAATTTAATAATCCACTCTCAAATCGGGCAGATAAATAGGTTACCGGCTATATTTCTTATTATACCAGTGACAGGAAATCAGTCAATGTGTATCAGAATGTCATTGAACACAGTGGCAGCAAATTACATACGTGGAGATGCAAGAAATTAAAAAAAGATGATGAAAAAAAAAAAATGACAACACTGCCCTTTCAAGGTCGAGGGTTTGGGTGACCAGCTGACCACGGCGTGATAAACATATACAGTGTTGCCAAGGTCTTCTTTTGTTCGCACCATTGGGCTAGTTTGGGAGCGTAGATTTGCGAGATTGAAGGCAGGACGTACATTTCTCGAAAAGGGGCTCCATTCCTAACGATATTCTTGATTTACGGCGTGATGGGGTTGATAGCCTCTGAAGTACTATCCTAACTAAAATTGAGGAAAGCGGAATTGGGCTGGTTCTATATATTATTTATTCAAGTTGTAGAGATGTCGAGATAGCCTATCGAGTGTCGAGTAGCTAGGCTACATTTCATACAAACGTTGATCATGGCTTTCAGTTGGTTATACTATACATGTATGGTAACCTATGTGGCGGTGACTGAATAATCAAGTGATTGCTTGTGAGGGGGGATTGGGACATTGATGCAAATTTGATGAGTGCATGATAGTGATAATCATGTATGTGGTTATTTCATTAATGTTTAGATGATGTGACACGTACTACTCATATACTGTATATGGGACTAGGCCTAGTTATATATGGGGAACTCATAGTATCATGCACGCATGGCTGTTAAAGATAAACATATAAGAAAATGTGTGATAGGATTAAAATAGCTGAAACTTTGTGTTGTGCGATATTAGGTGATTGGGCTACTTTTGGGCGAGTTGGGAGTGGATATGCGTTGGCAACCTTGTAATACACACACACGCACGCACACCATTTAACTGAGCATTTTACCTTTATTAAGGCTATAATCCACATTATATTAAGATTTCCATCGATGGGAAACAAATATCTACTACCATTACTGCTAGTGTGCACATAGATGCACAACAAATGTCAAATTTAACAAAGTAAATCAAGTGGGGAACAGAAGTTGACTGCTCGAGTAGTTTGGTTTAATGAGAATTATGGCTAGCGAATACTGGCATCAATTTATGATGCTCGTGCCATTTCAGAAACTAGTTTATAATTGTATAATCTAATTTCCAGTAAAGTGGCTAATGCCGATTATTTTATACGTTCATCTCGAGTTTTTATACATATTATTACCATTTTTAGGACATGGATACCTATCTATCGAAATATTAACAGGACTACTTTTAGGGGGCTTACCATGTGTTTGTGTAGGCGTAATAGAATCGTGTTTATTTATCATAAATACTTTGTGTATTGGACAATGTACTGAATAGAATTTGAGAGTAATGTATCTGTAACATTCATGACTATAGAAATCGAGTGATATTTTGATGACTGCGATATAACAAATTCAATTCACTCGATGACAACAAATTTAGGTTCGGTGCGAACCAAAGGCGGGAAAAATAGCAAGACGAATTTTTTATTTTCCCCCATTAATAATAAACTACAGTACGTAAGGTACTAGCCGAAATCGTAATTACTATAACAATACTGCCAAATTCAAATACCCATTTAGACTCCAAACTGTCGGGGTCATCATACACTATTCCATTCCTTCAATTTCCATCCCTTATTTGTGTAAATGGGATCACCTGGCATACATGGAATTGGTCAGTGTCAAGCCCCCCCCCCCCCAATCCTTATGTACTTAGAGGATTGCGTAAATGGGTCACGTGCCTGCCAGCGGAGGATTGACTGTTAATACCTACATCCCAACATGAGTATATTTTGTGCAAACATTTTACAGTTATGGCATAGATGTGGTCGGAAATGCCATGGTTGGCATGCGAAGGCAATGTTGCAAAGTGGTGGTGGAGGAGGAACCAAGTAATATCATTGTGCTACATGTGCATATGCTTGAATTACATGCCACATGTGAATTATGAGCACCCAGAATTTACTGTCTATCTATCTATCTATTTACTCAGGCCCAATCCCCACTTTTCCTTTTTTTGGGGGGAGGGGGGGGGGGGGCACCACTCAAGACAGAGCAAGAATAGGGACAACACAAAACACAACACAAAACAATGAACACACAAAAACAAAATACAAATTCACACACATCTAGGTCATCCAGAAGACCCAGAGCCCAGGATCACCAAGGTCCCTCCAGCACTCCCCCGGCCCCCGACCACCCGGAGAGGCTCCGATCTCGGCAGGCAGACATGCAGTGGAGCCGAAGCCACAAGCCCGCCCACCACACTTCCAGGTACACCCTTCATATAAACCGTCTCCCCGGGCCAGGCGCCTGATTTACTGTAGGTGTACAAAACAGTATTGAAAGGAACAAACAAAAACAATATTGGGACCGGGATGTGGGAGGTTGTGGCGGGGAAGGGAGGGAAACCAAGCGGTAGGCCACAAGCGGTAGGGCATGGCCACATATGTGATTAGTTTCTATGATGTATTATTATGTTCTATCCAACAACCAACTCTACTCCTAAAATCGATTAATGAAATTTAACAAACACATGTGGCAGTCCGTGGATTCGAACCCAGGACGCTCACACCGAAAATCAACACCTTATGCATTGCATATAATATATTTTCTGCTTATATACAGTATATGAAATTTAAGCTCTGATTGTAAGATATCAAGAAAAAGGAAAGTCATCCCCAAAATCAAAGAGAAAACGTCAGACCAAGAAGGACAAACTAAAACAAAGCAAAGAAAGAGAACGGAAGGAGATAAGCAACAAAGAAAAAGTCACGCCAACCGACAAAGGGTAGCTAAGGAAAACTCCCCACCAGCACCAAAGAATACCAACACCACGACCATGCAGCCGATGACAAAGTTATCTCCACCAAAACAATGCCCAAACGATCAACAAACAGACAAGAGGAAGAAGAAAGAAGGAGAGAAGACAGAAGCAACACAAGGCACGCCCAAAAGAACAACACGTGTGGCGACACAAAGAGAAGCCCGAGTCGCAACAATTATGACGGAATGTCCCCCGACACCAGGAAAGACGATTCCCAAGGCTACAACTCCTACAACACCACACCAGAAAGGAAGACTAGTGTTTAGTCAAAAAGAAAAGACTCATTACCAACAGACACTAATAATGAACACCTACATATTACCATATTCACCTACCTTATATATGCTTTGTATCTACTAGACTGGGACGTACCCAATCGTCTACGACCTCCGCACAGAGCTCCCCTCCCCATTACAAGAGGAGTCGCTCAGTATCGCCGGAATGCCTTTCTCCATCCCAACCGGAAGCACCTGAAGGCCCTGGTCGGAGATCTTCCAGCCTAGAGTTTCTGCCGGACAAGATACGCAAACTATCTAGCCCCTGGCGTGTGGAGAGTGTAGCACTAGATAGCTTTAATTCTAGCTCCCAGGTGTGTCAAACCAAGGCGCAGCCAATAGCATCGACATCCGCCTCGGAGACGCCGAGGGTTTTCCCCGGTCTCCTTGAGACGGATGCCGGGCGATCACAGTCTGCGATGCGGCTTAGGAAGTCAGTTAAGGTTAGACTCCAAGGTTCTAAGCTTGTATTGCATAATAGTAACTTTCCGGTTAACAGACTGGGCCAAGAGTTGTCTCCGACACCGGAGGCTCAGAGCTCTAATAGCAATGAAAGTTGTAATCCTCAGGCAAGTACCTCATTCTTATACCACACTAGAGGCGGTCACGACAAAAGGGTCTGACGCCGCAATAGGTCAAGTTCCGAAGGGTCAGCCCTTACGGTCGACCAATATGTACACAGTCCCAAGAGACACAGTTCTTCAACCTTCTAAGGTAGCGGATAACCCGCCGGGGTCACTAGACCGGGAGCCTCCGGCACATAGTCAGAGCTTAGCATCTCAACCTAGTGGGAGTCAGGGCCTAGACACAAGTTCCAAGGTACTAGTAGAGGACAAACAGTTGGGGGAGAAACGGCCGAAACCTCTGAAACGGCCAACACCGCCATGTGTTACGCTCAAACAATTGGACGATTTACTGCATAGGGTTATGCAACAATGTGCCATAAGATGCCACGAAGTCCCTCCACGAGCAACGGGACCTCCGCCGGGGAATCCTGTGCCCACCCTCTCTAAAGATAGTGGGTTGGTGCCTAGTACCTCTGTTTCCACAGCTGGGTCATGGCCAGAACAAGTGTCCGTCCGCCCTTTGTTTCCGGCTAAAATTAATGTTCTAACAGAACCTGATGTTATCATGATTCCAAAGCCTTCTAACGTAGCTTTCCCCGCCGCTGGTAAGCATGGACAAGGCTTGCCAATGGACGGTCAGTTGCAATCCCGGCGAGGGAATGAATCTCTCAACAGTGTCTAGGAGTTCTTTTCACTCAAATAAACTCTTATCTGGCACTTCGGTGTCTTCCGGGGGTAGGAAGGACACTGGTTCTGGCTCACTGTCTCATGGCCAAGGAGAGGATGATAGAATGAGTTCTGGCCAACAGCCTCCATCTCAGTTTCCGCACAAAGCTCATCGACAGCCGGAGGCTTGTCTGCCGTTTCTAGACGAACAAACAGCCTCTCATTCGCAAGCTCTACCGCCGCGGGTTCGGGCAGAATTAAGTAACCAGTCTCAAGCTCAGAAGGTACCAGGGAGGCTTTGGCTCCCGGTTACCAAGGTAACTACAGTAGAGGCGATGGGCAGAGGTCAACACAGGGGGAGGTCCTGGTGCCCCAGGAGTGGTCGATAGAAGTAAACAGGCGCAAAGTCTTTAGGGCAAAAGATGCACTAGGGAAAGTGTTAGACGTACTAGTTCAGGCAATACCAGACCCTACTAATTTTCAATACTTCATGTATAACCCTGGCCAGATGACTCCTCTCCCTATGGACGCCCATAGTCAGGCCCCTCCTGATCCAGATGTGCCTATTTGCCCTGATTACTCTCAACGTTGCGACATCAATGGATGCCATTCCATTAAGTATGATGAAACAAGTCTAAAGTTTCATAGATGCAATCCTCATCAGGACCAGAGGGAATTGAATCTGGGTGAGGTGGAACATGGCCCTTGGGTGACGTGGGATCAGGAGCTCCAACAATTTTCTATTGATGTTACTTCTAATACCTCGTTGCCAGTCCCCCCGCCGCCAAGTACTGAGTTTGACACTAGCCCGGCACTAGGCCGTAGGCTATAATTAATTAATTAATTAATTAATTAATTATAATGGTGTAATGGTTAAGGTGTCAAAAATCTGTGTGATAACCCGGGCTCGAATCCTGGTGGATTGCACATGTGCTTTCATTAATTTCATTGGAGGTGTTTGGTGTTGTGTTGAAGTTAATAAAAAATAGATAGGTAGAAGGTAGGCCAAAAACTGTGACCACTACAACCTCTATAAATCATAAAGAACTAGAATAATTGATTTAATATATTTACCATTTAGGAAGGGCCAGCCAGAGAACAAGGAATAGTTTTGTTTTGTTACATAGGTTAGGGCCCTAGGGATCATGATTTCTGCCCTACCTATAATGAATGGACTGCCTCTGTAGTTACACTTAGGCCAGCAGCTGCAAAAACTTGCTGTGGGCCACAGCAGGTTTTACAGCCTGTGGAGTGTGGCGTACTCTGTCTGAGTACTCACTAGGGGTACAAATGTGGGGAAGGCACAGTAGCCTACTATAGTACTGTGGTGATGGGCTGGTCTATCAGAGTGAGAACTGAGCGATCTCTGCCATACCCATAGCTTACTCTGACTGTTCCTTTTACTTATATATTTTCTAGATCTCAAGTGACTGCGTCTCTTCCGTGGATTGACCTCCCAATTTGCCAACCTAGAGGTTGGCAGATTGGAAGCCAAAGCGTCACATTTTTCCTTTGCCCCTCAACTTTCTCTTCATAATTGCTGAGGGGCACAGGGTCCTGGGTGGGGCTTGGGTTTCCCGGGCGTTTCCGCACCCTCCTCAGCTCCCCGCCATGGAGTGGCTTCGGTCACCCAGGATTTATTGTGGTAGGCAGGGAGGGTTCTGTGGGGGCGCTCGGTTATTGCCTTGGCCTTGCTCGGGGCCTTTGGGCTGTTCGGCCAGGCAGCCTGGGGAACAACAACAACAACTATAGTACTTCCAGCTGACGGTAAATTGAATCCCTTACCAACTGATTTCTCGATACTTAATGGAAATATATGCAACTACCATGTCTTTTATCATATACTGTATATATACTAAGTTTTGCATAATTATCAGCATAAGTATCTACACAATTTTTGTAATAACTGATTAAACAAGGTCAAGATGGGAGCATGTCAATTTAGGCCTACCATCAGCTGAAAAAATAGACTATAGCATACTACTTGTCAACCTGACCTGTGACCTCAATAATAATTACGAAGCCATAAATGGTGTACAACATCTCGCTCGAAATGACACTGGTATGATGATTAGACAATAAACATTAAAAAACAACGTATACACTTATTCACTTAGGCTAGGTTTCGAAAATAATATACAATGTACAATCCTCACACCATTCTGTAAGTATTCATGGTTCTGAATTTCTAATGTTATAATGCATTAATTTGGTATGGTGTGATATGCACAACACTTACCGATAACAATGCAGTGGTAAAAACGGGAGAGGAGAGGACCAGAAATACTCACTACTTGGCGTATTTGACATAACTTCGAAACTTCGGAACTTCGGACCGTTCAGTAATGTCGGTACATTAGTTGCCAGATCTGAACATGGATTCAAATTTTAATACCAAAATCGTCCCTCAAAAAAAGGGCACTGGCCCTTTGTGCCCTGCCCTAAATCCGGCCCTGGTAAAATCATCTGGTATTAATAAAGTAAAGAAATAGTAATCTAATTAACCCATGAAATGCGATAGGCCTCACGGAAGCAAGACCATAAAAAAAGCCTTCCAAAACATCCCAGGGGCTATCAAAACAAAGGAATTTGTCTCTAGGTGAGATAATTCCCCTCTAGTACTCATCCATGTGTTTCTCACCCCCCCCCCCCCCACCTTATTCCCCCCTCCTCAATTATCACCTATTTTTCCTCTTATTTTCATCATCTATCGGTTATTTTTCTCTCCCGCGATAATGTAGCACAAGTGGGTTGCATAAAAGATGGTTATATAACACCCAGACACCGCCCGCTCGGCTCAGTTACCTCACAGACAGCGAGAGGGGAGGGTTGCGTGTGGCTCACTCTCGCCTAAGATTATGACCGGGTGGCCAATATCTAAGTTTTTCACCACCCAAATGCTTTTCCAGCTTATTTTAGCACTCTTGAAGGTTCATATATACATCATATATACACACCTTCCCACTCTGAACCTGTTTTGGTGACTAAATGGCATTACGATAGGGCAGACTGGGAGGGTCTTCAAGGTTTCTTTATTGATATTCCCTGGACCTCTTTCTTTTCTAATGATGCACACTCCACCTTGAGCCACATACAAGATTTTGTAAAAATTGGAATGGAAACTTTTATTCCTCATCAAAAGTACAGTAAAAGATCTAATTCACCTAAATGGTTTGACCATAATTGTGCTAGAGTAACTGAACAAAAAGCAATAGCCTACAATGCATACACAAGATCAAAAACACATGAAGCCTTTAATTACTTTAGAAACATCAGAAATCATGCCAAAACTGTATTAAACCTAACTAAATCAAACTTTCTCCATAAGCAGGCAAATAAACTTCTAAATAATCCAAATGATAACAAAATATTTTGGTCTACTCTTAACTCATTCAAATCCAACTTCACTACTGCTTCATCCATTCCACCATTAAAATCTCCGACTGGCAATCTTGTAAGTGACCCACGAGGTAAAGCTAACCTTCTTGCAGATATTTTCTCCACCAACTCAACCTTAGATGACATAAATCAAGATGTCCCTGTACTTAATTTTAATTCACCTGAAATTCCCTCACTTAAGATCCACACCAGACATGTCAAAACTATTTTGCAGAATCTCTCAGTAGATAAGGCTCCTGGTCCAGATGAAATTCCTCCAATAGTACTTAACCCGGGAGCTGCGGGGAGACTCTTAAGAGTTCCCCCGGCGCACTGCGGGGAGACTCTTAAGAGTCAGAGAAAAAGAAAATCAACTTTGACATCGAAAAAAAAAAAAAAAATTATATTTTTTTTTTTTTATTTTATTTTATTTTTTTGGCCCCTGGGCCATGCAAAATCTCAGTCCTCTACCTCCCCTCCTTCCCCACTTTCCTCCTCTCCTTCAGTTATCACCTATTTTCCCTGTTATTCCCTTATTCTGAGGTATATTTTCGTGCTAACATTAGAAATCCGATTGGAGGGTGTGGTCATCACTGATAGCAAGCGAGTGCAAGAGAGAGAGAGAGAGTATCGATCGACTGTGTCTCAGTGGCCTTGGGGGAAATTGGCGGGAAAGCAGATTGCCTCACCCATACATTATACAACTCGCGGGCTATATCTCCGATTTTGACCATCCAAACGCTGTTTTCACTCGTTTTATTGTTGTTCCTAGATAAGTATTAATGCTATTAATGGCACAATGAATATTTTAGTGACGGAAACACCTCAAATACGTCAGCACAGGGGGACGTTTCCAATTACCCCCATGCGCACTTCAGATGTTAAGAATTGCTCCTTGGTGCTCGCTCCTGTATTGGCAAAATTTTTCCGTCTGTGTACTCATACCTCATGCTTCCCAGTACCCTGGAAAGAAGCAAACATCCATCCAGTTCCTAAAAAAGGTGCCTCTTCAGATCCATCAAACTACAGACCAATAGCTATAACTTCCACTCTTGGCAAAGTTTTTGAAATTATATTAAATAATCACATAATTAAGCATCTGGAGAATAATAAATTAATCAGTGATAGGCAATATGGTTTTAGACGATGTCGATCAACTGCAGACATTCTTTGCCTTCTTACGCATCAAATCAACCAAGCTACAGACCAATATGGTGAAACACATACAATAGCACTGGATATATCAAAGGCATTTGATAGAGTCTGGCATCAATCCTTATTGTCGAAGATGTCACACTACGGCCTTGCATCATTAGTTCCACTAATTTCTTCTTATCTTCATAACAGAAAAAAACGTGTAATGGTAGATGGCCTTTATTCTCAATTTCACTCAATAAATGCTGGTGTTCCCCAGGGATCAGTTTTGGCCCCAACTCTGTTCCTCATTCATATCAATGATCTCATATCTACCACTCATAATCCAATACATTCCTACGCAGATGACTCAACACTCCACAGTTCCTTCACATTTACCAATTCTTTCACCCAACCCGATCTTATAAATTCAAAAATAAACACTGCAATTTCTCTGAACCAGGACCTTTCTAGAATTAATGAATGGGGACAAGAGAATCTAGTTTCCTTTAATGCACAGAAAACCAAGTACATTCAATTTTCTAACCGACAGAATCTCACTGACTCCCATATATTTTTTAATGATGTAAATATTCCCACTTCCCCTAGTATTGACATTCTCGGTGTAACATTAACTACTAACTTGAGCTGGACACATTATGTTAGAAGCATTGCTAAGAATGCCTCTAAAAAACTGGGACTCCTGTACAAAGTTCGAGAATTCTTCACTGACGAGCAGTTGGCCGTAATATATAAAAGTCATGTGCGCTCTCAGATGGATTACTGTTCACCTCTGTGGGGTGGAAGTGGAGTGGTTGCATTGAGGCAGTTGGACAAAATTCAAAATAAAGCTATTAGATTAATCAATAACCCTGCAATCACACAGGACCTTCCTACATTAGCCATACGAAGAAACGTTGCATCCCTTGCATTATTCTACAGATATTTTCACAGCAATTGTTCCGAGGAACTTGCTTCAATTGTGCCGCCTCTCCACATCTTTCCCCGTAGAACTAGGGCAGCTGAGAGCGCCCATGAATTTACACTTTCTCCTCCACAATGCAGAACTTCTGCTTATCAGAATTCATTTATCCCCAGAGCTACTACTCTTTGGAATTCACTTCCCTCGAATTGCTTTCCACAAACTTACAATCAACAAATGTTTAAATCCAGTTGTTACAAACATTTTATGAATGGAGGATGCCTTTAGGCACATGGACCTTTTTGTTTTATCTGTGTTTTTCCTTCCTCCGTTCATTGTCTCTTAAAAAAAAAAAAAAAAAAAAAAATCATATATGTAAAATAAAAGCATATTGAAAACAAATAATACTCTATATCGTAAATATGACGAATTCTGTCTGAATCCAAGGCTAGAAATTCACAAATAAGCACCCTTGCCCCTAGGGTATTTTCGCGTTTAATAGGTTAAAGGGGCTAATACAGTACTAATGAATTAACAACACTGTATTAATAAGGTAAAACAAATTGTCATCTAATTAAAGGGGCTACTACTAAAGAATTAACAACACTGTACAAATCTGTAATACACACCGTAATTTCTAAATCACAACACACATAAGACTCACTCACCTTAGTTTTACTCAAAGGCGAGGTGATAAAAGCAAAAAAGAAATTAGACATATAGGCATGGAGCAGAAACAAAAACGTATAAATGAAAATATATCATATGTATATTTCATAAAAACTCAATTGAACAACAGAAAATCATGGAATATAATAGTCCATTCCTTATAAGTAGGCCAGTAATTGTGATCCCTAAACACAGGAACTCAAAAACGGGCTAGAGCAAATGGGCTGTAATTTTCCACACTTATTCTTTAACCACTGGAACTCAAAACGGGCTAGAGCAAATGGGCTGTAATTTTCCACACCTACTCCCTGGCTGACTCTTACCAAATGGTAGAAATACTAACTTGATTACTCTAGTCGTTTTTGAGTTATTGAGTTTAGTGGTCAAGAATTTTGGCCTACTTAACCCCTTCTGTACCGGCAACGTCATATATATTTAATTCTAGCTATATTTAGACGATTTTATGAAGCTTAGGAAGGATATATGGTAGCTAAAAGAATAATTTGAGTAGTGTGTAGCCTTTTAATGAGTCGACGGGGTTCCTAAGCTGTACAAAATGATCTCATAGTTGCCAAAATACAGTACAATGAAAAGTACATCACCGGTACAGAAGGGGTTAAAATAAATAGAAGATGGTAATTAGAAAAGCATACCATAATTAATTTGAGTATCAATGGCAGCATACTTTAGCACCAGCGACACATGGTTAGCAATGTTTATGTTTAGCAAATTAGTTGAATAATTTAAAGTAAACAATACTGGAGTAACTAAACTTTAACAGCATAGCAAAACTATAGCTTCTAAAATTCAAGATTCAAATTTATTTTTATTCAAAATAAAAAATGGCTTAATATACTTTTCCTTCCCTAGGGTTAACAAGTGCCCCATTAATTACTATTTCCATTCACCTATGCATAGCCTCCGATAGTGCAGTTGAGATATTGTAGGCTACATGCTAAGATTGGTATGCAGGATTCGAAACTGCATAATAAATCGTAGGCTTGTGCAACATTGTTTAACTGTCTTCGTGGTGCAATGAATAAGTGTGTTGATTTTCGGTGTGAGCATCCTATGTTTGAATCCCCGGACTGCCACATGTGTTTGTTAATTTCATTAATCGAGTTTAGGAGTAAAGTTGGTTAGTGGAGAGAACAATAATTAACTCAGGTTCAGTAGTAGTTTATCGAGAGACCTTCCCTAGGGTTAAGTGCCCCATTAATTACTATTTCCATTCACCTATGCATAGCCTCCAATAGTGCAGTTGGGATATTGTACATGCTAAGATTGGTATGCAGGATTCGAAACTGCATAATAAATCGTAGGCTTGTGCAACAAGCCTGGGGTAAGAAGAACTGTCCTGCAACTGATGCCAAATGTCATAAATGCAAGAAAACGGGACACTATGCCAAGAAATGTCCAAATAATGCAGTGACCGGCGGAGCACCAAGAAGCGCAGCGACAGGAGGCAAAAAGAAGACATCGCACAGAGTCCATGCGGTAGAAGATGGAGACACAGAAGAAAGCGACGACTCAGAAGATAACTCAAGAGGACGGGAATACATCATGAACGTATCGACCGGATCCAGAGGAAAACACATAATGGCTAATCTCATGGTCAACGGTAATAAAGTGAAGTTCCAGATCGACAACGGGGCAAGTGTGAATGCCATTCCAAGTCATCTGGTACCGGACGCAGAGCTACAGCCGTGTGAGTCAACTCTTCAAATGTGGAACTCTACTATAATTCAGCCGTTGGGAAAGTGTAGGATTGATGTCCGCAACTGCAAGCAACCACAAAGGTACTATTCTGTTGAGTTTGTTGTTGTAAAACAGTTTGTTACACCAATTCTTGGTAAGCGAGCATCTGAGAAGATGGGATTCATCACAGTTAACTATGAAAACATCTGTGCAATGAAGGACATCCTAACAGACTACGAAGACGTATTTGCTGATGAAGTTGGCAAGATACCAGGAAATGTTCATCTAACAGTGGATGAGTTGGTGAAACCTATTGCAATTCCTTCATGTAGAGTACCATTGAGCATCAAGTCGAAGGTTAAAGAGAAACTGGAGCAGTTGGAGCAGGAAAATGTCATTACTAAGGTTGACGAGCCTACAGAATGGGTAAGTCGAATGGTAGCAGGAACCAAGAAGTCGGGGGATCTGAGAATTTGCATTGACCCTCAAGCTCTGAACAAAGCACTCATAAGAGAGATGCACCCTCTACCGGTAATTGAGGACATTCTGCCTGACCTTGCAAAAGCCAAAATTTTCTCCAAGCTTGACCTCAAGAATGGCTACTGGCACTGTGTGTTGGATGAAGAATCACGCAAGCTGACAACATTTCAAGCAGACAACATTTCAAACACCGTATGGGAGATACAGGTGGAACAGACTTCCTTTTGGTCTGGCTGTAAGCAGCGAAATTTTTCAGAAGCTACAACTGGTTCTGGATGATCTATAAGGCATAATTTGTGTTGCTGATGACATTTTGGTCTTTGGAGTTGGTGACACTGATGAAGAAGCTGCAAGGGATCATGACTCAAAGCTGAGAAACCTACTGGACAGATGCCGAGCAAAGGGTCTGAGGCTGAACAGAGCAAAGACTGAGCTTGGTCGTACAGTAATCACATTTCTAGGTCACAAGATCTCGCGGGATGGTCTGATGGCTGACCCAAAGAAGATTGAAGCAATCGTGAAGATGCAAGCACCAGAGGATGTGACTGCAGTACGACGACTGTCTGGAATGGTGAACTACTTGAGTAAATTTGTACCCAGTCTATCGGATGTCATGGAGCCTATGAGGAAGCTGACCCATAAGGACACCGAGTGGAAGTGGACAAGAGAACACGATGAGGCGTTCAAGAGGATCAAGAAGATGATGACCCAAACACCCATCTTACAGTACTACAACCCAGAGCAAAAGTTGGAGATTCAATGTGATGCATCTCAAAAAGGTTTAGGAGCAGCGTTACTTCAAGAGGGTAAACCAATCGCATTTGCAAGTCGAGCACTGACTGACATGGAGACACGATAAGCGCAGATAGAGAAGGAGACTTTGGCAATCGTCTTTGCACTGAACAAGTTTCATCAGTATTGTTTTGGGAGGAAGACGACAATCCAGAGCGACCATAAACCTCTAGAAGCTATCCAAAAGAAGCCGTTGTCAAGTGTACCAAGACGACTGCAAGGGATGTTGATGAGGATACTACAGTATGATGTCGAGATTGTTCACAAGAAGGGCAAAGAAATGTATCTAGCCGACACTCTATCAAGAGCTTATCTGCAAAACACAAGAGATATGCAGGAAGAGGTGTTTGAACAGATCAACATGACAGACTACGTACCCATCCGAAGTGAACGATTGCAAGAAATCCATCGAGCAACTGAGGAAGATGAAGCATTGCAACTATTGAAGGAGATAATTCTCAAAGGATGGCCAGAAGACAAGAGTGAAGTAGAGACCATACTGAAACCATACTTTAATGTACGAGCAGAACTGTCATTTCAAGATGGATTGATCTTCAAGGGAGAACGTGTTGTAATTCCTACCAGTCTACGTCAGAAGATGAAGTCCGCTATACATTCGTCACACATGGGAGTTGAAGGTTGTCTACGACGCGCAAGAGAATGTTTGTTTTGGCCAGAGATGAAGCAATTCATTTCAGAGTGTGAAATTTGTAACACATACTCTACAGCTCAACAAAAAGAACCTCTGATGACTCATGAGCAAACCAGCCGACCATGGGAGAAAGTAGGTGTAGACCTTATGACAATCAAGAGTCACAACTATCTTGTTACAGTGGACTATTTCAGTAATTTCTGGGAAGTTGACTACCTGGAAAGCACTAAGTCAAGCGCTGTTATCAGGAAGTTGAAGGCGCACTTTGCAAGATATGGACTGCCAAATGTACTAGTTAGTGACAATGGTCCGCAGTTCAGCAGTGAAGAATTTCAAGAATTCGCGGAGAAGTATGACTTTGAACATCGAACGAGCAGCCCACATCATCCCCAGTCTAACGGTAAAGCAGAATAAGCGGTCAAGACGGCGAAGAAACTAATCAAGAAAGCTGTCGAGAGTGGTGAAGATCCGTTTTTGGCGATTCTAGACTACAGAAATACGCCTATGCAAGATTTGGAAGAGAGTCCAGCGCAACTCAACTTTGGTCGACGTACGAGGACGTTACTGCCGACTACTAGCAAGTTGTTGGAGCCGAAAGGAATTATGTTGGAGCGAGTGAAGCGGAAGAAGATGCTGAAAGATCTCAAAAGCAAGAAGTGCTACGACAAAGGTTCGAGAGTTTTGGAACCATTGGTTGAGGGTGACGTGGTGCGAATCAAGCCAACATCACTAGGCAAGAAGAAGTGGGAACGAGGAGTTGTAAACAGGAGATTAGACGAGCGATCGTATGAAGTGGAGACAGAAAATGGAGCGATAAGACGAAATCGAGGTCATTTACGGATGACAAGTGAAAACGCTGACATAAGAAATAATGGAAAAGTCACTAATACAGACAACACCACAACCATTAGATCTACAGATAGGAATTCTACAGACATATGTGTTCCAGTCTACACAAACAACAGACATGTGAGAGACATACACAGTAGACTTGATGAACCTGTCACTACACATGAGAACAGGACGAGCGTGAGACGGAATAGGAATGTATTACCTACCAGGTACCGAGAGTTTGACATGACCAGGTAAGAGTACAGTACCGGTATGACTGATTGCATGTCTGACTAACAGTCCAATACTGGTATGAGATGGGGCACTGGCAGAAATGTAAATGCTGGATGAGAATGTTACAGGATGAGAAAGATTATCTAAATGGAGTAAGTGAGTGAGAATACGACTGAAGCCACTGAATGAGGAGTAACCTAACATTACACTCTGAATGATACAGGTTTTGTAATGTGAATGGGAGTGTAAGGATATTATAATGCAGATCGGTATGCAAAGAAATTGTAATGCGAAAGGAAAGAGATTGGATGATTTTGAGTACGGTACTGGGTATCAGGATCTATAAATTTAAGTCAATCATATAACCTTTGTTACTAATTTACTAATCCTGCATGATATAACCAATAACTTTGCATGAAACATTTTGTAATTTTCAGAACATTGAATATTAATGTTCTAATGTACTAACTTTACTAATATACCAACAATTACTAATCCCATATAATCTCATAAAATAAATTCTTTATGTTTAGTTGGCACAAGGGTATACAATATATTTTTGTATCATATATATTCACTATTTGTGGATATTCTCATGTAGAACAGTATTATCAACTAATAATTAACCTACCTCACCTAGTCTTGTAATACCATATCAATAGATTTGACTAATATACCTCATCTACTTCATATCTCATATTTACATACTAATAGATTAATATTCTAACAAAATTAATCACATTCCATACTGTACTAAAACACTAATTACTGTACCGGTAACATACTGTATACAGTACAGTACCAGTAACTTAACAAATCATAGTACTATACAATTTTATAAATCATATTGGTACTATTATTACTCTAGCTCATGTGCCATAATAGAATAAGCATTACTTAATAATCCTAGGGGACCTCAAAATGTAAAAATATAATTATTCTTATAATACCAATTTCACTGGTAGCTATCTTCTCAAAAGAGAGAGGATGTTACAATATTGGTAATAATATTGTAAGCTAAATATATAATCTACAGGCGAGCCGATATCAAGGCATGGCTTCCTAAACCTCCCTTGACGACAAGAAGCATGTAACCAGACTCCCCCAATATATGTGAACCCCTATCCAGTGTGTCTCATTAAGAACCCGATATATATACCCATATCAACAGTGCAATTCATAAGTGTGTTGATTTTCGGTGTGAGCATCCTAGGTTCGAATCCCCGGACTGCCACATGTGTTTGTTAATTTCATTAATCGAGTTTAGGAGTAAAGTTGGTTAGTGGAGAGAACATAATAATTATAATAGATAGTATTGTAAAATCTCAGTAGCTTTGATCAATGTGACAAACAAAGAGCAAGTTAATTTAGGACATCAGCCACAGTGATGATTTGGTAGGGAAGTGCTGTGGCGGGACTTTATTGTACTACAGTACACTTTAACTACTGCCGTTATAATGCATGTAATGGAAAACTGATGCTAAACCATTGTATGTATGTATGTATGTATGTATGTATGTATACATGTATGTATGTTGTTGTTGTTGTTGTTGTTGTAGTTCCCTAAAATGTCTGGCCGAGCAGTCCCGAGTCCGGTAGACCGAAGCTATCTAGATGCTTGGGCCCCCGAAGGGTCCAGGGTGAGATACGATCGGTCTCTGAGAGGGATGCGGGGGAGGGGATCATCAGCCCACAGGCTTGCACCCCCGGGCCAATGCCCCCACTGGCTCTGGTTTGACACCCTGGCTTGGATAGCTCTGTAAAATACAGTACTGTACCACACAGCCAATTTTAATGTAGATTATGTCCGAGTTACAGATTTCGTAATCTATGTATGTACAGTATGTATGTATGCATGTACAGTATGTATGTATGCATGTATTTGAGCTTAGCGACATTTGAATGTGCAGTCGGGTTAGATCACCGGACTGGGAATAATGCCATTGGCACGGCCAGGTTTTTCAAAATCCGTCCCAGTCGAAAAAAACATCCATTTTGAGATGTACAGTATGTACGTATGTATTTATTAGTGGCCCCTCCATCATTGACGACTATGCCTATTACATAAGCCCTCCTCTTCAAACGCTCATTTACCGTAGTTTGAATCTACCATGCAGAGCATAACAAATTTGAGGAGCCTTCATCATGAGCGCACACAACCTCACTCATGGTTCTGTCATTATGAAATTGGGTTCTCACTACGAAAACACTTTGTAACAAATAATAAATAAAAAGAAAATAAGAATAACCATTCATAAGCTTTCCATATACTCGTGGATGTACTTGTGTGGATATTTGACCAGACGCTGACTTCAGGCGTCATACTTCCTTCTCTGCTCTGCGCTCAACCTGCCCTGACGTGTCTACCCACGCTCCGCTGGTTCCGCATTTGCTGCGTCCCTAGTGAGTTTTTTCTCATTTGTTTACTCTGGGATGTATCGAGTAAGGTTAGGATATGCGTAGCAGGAGTGTTATGGGCGGGTTTCCCACAGTTCAGTGTATTTGGGTCGTGTGTTTGGGACACCTATTTCGGGTGTACCCTCGTGGTCCCGTGGTGGACGCGTGTTACATTTTTCGCGGCTAGCTAGCCTAGTTATTTAGTTGGCTTTAACTACGCGTTATCAGGCTTCTTCTTATCTTTCTGATGAAGTTGCCTTATTTGTTTGTTTACTGACGTTCCTTGCGTATTTTTCTTCACTTAGTGAAGTTTTTTCTAGGTCCCGAGTCAGTGCATCCCTCTCCCGGGATTTTGTCTACGATGTTGTGATGGCGGCTGTTCCTGTTGTGATATGATACAGTGCTTTTTGTTTATATTACAACGTGATTAACCCCTTCAGAGTCATATGACGCAGAGGTTGCCAGATTAGCAATAAGAAATAGAGTTCTCTCACTCTTATAATTACCTCTCCAAAATTAGTTTTCTGCCCACAGCTAACTCAAAGACAACTGCAGAGGTTGAAGTAACTAAACTAAAGGTTTCTAAATACCCCTGATGGTAACAAAGGCTTTAAAGTATCCCTAATCGGCTCAAAATCGCGTCATATGTCGGAGAGGGTTAAGTGATATTTCCGTCTGCTTAGGCCTAGCCAGCCACTCGTAGCTTTTTACATGTACAAGTGTTATTGATTTATTGTATAAATATGTAATACTGTGTCATGTGTGTCCTGGATTAGTTGTGTTTTGGCTTAATCCAGGGCCTATTTGTGTATATCAGATTGCGTCTGGTTTGTGTGGGTTGCCTTTTCCGGCGGGTTTTCTCGATTGCACCGAGAAAATCCGGCTGGTTGCCGAGTTTTAATCACGCGTGGTTAAAATAGGCTAGTTTCCCCCGGCGAGTGGTGGCTTGAGGGCTCTCCAGGAACTGCGTCTCTGTAGTGGAGCCTGTGTTCAGGCTTACTGTGTGTTTCCCGGCGGGATGGCTATACCCGTTTAACTAGGTGTTCATGCGGACACCGGTTGAGTTAACTAGGTGTTCATGCGGACACCGGTTGAGTATAGTTTTTCCCGGTTTTTGCAAAGCCATTGAAAAACTAGGCCGTTTTGTTTGTTTGGTCTTTCCACCCCGGCGATCTTTTGCAAAGAAGTGGGGATAGGAACAATTGGGGTTAACATTTAAATTAATTTCACACCCGGCGGTTGAACCTTGGGAGGGTGGGATTAACGGATTTGCAATTCGGTATAGTTGGCCAGACAATTGAGGGATACAATTGGGTATCGAGGCCTTCAAAATACGGCGATCTATGAAGGCTTCGAGAGAAGTCAGATCTAAAGTTTAAGATAGGCTTACCCTTTTTAACTGCGATATAATAAGGAGGCCGGCGTCTTAATATGGGTTTCCGGTGGACAAAAAACCACTGGGAAGATTGCGTCATTTATAAAAATATGCTCGTCTTTATATCATGTCAGAGGATATGCTTAAATCTTTTGGATGAGTAAAGATATTCTAAAATCATTACATAGGAACCTACAGGGTAACAAGAGGTAATAGTGGTGTATTATGTCTTGTTGCCCGGCGGTTCATTAACACTTGTGTTAGAACATTTTGGGGTAACCTTATGAGCATTAATTCCTGGAAATTTTCTTTTTCCAGGGCGGAGTTCCGGCGGGTCAACAAAGGACCAGAAGGAGCCCGGGGATGGGTTAGCTTTTTCCAGTCTCTGTCATGGCTACACTAGACCCTGTTTTTGCTCTGTACTTAACACCCTCCTGTTCAGGGATCCCTATTTTTGCGCATACACTGTGCATCAGATGCATCAAATGCTTGGACCGGCCAAGGGGTTTGTGGGTGACTAAGAATTGTACTTTTTGTAGTCAGTTAAGTATCAAAGTCTTACAGCAAGATAATCAGGCCGCGGCGGTTGCATTGCGCGAGGTCAAACAACTCCTATCTACTTATGCTACTTCAGTGGCTCATAAAGCTCTTCAGTGCGATAACGTAGTTCTGTGGGAACGATTGATTGCTCAGCATCCCCCACTTAAACGTCCCCCTTCTAAAAGTAAAGTAAATGTGCGTAAGTCGGCAGAGACTGGGCAGGGTAAAGTGCTTATTCCCTCCCCCGGCATATCTAAGAGATCTCGAGAGCCGACACCCCCGGCGACAGCTTCCAAGTCAAAATCGAGGTCCAGGTCACGGTCTCCCCTCCGACAGCAGACACATAGTCACTCTACTTCACCTTCGAGGAAGAAGAGCAAGGAGGAGAAGACCAAGGACAGTCCTAGTGTGAAATCAAAGTCAAGGCGAAGTCACAAGTCTTCAAAAAAGGATACTCATGTACGAAAGGCCTCCCGGCGTTCGCCGGAGCCTCATACCTCGCTTTCTGCCTCTACTCCCGACATGTCTCATGTCCAATCTGACAGGTCGGGAGTGGAGTCAGAGACTGTGGTGGGGGATATACCGGCGGACAAGTTGTCACCTAATATTATTCCCAGTTCACATGTACCAGCTTTAGAGAGTTCTACCAGCAGTTATAACCCTCTAGAGGGCTCGAGTGAGGGCTCAGTAATTGGTGTGGTACCTAGCTCACAAGTGAGTTCTGGCCAAGACCGGGGAGTTTGGAGGTACTCCCAGCCATGGATTGACGGCTCACATCCTTCTCATGCAACACAGGTAGTGGCAGACGTCCACCGGGACGCTGAGATCCCATCGTCCATCCCGGACTTAACATGGCAGCATGAGGGAGTCCCGGCTTCGGCGGAATCCTCTCCTGAGAGGCCGGAGGAAAGGGATGAGGGTTCTATAATTTCTGAGATGGAGGTTCAAGAGTCAGGTTCATTGATAGACGACTCAGAGTAGGAATGATTCGCCACATAGTTCATCCTCTGCTAAATTTGGCACAGCTGATGAAATTAATGGGTTACTAGCGAATGCACTAACTAAGTTTTTTGGCCAGCAGCCGGAGACTCCTACAGTTGGTTTGGGAGCTTCCACGACAGCATCGAATGTCCGACCTCTGGCTACTTCCATTGCTTTGACACAAATTCCGCACCCTCCCCCTGTATCACCTACTATTGTTACTAGGCCAACTTCGGCGGCACTGACTACTTCCAATGTGAGAGTAGTAGCAGATGTAAATCCTCCCCCTTTAGACAAAGCACCGGTCAGAAAGGGATCTATGCCCCTCTTATACGGGCCGGATGAGTCATGGGTAACAATGTTCCCAGCAAAGCCAGAGGTAGCACAGTCCACTATGTCGGGGGAGCTTCCGGTACCACGTGAGTGGGTAATCCAAGGGAATAAATCTAGGAAGTTACATGCTATAGATATTCTAGGAAATGTACTTGATGTTAATATTAACCTCTGAAGTGCGCATGGTGGGTATGAGACACCTCTGCCTGTGCGCATGTATTTGAGCTGTTTCCATCACTAAATATAAATAGTATTACTACTTCTCCATATGCGCCTATTATAGGTTGATTATAAAGGTATTAACCTGTTACAACAATAAAACAAGTGGAAACAGTGTTTGGATGGTCTAAATCGGCGATACAGGCCGGGAGTTACATAATGTATGGCTGAGGCAACCTCCTTTCCCGCCACTTTCCTCCACCTCTGGACAGACACTGTCGATCGATACTCTCTCTCTCTCTCTTGCACTCGCTTGCTAACAGTGATGACAATGCCCTGCTTGCAACTCGCTAATGTTAGCACAAAAATATACCACAGAATAGGGGAATAACAGGGAAAATAGGTGATAACTGAAGGAGGGGAGGAAAGTGGGGAAGGAGGGGAGGTAGAGGAGTGATATTTTGCATGGCCCAGGGGCAAAAAAAAAAAAAAACGAAAAAAAAAAAAACGGTGTTTTAACCCGTGGAGCCCCGGCTAGTTTTGTATTGTTTGTTCACCAGAACCCGGCCGGTTTTCAAAAAATTGTTTTATTCCAGAAACAATAGCGAATGGGTTAGGAATGAAGGAAAAACCACGAAAAACCGCTCAAAAAGCTTAAAGAATGGTCCTACAGAGCCCCGAAAACGTATTTTACAAGAGTAAAAAATTGAAGGCAATTACCCCCAAAAACCAGGTTATTGCGCGCTCACACGCACGCACGTGGACTTTGAGAGTTTTCAACCATCGGCACGGTTGTGTGGGATACGTACACAGTTCCCATACAAATCTGAGCCCTCTCGAGTGGCTACACCTGAGGTTACGGTCGGAGCAATTAGGGTGACTCGTCAGACGCGTCGCTGGGGCTGTGCGTTACATACATCGCCGACGCGTCACACGCGTCGCTGGAGCTGTACGGGTTAAATTGATTTTTTTTCCCCCCGACTCTTAAAGAGTCTTCCCGCAGTCCGCCGGGGGAACTCTTAACCCTCTCCGACATATGACGCGGTTTTGAGTCTATTAGGGATACTTTAAAGCCTTTGTTACCATCAGGGGTATTTAGAAACCTTAAGTTTAGTTACTTCAACCTCTGCAGTTGTCTTTGAGTTAGCTGTGGGCAGAAAACTTATTTTGGAGAGGTAATTATAAGAGTGAGAGAACTCTATTTCTTATTGCTAATCTGGCAACCTCTGCGTCATATGAGTCTGAAAGGGTTAAGAGTCTTCCCGCAGTTCCCGGGTTAAGGCCATTCCTAACTATTATCACCATGATTATTTTGTGTATACTTCTACACCTGCCCTACCCCCTGCGTCAGCTTCAAAACTGTTTTCGGACTGGACCAAGCATGACGGTTTCAATGATATAAAAGCACTGTCAGCTCTAACACCAGAGTTAGGTTTAAAGACGTTCACAGACACAGCCGCAAATCCAGTTTTGAAGGTGGAGCAGTTGGGTCCGGGACCTTGGGTGGAATGGGAAGTGGAGGCTCAGAACTTTGCAACAACTTTTACCTCTAAATCTTCGCACCAAATTCCACAAGAAAGCCATTCTTGGTTCTCTCTGCCGGCGGAGATCCCTCTGCTTTATTTGCATTTTTAGCTGCCCCTAAAATTAATCTATGCGAGCTTAAAGATCCCTTTTCTACACCATCCACTGCTCACCTAGACCGGGAGTTTAGGCTACGTGGGAAGGCATATAGACTGTTTTCCCAGTATATTGTCACACAACAGGTAGCGAAGTCAATGCTAAGATCTGCTCAGGCAATCGCGGACGCGGATGTCCGAAAGGCTATCGAACTGTCTAGACGCTTGCTACTCCAGACTTCTATACAGTCACTGGGAGATATCCGTACAGCCTTGCTAGAGGCGGTGCGGGCAAGACAAGATCTAAGGATGCCTCTCGTGAGGAAGCTCCCGGATAGGATTGCAAATCAAGTGGTTATGTCCCCTGTTCTAACTGCGTCTTTAATGTCCCCGGAGGTGTGGAAAACAGTGTTCAACATGGCTCCGGTCTTTAAGCACAGTCCCGCCCCATCTAAGAAACCTGCTTTCAATTTTACCAAGCCCAAACCAGTCGCAAAAGCTCAGCCTGGTGGGGCGAAGCCCTTTCATCTGCCTAAGTCCTCTTCCACCCAAAGTCAGGCTCAGTACAGATACAAGCAAGGAAAGTTTTCAGGTAATCATAAAGGACAGAAGTATCAACGACCGGGCCAGGGCCCGTCTCCTGCCAAACCCGGCCAGTCATCGAAGCATACACCACCACCACCACCAAAAAACTAGGGTCTCTCTCACTCCCAGGGCCAGTCTTACGGCGGGTGGATCAGAGGGTAGTCCAGCCGGCGAACCCTTGTCTGCTAACTGGGTCATTCCGGGCGTGTCATCGCGCATGGCCATTAAACACATGGGCGAGGATGGTGGCACGCAAAGGCATCACCTGGCAGTGGCTCCGGCGACCTCGCTTACGTCAGCCGACAAAGGCAAATTTTGTTTCATTAGAGGTGGAGTCACTGACCCAAGAGATGATCGCCAAGAATGTCATCATCCCGGTCCCTCAAAATTACCCAGTATTTACGTCCAAACTTTTTCTAGTGCCCAAAAGGGAGTGTTCAGATGAGGCCGGTCGTAGACCTGTCTTATCTGAACCTCCACATTCACAATGTTTCCTTCCGGATGCTGACAGTGAATCAAATCAGGCTAACACTTCCGCCGGAAGGGTGGATGTGTTCTTTAGACCTGACAGACGCGTATTGGCACGTCCCGGTAAACAAAAGGTTTCAACGATTTCTGGCCTTACGAATAATGCATCAGACTTATGTCTTTCAGAGGATGCCGTTCGGATTGAACCTAGCACCTCGCTTATTCACGAAATTAGTCCGGCAAGCCCTGATGCCCATGTTAGAACAAGGGATCAGGATTTTGTGGTATCTAGACGACTGGCTGGTGGTGGCAGAGACGGAACAGTTATGCATCAATCATGTCAACATAACATTAAATCATGTAAAATCTCTAGGGTTCAAGGTAAACCCGGTAAAGTCAAACTTTGTTCCCTCACGAGTGGTCCAGTGGATAGGGCTGGTCTGGGACACAGCTGCTCTCACTCTGAGTCAGAGTGTGGACAATCGGAACAGGTTTCGCAAGCAACTGTTTATGTTTCTTCACAGTCTGATTACGACACGGAGAGTCTGGGAATCTCTGGTCGGCTCTCTCAACTGGATTCAACTAACTGTAAAGTTGGGCCGGTTGAAAGTCAAACGTTTAATATTGGAGGGCAACACATTTTTTCCACTATTGCCGGCGGAAACATTATGGCCCATCCCAAAATTAATACACAGCTTACTAGAGGTCTGGGCAAAGAGGGAAACATTGCACTCGGTCATGTCATGGACCTCTCCTCCGCCGACGATATGGGTAGACACGGATGCGTCAGGAACGATAGGTTGGGGCTTTCAGTCAAACCACGGCCATCAGGGTCAAGACATTCAGAAACCTCCCACATCAATGTCAAAGAGTTACTAGTCCCCTTGTATTTCCTTCAGGCTCACGGCTCTACTTTACGGGACAAATCGGTGGCCTTCAGGATGGACAATCTGAATGCGGTTCACTGCATTCAGAAACAAGGGTCAACGAGATCTCGGAAGTTGCTAAACGTGTCCGATTTTTTTTTTTTTTTTTTTTTTCTAGCCGACAAGCTGAACATTCATCTTCACGCATCTTATCTCCCAGACGTAGCAAACGTCTGGGCAGACGCTCTGTCTCGGAGACAGAGCACAACAGTAGAATGGGTGCTCAAGCAAACCATTTTCGACCAAATGATTGCGGAGCCTTACCGTCCACAAGTGGATCTGTTTGCGTCCGAGGAGACTCACAAACTCCCGCTGTACCTCACCCGCCGGACAATAACGCCGGCGGGAGGACCCGACGCACTGGTGACGGACTGGAACATGTGGAGTTCCGTTTATATGTTTCCGCCACCAGACGCTTCTCTAATGTGCCACATAGTAAACAAACTACGGAATTATCGGGGCGTAGTCTCGTTAATCGCGCCCCTGTGGCCGGCGCAGTTGTGGTACCAGCAATTGAAAACGTGGTGCCCGAACCCGGTGTCGCTCCCGGTCGGGTATTTCCACTTAGACACGATTGGCAACCTAGAGACCTCGCTGACTTTTGCATTATGGACATTCAGGAGGCCAAGTGGCTAACACCGTATGGTAGAAACGTGACCGATAAATTCATGAGTCAATATACCCAATCTACAAAGAGACAGTATCAATCGCACTGGCGGTCCTTTACTTCTTGGATACTTAGGACAGAACAAACCGTACCTTAGGTGGCTTTTTTTTTTTTTTTTTTTTTTCTATATTCCAACTTACTTCCTCTCGGGCATAGGCTGAGAGCCTTAACATTCACCGCTTTACAATGAACAGTGAAGCCCGTGAGGTCTTGTTCCAGTCTAGGGAGTGAGACATGTGAAGCACGTAGAGTACAACGAGCACCTGCCATCTTGCCTTCACATGAGGCACGGTGCTCACTCATGGCCCGAAACGACCCCATCTCTGAAGCACCTCGTTCCCGTGCTTCACTGTCTCACCACCTACACTCGGACTCTCACACTTATACACACACAACGCCACCTGTTGAGCAGATAACTCACCAGGCATTGCACCCCTATAGCATATTTTGAATATGGGAATATTCATACAGTGCTATTTAATCAGGGAACAATGAGGGTATTTTATTGACGTTTCGGTGGGCTTGTGGTAATGCACTGATACTGGGTACAGCACAAATTCCATCCCAATAATATCTTCCCATTGATACATCGGGATTTGAACCCGGGACCTTTGGATTACCAGGCCAGTGGCAAGACCACTCCACCACACCTCCCCTTTGGCTTTGGTTTTCAATTATTTAAACTATCTGTTCGAGCAGAAACGTCTATCTGTAGTAACGTTAAAAAATCACTTAACAGCGATTAGGATGCCATTCTTTGACCTTACAGGTCTAACCATACCACTAGCGGAGGAAACAGGTTTCATGAGAGCATGTTTTAAACTCCGCCCACCTCCCCGTCAGCTCATGCCTACCTGGTCTCTGGACAAAGCGTTGTCTTTACTTCATTCCCGTCTGTACCAAAATACTGCAGATTTTGACTTACTTTTAAAAAGGGCAGTATTCCTTATGGCTTTGGCTACCGGGAACAGGGTATCTGAGCTGGCGGCGATGAGCAACACACCTGATTGCATAAGGTTTGGTTGGCTCAATGAGTGTATTCACATTGCACCTTCCCCAGGGTTCATCGCCAAAAATGAACACAGTGAACACGTGTTTTCAAAGTTCACGGTGCCGGCGTTGAAAAGGGGAAAAGTGCACCATAATTTATGTCCAGTGCAAGCTTTTACCAAATATTTGAGAGTAGCACCTCTGAATCAACAGGGTGCTTTATGGGTAGCAAGTACGGGCAAACGCTTAATGAAACGTAAAATAGCTTCTCTCCTAGTAGAAGTCATTAAAGAGAGTAATCCCGGCGTCGTGGGAAAAGCCCACGATTTACGTAAATGGGCGGCCTCTTCGCGTTTCCTTAAGAATTTTTCTGTTGAGGACATAGCGTCCACGCACCTATGGTCCTCTAATCATACGTTTTTGACTCGATACCTTTCAGTAGCTCTAGACAGACCTTCCATGCCATGTATAGCTTTACGGCAGAGGGTCTAGGTGGCCTCTAAGTCACTTATTGTTTAGATTAAGAAAAGAGGGGGGGGGGGGTGCAGTCAGTGTAACATAGGACACCCTAGACCCCGCCGGAGTATGTGTACGGAGCATACGAGCTGTGATACTGTTTGTAGGTGTTGTGATATAAAATTTATCTGTAGTATTCATTACAGGAAATTGTGCTAAAGTACAATAGTAGTAAAACAACAATTCTTGTTGTAAGTAGTTTTGGCTGTGAAGCAATATAATTTTAAGAAATCTCAGTAGTTGCGACTGCGACTTTTATTTTTGATGTAAGTACTTCTGCATAAGTACAAGAGTTCGGTACTTCTGCGAAAGTGCAAGAATTCATTTTATGTTTGGGTATATTTTTAGGAATATATCCACTAGGCCTAGTTTAATGGGGTTTATATGTGCACATGTAGACTTATAAGTTTTTATTTTTCACCACTTACTTTAAGTGGGGTGCCTTCTTAACTAGCAGATCTGTGTACAGAGTCTCAGAGTTAACCCTTTTTTCAAGCAGGCTTCTTCGAAGCACGCTCCTGCTTGTACCCCTTTTTGTATATATATGCTGTATAAAGTTTATGCACAAAAATATATCTTTTTTACAAAGTAAGAATACTATGTGGTTGTTTGATTATCTGCTTTTGCTTGAGTTATGATATGATTACGAATGTCCCCCTCCAGTCTTGGATATCAGGCATAATCGTCAATGATGGAGAGGCCACTAATAAATTATAGGTTTGACTCCTGTAAGGAGATAAAGAAAACCTAATATTTAGTAGTGGCCCCATAATCATTGACGACTGGGGCCCTCCCGACCATCCCCTTCCCATTCGTTGATGTATTAAGGATTTTGGTTTACTTGATATGTCAGTGAAGGAAGTATGACGCCTGAAGTCAGCGTCTGGTCAAATATCCACACAAGTATATCCACGAGTATATGGAAAGCTTATGAATGGTTATTCTTATTTTCTTTTTATTTATTATTTGTTACGAAGTTTTTTCGTAGTGAGAACCCAATTTCATAATGACAGAACCATGAGTGAGGTTGCGTGTGCTCATGATGAAGGCTCCTCAAATTTGTTATGCTCTGCGCGGTAGTTTCAAACAACGGTAAATGAGCGTTTGAAGAGGCCTTATGTAATAGGCATAATCGTCAATGATTACGGGGCCACTACTAAATATTAGGTTTTCTTTATCTCCTTACAGGAGTCAAACCTATAATATACTCAGGCACATACCCCATTGCTGGGAGTGGCTGACTCGAGACAGAGCCCGAACAGAAACCACATTCAAGGGTTCTAATTCTCAGGGTCCGGGACCACTTTCGCATTCCCTCTCCCCTTTCTCAGTCTCAATGAGTAGGAGAATTTTACAAGGGGAGGAGGATTTCTAGCCCCCTGCCCCCAGAAGGAAAAGAAGGATAGTAAAAGAGAAAGACAGAAACGACCTAAGGTTGGGTAAAGGATGCCAAACCTCACTCTGGATAGGACCAGCCCTCACCCATAATAGACAGTCCATAAGAACCTTTTGAGATACCGGTAGGCGTTATTTCCACATAGCGATTTTGATTAGTTCTTTTGTATTTATCTTGTGTCGTCCCAGTTTTGGTTTGTTTATTTTACAAGTTTTACAATTTAAATACCTTTGGCATCAACTATAACTACTATTCAAATACTGTAGATGCTTTACATCTATTCTCAAAGCTAGACCATTTTCATACCATTAAATATATTATCTGGAGAATAATAATGTACAAATGGGAGAATCTAACTCTCAGATACTTTTGCTACCCAACGTACTGTAGATGTTTGCAAGGAGGGATTGCTGACTAAAATCATCATCATCTTCAATGCCTTGCATGCTCCACTAAAGGATGGCCATGGCAGGAAGGCTATAGTAATAACATTGGCTTGAATTATTTTTCTATATAGGCCTGTTAATTTATAATCTGGATTCTACTTATCTTTTTTAAGGGTGTAGTACTCGCTTTTTCTGGACCTCCTTCTTCTCCCTCATGTTTAGCATAATAGCTTTGAGGTTTTAAGATGTTTGTTCCGTTAGTTTGGCGATTTTGAGACCTTTCGCCTAATTTTTTGTATCAATATTAAGACATTTCGTGCCCTTTAGGTGTTTATTTTTTCCTGGTGAGCGAAAGCGAGCCTCTAATTTTAGAAGCTACCGAAAAATGTACAAATTTATCTTGAAAGGGGTCTAGGGGGTATTTTTCTAAGCTTGATGGAGGTCTAGCGAGGAAACTCAAAATTAAATTAATAAATACTATACAGTAAACCCTCGCCATCTCGGACTAATGGGGGGGGAGACCCAGTCCGAAATGTCCGAAAATCCGAGATGTCCGGAGTCCGACTTGTGTTCGCCCTAACAGAGGATAAAATCCGACCTAACCAATGTATGTCCGAGGCAATGAAATCGGAGACTACGGAAAAAATCAGACCTCAAGAGATAAGTCCGCATCAACCTAAAAAACGAAGACAACCCTATTCGAACCCTATAATCTGTAATAGAAAACACAGTACAGTACATGTACAGTATATTTTAGTTTTACAATATGTATTGTACAGTAGGCTACATTACACTTACCCCTTCATTGCTCTTGTCTGTAGTCTTGATGTCCCCCCTCCCCAACACTGTATTAATTACAGCAGCATCCCCTTTTCACCACCACCTCCACTTCACTGTCCTTGACCACCTCACTCCCCTTCCCACTGTCCTTCTCCACCTCACTGTTCTTCTCCACCTCAATGTACGCCTTCTCCACCTCACTGTCCTTCTCCACCTCACTGTTCTTCTCCACCTCATTGTCCTTCTCCACCTCACTGTCCAGGTCCTTCAACATCTGAAGCTTAGTTTCGAGTGATATAGAGGTCACCTTACGCTTAGGCTTATCCTTGGGAGGCATGGCGAACTTGATAAATGCACGCGTCTATGTGTAACACAACAGAACTTGGTGCAGACTGACGCTCCTAGCTCCGACGCTTGGGCCCCGGATGAAAGATGGTGTCGGACGTCCCTTCTGTTTGTTGGATATTCACCCTTATTGTCCGGTGACGTGAGCGCGTCATCCGACACGTCATCCGTCCGTCAGACACCGTTAAGACACATTTCGGAAATATAAGATATCAGAGGACGTACATATGACGGTTATGACGGACATTTGCCGAATACTTATATAACGTCCGACAACGTCGGAACGATGACAGAAATGTCCGAAATACGGAAGTACGTGTCCGGGAGGCCGTCACCGATCCGGCTAGTACGGGTTTCCGACATTTAGAGGTCCGAAATAGTGAGGGGTTACTGTATATATAAAAACCAAAAACCAAGCACTAACCCCTTAAGGGTATACTGTACTCTGTCTAACCCAGAACATAAATAAATATTGATACCCCTTTCTTCCAATTCTTCTACAGCTACTGAGATTATTCTGTATAAACAATATACAGTGGAATCTCCAATCTCGATCATAATTGGTTCCCACAAATACCGATCGAGATTCGAAATATCGAGATGCGAAGTTAACTTCTTATGGGAAAAAATACAATCGGTTCCAGCCACTTGCCGACTAACCTACATCAAATCTGTCAATTTTCACATTTGCCCCCCACAATCACATGCAATATATATAATATGTTAAAATAGATAAAATTAATAATGAAAGAGTTTTATTTTTACCTTATATTTATTGATAAAGAGGTTTGTGTGGTTGATTGTTGGTTCCGAGGCGAACGCAGTTAGGTTACTGCGTCTCCGCACCCGGCGCACAGTCACCGTCAACAATTCTTGCAATTGCTTCCCTCACCCTGTCACCACTAGTACCGGCATTTTATGAATGCGATAAAAAAAGGTCCAGGTAGACGACTTCACAATACAAGTTTTCAAGCGAATGGCGGATGTGTGACTGGTACACCAAGTGGCCGCTAGATCTACCGACTTCAATAAATTTTCCATGGTATAAAGTTTAATCAAGTTTTCTTTTGTCTTTACTATTATTATATATTAGATTTTCCTCATACAAATAATAATGTATATTAAAACATGGTAAAGTAATTTATATTACTACGTAAATGAAAGCGGCAGAGACAGGTTAGACTACCGCTTGAGACGATCGATACTAGCGGTACATTAGTATACAGGTGAACAAAACACAATGACTGTGAGGTTCACACATCGATTTGGTCAAGATTAATCTGTTTATATTAGTATATAAGCATCTAGCATCGATATTTAGCTATTAGCTATCGAGATTAACGTTTTTTCATCGAGATTTGTGATTGGGGAGAGCTTGAAGGTGGCATCGAGATGCGAAATATCGAGATGAGATTGATCGAGATATGTGAGCCTACTGTACAGTGGTCCCTCGCGTTTAGCGGATTTCAGCTTGGCGAAACACAGTATTGGCGATAGGTTAGATATGGTACCAGAATCCGAATTTGGCGTTTCAAATGCACTTTTGGCGAGAATGCTGATGTCACGGAATGGCGTCGGCCCAGAATGCGCCGCCCGCAAGCTAGTCTCACCAGGCCTAACTCTAAATAATTCATGGTAAATAAAATCTGTTATCTATTATCTATTGCTGTTAATGTTTCATGTAGGCTACAGTAGAGCGCCGTATTGAGAGTTACTCTTAGGCTGAGGCTAGGCTATAGATAGGCTTGGGCCTACTCACAAAACCCTAACTGAGCTGCTTGGATAGCGAGAATATCCCAGGTATATTTCATAAACGTATATTAACAGAGTAATCTTGACCAAACCGATTTGTGAACCTCATATCTCTTGTGTTTTGCTTTGTTTCTTGTGCCGAACAGTCTGCGACACAGTGTTGCCATATCCGAATAGCAAAATTATGCTAGGGCTATGAAAAAATTATGCTAGATTGAGCAATTTTATTCCAGAAAAAAAAACTTAATTATGCTAACTTTATGCTAACGGAAATAATATATATAATTATAATCCTGTAATATACAAATGCTTCATTCACTTACTGTGAAACATACAGAGCTTAAATCTACTGTATAAGTGTATTTTAAAAAATATACCTGGAAATAAGGAAATATAAATTTAATATTGTAGCTGTATGATTACAACATAATATAACTGAGGAAACCTAATTAACCTCTCCGCGGCGCACAGGGGGTTTTCTACAGGGTAAGACTGTGCGCACCTATGATGATTTTGGGACCTATTGCCAATTTCGATAAAAAGTACATCATCGTGTAGGGAATGTTTGCGTGCATCGGCCCATATATATTTGACCCCCCAAAAAATGTCTGGGGGGGGTAGGGGAACGGTCCGTAGTTGAAAAATGTGGAGCGAATGGCACCGCGCGGCTAGATTGTCATCGAGCGGCGAGATTTCCCTGCCGAATATTTACGCGCGCAGGGGATAGAAGGAGAGGGAGGAGGGGGTGGGTTACCGCGTATTATCACGTATATCTCCTTTTTCGAGCCCTTTTAGGCTATTTAGAGTATGTATACATGTGTAGGGCACCCATATAACAATGAATATGCCTCATAGTGACCAAAAATTGCAATATATAAGGGAATTATAAGAGAATATTTAGGCGGGAATGAAGATGTGTTGGAGGTTTGGCGGCAATTTATGAGCTGAGAGTGTGGTTTACGCCATACATATCACGTATATCTTGTACGTAGAGCACTGTCACGCTATAATACAGACTTGTACGTATGTATACGTGCCATATATCAAAATATATACCGCATATAAACCAATTCATGCGATATTTACGCACATTATCAATGAGTTTCTATGCGTGAACCAAGGTGTGAGTGAGTTGTGGTGGGAATGAAAGGGGGAGAGGGTGTGTTACGCCATAAATATCACGTCAATCTTGTATTTAGAGCACTCTCATGCTATAATAAAGACGTGTACATATGTAGGCGTCCCATATAACAAGGAATATACCGCATATAGCCCAATTGATGCGATATTTACGCAAATTGTGAATGTGTTTCTAGCAGACGGAAGCCTGAAAGGGGGGGTTGGGGGTGGGTGGGTGGGAGGGAGGCATGCAGGGGTGCAGTGAGTGAGTGAGTCGTGGAGAGATGGAAGTCAGGCAGATCTCTAGATAGATAACCAGCTTAGTGATAATTGTGGAGGCGCCCCAGGCGTATTGATGTTTGGTATTTTGACCCTTATGTCTACCAGATGGCTGGTGTTCGTTGCCATCAACAGGTCTACAATAACATGAGTCAGGAATGGAGAGAGAGAGAGAGAGAGAGAGAGAAACTGAGACATGCGTATGTCGTACATATAAATGGACTTCAGAATTGCATTTTTATGCAAGCAGACATTGCATTTTAGACACATGTGAAGTACCACAGAAACATGTAGGCCATTGACTGTAAATAAAGTACTATATTTATAGACCACCAGCGACGGTGCTGAGTCAACACAGGCAGATTGCCTGTTGTGATAGAGGGCTAAATATAGACTGGTGTCTCCTTACACCTGCGAAAGGGTAGATTGCCACCAGAGAAACGTTTACTTATTTATTTCGAAGTAATATGCAATCTAAATGTATATTCGAGACCTACTGCAATTATTTGTATGACAGTCATGACTATGTATAATCCAATATACGCGCGTAGGCGAGACATAAGAAAGCTGGTTGAGCAATTTTCGACACCCACACAGTTATTATTCATTTTTATTTACAATATTATACAATACAAATGTATTTGTGAAGAGTATTTTATCCATTATTGTATTTATACCAATTTTGTTCCCAGACAGAGCTGCTGTAGCTGGAGAATCAAGGAGCGGCAAGGGTCACCTCGTGACCGCCTGACCGTGTGAAAATGAGTGGAGTCACACTGAGAGGGGCAATTTTGCTGAGTGTTTGGGCAATTTTTGACAGAATAAAGTTATATAATTACTAATTCTTGACAGAGACAAACTATTATAAACCTTGGCATGATATAATTGATAATCCCATCAATTTACAAACGTAAATTGGTGGGATAATTCATTTTTTTTTGTATATTGTCATTTCGATTGTGGACACGAAGTTTTGAGTGATATTTGGTATGAGCTCCTGTGGCATGGTTGGTAAGGTCGCGGACTGGAAAACTCAAAGTGTCGTAGGGTAGTGGGATCGAATCCAGGAGGGGGTTATGGGGAAGGTTTTATATTGTCTAGAAAAATTTTTATAAATTTTTTTTTTTTACAAGATCATGCCATTGTATTCAAACAATATGAAATATTCATAGAATATATCATATTGTAAGAATACAATGACATGACCTTGTTTTCTTTTTTTCTTTTTTTATTGTTTTATTTTATTATCATAGTAGGTTTGACATGATTTATTGAAACATATTTATTTTTGTACAATTCATTTGAGGTAAGAAAATAATTATATACACATTACTTAGGCTAATAACAAACATATATATTGATATACTAAAAAAATAAGGCATATTACATGTAAATCTTTGAAACTTATAAACTAAATAATGAAACATACAATTATATAATGTAAAAGCTATATCACAGGGACATCTTTGGAACTTATACATTATATAATATATATGTTACATTATGAGGTAGCGTGATCAATTAGGTCAGGTCAGGTAAGGTAGGGCGCGAGTCCAGGGCAGGGAGGCGAGCCCAGGGCAGGGCACGGGGCGAGTCCAGGGCAGGGCAGGGCAGGGCAGGGGCCGACACTCAGTAGTTCTTGAAGGTGTGGTAGTCCCTGAAGCAGTCACCCAGGCAGAGTGCAACTTTGCACTCGGCGCACATTGAGGTGACTCTTTTGGTCACATGGGGTTTCCTCACACTGGAGCTGCAGACGGTGCACTGCACCTGCCTGTGACGAGTGCCAATCAGCTCGGTGTTGGTTGTGTAGTGTCTTTCGACACCCAGCTGGATGCGGTCAGGAACGTGATCCCCACGCCATGCCGTACGTCTGTGAGTGGTGGTGCCATACTTCTCCAGGAGTTGGTAGGAGACGTTGTACACGAACTCCCGGAATTTCAGCTTCTGGTTTGGGGCCATATCCTTCTTCACCAACCACAAGTTGTAGGCGTTCAGTATCGTTATGTCAACTAGGTGGAGGAAGAGCTTGTGATACCACTTCACAGTCTTCCTCAGACACTCAACACCTGACAGCTGACAGTCAGACTTGTCCACCAGGCGCATGTTTTTGGTGTAGTCCACTACCATGTCGGGCTTGTAGATTGTCTTCCTGGTTCGGTAGTGGATTTTGCCAGAATCCACCTGGGCACCTGTGTGGACGGTGGAAAGCAGGTGGACGTCTCGCTTATCCTTCCACTTCAGGGCTATCAGTTTCCCACACTTCTCGAGCTGCTTGTATTTCTGCCCCTTTCGTCGCCTTCTTCGCACATGCCTCTCGCGGTGTTCCTGGGCCAGGTCGTCTTCTGAAGGTGTGTCACTGGAGGAGGCATCTGTGAGAGGAATGACATCACCTGTGAACTTTGGCATAAACTTTCTTGTCTTTCTGACAGTCCCACATGACCCCGTTTGGTTGTCATAAAGAAACTGGCAGAGAGCAGGAGAAGTATACCAGTTGTCAGTGTAGATGATGTGGCCTTTGCCCAGGTAAGGTGCCAACATTTTCCTGACGATGGCACCTGACATGCCCATGGGGTCATTGGCAGCGGCTTTTGGTACGTCAATGTCAGTTCCTGTATACACGATCATGTCAAGCACTATTCCAGTTTCACAGTCGCACAACACGAAGAGCTTGATTCCGAACCTATGCCTCTTCAAGGGGATATACTGCTTGAAAACAAGACGTCCTTTGAAGAGCACGAGCGACTCATCAATCACCAAATTGAGGAAGGGGTAAAAGTATTTCCTATACCTCTCCAACAACATGGTGAACACATCCCGAACTTTCCATATCCTGTCAATCCTGTTAGGATTTTCGTTGTCTGCAAAGTGCATAAATCTTAGCAGCAACAAAAATCTGTCACGAGTCATGAACTTATTGAAAGTTGGGGTGGCGATGAGAGGGTCGTGCTTCCAGTAGTGTTGCAACACATGCTTCTTGATCAGAGGCATGAGGAACAACAAGGCAAAGAACGTCAGAAATTCTGCCACAGTCGTATCCACCCAGCCTCGTATTCTCGCTTTTGGAGAAAGGACGTCCAATCTGCCAAACACCCACCTGTAGTAGGCGTTTGTTTGGGCAACGATGTACGTCATTACCTCCATGTCGAAAAAAGCGAGGAAGAAGTCGCTTTCGTTCGCTTGATCATCACAGGGCCAGTCGTCAGTTGTTCCTGACGTCCCAGGATTGAACTGGGGCACGTCAGGTACAAAATTGACCCCGTCAGACCAATCGAACGAAGGCATGCCAGGGATCGGAATGTCGTCTGCGTCTGCTTCTGCGTCTGAAATATCGCTTCCATGGTCGCGATACAGCACTTCATCATCATTACCCTCCTCTTCACTCGACAGACGATGCCCTTCCTCGTTTTCGTCACCGACGTCGGACTCACTCCCACTGTCCACTCCCAAATCCCCCCACCCTTGGTCCCGTGCTAGGGCTTCGTCGTCGAAACCCGGGCTGCCAATGTCCTGCGAATCACCATCAAACAGCAGGGCGGCATACTTAGATGGTGTAAGAGTTTTCCGGGTCACTTTGGCACGTGCGGGAGTCTTATGGACAGGGACAGCAGAGGTGGTGGCAGGGGCGGCGGCAGGGGCGGCGGCGGCAGGGGCGGCGCCGGCAGGGGCAGCAGTGGTGCGTGGCCTTGATGGCAAGATGATGGTGGTGCCTGTCGCCCTTCTCTCTGTTCCTTGGGCAGGGGCGGCAGGGGCGGCAGGGGCGGCAGGGGCGGCAGGGGCGGCAGGGGCAGCAGGGCCGGCAGGGACACCAGGGCCAGCAGTCGCTTTCCCAGTCGCTTTCCCTCTCCCTTTCCCCTTCCCCTTCCCTGTTCCTTGGGCAGGGGCGGCAGGGGCGGCAGGGGCGGCAGGGGCGGCAGGGACACCAGGGCCAGCAGTCGCTTTCCCAGTCGCTTTCCCTCTCCCTTTCCCCTTCCCCTTCCCTGTTCCTTGGGCAGGGGCGGCAGGGGCGGCAGGGGCAGCAGGGGCGGCAGGGGCGGCAGGGGCAGCAGGGGCGGCAGGGGCAGCCGGGCCAGGGGCGGCTGGTGGTGTTGGTGGTGGTAGGGGCACTGTGGCTGGCGTACGGGTTCTTTTCCCTACGCCCGTGCCTTTCATTTTTCCTGCCCCCGCAGGTAATGCAGCCCTAGGGCGGCCTCCTGCGTCGCTGGTACCGGTGGCAGGGGTGGCAGTGGTGGCAGTGGTGGTGGTAGTGGTTGTTGCAGTGGCCTGGGTCGTGGTGGCAGTGTCCCGAAAGACCAATGACCTCTGTGCCATTGCCCTGCTTGCACGTGTTTTACGTGCTTTTGGTGCTGGTGATTCGTCCTCTGAGCTGTAGGGCGTGTCGTACTGGTAGCTAGGGTCTTTGGCAGCCACCCTCTGCCTTCCACGGCGGCTAACACCACCAGAAGGAGGGCTGGTTGTGTCATCAGGGAGCGAGCGTGAGGGACGTGTAGGCTCCATGACTAGTGCGTGGTTACTGGCGCGGTGGTGCTTGCACGAGTGCGGGGCGAGCGTTTGGCGGGGTGGTATCGAGAGTTGACATGTAGTACTATACCCACACCAATTTTCAGCCGCCTGGCTATAAACGCGCGGTTTTGGTACGTGTTCAAAGTCTCTGCTCTTAAGAGTCTACCCGCAGTGCGCCGGGGGAACTCTTAAGAGTCTCCCAGCAGCTCCCGGGTTAATGCTCCTTTAAAATAAATATATTAATGCTTGGAAAATTACTGTAGCCTACACTTAAACATATCCCAATTCAGAGGTAATATATATATTAATACTAAGTGTAATATATTTTCCGTATATTATTTAATAATACCGGTATAAGAGATGATTGAGATCTATGAAACTTAACTAATTTTTTCCCTTCTATTCTTCATATTTACATGTGAAAAAATCTCAAACTAATTTCTTTCCCTTGATTCTCTATATTTATAAATGAAAACAAAATCTCAAAATCAGCAGCTTACATTAGTTGTTTTCATATATGTCTTTGTTCATGGCTTTGATCATCGCATTTGATGGTTCAAACTGCGGCAATGGGCACCAGAGTCCAGACTCCAGAGGTGTGTGACTGTCTGGTAATGAGTGAGGGAGGAGACTGAGACTTGTGGTAGACAGGTTCAGTACTCGTGGCTACATGTGCTGCACATGAGGGAGGGGGGGGGGGGAAGATTTATATTTTCTATAGTTAGAGTTAATTTCTTTATTTTCTATTGACTTTCATTCAAATTTCAGTCAATGTTTACATTTTTTTGTAAATTTTGCTAGAATAATGCCAATTGTTTCACAATTGTGCTAAAATTATGCTAAATGGATATGTATGCTAGACATTATGCTAGGGGTCCGAAATTTGCTCAAATTATGCTAAAAGCACAACATTATGCTAGATCTGGCAACACTGCTGCGACACACAAACACACACGCGCGCATAAGCTGACTCAGGGGCCCAATCGATAAATATAATTAATCAAAGAAGTGACCACGGATCCAAAACCAATTTCATTATTTTGCTCAATCGAAAAGCAGTTGGTATAGAAAATTCTAGTCTTCACCATTCACAAGGTAAAAGTGATTTATGCCTCCTGATATATATCTAATCTAGGTTAGACCATTTCTTGGTCTGGCTAGCTAGTGACTTGGCAACTTGTTGCTAAGGTTATGTGGTTATTCCTTATCAATAAGACTATTCACAAGATAACAATGAATTCTGCTGCCTAATATACATCTAACCTAGGTTAGGTCAATTCTTTGTGGAGATATATAGGCTAGGCCTATGTCTTCTAGCAAAAACAGAGTAAGCAGACGGCGCCGAGTGTGTCGGCGATCGACGATGCGCATGGCGGGCGGTTTGAAAAGGCCCAAAAGGGTGAACTCGGGCCTCGTCAAAGACTAATGGATAATTTTCCCATTTAAAGTACTATTCGCGTTTGGCGAAATTTACTTTTGGCGATGGTTTGGCTAGACTAATGAATTCGCTAAATGAGAGGGACCACTGTACATATAATCTTTATTTAATTCACATGCAACTAGCAACTAATATTGTATGTCAAACGTAATAAAGCTGTGGGAAATTTGCTCTACATTCACTTATTAGACCCACTATAAAGCGGAAAATCTAAAAATACTGTCAAATACTACAGTGTTATTATTAATATGTTGGGCATCAGTATTTAACCCCTTCTGTACCGGCGACGTCTTTATTAGTTGATTTCAGCTACATTTGACCATATTATTCAGCTTAGGAAGGACGTCTAGCCTACCAATTAAAAGGCTACAAACTATCCCAATTTATCCTTTTAGCTACCACATATCTTTCCTAAGCTTCATAAAATTGTCTAAATGTAGCTGAAATCAAATGAAAAATACGTCGCCGGTAAAGAAGGCTATATGGTAGCTAAAAGGAATAATTGAGATAGTTTGTAGCCTTAAAATGTGTAGATATCCTTCCAAAGCTGAACAAAATTGTCCAATAGTTGCCAGAATATAATGAAAAGTACATCACCGGTACAGAAAAGGTTAACACTTCATGTTGACATCCTTTTACCTTTCATTCTGGATAAGTTTAGACCATTTTATACCGCTTAAGGGGAGGCAGACCGTTTTTCTGGACCCCCTTCTCCCTAAGGTTTAGCCCCACTAGTTATTATAAGATGTTCGGCCCATTAGTTTGGCGATTTTAACATCTTTCACCCCATTTCATTGTCAATTTTAAGACCTTTCATGCCCTTTAGGTGTCGATTATTTCCTGGCGAGCGATAGCGAGCCTGCAATTTTAAGGGTTAATTTTAAGGGACCGGTTAATTTAGGCTTAAAAAACTCGAAATCCTGAAAATACCAATAGGTGTTTACTCAACAAGAGTCAACATCCCTTCATACAGTAAGCCAGTGAAATGTTATTAGTGAAAACCCATTGGAAATAGTGTTTTTTTATGTTTTCCAAACTTTTCCTGTAATTCTAAAAACGTTATATAGCGAACTTTGAAATTAACATGCTCAGTAACTACTAGTCGTACGAGGAGCATACCTATATAAATCGAAAGAGCGTAAGCTACTCTACAACCTCCCATACGCTTTATCTTCTACTTTGCCATGTTCCTGCGTAAAATATTGTAAATCTAAAAAACAAAAGTAAAAATGTTCACCTAATTACCTTAGACTTTCACCTGTTTTTCTCAGAACCTATATTGTCGCACTTTCGGATGTTACTCTACATTTATTATTGGACCTATAGGAATGGTGTATATACCATTGGAAAGGTAATTAAAAACACTACAAGGCCTATAAAGCCAATTTACTCTAGTAATTTAATTTTGTTCACAATATGTCGTCAAAGTTGTAATTTTCTATAAATATATTCGCCTGAATCCGTAATCACCTAAATTGAACAAATACACAAAATATATAAAATGTTTTTTATAGCAACTACAGATACACCTTTTGTGAGTTGTTTGATCACATAAAACATGTGCTATGGAGATTTCTGTAGGAGTTTATGATTTTCTGCAGTGCTATGGTTTTCATTTTTTTGTTATCTAAATTGCAAGAAAAAAGCAAAAAACATTTTTTTTTTTTTTTTTATCTAGTTTTATGGTCATATACACCTGTGCCAAATTTCATTTAAATTGAAAGTAAGACCTGGAAGTTTGTAATTAACCTGTCGGTCCCCTTAACCCCTCCAACCCGGAAGGGCTCTTGAACGCCCATAACAAACTCGGCCCGCGCAACACCCGGAAGGGCTCTTGAACGCCCATTGCTTGCGTGAGTGCTTTCGAATGCCGCGCGTACATTTTTGGTATCGTGGGAGGGTAGGTGGCGCCACCAGACGTAAACTACGCCACAGCATCAGTATCTACCCCGACACCATCATGGATAGTACGCCAAATAGTGATTCCGCTGTGTCCGATACCGTGCTTCCTACGACGCCCGTGCTAGTTCGTCGCGCCTTACCCCGACGCCATCGCCTAAATGTGTTATCTCCCGGAGGTATTGAGACGACATTGAGATTTTATGAGCGAGCTGATGCCAAGCATAATGTTGATGATGAAGTAAGTGACGACTCCAGTAATTATAAGTCGAGTGATTATGGCCATGAGAGTGACAAAGAAGAGCAATTCCTGGGATTTGCGAGAGAACATGAGAGTGATGAGAGTGATGAAGGTGATGTACCAGTTTTTGAGGAAGCTGGTTTACCTACAGACGGTGAACTTGAGAGAGTGAGTGAGTGGGAGAGTTCAAGGTCACTCACCAAATTTCGCATAAGTGACACGACCCCAAGCCCTTCGCCAGCTAAATCGCCTTTCAAGCTACACTTATATAAGAAGAAAATACTTGAAAAGGCGGCTGCGGAAGCTAGGGAACAAGCAAAAATACTTGGTGAGGTTGAGGCTGTGAGTGCGGGTGAGCGTGGTGACTCTTCTCGCCCGCCATTGTCTCCCTTATCTACCCACGCCACCCAAGATGACCCGGCTGACCCGGGTGCCCCGCATTCTTCCCCACCACCCCCACCACTGCCAAGGGTTGAGGACACCCCACTTTCGACCTATTTGCCTCCTAGGTCCCCCGACAGGAGACATACTGCTGCCGAAAAGGGGAAAGGCAGCAAATATGCCAAAAAAAGCAAGACAAGTAAGCGAGTTTTGTTCGAGGCTCCCGCGGCGTCCACCCCTGCCCGCCCCCGCCATACGCCCCCGCAACTTTCCCCACGGTCCTCCCCACCTCTCCAGCCGTCAACATATGTTCCTGACGAAGTCTTTGAGCTCGCATCACCAATACCTAGGCCTAGTGACAGTGAAGCATTGCTTTCTGTCACTCGTCGCAGGCCAAGGAGCCCAGGACCTCGGGGGGACACAGCCTCACCTGCCACTCCTTCCCCACCTCGCCCACCCGCACGCCGCCCACGCATCACTCGTTCCCCGCCAGATTATGTGGGGGCCACTGATGATGAAGGGCACCTCTCTGAAGACTCTGGCCATGATTACATAGGTCCACCGTCAGGGCAAGATGACCACTCTGACGATGACTATATGGACATCGACGACCCTCGACCCATCCGCTTGGCCCGCCGTCGTGCTGCCTGTCGTGCTGGCCGCCGCCCTGGCCGCCCTAGGGCGCGCGCCTCCCGAGTTGGCCGTGGGCGTGCTGGGCCACCAGCTGGAGCTCCTCGTCAGCGTAGACAAGACCCATTCTACGTTTTTCAGTGGCAAGACGTAGTTGATGGGGATGGATACAACCCTGATGTGCCAGCTTCTGATGAGGTACTGGAGGGTTCAGGCATTACCCCCAATTTTCCTGCAGGCCCCAATGCTCCACCACACGAACTATTTGAGGCCTTCTTTGATGAGGAGGTGGTAGGCTATGTTGTCAAAGAGACAAATAAGCAGCACCAATTCCAGGTCCACTTTTTGGGCAAGGTGACCAAGGGCCACATGAGGCAGTGGACCCCAGTGACTCATAAAGAGTTCATGGTGTTCCTGGCACTCACCATGCTAATGCCTCATGTCAAGAAGCATAGGTTGCCTGACTATTGGATCACCAATGATCTCATATCCACCCCTGCCTTCGGGAAATATATGTCTCGCGACCGGTACCTTGATATCGTCGCAACGCTCCATCTTGTCACCAACCTTGACGTCCACCTCCCAGACAAGCTGTGGAAGATTAGGACGTTGTACGAGATGATGAGAGAACGCTTCACCTCCTACTTCAAGCCCTTCCGCAAGGTCGTCATTGATGAGTCTCTTGTGCTGTTCCGGGGAAAACTCAGCTTCCGGCAGTACATCCCCTCAAAAAGACATCGCTTTGGCATAAAATTATTTGTGCTGTGCGACTGCCAAACTGGCTATGTCCTGGACTTCCTGGTCTACAGCGGGAAGGAAGGGGACTTGCTTGTGGACCCCCTCATTGGCTTTGGCGGAGCAGTGGTGCAAGCCATGATGGACCGCTACTTTCACAAGAATCACGTCCTCTACACGGACAATTATTACACGTCCCCCACTCTCTCACAGTACCTGCATGAGCGCAAGACGGGGACTGTAGGCACAGTACGAGGGAAAAGGAAGGGCATGCCACCTTTCCCTCCAAAGACCAAAAAAGGTGATGTGTTCAAGAAGAAGTCGGGGCCCATTCTGGCTATCCACTGGCACGACCAGCGGAAGGTCAACCTCCTGAGCACCATCCACAAGGGGGAAATGGTGGAGACTGGCAAGGTGAATCGCCGCACCCAGGCCAGGGTGACCAAGCCCGATGCTGTCCTGGACTACAACATCAACATGAGGCTGGTGGACAAGTCCGACATGCAGATAGGCTTCATTGACTGCCTGCGTACCTCGTGCAGATGGTACAAAAAGTTCTTTCTGCATATGGTGGACATGTCAGTTCTGAATGCCTACAATATATACAAGCTTCGGAATGTGAACACACCCATGAAGTTCAATAGCCTGCGGAGGTTCCAAAAGCAGGTGTTGACGGAGCTCCTGGAGAAGTATGGTACGCCACAGAGGGCAGTGGCACATCCTGGGCCCGCCGTTACTGATCGCTTGCAGTGTGCTCATTACCTGATTAGGCACAGGCTTGGTTCCCTGCCTCAGAATGAATCAGGAAGAACGCAGCAGAAGCGGTGCCATGTCTGCTACAACAGCAGGCTGAGGGCGAGGTCAGGTAAAAAGTCCACCATGGAGTGTGTGGAGTGCAAGGTGGCACTCTGTGCTATAGGGTGCTTCTTTGATTACCACTCCAAGCAGGAGTTCTAATAATCATACTGAAAGTGGCAAATAAAATGACAATATGTACAGTATATATATAGGCAGAAATTGGAAGTAAACCAATTTATTGTTATACAAAAGTCATGTATTATGAGAAAATTGATACAAATACAATTACACCATAATAATATGTGAAAGTGACACATAAGTATATAATAAGTGACATTCATATGATTAGAACCTATAGAAATATATAAATCAGTGAAAAAAGACACAATAAATTGTATATAAAACGTTTACACAGCATATAACTAAGTGAAAGTGACACAAGACCTAATATTTGATGGCCAAAGTATAATAAACACCTGTGATAACGAATAATCAGTGCCTAATATAACAATAACCTACCTCAAATACTAATAAAATGTACGGTATCGAGTGAAAATGAGCATTATCAGTGACAGTGACACTCTCTAAAGCATATTTATCAAAGTGAAAGTGACACAAGACACAATATTTGATGGCCAAAGTATAATAAATACCTGTGATAACGAATAATCAGTGCCTAATATAACAATAACCTACCTCAATTACTAAAAAATGTACGGTATCGAGTGAAAATGAGCATTATCAGTGACAGTGACACTCTAAAGCATATTTATCAAACTGAAAGTGACACAAGGCACAATACTTGATGACCAAAGAATAATAAACACCTGTAATAACTAATAATCAGTGCCTAATATAACGATAACCTACCTCAATTACTAATAAAATGTACGGTATCGAGTGAAAATGAGCAAAATTAGTGACAGTGATACCCTAATAAACATACTTTATATAATTGGCCTCAAAATAACTATAAAAATATCAAATAAACATCACATTCTCAATATCAAACACTAAAATCGTCTATTGGAGATAAACACTTTGGCGAGACGAGCGGCTAGGTGCGTCGTAGCCGTGGCCGGGGCGACGCATCCGAACGCGGGAAGAATTTTCCGCCGAAAAGCACTCGTCTTCCCGCGCTCACCATTATGCAACCAGAGGGGCTAGAGACCTCTACTCAACGCCATTCTACAGAGGAAGGTTTGTGGAACATTTTTCTTTTTTATTCATAACATTACATGCCATATTCATTGAATTACAGAGCAATTAACATAGCCCAAAGATCGTCAAAACACCCGGTACCACAGCACAGTCGCGAGCTATAGCCCCCGGGGCTGGAGGGTTAACCCTCCAGCCCCGGCTACGCATTACATAAATATTCCCCGAAATCCGGGGGTTTTGGCCGAAAAACGTCTACGCCTAGGCTACCGTATCTTTGTTATTCTGACTGCTTCCGCATTCCCGCGCATCCCCAAGCGTAGATGTGTTTCGTACCTGTAGAATGGCGTTAAGTAGAGCTCTCTAAGTCAACTGGTTCAGTTGTGATGATGATTTCATTGGAGATAACTTTATGGCAAAAACATCCACTTTACACTATTTTTCGATACTTAACAATAACATACAGGCACACACGAACAAGCGACGCACTCCTTCTTGTGGCCGGAGATGCGGGGCGTCAGTCCAGCCGGCTGTTGTTTACATGCGTCGGACCGACGCCTCGCACACCAAGCTTACAGGCTTTGAGCTCATGGGTCTTTAACCCGGCAAGCGCGATAGGCCTCACGGAAGGCTTCCTATAGGGAACGCAATAGGCCTCACGGAAGCAAGACCATAAAAAAAGCCTTCCAAAAAAAAAAGGGCCTATCAAAACAAAGGAATTTGTCTCTAGGTGAGATAATTCCCCTCTAGTACTCATCCATGTGTTTCTCACCCCCCCCCCCCCTCCTCAATTATCACCTATTTTTCCTCTTATTATCATCATTTATCGGTTATTTTTCTCTCCCGCGATAATGTAGCACAAGTGGGTTGCATAAAAGATCGTTATGTAACACCCAGACACCGGCACACACCGCCCCGCTCGCCTCAGTTGACTCACAGACAGCGAGAGGGGAGGGTTGCCTGTGGCTCTCTCTCGCCTGAGATTATGACCGGGTGGCCAATATCTTCGTTTTTCACCACCCAAATGCTTTTCCAACTTATTTTAGCACTCTTGAAGGTTCATATATACATCATATATGTAAAATAAAAGCATACCGAAAACAAATAATGCTCTATATTGTAAATATAACGAATTCTGTCAGAATCCAAGGCTAGAAATGCACAAATAACTACCCTAGCCCCTAGGTCTATATCGCGCTTGTCAGGTTAAGAGCCCTTCCGGGTAGCTCGGGTGTGTTTTTTATGGGCATTCAAGAGCCCTTCCGGGTCTGATGGGTTAAGAGGAACCGGCCTATGGCCGGGAAATTTTTCTACCGAAAAATGTACAAATTTATCTTGAAGGGGGGTCTAGGGGGTGTTTTTCTAAGCTTGATGGAGGTCTAGGGAGGAAACTAAAAAAATATATGAATAAATGAATTAATAGACCAAACAAACGGCCAGCCTCCCCTTAACCCAGGAGCTGCGGGAAGACTCTTAAGAGTTTCCCCGGGCAACTGCGGGAAGACTCTTAAGAGTCTGGGAAAAAAAAAATCCGTTTAAAACACCACAATTGTTTTTTTTCTTTTTTTTTGCCCCTGGGCCATGCCAAATATCATTCCTCCACCTCCCCTCCTTCCCCAATTTCCTCACCTCCTTCAGTTATCACCTATTTCCCCTGTTATTCCCTTATTCTGTGGTCTATTTTCGTGCTAACATTAGCGAGTTGCAAGCAGGGCATTGTCATCACTGTTACCAAGCGAGTGCAAGAGAGAGAGAGAGAGTATCGATCGACAGTCTCTCTCCAGACGTGGGGAAAAGTGGAGGGGAGGGAGGTTGCCTCAGCCATACATTATGTAACTCCCGGCCTGTATCGCCGATTTTGACCATCCAAACGCTGTTTCCACTTGTTTTATTGTTGTAACAGGTTAATACCTTTATAATCAACCTATAATAGGCGCATATGGATAAGTATTAATGCTATTTATGGTAAAATAACGATGTTAGTGATGGGAACAGCTCAAATACGTGCGCACAGGAGTGTGGTGTCTCATACCCCCCATGCGCACGTCTTAGGTTAAGAATAACTTCTGCTATTCAGAGGGTTTATTGAAATTGCGAATCCCGGGAGGATCACATGTTTTTTAATTAATTAATTAATTTTTTTCCCTGTTTGAGCTCTGTCTCGAGTAGGCCACCCCCAGTAGAAAACAAAAACAAAAATAGAAAGAGGAATGGGCCTGAGTAAATAGATAGATAGGGAAGCATTTGGTTTGGGAGTGAAATTAATAAATTTGATTATTACCCCTACATGAGCTTGTGCATAAACCTTTAATCCCTTCAGCACAATGATGTAATTCTTATCATATTCTGGTGAATATTAGATTGTTTTCTTTAGCTTATAATCTACCCTTAGGACTCAAAAGGGTAAATAGGATCTCAGTAAACCCTCTGAATAACATAGGTCATTCCTAAACAGCATAAACTCGTCTAATGTTGGCCAGAATGATATGTAGAAATACGCCGTCGTGACTCTCTTGGTAGCGTAATGGTTAATACGCTGAATTTTTGTGAGTACCCTAGGTTCAAATCCTTGGAGTCTATCTATCTATCTATCTAGCTCTCTATATACTCTGGCACATACCCATTTTTTTTATTTTACCATCTTGTCAAATTGAAAATTTACTTTAATAAACATTTTAGAAACAAATTGTAGTTTCTTTATTCATACAGAATTTAATAAAATTTACCAGAACGTCTTAGACTTCCCAAATTGACTAATTCCTTAAACGCGACGATAGTGCGTTGTTATTTGTGCGATTAGTTTGCCTGGGAAACGGATTAACTTGCTCATGTAGTGATGTACACCCTATGTGATGGTATTGTGTTCTTTGGCTTCTTCCATTCACTCAAAATGTCCATACCAGCACAGCACCCTTGTGTCCACTCTGGCCGATAAATGTTCCTGTTTCCCCACTCTCCTACGTATCACTTCATTCCTCAATCTGTCTCTACGAGTCACTGCACACATACTCCTCAAGCAGCTCATCTCAATGGACTAGATAATAGTCCGTTGGGCACCTGACCCGGGGAGCTGGTATAAATGAAGGGTAAGCCTGGATGTGTGGTGGGCGGGCATTGCGGTGTGCTCCTTGCTGCATGTCTGCCTCCTGAGACCGGAATTTCTCCGGGAGGTCGGGGGAGTGCTGGAGTGCCCTTAGTGATTCCTGGTCTCTGGGTCTTCTCCTGGGCGACCTAGATGTGTGTGAATTTGTATTTTGATTTTTGTTGTTGTGTTTTGTTGTTCCTCTTCGGGCTCTGCCTCAAGTCAGCCACCCCTAGCTATGGGGTATGTGCCTGTGTATATACATATGTACTGTACATACATACAACAATCCAGTACAATACAGCAAGCAATAACGCACTACTGTATACAAAAATAGTTCAACAAATACCGGTAAGTGCAATACAACTAGCAATTAATAGCACTGCAATATATCGGTGACTGGACAACTCAACCAGTAGACCATTTCAACAAGTACCAAATAAACCAATACAGTTAGGTTAGTTTAGTACTATATTTTGGCATTGGTTTGGTTGGTCTTGGTTGATTTAACACTGGTTGAGAGCTACTGGCTGAGATGTCCGGAAACCAAATATATCTATCAGCAAACAAGTGGCAGTGCAACAAACAAATACTGTAGTGCAATAAACAAGAAGAAAGTAACAAAAATACATCAAAGAAAAATTACAAAAGAAGAACAATATCTAAAGCTAGTGTTACACGAGCATTTTTTCCGGCAAATAGCGTCAGGGGTCCTGAGGGTTGTCATTACAGAGAAAACTCGTCTGTATTTTCCCGCCCATAGTTCGTCCCGTTTCGTCTGTCCATTGCAAGGACGGTTCCATACTTCTGCTACCTTCTATATTAATTTCATGAGGCTAGCACAACACTTGAATTTCCTAATATTAATCATATGTATTACACAGATAACATAGACATTCGTATTTACTCGTTTTCTTCCATTTGTTTTTTACTGAAATAAAATTAAAGGAATGGAACATTCCACAGTGCAGTCAGACCAGCTGCTGTCCATGTAAACACGAATTATTGCAAGTTATTTGGCAGCTACATGATGCTGCAATCACTAGCTATTATGTTAACTGCATAATAATGTTGTAGACTATATATTTTATGCATAATGAAGCATTTTATCACAGATAAGACACCTTAGGCCCATGAGTGAGGATAATATTTGACGGCCAATCACGCACACGGCCCCTCAGCGAGGATGATGCTTGGAGAGCCTATCACGGGCGTCGTTACAAACCTCCACTAGGTGCCAGGTGCACAGCTCACCTGAACGGAGTATAGTAACCCCACAAAATGAGTAAATTAATCCGGCATGCCCCACAACCAAGGTAACTTTATAAGAATCAAAAGATTATGCTGGATCGATGACCGTCGGGTGGTCGCGGTGTCGGTCAGGGCCAGTCATTCCATGTCTCTTTAATTATTCCTACTACTTAAGTCTCATTAACTACTATGTCCATGTTGATTACATTGTAAGATATGTCTCACACCTAGGATTCAAGGTGAGCTTGACAAAAGTGGGGCCTGGGCCCTATTAAGGTTCTTAGACCCAAGAGGGGCAAGGGCGTTTTATTGGCTGTTACAATTAAGGCAATACCTAGAATGTATGTCAGATCCATGTTAATTGAGCGAGGAATTATGGTGGATGGGACTCGTTAGCCTTGGTCGGCAACTCATCTAGGGGAGACAACCTTATACAAATCTGGGTGGATGGGACTCGTCAGCCTTGGTTAGCAACCTGTCTTTCTTTTTTTTTCTTCTATATTCCAACTACTCCCTCTCGGGCATAGGCTGATAGCCTTTACACTCTACCGATGAACACGGTGAGGCCCGTGAGGTCTTGTTCCAGTCTAGGGAGTGAGACATGCGAAGCACCCACTCACGGCTCGAAACCAACTCCATCTCTGAAGCTGCTTCACAGTCTCACTCCCCAGGCTCGGACCCTCACTCTCAGAACGCCACCTATTGAGCAATTAACTCACTAGGCATTGCCCCCCTGTAGCATATTTTGAATATGGGAATATTCATACAGTGCTATTTAATCAGGGAACAATGAGGGTATTTTGTTTTGGCATTTCGATATGCTGTGGTAATGCACGGAAACTAGGTACAGCACAAATTCCATCCCAATAATATTTTCCCATTGACATATTGGGATTCGAACCCGGGTCCATTGGATTACCAGTCCAGTGGCAAGAACACTCTGCCACACCTCCCCTATTACTAGGGGAGTAAACCTGATACAAATCCGTACTGTTTACCTAAGGGTAATGCTTGGTTCACACATTCACGTATATGCTCCCGACAGCTCCCGTACGAAGGTTTATTGGTAGTTGGCACCCGAATATTGGTAGTTTGGTCAAACGTAAGGGCATATTACGCAAAACGTAAATTAAATTGTGTACAGTCGGGGGGGTTGGTACGCATGGCGGGAGTAGCCACGCGGGTCGGGGAGGCGGTTGGTGCGGGCGATGCCGCCCGGTATGTTTTGAAATTGGAATCAGATATGTGGCTCGCGCTCACGTATGTCAAAAGTCGGGAACTTTTACGACCGTCCGGCCCACCACGGCCGTTTGACGGGAGCAGCCTCGTCAGACGTGAGCTGCTCACGTCAATCGTAAAATATTCCCGTCAAACGGGAAAGTTTACGTTCGTCGGGAAGTATACGGCAACACCGCCGCACTGCGGGCTGGCGGGAAGACGCGGCAACGATGTACGGGGGGTATATAAGGACCAGCGGGACACACTGCCGTCAGTGATACCTCTCACCATACCGGAGCAACAACCTACAGCCAACCCTGCCACCCTGCCACCCTCTGCACGCTGCCCTGCCCTGCCCTGCCCTGCCCTGCCCTGTCACCATGAATACCAAGAAAAGCGGGAAGAAGGTCAGGAAGGTTTCCCCTCCCACCTCGACGCCTGCCACCTCTCCGCCTGCCCCCTCGACGCCTGCCACCTCTCCACCTGCCCCCTCTCCGCCTGCCCCATCGACGTCTGCCACCTCACCGCCTGCCCCCTCGATGCCTGGCACCTCCAACTCTGCTGAGCAGGCAGAATTGTTGATCAACATCGATGATGAGAATGGAGAGGTCATGGGGTAAGTCGAAGATGATCATGAGGAAAGTGATGACGACGACGACGACGACGAGGACCCACCCCCTACAAATTCCGGCGTCGAACAGCCACAGCCACCACAACGGCGAAAACGGCGCCGGAAGAGCACCAACATTATCCTGACGGAGGAGACTGAGCGTATGCTGGGAGAGTGGCTGGAGTTCGAGGCGACTTTTCTATATGACAAGGATGATCCCAGGCACAAACAGAAGGAACACATAGACCATGTTGTGGCGGAGAAGGCAGCGAGAATGGAACCCCCCCATCACAGCCTTGGACTTGATGACGTGGTTCACCTCTCTCCGCTCCAGGTTCGGCAGGCTCACCAAGCTGAAGAGTGGTGATGGGGCCAAAAGGTTGACGGAGAGGGAGAAGTGGATCATTGACATTTTCCAGTTCCTGAAGCCACACATCGTGCGGCAAAATAAGCCCAGGACACTTGGTATGCCTCAGGTACGTTTATATTTTTTATGTTTTCCAACCCTTTCACTATTAAATCGACAACCACATCAATATTTTCCTGGCGAGCGATAGCAAGCCAAGAGGTTTGGCGTCCTCAGGACAGTGACAGGTTTTGTCTTTTTTTGAATTATTTTGCTTATAATGATGTCATTGTTTTTTTAAATGTATCTTGTTCACTTAAGTTTATAATTACCTAACATTTTTGTTAATGAAACACATAATAACACAAAGCAGTTTATTCATTTTATTTAAAGGTTAAAAGGATGAATGGTTATGTTGAATGGTATTTTACAGTTGATAAATAATGTACATATTACTAATTATACATTCATGTCCCAACAGTCTGCTGCCCAAGCTGCCGAACCTGTTTCTGTTCCTGTGCCTGACCCAGCCCCAGCACCTCCCACAGATGATGTGGAGGACCCCTCTGCCGGCAGTCAGGAGGACACCACCCCAGCTATCTCCATGCCTGCGTGGAAGGGGAAGCAGGGGAAGCCTCCTGGTGCTGTACCATCCACAGCATCCACATCACACGGAACCATGGAGCAAGTGAGTAGAGGAAATATTAGTTTCATAATAGCAACAATAACTTTGAACATAAGAACATAAGAAAATGGGAGTCTGCAGAAACCAGATTGGCCTAAACAAGGCAGATCCCTGTCCCACCCAACCACAATTACAAAGCCCAATGATAGGCTCCCACTATAGCATATTGGCTTCCCAGAATACTACATAATTTTATTTGTTAAAATTCCTAATTGGTCAATTATTGAAATATGTTATGTTTCGTGTGTTGTGCAACGTGTCAATGTTCTCTTTTTCCATAATGGTAACAATAACTTTGAACATAGTAGGCTTCCCAGAATACCACAACATTTTATTTGTTAAAATTCGTAATTGGTCAAATATTAAAATATGTTATGTTTCGTGTGTTTAATGTTCTCTTGTTCCTTGTTCCCATACCAGGTCCTTGCAACTGCGGAGAAGGTGCGCCACAATCTGGCTGGGGTTATGGATGTGGTCGAGGATCCGGAGCTACAGTATTGGCGCGCCTCCCTGGATGTCATGGCCAAGGACTGTGTGGGGCTGCCAGCAGGTTTCAACACCCCACTGAAGATAGAACTGATGGCAGCCCTCAGCCGGTTCCGAACTGCCCATGAGGATGGAGTTACCAGGCCTGGTCAGGACCTCATGTTGCACGCCACTCGGAACTATGGCTTTCAGGCGCCCCAACCCCAACCACAGGCACAACAGCATCAACCGGCAACCACAGTTATGTACCAGGGCAATCCGCCAACCACCTTGCCTCAACCCATGCCGACCCAGCCCAAGCCTGCTACCTTTGTGCTACCTTCACATGTATTGCAGTCATTGCTGTGGCCGCAGCAATCAGCAAGCCCCCCTGGCACATTCCTGCCACCTAATGCCTCCACACCCACACATTCTCAGTTAGTGGACAGGTAGTTCCGTTGCTCCTTGGCAAGCCTGGTTGCAGTGTTGTGGGACACGGCTGGGATGTTGGGGGTGACACATTCCACAATCTCATCAAATAGTTGTTTGTCTACCCGGGTGAAGTTCTTGTACATGTTTGGACATTCTCTTGCCAACTCATCCATCAGGTTCTCATAATGGCCATGTTCAAGCCTTCGTTGCAGATAAGGCCACACCCACACTGTCCTCTTGCTCCTGTCCTTCTTCTCTTGTTCCTCTTGATGGATGTAGTTTGGTATTGCAAGTAGTTTTAAGATTTCTATGTAGGAAAGGATCCATTTCATTAGCCGCGTGTTATGCCTGTTCTCCGGTTTGATTAGGGAGTTCACAAAATTTAACTCCTCCAGGATGAATTCCGCGATGTTGTTCATGGTGCCGAGGAAGGAGTGGGAATGGCAAAGGTGTGGCCAGTCCTGCCCTTTTGTAGTTCCCAGATTCCAACCAATACCTACGTGGTTGACAAAGACTGTCTTTGTCAGTGTTTGGACAGACGGGGTGTGCCTACGTTTGTCCGGAACCGGTCCAGGTAGGCCCTAAACAATCCCAAGACGTACGGCCTCAGCTACACAGGTCTTGTGGGGGCGTGGCATGGGCGTGGCCTGTGTTCCCGCAAATCGGGCAGCCCATGCGGACGAACAGGGACATGCTTACGCAAGTCGCAAACACGTACGTAGTTCACTACGACTACATTACGACTGACGTAACACTGGCCCCATCACGGTACGTCTGACGGGAAGTGCAATAGTCGTGGTTATACGGGCGTTCACGGCCGTACTACTCCCGTCAGAACACAAAATTGGCGATTACGCATGACGGGAACTGTCGGGAGCAATATACGTGAATGTGTGAACCAAGCATAAGGCAGGTTAGTGGATGGATTAGCCGAACACCACTGTAGAAAAATAGTGCTAACAAGATACACAGAGGGCCTCGGAGTAGGATGGCTCCTAAATTGAGTGGTCAATCCTGTAAGTCCTTCACTAAACTGGCTCGGGTTGTCCCTCTCACAGGGAATAGGTCCGCTTGGGGGCATTCTGTGTATGGCCACCCTCGTAAGGGGAGTAAGGCGTCCGGCAATAGATAGATAGATAGAGTTATGTACAAACCCTAGGTTTCAAGGTCGACTTGGCAAAGTCACTCCTTGTTTCCACACGGTTTATTCAGCGGATAGGGCTGGTCGGGGACACAGCCAATCTGACTCTCAGTCAGAGTGTGGATAACCGCAACAGATTTCGCAGGAAGTTGTTTCGGTTTCTCCACAGTCTGAATACGACGAGGAAGACATGGGTATCCCTGGTCGATTCTCTCAACTGGATCCAATTAACTGTGAAGTTGGGCCAGTTGAAAGTAAAGAGATTAATCATGGAAGGCAAAACAAAATTCCTACTTTTGCCGGAGGAAAAATTATGGACCATTCCTCCATTAATTCACAACTTACTGTCGGTCGGGGCTAAGAAGGAAACATTGCACTCAATAATGACGAGGGTTCTCCCCCACCTACGGTATGGGTTGTTGTTGTTGTTGTTGTTGTTCCCCAGGCTGTCTGGCCGAACAGCCTCAAGGTCTTGAGCAAGGCCAAGGCCATAAACGAGCGCCCCCACAAAACCCTCCCTGCTTACCACTAACGAAGCCCGGGTGACCGAAGCCACTCCAAGGCAGGGAGCTGAGGAGGGTGCGGAAACGCCCGGGAAACCAAAGCGCCACCCAAGGCCCTGTGCCCCTCAGCAATTATGAAGGAAAATGTAGACACAGATGCTTCAGGGACAATCGGCTGGGGATATCAGTCAAGCCTAGGCCACCCGGGCCAAGGTTTTTGGTCCCATGACGAGAACTTTCATATCAACAAACAAGAACTTCTAGTCCCACTGTTTTTCCTTCAAACTCACGGCTCTTCATTACAGGAGATGTCAATAGCTTTTTGAATGGACAATTTGAATGCGGTGCACTGCATTCAAAAGCAAGGGTCAACGAGGTCTCGAAAGTTACTAGAATTGTCAGAACAGAGTTTTGTTCTGGCCGAAACGCTGAGCATTCATGCATCTTACCTCCCGGGCGTAGCGAACGTCTGGGCAGACGCTCTGTCCCGGAGACAGAGCACCTCGGTTGAATGGGCACTCAAGCAAAACATCTTCAACAAGATGATTGCAGAGCCATAACGTCCACAAGTGGATCTCTTTGCGTCCGAGGGAAACCACACTCCCTCTCTACCTAACCCGCCGGGAAGTAACTTCGGCGAGGGGTCCCAACGCATTATTAGAGGACTGGAACAAATGGAATTCAATCTATCTTTGTCCGCCTCCAGACGCTTCACTCATGTGTCAAGTACAGGGTGATTAAAAAAAAGTGTAATGATTTCACATGTATGTCATTTCTTCATTTTTTAACCTACACACTTTATCTTTTCATGTTGTGATGGTGGTATCATGCCATTTGGCATAAGTCAACTACAAGGTTCTAGCTAAAATGGTATTCACAGCCGAGCAGAAAGTCAAGATAGTTGAATTCTGGTATGAGACCAAATCGTACGTCACAGTCCGTCGTCGGTTCTGCCGCGAGTTCAAAGTTCAAACACGTGATGGACCTAAAAAAAAACTGCCACAAAGGCAGTGAGCTTTGGGCCCTTCAGCTGCCTCTCTGTGATCTCCTCGGGTAGCTCAGAGCCCCAGAAGATGTTGTTATGGTTGTTGATGGAGCCGTTGATGTGGAAGTGTGCCTCGTCGGAGAACCAGATGTGGTTGATCCATCCTGGGGTGCGTTCAAGCTTTTGGCTGAGCCAATCACACATGACATGCCTTCTTTGCATGTCCTCAGCTTTTAGTTTATGCCTCACAGATATGGTGTAAGGGAATAGCTTGAGCTCCTTGGTCATAATACGCAACAGACTGGAGGGGGAGAGTCCCAACTCTTGGGAGCGGCGGCGGTGAGACTTCTTTGGGCTTCTGATGGCTGAGTTGCGCACAGTATCAATGTTTGCCTGGTTCTTTGTGACTGCTGCTGGACGTCCACTGTTCCCCTTGTGTGTGCTGTGGACAGTACCCTTGCTCTCAAAGTGCTTGACAAACCTCAGTATAACATTATTTTTAGGTCCATCACGTGTTTGAACTTTGAACTCGCGGCAGAACTGACGACGGACTGTGACGTACGATTTGGTCTCATACCAGAATTCAACTATCTTGACTTTCTGCTCGGCTGTGAATACCATTTTAGCTTGTAGTTGACTTATGCCAAATGGCATGATACCACCATCACAACCTGAAAAGATAAAGTGTGTAGGTTAAAAAATGAAGAAATGACATACATGTGAAATCATTACACTTTTTTTGAATCACCCTGTAGTTCACAAACTACGGGGTTACCGGGGATTAGCCTCGATGATCGCGCCACTCTGGCCGGCTCAGGTGTGGTACCACCAGTTGAAAACGTGGTGCGGGAACCCGGTGTCACTCCCGGTCTCGTCCTTCCACTTGGAGACAATTGACAAGCTAGAGACCTCGCTGACTTTTGCCTTCTGGACATTCAAAATGCCAAATGGCTGACTCAGTATGGAGAAAGGGTGACAAGTAAATTTCTTATTCAAGTATACTATGTCTACCAGGAGACAATAACAATCACATTGGAAGACATTCACAACCTGGATAGTAGAAACCCATATCTCCTCCTTTGAGGATTCACAAGCACTAGACCTTAATCAATCAACCAGAGACCATTACCTATCTCCCTTGCTCAAGGGGAGACTGTAACCGCCAGCTATATCCCAGAAAAGCTTTTCTACCTGAGCGGGGATTGAACGCGAGACTGCTGGTATGGTAAGCAGAGATGCTTTAACCCATTCAGTACCAGGGACGTCCTTTTCATCATATTCTGGCAACTATTATTTTTTTTTATTCAGCTTAGGAAGGACCTCTAGCAATAATAAGACTTCAAACTATCTCAACCAACCTTTCTAACTACCACAGATCCTTCCTAAGCTGCATAATATCGCTTAAATATAGCTAGAATAATATATAACACACGTCGCTGGTACTCAATGGGTTAAACTGAGCCAGCCGGACACCTGGCTACCAAATTGTTTCCTATTTTTTTTTTGGGGGGGGGGGTGACTCAAGACAGAGCCTATGCAATATAAATTCAATTAAATTAAATTAAATATGTATGTATGTATATACTCAGGCCCAATCCCCAGTTTTCCTTATGGTAGGGGGGGGGGGGGACTCAAAACAGAGCCCGAATAGGGACATCACAACAGAAAACAATGAACATACAAAAACAAAATACAAATTCACACACATTTAGGTCATCCAGAAGACCCAGAGACCAGGGTCACCAAGGTCCCTCCAGTACTTCCCCGGCTCCAGGAGAGGTTCCGATCTCGGCAGGCAGACATGCAGCAGAGCGAAACCACAAGCCCGCCCACCACACTTCCAGGCACACCCTTCATATAAATCGTCTCCCCGGGCCAGGCGTCTGATGGACTATTATCTAGTCCAACTTGCGCCCGACCCCTTCCCCCAAATGACCACGTGTTCACTCATCTATTCACAAGCTTTCTCCATTCATTCCTGTTTATTACCACTTCCTTTGCTTGATCTATAGTAATTCCTCTATCATTCAAAGCTTGTCTTGCACAGTCTCTCCATCTCAATGGGGGGTCTTCCTGCCCTTTTATCTCCCCTTGTATCTGACTCACATATTCTCTTTGTAAGCCTTTCATCTTCCATTCGTTCAACATGAGCATACCAGCTCAGCACCCTTCTGTCCACTCTGGCTGACAAATGTTTCTGCTGCCCCACTCTCGTACGTATCTCTTCATTCCTCAATCTGTCTCTACGGGTAACTCCACACATACTCCTCAAGCCGCTCATCTCCATCACATCCAGCTTTCTTCTCTCTTTTTTCCTTCAGAGCCCATGTCTCAGCCCCATTTTTTTTTTTTTTTTTTTTTCTATATTCCAACTACTCCCTCTCGGGCATAGGCTGAAAGCCTGTACAATCCACCGCTCAACACGGTGAAGCCTGTGAGGTCTTGTTCCAGTCTGGGGAGTGAGACATGTGAAGCATCCATCATGGCTCGAAGCAGCTCCATCTCTGAAGCGGCATCACTGTTGGCACAACAATCCCTTGATACACTGCACTTTTTACTTTCATTCCGAGATTTCTCCCCTTCCACATACTTCCCATATAAGTAGGCAAAACATCTTGACTCCAACCTCTCTTAACTCAAAAAGGACTTCAGTAATCAAACAGATATTTCTACCACATAGTACGTAGCCTGCAGGGGAGTCACATTCAGGGTAACATTTCAGCACTAATACACTTTTATATTATTCTATCTATATATCTCTCTATATACTTAGGCCCAATCCCCACATTTCCTATGTTTTTTTTTTTTTGTATTCTATACCTTGTTCATTATAGGTAGGCTAGAAATATCAACCCCAACCTCTCATAACTCAAATAGGACTTCAATTAATCAAGCTAATATTTCCACCATTTGGGATGAGTCTGCCAAGGAATAGATGTGAAAATGTACAGCCCATTTGCTCTAGCCATTCTGGAGTTATGGAGGTTAGGGGTCACAATAATGAATGAAGTACAGTACAGTATAATTTAGTATTGGTTCGTTCGTCAATGACGAAGAGCCTATACATTATATAGGCTGAGATTCCGGGACCCGTTCGGGATTCCCCATAGTTTTTATCACAACCGTTGCGTATATAGCATAATAAACAATCCTTGGTTAATACCCATTAAATCTTACCAAGGGCTTATCATTGAAAATGGATACCACTATAAGTAAAAAAGAAGAATCTATCATTTCAAATCTCCCGGTGCCTCAGCCCTCCAGCTGTGCTGTCGCATTGCTTACCTTGCACGTGATGCCAGATTTTCTAGCGTGTTTATCTGCCTCTTTACGGTTGTGATCCAGGCGAGTCGGACGTGTGCCCCCTTGCTCTGGGCGTCTCAGCGTTTGCCTGGCTTCCTCACTCCTAGTGAGTCCTTTTTATATATTATTTGAGTTAGGTCCAAACATGAATTGAGTAATCGCCCTGTATGTTTCAGAGGGCCTCCGTCCACGCCTGTCTACACCGAAAGTATATGGGTGCCGCTTCGCCATTCTTAATATGTGTTGTTCGTCGTAGTAAGTGATTATTGCTATAATAGGCTATATCCTATACAATGCTTGCATTTAATTATTTACTTATCGGAGGCTATTATTCATCTTATTCGTGGGCCCTCAGGCTACACGTTGAACTCTCAAGTTATTATTAATTCAAAGTTTTCTTTGTCGTAAAGTAGCCTACATTATTTTCTGAAATTCTAATTGTATAACAATTTTCAAGGTCACCGCTTTTATAGTTTGCTTGCTTCTCACATTTTATAGTTTGCTTGCTTCTAGCATTACTTCGAGCTGATAGATTCTTAACTAGACTTATTGATTCCCTTATATGTCCCATTCTTGTACCAGTGACTTATTTATAAGGCCATAATAATAATAATAATAATAATAGTTCTTAAAGCTAGCACATGCTAAGCTAGCTAAGGATAGCTCAATAAGGCCGATTAGGCGTATTTCCATTGGGGTCCTGTACTACTACCCCATCCCTTTGCTCATGAGGGATGGTAACGACTCAGTGCTTGTGAAAAATCTTTAATGCGCCGAGCGTGGGCGCGAACCCGGGCCTTCTGGGTGGAAGTCCGAGACGCTAGTCACTACACCAAGCGAGCCGCTTTGTTCGCCACCTCGAGCAAGTGTGCACGAGGGCGGCCAATAAGCCTAACTAGCTCGGCTTCCCTCTACTGAATTTTACATAAGGGACCAATTGATCTCTTCCTATACGAGTGTTATGTTATGAAGTGCTTCAGATTCCTACACAATTATGTGTTAATTTCTTAAATAGAAAGAGTTACATGAAACCAAATTGAGCAACAAAGTTTCCTCCAGTGCAAGAGCACCAACTAACCCTATACATTTGCATGCTTCGAGTCCCGGAGTCGGCGGGGCTCCTGTGTCCCTCCGTTCTCTCCGGGTCTCCGGGTTTTAGACCTCCGGGTACTAAATGGTTTCGAAGAAACCGAGGAACAATTAAAATGTTATGAAGTGCTTCAGATTCCTACACAATTATGTGTTAATTTCTTAAATAGAAAGAGTTGCATGAAACCAAATTGAGCAACAAAGTTTCCTCCAGTGCAAAAGCACCAACTAACCCTATACAATTGCATGCTTCGAGTCCCGGAGTCGGCGGGGCTCCTGTGTCCCTCCGTTCTCTCCGGGTACTAAATGGTTTCGAGGAAACCGAGGCACAATTAAAATGCACCAAGAAGTTCTGGTTAAATGGAGAAAGAAAGTTTTCCTCCAGGTGCACAAAACACCAACAAAACCAAGGAACCAAGAGGTTCAGGTTAAAATAAAGGAACGAGTGCTTCCTCCGGGTACTACGGGTACTCCGAGTAATACAAAAACCAAGGAACCAAGAGGTTCAGGTTAAATTAGGGAACGAGAGCTTCCTCCGAGTACTCCGGGTACTCCGGGTACTCCAGGTAATACTGAAAACCAGGGAACCAAGAGGTTCAGGTTTAAGTAATTAAGGAACAAGAGCTTCCTCCAAGTACTCCGGGTACTCCGGGTAATACTGAAAACCAGGGAACCAAGAGGTTCAGGTTAAATTAAGGAACAAGAGCTTCCTCCAAGTACTCCGAGTTCTCCGGGTAATACTGAAAACCAGGGAACCAAGAGGTTCAGGTTAAATTAAGGAACGAGAGCTTCCTCCAAGTACTCCGGGTAAGGGGGGGGGGGGGGGAACAATGTTTTTATTCAGAAACAAACAACCGATGCACCAAAAGGTTCCGGTTAAATTAAAGACCAACGTTTCCCTCCGAGTTCTCAATGTAGAACAATGAATGGAAAAAGAAGGGAGGAGAGTACTCCAGTGGCATTTATGATAGCCTATAGACTATCCCACTTAAATCCATTCTTATATAAGATGTAGCAAATATGCTACCCTACGCTTAAAAAAAAAAAAAAAAAAAAAAAAAAAAATCATAGGGCCAACAGGCTACTCGATATTACATGGGCCTTATACATAATGTGCTGGTACATGTTTTTGTTATTTGCTCTTATATTATGTAACATTGATTCTTGGCCTTTTTTCTGACAGGTGGGCCATAGCTCTCCACAGGAATCTCCGCCCCCTCACCTGAACCACAACTGTGACCAGCTCCGGGAGTCACCCACGTCTTGGATCGCCGGCCAGGCGCGTGGCCCTCTCCAGTGGGATCGGAGAGTGGCTTCTCAGGATTTTCTACACCTGAGAGGATGTCGGGACCCACAACGGCGACTTCAGCCTCGACCATGGTGCAGTGGTGCGGGGTCACAAGATGTGACAAATTTCCCCTTCTTGGCCATACGAAATGTGTACGCCATGTGTCTTGTGTGGATCGTACATTGGCTAAGTGGGCTCCTAACAAGTGTACTGTGACGTTAACCACTCCGTTAGAACCGCATGGCTTGTCCTACAGTGACTCGCTAGGATCGCCAGGGCAGTTGATGGGGCTACAGTTTGTGTATTAGAGTGTGCTTTATTTCATATGAAAGCTCGTGTCATGGGCAGTCCAGAAAGGCTCTTTGTGTTCGCCCATGTCAAGGCTTTATATATTTAATTGTAAAGTATATATTTTATCATTAACTAGTAATGATAGGATCTGGGAGAGAGAGAGGGAGTAGAACAGAGTGAGAGGGGGCGCGCAGTGTTTTTTGTCCCGCTCGATGACGTCACGGCTGGCTGCCTCGCGGGGGTTGGTGGAGAGAGGCCCTTACCATGCTGTAAGCTTTGCTAGTGGTTAGATGACTTGTAACCGCTGTTTTCCCACGCGGCTCGAGCTAGTGCGAGTATATATACAGTTCCTCGCCACTTTCTCCCTCAGATCTGGTTTCTAGAACGCACCCATCTTTTTCCCTTGCTACCTGTCACCTGCTCTGTACCTGAGAATCTTTTCCTCTGCCTATCTCTCTCATTTTCCATATCTTTCACCACCTTTTATTAACATTATATCCCCTCTGGTTAACTCTGCAAAATCAGCTTAATGCTGGCCAGTTGTATTGTGCGTTAAGGTCTGATATAACCCATGTATGTTAGTTGTTAAGATAAGTGGATCACGAAGCATTGGTTGGCATTTATATTGTTTAAGTACTGCATCCTTTAATTATTAGTGTTCTGCTGGATTAGATAATGCTAGACTAGAGTCTGATATTATAAGGTATTGTTTCCTATGAGTGCTGGCTTTAGTTAAAAGCTGCACGACATACCTGAGAACTGGAGTTGATTGAGTAAATTCTAGTCTGTGTGCCATTGAGAGTAGAGCATGCACGAATGAGGGCTTTTTGCCTATACCATTCTGCACTGTTCTAGTCTCGATTGTTTGTCTTTGAGGTACGCCAGGAGAACGCTTAATACTTCGGTATTAAGATTTCTCAAGAGAGCTACCCTTCATTATAACGTAATATTTGACGCACAGACTTGTGATTTACACTAGGCTATGCGGCATGCCATGCGCACCAGTATCTCGTATCATTGACTCTAGCTAGACTTTATCAGTCACAGTAGACATTAAGTATATTAACCTAATTACTCTTTTTATGCATACCCATTTATGATTACACAAGCATTTCGCAGCCTAGTTTGATGTATTGAGACACAAACGACTTAGGCTCTTTTTGTTGATAGGAATACTGCATTGTCGTGGCGATTATTATTATTGTTGTTGTGTTTAGGATATTCTTGGCTCCGACGGCATTATATATATTCTGCCTTTTTGTGTGCATAGCCTGCACGAGCATTGTTCCGCTGCCTGCCTTTTTGGGTTCCATTTCCGATACGAGCATCTTTATAGCATCTAACATTTAAAGAAGATTCCTTGTTAGTGTTGAAGGACTTTAGTGCACTTTCTTTCATGCAGGAGTGCCTGACATTTATTGATTAAAGTAACGTAAGCTGTAACTTCTCTTACCACCTTACTTTGCATACCATAACCAAGCACCTTCGGTTATAGGTAGTAATAGGCTGTTTTCACATAACATTAAGCCTAGAGTAGACGCACATTTATTGAGAGTTTGATAGCCTATTATTGCATATAGAACTCTGTAGAGTATTTGTGTTCTTTGTTCACTGGGAATATACATCAGAGGTTGGAGCTAGCGCTTTCCGTTGTAACATTTATGCCATTACTAGTCCAATGAATAAGAGCCCTGATATATTTGAACCCCAGTCGTAACAAATGGCCACCTTACCTAGGATTTGGTGAACCTACATTTATTAGCAGGGAACATTTGTTGTTTTGGAGAATATTTTGCAGGGATCAGCAAGAATATTTTTTTTTTTGCAACATAGTATAGCCCTTGAGTATTTCCGAGAATTTTTGTGTGTATATTGAGGTATAAGAGTTTGGGGTACTTCTTTTCTGAATATTGAGGTGGGAATTTTTTGTGAGCATCATGTCTTATACCGGGTCAGAGGAGAATGGAGACACAGTACGTAATGTCGAAACTGAAGAACAGCAGCATGATGAAAGGGTTAATCGGGTGAACTGTGAGGAGGATGCTAGGATATTTTTGCAATGGCCTGTTACTGCCGAGCGGTTGGAGGGTATGGATCGGTACGGTCTTCAATGCCTGGCCACAGCTATCGGTCATGCGGTTACTAGCAGCATGACCAAGGATAACTTGATAACGTGTGTACTGGGCAGGGTGACTGGTGAGCGAGATGGGTTGAGTGCTCAGAGCCCTTCGGCCATGCTTCCCCTACACTCGACTCCCAGCCATCCCAGTAGTTTGCCGACCCCGGGTACGCTTCCACAGGTGGGTGGTGACTGGCAGGGTGGGTTGCCCCTGGGGGGACCACCGGTAATTTCAAACATTGTAGCACCTTCACCTCCTCAAGGGTTAACTCCAGAATTATTGCTTCAGCTCGAATTAGCTAAGATCGAAGAGAGAAAGGCTATCAGGGTATCTGAGGTTCAACAGCAACAAAGGGCATGTGAGCTTCAGCAGCAATTAGAATTAGCCAAGATAGAAGAGAGGGCCAAGCTAGCAAAAATCCAAGCGGATTTAGAGTCGACTAGGTACTGTGCCGACATGGACGTAGAGAAGTCGCGAGTAGAGGCAACGGGACAGCGACTTGGGGCTGGTAACCGTGTTCATGAGCAGTCTCTCTCGCACTTATTGAAACTGGTTCCGGTGTTTGATGAGAGTGGTGTAACAGAATTTTTCACACGCTTTGAGAAGAAGTGCCAGGAACACCAGTGGCCAAAGAATAAATGGGCAGCACTTGTATCCTCTAGATTAATAGGCAAGGGTCTTAAAGCCTACGATGCGTTACCTTTGGAGTTATGTATTGTGTATGAGGATCTCAAGGAGGCTGTCCTGAGGGCTTACGAACTGCAACCAGAAACGTACCGTTTGAAGTTCCGGGGTGTAACTAAGGGAAGAGATAGCACCTTTTTGAACACGCCCGGGACTTGTCCGATGCTATGGGGAACTGGCTCCGATCTGAGAAGGTAACAACGTTTGATGGAGTTAAGCAGTTGATGATGTTGGAGCAGTTCTTTAAGAGCACGGGTGGTGATCTAACTTTGAACTTGAAGGAGAAAAACCCAAGAACTCTAGTAGAAGCAGCAGAAATGGCTGATCTACGGCTGTCGTTGATTCGGGGTTGCGGGTCCTCACAGAAGTACGATGCAAGTGCTAGGGACCGTTATCCTCCCCCTCCCCGTAGCAATGACACATTTAAACCAAAGAGCAATGAAACTAGAACTGAAGCCAAACCTACCACCACAACACCGTATATGAAAAGTCAGGGGCCTTTTACATCACAGTATAAGCCGAAACCGAAATTTATGTGTTTTAGGTGCCACCAGGAGGGTCATAAGGCAAATGAGTGCCCTAGTCGACCTCCTCCGGCAGCCGTGTCTTTTGCTCACGGCATTGGAGTGTTCAAGAGGACATCGGAGTTTGTTAGAGGCATTTCTTCCGAGGTAAATACACTGCCAGTGCAGAAGGATCCGGAAGGCTTATTCCCTGTCCGTGATGCCTTTAGTGACCACAGGGGACTCGGTTGTGTGGAGTGGGGGGGTAGAAGACATGAGGTGAGAATTTTGCGTGACACTGGGGCATCGCAAACACTGTTGAGAAATTTCACTGGTAAACCTGTCAATACGGCGCGGGTGGTTGTGGTTCAGGGAGTTAATGCGATGTAAGAATGAAGGTGGAAGTTGATGGTGTGACTCGTGACCTGGATGTAGGAATTGTGGAGAAGTTACCTGTTGGGGGCGTCGACCTCCTTCTTGGCAACGACTTTGCGGGGCCTACTTCTGAGGCTCCACCCTTAGTCGTTGTCGAGAAGCCGGCCGACGTGAGTAGGGAGGAGCAGGAGTGGGTTGGGAAGTGTCCGGGGCAGCCTATGGAGTGTGTTGTCACCGGAGATTCTGCATCCAGGAAGTCACATTCTGGTCAACAATCTTTAGATCAGCGGAGGAAGGGTACCGAGAAGGGGTTGAAAGTTGATGCGGTTGAGAGTTTAGTGTCAACGGACCTTCTCGGGGACTCATTATTAGGACCACATTTCGAGTCTGGAGAAGACCCAGTAACTGTTCCTGAAGGGGCAGAGGATGGGCTTAAAAAGACGAAAGAGTTGAAGGAGGACAGTGATGCACAGTCGGGAGATGTAGCAACAAGGTACCCTGACGCGTACCCTATGAGAAATGGGTCGGCGAAAACGGTGGTCCGAAGATTGCTAGTGTATTTTTCCCGGTATGGTTACCCGCAGGGGATTCAGTCAGTCCAGGGACCCAACTTCACTTCTAGCCTCTTTGTACAAGCAATGCCGCAGCATGGGATTGTTGGGGTTGTGTCATCTGAATATCATCCGGAGAGCCAGGGTATGTTAGAGCGATGGCACTCAGCCTTGAAATCTGTGCTTCGTTGTTGTTGCTTTGAGAGTGGGAGGGATTGGGATCTTGGCCTGCCATGTGTTTTGTTTGCTGTGTGGGAGGTACCTGGGGAGAGTTTGGGATTCAGCCCTAATGAGTTCGTCTTTGGACACCGTGTCAGAGGGCCTCTCCATATGGTTGAAGAAGTATGGGAGGGCGCAGAAAAACCTTGTTCTATGCTCAAGTGTGTCCTCAACAGTCAAGAACGGATGTTGCGCAGTCTGGAGTTGGCTGGCCGTAATTTGACTAGCTCTCAGGCCCTCAGGAAGGACAGGTACGACCTCAAGGTTGAACTCAGGGAGTTTCACGTGGGTCAGGAGGTGTTGATTCTACTGCCCCTTGTAGGTCACCCCTTATCCGCGAAGTACGCTGGTCCTTATAGGGTGGTGGAGGAGCTATCGGACCTGGTTTACTTGGTAGCCACTCCAGACAGGTGGAAGCACAATCAGTTATGTCATGTTAATCCCATGAAGGAGTATGGGAGGCACCCCCCTGAGCCTCTCACTGTGCCTGTGATGACGTTTAGCAGTCAAGGTGGAGAAGGAGAACGGGACAGTCAAGCTCAGGTGGAGGATATCTGGAAGGATAAGAAGTTCAAATGGGCGCCTGAGTGTGAGAAGGTGTTTAGAGAAGTAAAACACCTGTTGTGCACTCACCCGATCCTCAGGGCCCCTGACTTTAGCCTACCTTTCCAACTAACAACGGAGGCTAGTGGTGTGGAGGCTGGTGCCGTCCTTGTGGAAAAGGACGATGATGGGCTGGAGCATCCTGTTAGTTTCTGCTCGGAGAAGTACAATTCGGCCCAGGGGAGCTGCTCTGTTGTCGAGGAGGAGCTGCTGGCGGTTGTACTTGCTCTGAGGCATTTCGAGGTCTGTGTTCCAGCCTATGGTCCGGTCGTTGTAGTTTACCCAGATCATCACCCTCTCAAGTTCTTGGACCAGTTTCACAATCGGAATATGAGGCTGACCAGGTGGTCACTAAGGTTATTGGTATATAACCTGGACATATGCCATATTGCCGGTTGTGACTACGTGGTTGCAGATGGTCGTTCAAGGGTATATGATCCTGGGTAGATTGACACACGGGTAGCCTCCTGCTTTAGTTTGAATAGTATTTTGCGCTTGGTGCTTGTTGGCTCGCGGTTGTAGCCCAGCGTATTGGGTCGTAAAGCAGGAGTTGAGCGTTTGGTATAGAAGAAAAAACTAGGCTTGCCCCTATAGTGCAGCCGAAATAAACAAATTATAAACATAAAAAAAATCAAATAAAAACTCTTTCTTTGATAGTTGATTTTTTTTAGTATGTTATAGCAGTAATTCTGAGTTGCACTCCTCTCAGAATGCTGGGCTAGAGAAGCTCGCTCTTGAGGAGCATAACTACATATAATTTAACCTATGGTGATGGGGAGGGTTATAATTTTGAAAAATGTTTTGTTGAAGAACTGTGCCAGATATTTTACTGCCGCTGGGTGATGGGAAGTGGAGATATAGCATGGGTTCTAACCATCAGATTTTTGTGAGCCTTGGGGCCTCTGAGAAAAATCTTGGGGGGGGTGTGACGTTAACCACTCCGTTAGAACCGCATGGCTTGTCCTACAGTGACTCGCTGGGATCGCCAGGGCAGTGGATGGGGCTACAGTTTGTGTATTAGAGTGTGCTTTATTTCATATGAAAGCTCGTGTCATGGGCAGTCCAGAAAGGCTCTTTGTTTTCGCCCATGTCAAGGCTTTATATATTTAATTGTAAAGTATATATTTTATCATTAACTAGTAATGATAGGATCTGGGAGAGAGAGAGGGAGTAGAACAGAGTGAGAGGGGGCGCGCAGTGTTTTTTGTCCCGCTCGATGACGTCACGGCTGGCTGCCTCGCGGGGGTTGGTGGAGAGAGGCCCTTACCATGCTGTAAGCTTTGCTAGTGGTTAGATAACTTGTAACCGCTGTTTTCCCATGCGGCTCGAGCTAGTGCGAGTATATATACAGTTCCTCACCACTCTCTCCCTCAGATCTGGTTTCTAGAACGCACCCATCTTTTTCCCTTGCTACCTGTCACCTGCTCTGTACCTGAGAATCTTTTCCTCTGCCTATCTCTCTCATTTTCCATATCTTTCACCACCTTTTATTAACATTATATCCCCTCTGGTTAACTCTGCAAAATCAGCTTCATGCTGGCCAGTTGTATTGTGCGTTAAGGTCTGATATAACCCATGTATGTTAGTTGTTAAGATAAGTGGATCACGAAGCATTGGTTGGCATTTATATTGTTTAAGTACTGCATCCTTTAATTATTAGTGTTCTGCTGGATTAGATAATGCTAGACTAGAGTCTGATATTATAAGGTATTGTTTCCTATGAGTGCTGGCTTTAGTTAAAAGCTGCACGACATACCTGAGAACTGGAGTTGATTGAGTAAATTCTAGTCTGTGTGCCATTGAGAGTAGAGCATGCACGAATGAGGGCTTTTTGCCTATACCATTCTGCACTGTTCTAGTCTCGATTGTTTGTCTTTGAGGTACGCCAGGAGAACGCTTAATACTTCGGTATTAAGGTTTCTCAAGAGAGCTACCCTTCATTATAACGTAATATTTGACGCACAGACTTGTGATTTACACTAGGCTATGCGGCATGCCATGCGCACCAGTATCTCGTATCATTGACTCTAGCTAGACTTTATCAGTCACAGTAGACATTAAGTATATTAACCTAATTACTCTTTTTATGCATACCCATTTATGATTACACAAGCATTTCGCAGCCTAGTTTGATGTATTGAGACACAAACGACTTAGGCTCTTTTTGTTGATAGGAATACTGCATTGTCGTGGCGATTATTATTGTTGTTGTGTTTAGGATATTCTTGGCTCCGACGGCATTATATATATTCTGCCTTTTTGTGTGCATAGCCTGCACGAGCATTGTTCCGCTGCCTGCCTTTTTGGGTTCCATTTCCGATACGAGCATCTTTATAGCATCTAACATTTAAAGAAGATTCCTTGTTAGTGTTGAAGGACTTTAGTGCACTTTCTTTCATGCAGGAGTGCCTGACATTTATTGATTAAAGTAACGTAAGCTGTAACTTCTCTTACCACCTTACTTTGCATACCATAACCAAGCACCTTCGGTTATAGGTAGTAATAGGCTGTTTTCACATAACATTAAGCCTAGAGTAGACGCACATTTATTGAGAGTTTGATAGCCTATTATTGCATATAGAACTCTGTAGAGTATTTGTGTTCTTTGTTCACTGGGAATATACATCAGAGGTTGGAGCTAGCGCTTTCCGTTGTAACATTTATGCCATTACTAGTCCAATGAATAAGAGCCCTGATATTTTGAACCCCAGTCGTAACAGTACAAATTGTGCACTCTTCGTGAAACACTACCACAATCCGAGTGGCCACATAACAGCAGCAGGGGCGACTCAGGTATTGGTAAACATTTGGGAGGAGGTGAAAGTTTATATATCCTCAACTTTGAAAAAAGTTCCAAACATTGTCAGTAGGGACTTTGTTTATTTCTTAAACATTCAAGAACTCACGTCCCAACGCTCTAGAAGCTCTGTGTCTTCCCCAACAGAAACCTCAAAAAAGAGGTCTATACCTACAAAATCAAGACACTTCCTCCCCTCACTGTCCTCGCCCCAAACGTGTTAAGCTTGACCTAGATAAAGATGTGTCTTTTAGTAGCACTGCTGATACGGTGCGCCTATCAACGAGTCCTGCCCCACCACCTTATACCACTGCCGAGGTCCATCACTCACAATCATCCCCAGTGGAACAAGTGTTTTCAGAGTTTATTGAACAGGACCTCCCTGTACAACTAGAACCACAACAACCCCAGCCCGATCCCTTTCAATCGGAAACGTCAGGTAGTATGGAGGAGGAGGTGCCTTATGATGATTTTAATGTGAACTATGTAGATGATAGCGAGGGACAAGATGGGACAGAGTACCTCGGAGAGATGGGGGCTCCGGTTCTTTCCGACCCGGAGGACAGGGGGCCCCATGCCTCTGATCCTTCCCCGGCTTCCTGTGAGGAGCAAACAGACCTGCCCTCCGACACTGAAATTCTATCTTTTGATGAACTTGTAGAAAGGGCGGCCATAGCTACGACTGATAAGCTTACCTCCAAGTTGGAGACCTTGTTCCAAACACAAGTGCTGAATGCAATTGATTCTAAATTTAGTCAGATACAAAAGTCTCTGACGCCCCAGGTTAAGCTGTCGTCTAGGCTAGTGCCCCCTACGCTGCCAACTATTCCTTTACAACCTGTCCCTGTACAGTTTAAGACCACCACGCCGCCTCGCCCCTCAGGGTCGATTGACCATAGTGCTCCTAAACCAATGAACCCAATAATTTCCACCCTTGACAGGTCGGGGCTATTCCTAGCCCCGATCACTCCGGTTGCCCTGGAAGTGGACCCGGAGTTGCCCAAAAAGCCAATGCCTTTGCTGTATGGCCCTGCCCGAGTTTGGCAACAAGTAATTGGACCTCTGACACCAGAAGGTGCAGAGACGGGGGTCGTTGAGCGATACCCGGTACCTCCATCATGGGTCGTTGAAGTAAATGAGTTAAAACAACTGCGGGCAAAAGACTCTGAGGGACGAGTGCTGGATGTGGTCGTGTCTCCTTTCCCTTCCATGTCTGATATTCAATTTTTTGTGTACAAACCTTCTCCAGTATTTTCTGCCATGAAATCCTTCAAGCCTTGGTCTGATTTCTCGAAGCTTGATGCTCAATTGCTCATAATGCCATAAAGTCACTTTCCTCGGTGTGTTCTACAAAGATAAAAACTGTTGCTACGGACCCTCAGTCTCCCATGTTTACCTTAGAAGGTGTGGACCAAGGTCCGTGGTTGGAATGGGCAGCAGAGGCGGCAAAATTTGCTTTATCTCTGACCGACAGATCCACTGGTAAGCTTCCAAATGAGGACCATAAATTTGCTTCTTGTCATATAAGATCTGACGATTCACTACCAACTAGCTTCTGGGAGTTTCTACGAGGCCCCAATATAATTTGTCGTCTGCTAACTGATCCTCTGCTGTCTACCCCCTCCCAGTTTTCTCTTGAGAAGGACCTGCAAAAATGTCAAAAGGCCCATAGGCTTCTTTCTAATTTTCTACTAAATAGGCACCTGCCTGAATGTATGAGAGTAGTGGGGGATTCTATTATTAACAGTGATTCTAGAGCCACTTTAACTCTAGTCCGAAAAGCTCAATTAGCAAACTCACTTATGCTGGGGGGAGACATTAGGTTATCCCTGTTTGACGCTGTCAGAGCGAGACAAGACCTTAGGCTGCAACTCTCTCGTAACCTACCTAAAGACATTAAAGCATGCATTCTTTCTTCCCCCATCTTCTCTAACAGACTTGTGTCAATTGCCACATGGCAGGAAGTTAGTACACTCCTCATGTCCCCTTCTTCTGCTGCTTTCAGAGCTAACTTCCTTAAATATCAAGCTCGGAAACCTAAGCGGGATTGGCCCCCACACAGTAGAGGATGGAGGCCCTTGGCTTCCGTTGAGACTCCCCGAGGGGCGAGCCGGATGCCCTTTCGAGGTAGAGGGCGAGCCAGAGGCAGGGGTAACTATGGGCAAAGAAGTCGGGATAGAGGCTTCACGCCTTCAGGCTCCACGTATGTTGCCCAACCCCAGGCAGGCCAAAGCCAGCCTAGCCAGGCTCCGCCCTACCAAACACAACAAACACGACAGCCCTACCAACAACAACAAACATGACAGCCCTACCAACAACAACACCGGGGTCAGTCTAATAAGCCTCCCCAGCAGAAACAACAACAACAGCCAAGGAAGTTTCACTCAAAAAACTAATACCCCTCCGGGACTCCCTCACTACCCTCCTCTCACAAGCTCAAACAGGCAATTTCCATGTGTGTTTTCAGAATTGGCCGACCTGGACCTGGGCGCGCCGGGTAGTAAAGAAAGGGTTGTCCTGGGCGTGGGCTCACAACCCTCCACTCAGAGACCCAACAAATACAATTATCCTTTCACCAAATGTCTTAGAAGTAATCCAGGAACTATTGAAGTCGAAGGTATTAGTGCCAGTCCCAAAAGACACCAGAATTTTCCTTTCCCGCATGTTCCTTGTTCCCAAACGAGACAGCTCAAAGATGAGACCAGTCATAGATCTCTCCTTACTCAATCAATATATTCAGAATTTCAAATTTCGCATGCTCACAGTGTCTCAAATACGGCTAATCCTTCGTCAGGACGTGTGGCTGATAACGTTGGACCTCAAGGATGCCTATTGGCACATTCCGATCTCGAAAAGATACCAACAATTTCTTGCCATACCCTTCCAGAATTCAGCAGTAATGTTTACCCGCCTTCTATTCGGGTTAAATTTAGCTCCCCGAGTGTTTACAAAGATTGTGAAACAGGCCCTACTCTCATAGTGGGCAACTCCCCGGATCAATGTCTCAGCCACACGCTCCGAGTATGTCAACATGTAATAAATCTAGGATTTCAAATAAATGTGGACAAATCAGGCCTGATTCCAACTCAGAGGGCAGAATGGGTAGGTCTGATGTGGGACATCCAACTTCTCACGTTGCAACTAAATCCCTCCAATGCCCGGCGCCTTCGGGCAAAGTTGTTCCGGGTTCTACACTCATTCAATATAAGACGGAGAATTTGGGAGTCCCTTATCAGCTCCCTCAACTGGATGCAATTAACAATTCCTTTGGGGCGCCTAAGCTAAAGAGGTTGATAATGCTAGGCAACATGTTTTTTCCCCCTCACTCACCTCACATTCTACACACCATTCCCCCCATCATCCACAAACTTCTGTTTCTGGGTATCTCCAGAGGCTTTGAAGTCAGCCATGCCCTGGTCGACGCCACCTCCCACAATGTGGATAGATACGGATGCAGCGACATCCAAGGGATGGGGCTACCAATCATCCGAGGGGCACCAAAGTCAGGGTTCTTGGGCGCCCCTCCACACACCACCACATCAATTACCGGGAGTTATCAGTACCTCTGTTCTTCTTAGAAGCTCATGCTGATTCACTAACAACCAAGTCCATCGCATTTCGCATGGACAACACCACAGCAGTAGCATGTATCAACAAGCAAGGCACAACACGCTCTCTCACCCTTCACCGTCTAGCCGAAAAGATTCACAAGCTAGCACACTACCTTTCAATCACGATACAATCCTCGTACCTCCCGGAAAGGGCCAACCTTTGGGCGGACGCCTTATCCCGGGGCAAGAGTACGTCAGTGGAATGGGCACTCAAACAAGAGGCCTTCAACCAACTAATACTTCCTTACCATCCACAAGTAGACCTGTTTGCATCCCACACGTCAGCAAAGACCCCTCAATATCTGACCCGGTGGTCTGTAACCCCGGCGGGGGGACCGGACGTCTTTTCCGTCATTTGGAACATGTGGTCGTCCATCTACCTGTTCCCTCCCCCGGACACGACCCTCATGTGCAAAGTCATCCATCACCTCAGGTCATACAAAGGGCGAATGTGTCTCATTGCACCAGTTTGGCCCACACAGGCATGGTACAGCCAGCTGTGCCTATTGTGCCCGTCTCCAATAGAAATTCCAATCTCTCAATTCCACTTGGACCAAATTGGAAGCCTTCAAACTTGTCTAAATTTTGCATTATGGACGTTTTCCGGGCCAAATGGCTAAGAGAAAAGTACGATCCTATTTTACATCCTAAACTCAAAGCCCAATATACGGAAGCAACTCTCCGGCAATATGAATCACACTGGAAGAGTTTTACTACCTGGTTGGTGGAGTCCAATCAATGGAATCAGTCGGCTGGCCTTATTCTTTTGTATCTAAACTACCTTTTTGAACATAGACATCTGTCGGTGAATACCTTAAGAAATTATCTTACAGCCATTAAAGAACCGTTCTTTGACCTGACTGGACTCCGCCTGCCTCCTAAAGATGAAGCCGGTTTTATCAATGCATGTTTTAGACTCAGGGCACTCCGAAGGCAATTGCTCCCCCAGTGGTCCCTAGAGCGAGTTTTAACAAGATTAGCCTCTAGATCATATTCTGTGAACCCTTCATTAGCTAAACTGACAGAAAAATTTGTTTTCCTCTTAGCACTTGCCACAGCTCACCGAGTGTCAGAGCTAGCAGCAATGTCTAGATCTCCCAATTGTTTGCAATTCCAGGCCCAAAACCAAAGTGTAACTATAGCCCCAGCTCCGGATTTCATAGCGAAAAACGAACACGAGGGACACATTTTTACTCCTTTTACTATTCCTGCCTTGAAACAGGGCAATCGGCACCACCCCCTTTGTCCTGTTCAGGCATTGCACGCTTACATTAAGGCCACGAGACCATTGGTTCCCTCACACCTGTGGATCTCTCCAGATGATCAGACTCGCCTCTCAAAGAGAGACCTTGCCTCCACGATTGTCAATGTAATCCAAGCGGCGGAACCGCGGTCAGTGGCTAGAGCCCACGATGTCCGGAAATGGGCAACTACAGTCCGCTTTCTGAATAATTATTCTATACAGGACATTTCCCAAATGGGGGTTTGGTCCTCTCATAATACCTTTCTGTCAAGATATTTGTCTGTTCATCTGGCAAGATCTTCAGTTCCATGCGTTGCACTACGCCAATCTCATATTCCATAAGATGAAGGTTCTTACGGTGCATGGTTATGCCTTCATTCTTCGAGTCTCCAAAAGGGATAGGGGGGGAAGGTAGAACAGAACGAAGTAGGAAGACAATGGTTTGTCCTTCCATAATGAATAAATATAAACTGTGTGTGGGGAACAAGTATGGACAAATAGTTTATGTTATACTGGTTACAATACAAGCAAAGAATTTCCTTGTATCATACTAATTTTGTACAAGCTTAAGGAGCATTATAGCTTGGCAATGTCTTAGGATATTAAAACACACTTTATTATAATTTTACGTCTTGTTCTCATCACCATAGAGTGATCAAGTAGAAAGACAAAGGGTCCTCTTCTATAATTAATAAGCATACGTTATAAGTATGGCATACATAGTTTCATTTTTTTATAACAAATACAAGAACAATTTTCTTATGTTATACCATTGTTTGTCCAAGCTCTAGGAGCATCATGATATAAGAATATTTTGTGAAATGACAACATACTGTCATCTGTATAATTGTACATCTCATTCTCAACAAGTTTGATTAAATAAGAGGACGAAGAATCCTCTTCTAGAATGACTCAGTATGAGTTGTATATATTGTATAATTGTGAACGAATAGTTTATCTTACACCAATGCACACAAAAGATTATGTTACTATTCTGTACAGCTCAGGGAGCTTATAATTTGGGAGAGTTTTATGAAATTAAAGCATAATATAATAATAATATAATAATAATACTTTATTTCAGACTCACACAGTACAGAGGGGACCATACTGGGGTCCATATATACCTTACAGTAACATAAATATATATAAATATATATAAGCTACTGTACATAGGCTACATAAAATAAACAGAAATTAAATAATACCCAGCTTGCTATCATGTAGTTCACAGCACTGCCTCAACCAAAAACAGTGGTCATCAAACTACTGTGTTACCAAAACCACTGTCCTAATTGTGTACAGTACCATGCCTCACATCATTTAGCTTCCGGTACAGTATGTTGCTACAGTACAGTATAGGAATATCGGTACTGTACTGCACTATGAGGATCAGTACCGGTATGCTAATTCTGTAGAGTAGCAGACCTGAAATCATTACTTAAGGTTAAATATAGAGCAACTTCCTCCAGTGTGCCTGGATCCTGGAGGTGTACACTATGCTTGGAGTTTGTAGCATTTTAATGATCCTGTTCTCAGAAGTGTTAAGGCGCTGAATGAATTTATATGTTAGCTTTCTAATGAGTGATTTGTAACAGTGTAAGTTCATATAGGCACATAGCGTACTTGTACTCTCATATTTTGAGAGCCCCAGAAACATTTTCATGATATTGTGATATGAGATACTTAGTCTATTCACTGTAATTTTCTTATAGTTCCACCATAGTTGTGCTGTATACATTGGTGAGCAGTAGGAGTTGAACAATGTTATTTTTGTATCCCATGTGCACATATGAAATTTTCTTAATATTGAATTTCCCTGCATGTAAAGTTGCCTTCGCTGACGACCCATATCCTCATCATCTGAGCGATCACATGAAATATAGTGTCCTAGATACTTTACTTTACTTACTTCTTCTATAATTTCTTCATACAAATGGAATTTAGGTAGCTTTGATTTCAATAGAAGGTTAGATTTAAATATTATGATATTGCTCTTTATAGGATTAAATTTGACTGAATGTTCGATTCCAAATTTTTCACATACTCTTAATAATTTATCCAGTCCTGCTCCAGAGGGCGCGATTAAGGCTAGGTCATCAGCATACATGAGATGATTTACAATGGTGCTGCCAATACAGCACCCAGTGCGAGTCTTGTTCAGCTCCAGACTAAGATCATCCATGTAGACGTTGAAAAGATACGGAGACAATATCCCCCCCTGCCTAACACCATTGGTTACGGCGAAAGAGCCTGACAGGATGTTGCCCCATCTTACACACATTTTTTGATTAGCATACCAGAAAATAAGTATCCTAACAATATAGCTAGGCACTCCCCTGTTAACTAATTTTTCAAATAAGGTTTTGTGACACACCCTATCAAAAGCCTTACTTGCATCAAGAAAACAAGAGAAAATTGAGCTATTTAGTTTGTTGTATGTATCAATCACTTCTTTCAGCACATATATGCATTGGTCTGTGCCGTGATTTTTCTTAAAGCCAAACTGATTGCTGCTGGTGACAATATATGCAGACATTCTTTCTAGCATTATCATTTCAACTACCTTACTCACCACACTAGCAAGTGCTACTGGGCGGTAGTTGTCTTTTGCTGTAATTTTACCTGATTTATCTTTAATGACAGGAACAAGTATTACGGATATCATAGACTCCGGCAGGACACCATGCGTAAATAGACTGGTGATGCAAGAACTAAGTTTATCTATTAACAACTTATCTGCATATTTAAGATGTTCTGCATATATACCATCCAGCCCACAAGCTTTATTTAGGTTAAGTTTTCTTATGGCATTCTCAAGATCACTTTCAGTCACTTTAATGTCTTCATAATTACTATCTTTCACATATTGAATTGCACCATTAGTAGACCTTTGGTTTACACTATTAAGTAGTTCCTTAAAATGAGTTTTCCATAAGTCAGCAATGTTCTCTTCACCCGTAACCCCCTCAACACTGACAGGTAATGGTGTGTTACAATTTTGCATGGATCTGATGTCCTTACAAAAACAGTTAGTATCCTTTTCTGCCAGACTCTTTGCAAGGGCTTCCTTCCTTAATTGGTTCTCATTTTGCTTAATAAATCTAATGGCATATTTGGTCCTAGCCTTTGCTCTTTTGTGAAGTTCAAATATAGGCCCCTGTCTAGGCTGACCTACTTCAAGCCAATGAGACCTAGCATCTCTGGAGGCCTGATACAGGTCAGCCACATAGTCTTGCCAACCTGGCTTATTGAATGAGGACTTATATTTACGGCTATTAAAAATACTTTCCCCCGCTTTTGATAAAGAATCTATTATACTATTGTAAAATTTAATAATGTCCTTTCTGTGTTGTGCATCACTACATTTTGGATCCCTGCATTGTGCTACACCATTACCATCATATTGCACCCTATTTAATAAGTCCTTGGTTTTATCACAGTACATTTGGCACTCTTCATTTGAGATTACATTCCATGGAACTTTTGCCTTGATGCTATTGCTAGTTTCTGTTATTTCCGGTGCTTTATTAATTTGGATTGTTAATTCTATAGGTATGTGGTCGTCATCCGTAATGTCGTATCTTATGGCCATTTCTGAGATAGAGTCATGAAAGTCAGAGCTAGAGATTGCATGATCAAGCCACGACCTGGTCTCCCATGCTTCACTAACATATGTATAGCTATTTTCTGGAAGCAGGTTTTTGGAGGACAAAATTAAACCTTGCTCCTCACAAAACCTTAACATATGTTTAGCAAACATGGAACCACCCAACTCGTGAGGGGTAGCATTCCAATCACCTACCACTGAGTAACACGTTATCTCTAATTCAGAAATTAGGCCACCAAGCTCCCCTAACTTTTCCAAATAAAGTTCTTCATTTTCTGCACACTGATACGGTAAGTAAACACAAAATATTGCACATTTTCTGTGTCCCACTTCCAGCTGTATTCCCGCACACCAGCTTAAATTTGTCTCAATGGTTTTAATGACACTATCTAGGCACGATCTCCACATTATTGCAACTCCCCCTGGGGGGTGACCTGCCACAATACCATCACGTGTGTCCGTAGTGGAGACCCCGTACCCATGGAAATCTTTATCTAATATGTTCAAATTACCTAAGTCCTGTTTTGTGTACCAGGTTTCCTGAAGGCAGACTATGTCACTGGTCCTTAATGTAGATACGATGTCAGGTCGCAACAGGAGATTCCTCTTTGTTTTGGGGAGTCCTCTGCAATTGTATGAAGTTACTTTTATACTTGCTGCTGTTGTTGGTATCCCCTCCATTACTGCGAGTTGGATAGTGGTGTGCGATGCCTCCAAGTCCCAGAAGCCTCTGCACTGTCCTCATTGGGATATTGTCTTGGTTCTCTGTACCAGTTGACATATGCATCTTCTGGCCACAGGTCAGGATTCATGAAAACATCTGGATCTGGACATTCGCTAGTTATACAAAAGGAGGCACAGGTAGTGGAGCTAGTCGGGGCCTTTTGATGGTATTGAGGCCAGTATCCTTGACCCTACCTTTAATTCCTGGCTGGTTTCTCGGTCTAGGGTGAACCTGCTCGCCTTCCCTAGAGTAGCGAGGCTTGCCATTCACCCATTTGACCATAGTCCATGGGTTTTCCCTTGCATTGGCTCCTTCATTTGGTTCAGTTTGTGTAGGTAAATTTGAGGATGGTGTAGATGGCACTGTATTATCTTCTCTCGTTGCCGACGATAAAGATTGCTGTTGTGTTCGGTGTTGTTGCTGTTGTGGTCGCTGCTGCTGCCACACCTGGTGTTGCCTTTGATATGAATGCTGCTGCTGGGTTAGTTTGGATTGTTGTAGTTGTCGCTGGTGTTGTTGTTTTTGTTGATGCTGTTGCTGCTGCTGCACCTGCTGTTGTTGCTGCTGCACCTGCTGCTGTTGTTGCTGCTGCACCTGCTGCTGTTGTTGCTGCTGCACCTGCTGTTGTTGCTGCTGCATCTGCTGTTGTTGCTGCTGCACCTGCTGTTGTTGCTGTTGCACCTGCTGGTGCTGCTGCTGTTGTGGTTGTTGCTGCTGTTGTGGTTGTTGCTGCTGTTGTTGTTGTTGCTGTTGATGCTGTTGTTGTATGGGTCGCTGTTGTTGCTGGGGCTGTTGTGTTTGGAGTTGTTGCAGCTGTTGCTGTTGTAGTTCAGCCTGCTGTTGCTGGGGATGGTGTTGTAGGCCTATGGGTGGTTGTTGTTGTTGATGCTGTTCTAGATGCTGCTGCTGTTGTTGTGTCACTTGTGCCTGTGGTTGAGGTGGAGCGTTAGTAGAGTTATTTTCTAACTTATTCACTCTGTCAGCTACATTTGAAACCACACTGTTTATGTCCACTATGGTTTCTTTTTGACCTGTGGTACACTCTCTCAGTAATTTAACTTCCATTTGGGTGTTCTTGATTTCACTAAGTAGCACTGACACATCTATCCTATCAAATTGTATAGGTGGTAGGTCCTTTAGGTCCATGGCCACGAAAGTGGGTAAGCCCACAGCCTTACTCTCTTGTAGCAATTTAATAATGTCTTTAATGTTCTCAGCACTTTTGTTTGCACCAACTCGTTTAATATTTCGATAATTGTTATCTTCACTGGTACCAATAAGATCGAACACTCTGTTCTTGGCTGCCACAATTTTATCTTCATCATAAAAGGGCACACACAGCTGCACAATACTGTCTGTAGGTAGACTATCTATTTGATTTGATATAAAGCATAACAGTTCGTTGATTTCAAGGCCATCACTATTTCGTCCCTGGGTTGAGATTGTCCCACCTCGCCCCGCCATCTTGTTTGATACCCAGATGACCAGGGGGGCAGATATTCCACTTCACTTTTCACTCACTTATGGACTATTCACTAACACTGTATATGTTCCACCACATTCTCTGTGCATTCATTGTGGAGTTATATACGTTGTTTGCTCTGTGTAGTGTTGACATAGGGTATATATGTTGATAACTTGGACATACTTTCATAAAGAATTTTTTACATCTAATTCTCCTCGTCCAAAAAATTATAAGTTATAACTATTCTTACATCTTTCCTTCTTTCTAAGGCTTCCCAATGTACCCGCCTCTTCTTTTACAATTAAATTAAATTTTTTCCCAGTTTCAGCCTATCTGTTAACCCGGGAACTGCAGGGAGACTCTTAAGAGTTCCCCCGGCGGACTGCGGGAAGACTCTTAACCCGGAAGCTGCGGGGAGACTCATAAGAGTTCCCCCGGCGCACTGCGGGGAGACTCTTATGAGTGAGTGAAAAAAAAAATCAACTTTTGACATCAAATTTTTTTTATTTTTTTTATTTTTTTTAATTTTTTTTTATTTTTGGCCCCTGGGCCATGCAAAATCTCAGTCCTCTACCTCCCCTCCTTCCCCACTTTCCTCCTCTCCTTCAGTTATCACCTATTTTCCCTGTTTTTCCCTTATTCTGAGGTATATTTCCGTGCTAACATTAGCGAGTTGCAAGCAGGGTGTTGTCATCACTGATGGCAAGCGAGTGCAAGAGAGAGAGAGAGTATCGATCGACTGTGTCTCAGTGGCCTTGGGGGAAATTGGCGGGAAAGCAGATTGCCTCACCCATACATTATACAACTCGCGGGCTATATCTCCGATTTTGACCATCCAAACGCTGTTTTCACTCGTTTTATTGTTGTTTCAGGTTAATACCTTTATAATCAACCCATAATAGGCGCATATGGATAAGTATTAATGCTATTAATGGCACAATGAATATTTTAGTGACGGAAACACCTCAAATACGTCAGCACAGGGGGACGTTTCCAATTACCCCCATGCGCACTTCAGAGGTTAAGAGTCAGAGAAAAGAAAAATCAACTTAAAACATCGATTTTTTTTTATTTTTTTATTTATTTATTTATTTATTTTTTTATTTATTTTTTTATTTTTTTTATTTTTTGCCTCTGGGCCATGCAAAATCTCAGTCCTCTACCTCCCCTCCTTCCCCACTTTCCTCCCCTCCCTCAGTTATCACCTATTTTCCCTGTTATTCCCTTATTCTGAGGTATATTTTCGTGCTAACATTAGCGAGTTGCAAGCAGGGCGTTGTCATCACTGATAGAAAGCGAGTGCAAGAGAGAGAGAGAGAGTATCGATCGACTGTGTCTCAGTGGCCTTGGGGGAAATTGGCGGGAAAGCAGGTTGCCTCACCCATACATTCTATAACTCGCGGCCTATATCTCCGATTTTGACCATCCAAACGCTGTTTTCACTCGTTTTATTGTTGTTTCAGGTTAATACCTTTATAATCAACCCATAATAGGTGCGTATGGATAAGTATTAATTCTATTTATGGTAAAATGAATATTTTAGTGATGGAAACAGCTCAAATACGTCAGCACAGGGGGACGTTTCTAATTACCCCCATGCGCACTTCTTAGGTTAATTGGTTTTCTCTGTATACGTTGAGCATCTGATGTCCCACCTACGGTCGTGATATTCTAGGTTCTTCGTCATTGACGAAGGAACCAATACTAAATTACGGGTTTGACAACCCGTAGGGAAGAAAGGAAAACCTTCTATTTAGGAGTGGTTCCGTAGTCAATGACGCAAAGGTTCCCTCCCACCTTCCCATGCACATGCCCAACTTGATATAACATTTGAGGCAGATAAACACGCTAGAAAATCTGGCATCACGTGCAAGGGAAGCAATGTGACAGCACAGCTGGAGGGCTGAGGCACCGGGAGATTTGAAATGATAGATTCTTCTTTTTTACTTATAGTGGTATCCATTTTCAATGATGAGCCCTTGGTAAGATTTAATGGGTATTAACCAAGGATTGTTTATTATGCTATATACGCAACGGTTGTGATAAGAACTCCGGGAAATCCCGAACGGGTCCCGGAATCTCAGCCTATATATAGTATAGGCTCTTCGTCATTGACTACGGAACCACTCCTAAATAGGTTTTCCTTCCTTCCCTACGGGTTGTCAAACCCGTAGGTATGGCCGCCCCCAGTAAAAGAAAATAGGGAATGGGCCTGAACAAATAGATAACAACAAAAATCATCAATAATCATAGACTGGGATACTCTTCTAAAAGCAAATTGATTTTTATGGAGGTACAGTATATGCAAATCATTAATAGAGTAATCATCTGATTAGTTTAAGGGGATCAATATCTATCAATCAATCAATCAATTTAATTTATCCCTCTCTATCTATCTATCAATCTCCAGTCTTATAAGGGCTTTTATCCAGTAGGCTGTTGACAAATAGTTTTATATTATCTATGTATCTATTATGTATATATGTAGTAGAGATGGACCGAATATTTGTTTCGTATTCCCGAATATTCGCTATGTTTTTCAATATTCGTATTCGCATTTCCATTCATAGCTATTCGCAAATAATCGAATATGTTCACGAAACCAATAGAATATATACAAAAATTTTAAGTATTAAATTTTAAAGTTAACACAAACGAATAAATAACAGTGTAGATGTGCGTTGGGGCCGCTAAAGTGGAATGAAGGAGAACTGAGCAGTGTTGCTACTTAACTGTATTTAATAGTACCAGATCAAACTAGTGAAAAGTAGGCCTACCAAATTATTCTAAAGTGGAATCACTGCCCGGTAAACGAACGTGTGCTGGACCTGGACATTTGAACCGTCGCAATATTGCCATTTCAGACATATCCAATGTAATAGCATGTCACTAAAATATATTCCATCATATTTCCTCACTGATTTTGTATTTAGTACCAGATATGGACTATTTTATTGGAAAATATATAAAATGTACTTAACCCTTCCTACCCGGGCTGTCTTACCCAATGACGGTCGCCCCTACCCGGGCGAAATGGCTGAAAAACGTCTAGGCCTAGGCTACCGTATTTATGTTTACTTTCACTGCTAGAACTTTCCCACTCATCTATAATCGTAGTGCGGTTTTCAATCTGTATTTTGGCGTTGAGTAGAGCTCTGTAAGTCAACTGGTTCAGTTGTGATGACGATTTCAGTGGAGCAAATATTGCAGAGATGTTGCCAATATGGGGGCTTTTCAGACACTAATTTCGTCGTGACGTCAGAACAATAACATTGAAGAGTCTTCTCCTTCTTGTTTTCGGAGGTGCGGTGACGAACGCTTGGGTTTGTTGACATACGTCGTACGCACGGCGTTCAGACCAAGCTTAATTAGGCTATTAACCCAGTGAGACCCAGCATCGCACGTGATGCGTCGGCAGTGTTTGATCACCAACTCCCAGCGACGCATCACGTGCGTCCGACATATTAAAATCAGTTACGTGGCTCGTAAGGTAGGAAATGGCGGGAGAATAGGAGGGGGAGGTACCGTAGTGTGTGTGGGAGCCGGGCCGGTAGGTGTGAGCGGGCCAAGACAGCCGCGCGGCTGGTGGTGGTGGGCTTAGTGGGGATACTTTACACCCTTAGTTCACCGCCACTTTGAACCTTCATTACTCCGGTCGTATGGGAGCTAGAGGCTTGAGATTTATGTGAGACACTCCTTAGGATGTATGCCGTATAATGCCATACTCAGTTTTCACCCTAGTGCTCCCGGGCGGGTGGTCATGCGGGGGAGACGAACTTTCGACCCCCCCCCCCCCCCGCCCCCCAAATGACCAAGGTGAGTTTTTTTTAGTTTTTTCTTCATTTCTCACCATTCTCTTCCATTTTGGCTCAACAAATTTTTTTGAGGCCCCCCCCCCCCAAAAAAAAAATATCCGAGGTGATTTTTTTTTTTTTTTTTTTCATTTCTCATCCTTGTCTTCCATTTTAGAAAACAAAAATAAGAAGTGAAAATGGCTTGGGACTGGGGTGAACAAAATATTATAACTAGCCGGGGCTCAACGGGTTAAGCTGCTGCCTTAGGTAAGGCATACCGGGTAGCGGCCCTTCTTTCGAGCTGTCCTTACCTAAGGCAGACCGGGTAGGAAGGGTTAAGAGAAATGTTAGAATTGAAAGGGAACTGGTGGAATATAGTTTGGAGGGTTTTGAGTTATATGAGAGAAATGCTATTAGAGCAGAGGTTGGAAGAGGACTGTTTATTTATGTAAGAAAAGAGCTCAAGGTTAATGAGGTGGATATGAGACAGCAGTATTGTGAGTATTTGTGTATTGCAGTAAAATGTGTAAGAGGATCAATTCTAATTGCCTCTATATATAGAAGCCCAAATAATAGCAGGGGAGAGGATGATAACCTACTGAAAGCAATGGAGGAGATAGATAATAGAGAGAACAAATATAAAATTTTGATTGGAGATTTCAATTTGCCAAGGATCAACTGGGCAAATTGTACTACTCCAGCGGGACAGGGTAGCCTGGAAAATAAGTTTATAGAGAAAGTGAGAGATTGTTTTTTAACGCAACATATTGTAGAGATGACAAGATATAGAGATGGGACGCAGGGGAGTGTACTTGATTTGATTTTTAGCAATGAAGAGGATATAGTGGAACATGTTAATGTGGATAGCCCTATAGGTCGTAGTGACCATGCCTGTATAAGCTTTAGTTGTAACATTAAATCAGAGAGGGATAATAGAAGCAATAGAAAAATATACATGTATGATAGAGCAGATTATGAGCTGCTGAGACGCTGTTTGGACATTGACTGGGGGGAATACTTGAACGGTGAAGACGCTGAAGGAATGTGGAGGAAAATTAGAGTCAAACTGGAGAATTCTGTATCCAAAAGTGTACCAGTAAGGGAATATAAGGATAAAACAAAATTGAGGAAAAGAACTAACCCAGAATTGCCAATGAAAAGAAAGCTTTGGATATTGATTAGAAGAAAGAAACGATTGTGGGAAAGATTAAAATTGTTAAAAAAGAACAGGGGGTCTAGTATAGAGGCTAAGGAAGTGGATCTGGAACGCAGACAAATAAACAATAAAATAAGGTGGGAAACAAGGAGGGGGGGGGGGGGGGGGGGGGGGGGGGGGGGTGAAGGAGAGGGAGAGACAGATAGCTAGAAATGTGAAGGATAATCCAAAAATATTCTGGAAGTACATTCAGGAAAAGTTAACAAGAAGAGTAGGGATCCCAGAGCTGGTAGGGGGGTTGAATGATGGGAATAGAGCGGAGACTGATAAGGAGAAAGCAGAGGTGCTGGGGAAATACTTTGGGGTGGTACTAACAGTGGAGTCGGAGGATGCAGTGCCTACTATTCCCATCAAACAGGCACCGGCACTAGAACTAATAGAGTTTTCCCATGCTAGAATAAGAAGGGCTATAGAAAAAATGAACAGAAGTAAGTCACCGGGACCGGATGGGATACACCCAAGAATCATAAAGGAAGGAGGGGAGATGTTAGTAGAGCCATTGAAAATGTTATTTGAGGTATCGTTTAATACAGGACAAATCCCGATGGACTGGAGAGAGGCGAACATAACAGCTATATTTAAGAAGGGAAAGAGAAATGACCCAGGGAATTATAGACCAGTCAGTTTGACAAGTGTTGTGTGTAAACTAATGGAAACGGTAATTAGAGAAGGAATAATGGATCATATGAAGTCGAACCAACTTTTCAGTGGGAGACAGTTCGGATTCTTGCCAGGGAGGTCGACGGTACTACAGCTAATTAAGGTGGTAGATGATTGGATGCAAATTCTAGAAGATGGTGATGTAATAGACGTTGTATATTGCGATTTTATGAAGGCCTTCGATAAGGTCCCACATAAAAGGTTAATAGAGAAAGTTAAAAGCTATAATATAGGGGAGAAATGTGTGAAATGGATAGAAGCCTTCCTGAAAGATCGGAGACAGAGGGTACTGGTGAATGGAATAGGCTCGGGGTGGAGGGAAATTACAAGTGGGGTACCTCAGGGATCTGTGTTGGGACCACTGCTGTTCGTTATATTTATCAACGACTTGCCTGAAGTTATAACTAATGGAAGTGAGGTATACCTGTATGCGGATGACACTAAACTGTATAGAAGAGTGAGGAGTAAGGAAGATATGGGTTTGCTTCAAGGAGATGTGGAGGGCATGAAGGGATGGTCTGAGCATTGGTTAATGCCTTTTCATCCAAAAAAATGCAAGTACATGCGGATTGGGACCAGCAAGATAGACAAGGTAGGATACAGTATGTATGAAGCGATGGAGGAAGTGAGTGCAGAAAAGGATATAGGAGTAGTGATAGACAATAAGTTAAATTTCTCAGAACATTTAGCGGAAAAGATAAACAAAGCCAATAGAATTGTAGGGCTGATAAGGAGGACATTTGTGTCACTTGACGAAGAAATCTTCAGGAATCTCTATACAGCGCTGGTTAGGCCGCACCTGGAATATGCGAACCAGGTGTGGGCTCCATATATGGTAAAGGATATAGAAGCAGTGGAGAAAGTGCAGAGGAGAGCTAGCAAGCTGGTACCAACGTTGAAGAATGCGGGCTATGAGCAGAGGTTGAGGACACTGGGGCTTCCGACACTGGCATATAGGAGAAAGAGAGGGGATATGATAGAGACTTTTAAGATAGTGTCAGGAAAGTACGATGAGGATGTGTGTGAAGGTATCTTCTTGATGCGGGAGGGAACAAGAACGAGAGGACACTCTAAGAAAATTTACAAAGAAAGAAATAGGCTTGAGAAGGCAAAGAACTCATTTTGTGATAGAGTGGTAAATGAGTGGAACGCACTGCCCCAGTATGTAGTCGATTCCGAATCAATAAGGGAGTTTGAAAGTAATCTTGATAAAGCATGGGGAAGACAAGATTTGAAGTTTGATTATAAACAAAAATACAGAATAGTAAAAATTTTGCGTCTGCTACCGCCGCCGCCAACACCGTGAACGACCGCAGCAGTGCAAGTACTGGTACTGAGCTGGATACACAGGCATAGTTTGCCTTTTTCCAGAGGATCTACTGTAAGAAACTGTAAGAGAGTCAAATGTACCAAATCTGGTACTTTAGTACCAAAAAAGAGCCAACACTGGGACTGAGGACTGGAAACATAGAAAATTGAATGGATTTAATTTTAATTATTCAATTTTCTATAGCTGAACTCTTACAATATATTAATCATTAATTCATACAGTTCATTTATGATATTTAAGAAATTACACATTCACATCGTCATTAACTTCTGGTAATTAATTCCATAGTAATTTAATTAAAGTTTGTTGGTGACATAAAAATAATTACCAGTTCTTGAAGGATGAAATAAGGATTGAAATATTCGCTATTCGTATTCGCGAATTTTACAACAAAAAATTCGTATTCGTATTGGTATTCGCAAATAGTGAAAATTGATATTCGTTCCATCTCTAATATGTAGTATCTATCTATCAATCTATCTGTCTATCTATCAATTTCATTCTCTCTCTCTCCTCACCGAAGCAGACCGAGTCGATGGCGTCTGTTTTCCCTCAGTCTCTTCTTGATGATGGGGGTATATCCGGGAAGTCAGACCCAATAAAGTGATTTGTTAGTAGTCTTGGAAAATCCAACGTCAAGGCTATTAACCTAATTGCAATGACGACTTGTCTATTTTGACTGCTATGTCGTCATTCCAACCGCGGTTAAAAAGAAAACGTCTAGAGTCTACTCCTTATCTTGCTCTAGGAGACGTTGTACATTAACCAAAACTACCACCGAAGGTGAAAAAAGCATAGAAGAGAAGAAAAAGGGGTTTACCTTAGTTACCGCTTAAGGCCCATCCCGTGTTCCGTCATGTGCAGATCCCTGTCGAACGTGCGCATGAGCGACCCTCTCTTGTCATCATTTTTTCACGCGCTCCATTGAATGAAGTCGCTTTTGTTGTGCTCCTTTAATTCACCCTGTTTAGGTTCGTTTCGGCTTATCTGGCCTTCTTTTTTGTTAGACAGATGTTACGTGATCTAGGGCACACGTAAATGGGCTCCTAAGTGTATAATGGAGACGCGTGTGGAAATAGCCTACCGAAGGTACGGGGGCGCCTGGCGTTCCTAGTATATGTTTTTCATTCTTTCTCTTTTCATATTCTTTTTTCCTGTTAGTCTGGGCATAGTTTAGCTTTTAGCTTAATTTAGCCTAGCTCGTTTTCTCATTCAGGAATTGCTATGCCCCTATGAGTTTTCATTTTTTCATAGCCTAGGTGTACCGTTGGTAAACAATCTGAGATTTCGTTGGTGGCGGTGCTGTTTGTAGGGTTTGTGTCGGCCGCATTATTAGCGTTATTCCCGAGTCCCCCCTTTCGAGTCCTTCACTGTGTCTCAAGGGCCTGGGCGACAGGTGGTTCGTGATACTCCAGGGGTACCCCACGGGGGCCCCTCCTTCACACCACAGGGTTTTTCGCCCCTGACACATTCTCTGCTCATGGCTAGGCCACCCTTTTTCTCACCAGTTTCATTTACTGGTTTTTGTTTTCTCTTCCTGTTTCACCTCCATCCTTTCATAGTCTTTTGCCCAATCCAGGGGTACCCCACGGGGGCCCCTGTTTGTGCGAAACCACCCTCCCTGCCACTTCTCCTCATGGGCTTTGCTCTATCTCTGTGGGTTGGGTGGTTCCTGGGGGATGTGCCTCCTCTCCCCTGGTGTGTCTTCCTTGCCTCTCCCTTTACCGGTTGAGTCAGGATAAATTCAAGGTAGACACTGCTCAGCTTGATGGCCATCATTGCTTGGAGTTCATAAGGAGATGACGCATTTTTTGTGGCCTTTTTGGTATTCCCTAGACGCTCCTCTCGCTTTTTTCGGCGCCGGACCATCTCGGCCGGTCCCGCAAATTTGCGGGAGCTCGATTCGGTCCTCTGGGACGTTTCGGCTCCCCGCAAATTTGCGGGAGGGTGGTGTCGGTACGGTTATGCCTCCATTGGCCCGCAAATTTGCGGTAATAGTTGGCTTTCACTATTGACTTTTTTTATGTCATCTTGTTGCCTGATACTATATTGGTGTATGCACTTTCCTGGTGTTATAGGCCCTGCATGTAAGATGTTGAGTGGTGGTTAACACTTTCTCCATCTTTGCAGGTTCTGCTAGTGCTCTTCCGCCTCGGCCGCCCTCCTCCCCTACCTCTGTGCTCCCAGTTTAGGATGAGTACGGATACCTGTTTGCATGTGTGTTCCTGTTTCCCCATGCTCCTTCCCTGGTTCTTCTTGGACATTCTCTCCACTTACTCCTTCGACGTGCTGATTATGGTGTGTGTTCTTCTAGTGCAGGTAGGCTGCTTGCTTTCGCCTTGGTTGTCGCTCCCCGTGCTTGGAGAGCCACAAGTCCTGCTTGCGCCACTCGCTCTGTGTGTCCTCTACGGCCTACCTCCCTGCTCTGTGTGGCACGTGTCTGGCCCTGGTGGATGTGCTGTACCATGGCCCTGGTTCCTCGGCGGCGGCTGTGGCCTCTGCTTCCCTTCCGTCGGTGTGGACGATGGTCTCCCGCCACATTAGGACTGTGGGCCACCGTTCCTCGGCCTTTGTTGCCGACCGGATCCGCATCGCCCTGGGTATCCCTGACCCGACTGAAGGCCGTTCACCTGGCCCTCTCCCTGCTCGGGCCCTCTCCCCTGGGTCCCGCAGCCGGTCGTCTTATCGTCGGGGGGTTCCCCAGCTCCGTCCACGCTCTCGCTCGCCTCGTCGTCCGTCCTCTACTGCCCCTTGTCGTCCTCCTGATCGCCTTGACGACGCCCATTGCCCTCGTCATGGTTCTCGCCCTGAGGCCGGGGTTAGCGGCTCTGCCCCTGTGCGCCCTCCCCTGGCCTCTACGGATAGGGGCTCTCCTCCCTTCCGCCCGCTTCCCCAGCCCAGACGACTTCCTCTTACGTTGTCCTCTCCGCGCGCGGTTGTTCATGCTGTAGCTGGCCCTCTGCTCCCTCCTCCTACACTGTCCAGGAGGGTCCGCCTGGATGTCGTTGCTTCTCCTACTTCACCTGCTTCAGTGCCTATTCTTCCTTCACGGTCTCGTCCCACGGTGGAGGTCCCTCCCTCCTCCGCCTCGGTGTCGGGCCGCCCTGTTATCTCAGCCCCGGGGATCCTTGCTCTGTTTCCCCCCGCGGCTCCTTCTGGCCTCCTTTCACCCGGCCAGCCTTCCCACTCCCGTCGTCTTGCTCCTCCTCATTCTTCTCTTCCTGACCTTCACTTCCCGTATCGCCAGGGGGGTACCCATCCTCTTGCCTCGGTGGGGTTTCGCGAGGTTTCGGGGTCCCCTTTCTCAGGAGCTGACGTGTCGCTGGAAGAGGGGGATGGTGCTGTTTCCCCCTCGGCCGTTCGTGATCGGGGACGAGTCCCTCAACGGCGACACAACCGTCGTCGCTCGCCTTCCTTGGGCCGCGACGCTGCTGGTTCGTGTCGTGGGTCTCGCTCCCGCTCACGCTCGCCCCTGCGGGCCGACCAATCTTGGGGGGGTCGCCTCTCTCGGATCGATTGTCGGCTATGCAGGGCTGGGTTGTGTCACGCATCGACGGGCGCTTGGAGTCGATGCAAGACTCCCTCTTCTCGTGCTTCTTGGCGGTGACTCACCCTCAGCGCCTCACCCTACCTACCCCTGCTACGGTCCCCCTCCCTTCTGCAGGCCTACGCTCTGGTCAGACTTCAGCCGCCCTGACATCCTTCCGGCTGTTCAGTCCCTGGCTGTGTTGACGGGTCTGTCCTCCTATGGGACAGGTTTGTGCGACGCCGGTACGCCTGGCTTAGCCATCATGCTCGGTCACCCTCTCCCATTGGAGGCCTGGTTTGCTGAGGCCTTCGACTTCACACACCGATCCGTCGACGGCTGTAATTCAGTCCCTCCCCCGGAGTCATCACTGATTTTGCCTCCTCTTGTGTCTGTCGGCGGGTTGGACGGCGCGTTCTGGTCCTGGATAAGCGCGCCCGTTCTTGAACTTTGTTCTATTGCTACCCCGTTCTTCTCTCACCCGGGTCAGCCCTCTGTCGCCTCGGTTTTTCCCTTGCGACAGAGGGTGACGGACTTATTGTCTTGTCTTTAGGTTCCCTCCAGACGTCTGTTCACCACCTGCGGCTTTTCGAGGCGTCTGCGCCAGGCGATCTTCGCGAGGGTTTGGACCGCGTTCAGCGGATCCACCTTCGGCTCGCGGTGTCTTTGGTTCCCGAGCTGCAGGCGGTTTTGTGCGCGGCAACTCGGCAACGCCCGACGGTACGGTCCTCGTTCTGCCGGCTGGCCCCCTTGGATATTCGTCAGGGTTTGATGTACTCTGCGCTATATACGTCGGGTTTTTTTAAGCAGGATGCTTGGGAATGCTACGCTTCTCTGTCGGCGGCCCCTGCTTCCGACACGCGACGACGCGCTGTGTCGTTGCGGACCCTGCTTACGTCACGCACCGACGCGTTGTGTCGCGCGCGGGGTCTTCTCAGTCCCGTCTTTCTGCCGGTCCTCTTCGGGGTGCTGCTGCAAGTGCTGCCGCCTTGCACGGGCGCAGGACTGGGACATTGCAGGCCAGTGCGTCGGTTCCGCCTCTCACTTCTGTTCTTGCCCCTTTCATCCCCGCCGTGTCGGGGCTGGCCGGCCTTCCACTTCCGGCCGCCCTTCGACGGGGTCAGCCCCGCGACGGCCTGGGGTTGGGGTGGCCCTCTCTTTTCGAAGAGGTTGGGGGGGGGGTAGAGGAGGTTAACGTGGCGCTCATGCCCGCACGGCCCGTACCGGGGGTACCTCCACGTCAACACAATGTGTAGGTTCTCTGGGTCGGCCTCCTTGTTCTCCTTCTCGCCTGGCCGACCGGGTCGCTCCCCTCCTCTCGGGTGCTCCCTCAGGTTGTTTTCGCCCTTGCGCCCCTCGGGACGTTGGGGGCGGCGGGTTGCGCGGAGGGGTCTCACCTGGAGGTGGACGTCCAGACCCCCACTCCGCTCATGTCACCGACGCCGGCCCATCTCTTCAGAGGTGGCCCACATGTTCACTTCCATGCCCGAGCTGGGTAGCGTCGAGGGAGTTGACCGCCGGTCCCCCGGTTTTCCTCTCTCGTGTCTTTCTGGTACCGTCGACGAACTGTGACGCGATGCGACCGGTGGTGGATCTGTCGGCCCTCAACGGGCACATCGTGCACACGCGGTTTCGGATGCTGCCGGTACCCCTGGTACGCCTGGCCCTGCGCCCTCTGTCGTGGATCGTGTCGCTGGCCCTCCAGGATGCGTCTTGGCTCGTTCCTCTCCATCCTCGCTTCCAGCGATTCTTGGCCGTTCGGACTTCCGATCGTGTGTTCCTGTTCGACGGCCTTCCCTTCGGTCTCCACATCGCGCCGCGGATCTTCTCCGCACTGGTGGGGCAGGCTCTGGGTCCTCTCCTCAGGAGCGGGCTCCAGATCCTGTTTTCCTCGGCCGATTGGTTGGTAGTTTCCGAAGCCCTAGGACTGTGCATTGGCGACGCCCTCACAGTCGTTCGCAACATCGCACGGTTAGGGTTCCCCTTCGATGTTCCCAAGTCACGCTTGACCCCGTCGCGTGTCGTGCCATGGGTCGGTCTCGCATGGGTTTTGTCCGGCGCTACGGTGACCTGGGGTCTGCCGGCCACGGTGCACCTTCGGTGGACGGTCTCCCTCCCGGGGTGGCTCTGGGACTCGTTCGTGGGTTCGCTGCATTGGGCCGCTCTGCCCCTTCCCTTAGGGAGTCTCTGGCTACGCCGCCTCCTCCTCATGGGCACCGCGGTGCTTCCGTTGCCCCTATGGATCGGCTCCTGCCGCTCCCGCGTACCGTTCGCAGACGCTTCGGTCGCTGGGTTGCTCGGGGCTCGCTCTCTGCGGCTGTGCCCTGGACCGCCCCCCCGCCGACGGTCTGGGTAGCCACAGATACGTCGAGCGAGGTTGGGTGAGGTTCCCGATCGAACCTGGGACGTCTACTTCCCGGCAGATGGGTGGGTCTCCCTCCACTTACCCGTCTATGCCCTCGGACTGTTGGTTCCTTTGTTCTTCCTGCGGGACCACGCGCTGGCCCTTCGGGGTAAGTCGGTGGCCTTCGGGTTGGACACTCAGCCAAGCTGTCCACTGTTTCCTAATGCGTGGGTCCTCCAGGTCGTTGACTCTATTGGGGGTCTCGGTGGAGTTGTTCTTCCTCGCGGACCGACACCCCTTCTCCTTGCATGCCTCCTCCCTGCCCGGGCCTGCCACCCTGTGGGCGGCCGCCCTGTCGAGAGGGCAGGGCGTTCTTGTAGAATGGGCGATGAAACGGACTGTGTTCGCCGACCTCGCGGCTTCCTGAGGTGTTCCGGAGGTCGCCTTGTTCGCATCGGGGGTGCTGCGCCAGTTGCCTCTGGACCTCTCCCTCCGGCCTCGCGCTCCGGGGGGGGTCCGGACGCTTTCATGGTAGCCTGGTACAGGTGGCGGTCGATATACGTCTTTTCGCCGCCAGACGCGCTGTTGATGTGCCCAGTCCTCGCGAGGCTGCGGCCGTACCACGGCTGCGTCTGGCTCCTCGCGCCTCTGTGGCCGGCACGGGCTTGGTACGCCCGGTTGCCGTGGTGGTGCCCGAGCACGGTCCCTCTACCTGTCTCCGGCTTCCACTTGGGCTAGGTTGGGGACCTGCGGACCTCGTTGGCCTTCGCATCGTGCTTGTTCATGAGGCACGGTGGCTCCCGGTCCCCGGCCGGGCCCTGACTGACTTCCTGCAGCGTTCCTGGCCGTCTTCTCCTTGGGGGACTTACGGGTCCTGCTGGAGGTCTTTTACTAGGTGGCTACAGGCCACTCGCCTGCCAGTTGGCTCTCCTTCCCTCCTCCTACGCTCCTTGTTTCACCTCTTCCGTACACGTCACTTTCAAGTCGACGCTATACGTACCCGCTTGTCTGCCGTCCGGGGGGGTCTTTCGGTCCGTCGCTGGGCTGGTCGTTCCGCCACAGGAGCTGGATTCCTTCCTGACGGCTGCCTTCCGGGATCGACCGCCTCCGCGCCAGGTCCCTCCGCAGTGGGATCTGGGGCGGGCTCTGGTCCTTCTGGCTTCACCCACGTATACAAGGGCCGCTACGCCGGTTCCGTTGCTCGGGCGTCCACTCTTCCTTGTCGCTCTGGCCACTGGGGATCGGGTGTCTGCACTAGCGGCATTGTCACGGCCCCGGGACTGCGTGCGATTCTCCCCGTCCTTGCATGGCGTCTCGTTCGCCTCCTCCCCTCCTTTTGTTACCACGCATGGGAGGGAGGCCCACGTTTTCCAGCCTTTCGCCGTCCAGGCTTTACGGAGTGGGCATCCTCGCCATGTGTTGTGCCCGGTGTCAGCCTTGCACTCCTCTGTTGCGTCTGTGGCGCCGCCTTCGGGTACTGCTGTGTGGGTGTCTCTTCGGACAGGTGGGAGGCTCTCGCAGGTGCAGATGGGCCGCCACGTTTGTCGGACCGTTCGTGCCCGTCGCCCTGTTTGTAGGGGTTCTGTGCACGATGTCAGATCCTTTGCTGCCTCCTTCCGGTTCCTGCCACGTCGATCCTTACCTGCCATCGCCTCAGCGGTTTTGTGGTCTTCTCTCAATTCCTTCATCTCCTCCTACCTCTCCGTGTCCAGTGTTCGACCCCCTCGGCCGGTGATTGCTCTCGGGGGTCGTGTTTCCTGGTGCTCTGGCGAAGTCCCTGGTCTTCCCCCCTTGTCCCTCGTTCTTTTCCTTTGTTTTATTTGACAAAGGGGGGGGGGGGGGTACGGGTTTGCAACACTGGATTGCAAGTTTGGGATTATGTATTGTTCCAGTACATAAGTGTTTTTGCCACATTGAAAATTGTGTTTTGTTCTTTTGTTCAGTGTTTTTGTTGGTTTTTGAAGAAAAGGGATTTTGGGTACAGTACCTTTTTGGTTTCAGACAAGTCTATGTTTTTGCATTACTATGAATGACGGGCATGTGTTAAAACTGTTCTTTTTAGCTACTCCTCAGTTTTTCACTCTTTTATTAAACTCTCTTGTTTAAATTGTGTCTTTGTCATTCATAATTTTGTTTTCTGCATTGGTTTTTTTGGTAGGTTGGGCTTGGATGTCCTCCTCCTATTTGTTATGCAGCCTTGACGTTGGATTTGCCAAGACTACTAACAAATTGGGAGGTTTGACGTACCTCCCAACCTACCAAATAGGAAAACCTACTATTTGGTAGTAGTCTTGGAAAATCCAACGTACATAATACCCTCCCTCACGCCGGACCCCTGCCCATCCGCGTTCTTCCGCTGACGTGAGATGTGATGACAAGAGAGGGTCGCTCATGCACACGTTCGACAGGGATCTGCACATGACGGAACACGGGATGGGCCTTAAGCGGTAACTAAGGTAAACCCCTTTTTCTTCTCTTCTATGCTTTTTTCACCTTCGGTGGTAGTTTTGGTTAATGTACAACGTCTCCTAGAGCAAGATAAGGAGTAGACTCTAGACGTTTTCTTTTTAACCGCGGTTGGAATGACGAAATAGCAGTCAAAATAGACAAGTCGTCATTGCAATTAGGTTAATAGCCTTGACGTTGGATTTTCCAAGACTACTACCAAATAGTAGGTTTTCCTATTTGGTAGGTTGGGAGGTACGTCAAACCTCCCATTCTCCACCCCGGACAATCTGAAATAGTGGATTTGGGTTAGTAAATGGAGAACAAGTGGAATTAATTTCAAACCCTTCTGTACCGGTGACGTATTTTTAATTATATTCTAGCCATATTTACACAATTTTATTCAGTTTAAAAAGGGTCTCAAGCATGTATAACAGGTTTTAAAATATCTCACTTAACCCTTTATATTACCACAGATCCTTTCGTAAAATTGCACAAAAACGTCAAAATATAGCTAGACTAGAATTAACCCTCGGTACCCGGTTGGGCTCTGAGGCATCCATAACATACTCGCGCTGTGGAGACCGGATGGGCTCTTGAGCACCGGTGCTTGCGTTATTGCTTTCGAATCGCGAGCGTAAATGTTTGTTGTTGTGGGGTGGTAGGCAGCGCCACCACGCTCGAACTACGCCACAGCATCAGTCTCTACCCCGACGCCATCATGGATAGTACGCCAAAAACTGATTCTGCTGTGTCCGATACCGTGCCTCCTACGCCGCCCGCCCCGGTTCGTCGTATTACACGAAGGCCTCTCCGCAAGAACATTCTTTCTCCAGGAGGTATTCAAAGAACCTTGCAAATGATCGAATTAGCTGGAAGTGATAACGATAGTGATATTGCCGAGGGAGCCAGTGGGAAGTCGTCTAATTACGTATTGAGTGACTATGGCAACGAGAGCAGTGACGAAGATCCTCAGTTCAAGGGCTTTGATAGTGAACATGAAAGTAATTACAGTGATGAAGGTGAGGTAACCGCTTTCACGGAAGCTGGTGAAGGTGAAGAGAGTGAAGTGGGGAAAATGAGCGAGTGGGAAAGTTCACGATCAACCTCCCAAGCTTCCCTTGAGTGACGCCACTCCAAGCCCTTCGCCAGCTAAATCGCCTAACCAGATACGCTTTTATAGGAAGCAAATACTGGAAAAGGCGGCCGCGGCAGCCAGGGAAGAGGCCAAAAGGCTTGGTGAGAATGAGGCTGTGAGTGAGGGTGAGCGTGAGCGTGGTGACTCATCGTTTGCCCGTCCTTTGTCTCCCTTATCTACCCAAGCCACCCAAGATGCCCCGGGCGACCGCTATTGTTCCCCACCACTGTCGAAGGTTGAGGACCCCCACTTTCGGTCTATTTGCCTCCTGGGTCCCCCGACAGGAGACATACTGCTGCCGAAAAGGGGAAAGGCAGAAACTATGTAAAAAAGGGCAAGCAAGCTAAGCGGGCTTTGTTCGAGGCCCCCGCGGCGTCCACCCCTGCTGGCCCCAGCCCTGCACACCCGCAACTTTCCCCACGGTCCTCCCCAACTCTCCAGACATCAACAATTGTGCCTGAAGATGTTTTTGAGCCCGCATCACCAGTACCTGTGCCTAGTGACAGTGAAACACTGCTTTCCACCACTTGTCGCAGGCAAAGAAGCCTGCAGAACCTCGGGGAGACTTAGGCCCGCAGTACTAGATAATCGTGCGATCCCTTCGACGAAGGACTCGCACGTCGGATTCGCACATGAAGGTGGTAGTACCAGATGCTTCCTTGTGAGAATCTCTCGTGCGATGCCGTCGGACGTATGGTTGGTAAGCCTGTCAAACTCGCCGCAGTGCATTTCTTACGGTTGGTATACCTGAGGAACGTTTTGTTTACAAATTACTGCCTCGGGCAGCCTCACGGGAGTACAGACGGAATCGAATCTTAATAAAGTGATGTCCCTGGTGTATTATTTACCCAGTTTATTGCATTAATCTTATTATTCTGTATTTAGGACATTCTCAATTGACGAAAATAAGGTAGCCTAGGCCCTAGTGATTCCCCAGAGGACCATTGAATTTCTCTTAGCCTAATTTCCCTTCAACCACCAATCAATTTTTGAGTTTAGGAATAGCCATGGGGTTGTGGTATGGATTTTCGCTGAATAATTGGGTTGTGCTTGGCTCTCTGGAAAAGTGGCTTGGTTATAATATCAAGCAAGCTTTTCAGTTATATTCAAGCCTAGCCCTGTTCACCTGTTCCAAGTAGATCTAGGCCTATGGCCATAAATTGTGAAATCTAACCAAGCCTATCTCTAACTCAAAAAGGGCCAGAGCTAGGATAGTGGGCTATAAATTGCCATAGGCTATCTATCCCCTGGCTGACCCTTCCCAAATGGGAAAGGTAAAGCTTCGAGTCCTCCATTTCATAGTAAGAAATGCTTAAATTGGACATAGGCTATGAGCAATTTTGATGAGAATTTAGCCTAGGCCTAGCCTATATTGTTAAAGTAATTATCTTGATATATTAAAACTACTGAAAACGGGTAGGCCTAGCCTAACCTTAAGAGGTTACCAGGGTTGGATTTTGGACGATGGGTTAGGCATGAGAGGCTAGTGGATTATTTAGTTTATAATAACCATGGTAACCTAATAAAACTAATCTATTTTAGCTATCCAAGCGAGGTAACCTCCGACTCCGAGTTTTTCCAAAAATTTAGCAGGGTGTTTGGATCACACAATTGTTCTCATCGGCTTTAGACATCTAGGGATAGTCACCTATCCTAGCCTAATTATAGAAAAAGATTTCATGGCTAAATAGTATTTTTTAATCTCCATGGGACTTGCATATTTAATCAACATGTAGCCTACTCTTTAAACAATGCAAAATTGTTGGCAAATTAATATAGCCAAGGTTAGGTTAGCTAATGGGGAAAGCGATTTCTGAGTTAACCTAACCTACAAATTTGGAAGAGGCCTAGGCTATGATAGGTTTCTTGAAGTAGTGTAGCCTAACGATACTGCTTACCACATTTTACCACAGCTGCACCAATTTGCCCCAAGTTTTATACTGTACAGTTCTGCTACATGAAAAGTGCCAGGTTTTAATCTAGTACCATTCAGTGGCAGTGCAGCAATATCATAAAGTTTCGTGTTTCAAGTTAATAGTAATGTGATCACCCCCTTTGACTAGGCTAATATAGAAAACCATTTATTTTCAATACTTATTCTGCATCAAATTGACACCTGCCCTGTCTACAGTACTATACAGTACCAAAAACAGAAAGTCTAGTAGGCAGGTTTACTTTTATAAATGACTAAATATATGATGCTTGGACAATTATAGGTACCGCATAAAGAATGAACAATATATTTCATATAATTTATTGCAATTCTTACATACATAGGTACCCGTTATATAATATTGTATCATCTAATCACAACTGTTGTATGCTTCCATATGGATAGGTCCTTAAGACCGCTTCATCAGATTTTATTCGCCCAATTAGCCTACTACCCAGGTAAGAAAATTCACGACATTACATTATACTTGCTTGTATTTTTGGCTTGGAATCCTCATTTGGTGACCATTATTATCTATCTATTTGAGGCATAGGCCTATTTCCTGAAATAAGTCTTGCAATTGACGAGGATGGGTGTGAATGGGATATGCCGTGTGTGGGCCAGTCAGCTCTGCAGACTCGTTATCTTATGTTCATTTATGGAAGTATTTCAAGTAGGCCTAGCCCAATCAGGGAGAACATGTTAGTCCCTATTTATTGCCTACTTTAGTAGGGTAGGCTGATTAGGCCTATATTTTTTAATCCAATAGGCCTAGCCTATGTTAAAATAGTCAACGATGGCCTTTTTACCTAACCTAACAAAATATAATTATAGGCCTAGCCTAGGCCTAGTTAAAAAGGCTGTCCAAGGTCTCTTCAATTTTTACCACTTTTGCTTTCAATATCTGGGACTTGTTAACCTAGGTACCCTATTGTTGGCTATTTTAACATAGGTTAGGCCTATTGGATTAAAAAATATAGGCCTAGCCTACCCTACTAAAGTAGGCTATAAATAGGGACTAACATGTTCTCCCTGATTGGGCTAGGCCTAGGCCTACTTTAAATACTTCCATAAATGAACATATATAACTAGTCTGCAGAGCTGACACGCCCACACACGGCAGATCCCATTCACACCCATCCTCGTCAATTGCAAGACTTATTTCAGGAAATATGCCTCAAATAGATAGATAATAATAGTCACCAAATGAGGATTCCAAGCCAAAAATACAAGCAAGTATAATGGAATGTCGTGAATTTCCTTACCTGGGTAGTAATTGGGCGAATAAAATCTGATGAAGTGATCTACAATTTGTCAAGGCTGGCCGACATAGGCCTCAGGTGAAGGTGCCTGTACAACGGCTCCTGTCAAGTTCAACATCGTCATTGAAGATATATCTAAAGTCTTTGGAAATGTGCTAATTGTAACCCATATTAATATATATTAATAGTTTCGTACATTATGCAATTGATTTGTATTAAAGAATGTCTTCTGTAACCTTTAATTTACGAATTGAAACAATAATACACATAATAAAATTCAATTAGCAAACGAAGGGATCCGACGACCATCGAAGAGAAGGGTCGAAGGTCCTCTTCAGATTCCAATAATATTGGACGTAAACGGTCGCGGCGACCGTTTACGAAAGCATTCGCTCAGCCAAACAAATCCCAAAGAATGTTTCTATACTACGAATTTTGAAAGGAAGGATACCTTCGAGGGAAGGGAACGTTTGGTACTGCGGGCCATAGCCTCACCTGCCACTCCTTCCCCACCTCGCCCCCCACCCACGCATCCATCGTTCCCCGCCACATTATGCGGAGGCTACTGACGAGGAAATACACCTGACAGATGACTCTGGCCATGATTATATGGGTCCACTGTCAGGGCAAGATGACTACTCTGACGACGAATATATGGATATGGACGACCCTCAATCCATCTGCTCCACCCGGGGGCGTCGTCCTGGGGGCTGCCCTGGCCGCCCTAGGATGCGCGCCTCCCGTGGGCGTGCTGGGCCACCACCCGTAGTGCCTTGTGTGCGTCGCCAAGACCCATTCTCGATCTTTCAGTGGGAAGACCTGGCTGACGGGGATGATTATAATCCTGAGGTGCCACCTTTTGATGAGGCACAGGAGGGATCAGGAATTACCCCCAATTTTCCCACAGGCCCCAATGCTTCACCACATGAGCTTTTTGAGGCCTTTTTTGATGAGGAGGTGGTAGGCTACGTGGTCAATTAGGAGACCAACAAGCAACACCAGATGCAGGTCAACATGTTTGACAAGGTGACCAAGGGCCACATGAGGCAGTGGACCGAAGTGACTCCTCACAAGTTCATGGTCTTCCTGGCACTCACAATGCTAATGTCTCATGTCAAGAAACATAGGTTGCCTGACTAGTAGATCACCTATGATCTAATATCCACCCCTGCCTTCAGGAAGTATATGTCACGCGACATGCTCGCCCAGCTCCATCTCGTCACCAACACCGACGTACACCGCACAGACAAGCTGTGGAAGATACGAACCTTGTACGAGATGATGCGACAACGGTTCAGTTCATTCTTCAGGCCCTTCCGCAAGTTTGTCATTGACGAGTCTCTTGTGCTGTTCCGGGGGAAGCTCCACTTCCGGCAATACATCCCCTCAAAGAGACATCGCTTTGGCATCAAATTCTTTGGGCTGTGCGACTGCAGAACTGGTTATGTCCTGGACTTCCTGGTCTACAGCGGAAAGGAAGGGGACGTGATTGCGAACCCCACCATTGGCTTTGGCGGAGCAGTGGTGCAAGCCATGATGGACCACTACTTCCACAAGAATCACGTCCTCTACACGGACAATTACTACACGTCCCCCACTCTCTCCAAGTACTTCCACGAGTGCAAAACGGGGACTGTAGGCACAGTACGAGGAAAAAGGAAGGGCATACCAGCTTTCCCTCCAAAGACCAAGAAAGGCGATGTGTTCCGCAAGAAGTCGGGGCCCATTCTGGCTATCCACTGGCACGACCAGCGGAAGGTCAACCTCCTCAGCACCATCCACAAGGGCCAAATGGTTGAGACTGGCAAGGTGGATCGCCGCACCCAGGCCAGGTTGACCAAGCCAGATGCTGTCCTCGACTACAACATCAATATGAGGCTGGTCGACAAGTCAGACATGCAGATTGGCTTCATTGACTGTCTGCGTACAGTACCTCATGCAGATGGTACAAGAAGTTCTTTCTGCATATGGTGGACAGGTCTCTTCTGAACGCTTATAACATCTATAAGCTTCGGAATGAAAACTCACCCAGACAGTTCAAAAGCCTGCGGAGGTTCCACAAGCAGGTGATAAAGGAGCTCCTGGAGAAGTATGCAATGCCACAGAGGGCAGTGGCACACGCTGGGCCCGCCGCCACTAACTGCTTGCACTGGGCATATTACATGAATATGCACAGGCTCATTTCACTGCCTCTGACACCAGCAGGAAGAAAGCAGCAGAAGCGGTGCCATGTCTGCTACAACAACAGGCTGAGGGCGAGGTCAGAAAAAAAGTCCACCATGGAGTGTGTGGAGTGCAGGGTGCCACTCTGTGCTGAAGGGTGCTTCTTTGATTACCACTCCAAGCAGCAGTTCTAATAATAGTGAAAGTATCAAAGACAGTGAGAGTGACGGTATCAGTGACATTTACTCTAGCCCTAGAAACAATAATAATAAATAATAAGACAATAAACTATAAATAATACAATAATAATATGTGACAATAATATATATATAGCCAAAAAGTGGAAGTGAAACAATTTATTGAAATACAAAAGTTCAATTTATTATCAGAAAATTGATACAATTACAATAAGACCATAATAATAAGTGAAAGTGACACATAAATGTATATAAGTTACATTCATATGATTAGAACCTATAGCAATATAGAAATCAGTGAAAAAGACACAATAAATTGTATATAAAACGTTTACAAAGCATAGTACGAAGTGAAAGTGACACAAAACTAATATTTGATGTGCAATTTATAATAAACACCTGTGATAACGAATAATCAGTGCCTAATATTACAATAACTTAGCTCAATTACTAATAAAAAGTACGGTATCGAGTGAAAATGAGCAGTATCAGTGACAGTGACACCCTAAAAGCATATTTACCTAAGTGAAAGTGACACAAAACCTAATATTTTATGTGAAATTTATAATAAACACCTGTGATAACGAATAATCAGTGCCTAATATTACAATAACTTAGCTCAATTACTAATCAAAAGTACGGCATCGAGTGAAAATGAGCAATATTAGTGACTGTGACACCCTAATACACATGCTTTATATGATTGTCCTCAAAATAACTATAAAAATTTCAAATAAACATCAAATTGTCAATATCAATCACTAAAATCGTCTATCGGAGGCAAAGACTCTGGTGCGACGAGCGGCTAGGTGCGCGCTAGCCGAGGCCGGGGCGAGGCATCCGAACGCGGCAAGAATTTTCCGCGGAAAAACACACTCCTTCGCACACTCGCCATTCTGCAACCACTGGGACTAGAGACATCTACTCAACGGCATTCTACAGAGGAAGGTTAGAGGATTTTTTTTTTTTTTTTTATTCATAACAATACATGCTGTCTTTATCAAGTACCGGTACCAGGTGAATTAACATAGCCCAATAATCGCCAAAACACCCGGGAACACAGTATATGCGGGAGCTTAGGGGTCCGGTGCTGGAGGGTTAAAAAGACTTCGCCGGTACAGAAGATGTTAAGAAACTCGACAGACATATCATAACTTAAATGCATGCCAAACACAACAATAATCATAACATATATAATAGCCAAACGGAGATCACTAAATAGAATAGAAAACATTGGTGCAGGGAACACTACAGTATCTGGTTCGACATCTTGGGGGTTATTATGATATTTTGTTTATTTAATATTAAGGGTTTTGCTTGCCTTTGCCATTTTCAAGCAATGTATTCTAGTTTATCTCCTAGGCTATTAAAAATGCCTTCCCAGACTTCCTACAAATTAAAAAATGGACACTTAAACACCCTAGATAATACGGTAGTCCATCAGGCGCCTGGCCCGGGGAGCCGGTCGAGCTTCGTTGCTTGTCTGTCTGCAGAATTCGGAGCCTCTCCGGGAGATCTGGAACCTGGAAATCTTGCTAGAGACCCCAAATGGACCTGGGTCTCTGGGTATTTCTCCTGGATGACCTTGATGTGTGTGATTTTGTGTTTTTTTATTCTTATTTTATTTGTTTTTCTGTTGTGTTGTGATGTCCCTGTTCGGGCTCTGTCTCGGGTGGCTGACTCGAAACAGAGCCCAAACAGGGACAACATAAAAAAAACAAAAAAAACAATGAACACACAATAACATCTATAGGTCACTGTTATGCCCTGTTTTTCTACAGGTTTAACTTGGGTAATGTGAGTTCTGAATGACTGGGTATAGAAGGTTGCATGCACAATACAAGGTATGAGGAATAGAGAACACAAAATAAACACAGTAACACGACACAAGTTCACGTTTATTGAAATAAAGAGCATAGAAAGATAGTTATATTTGCACAAAACAAATGATAGAAGGGAACTGCTAGCATTTGCGGATTTGGATGGAGCCTAGTCTCCCACTTCCAACGTTCAGGTATATTCTTCTGATCACGGGTTTAATTAGCAAGTTTATATTTTACTGGAAGACCTCAATATATTCGTATAATTCACTGTCACTGATTTTACCTCTTGCTGGCTGGTCGCGTGCCCACGTAGCAACTCACAGTTAGGATTAGACGCGTATATTATAGAACACGGAAATCTCTAGCAACCTCATGGGGGTACTGAACTAAGTTTGATATTCTTAATGCAGAAATATGTAGAACACGAATCAGTGGGCGAACGTTAGATATCACTAGAGTTTTAATATCTGAATAAGGTAATTACGAGAGTCAAGGTCGCCTGTAAATAAAAAACACTGATCGCTTAGTACGTCCCAAATGGAATGGTTAAATATGAATTACACTGGGCAAGGTCTTAGCCACTTTATAGAAAGTTAATAGGTGCGTATCAAGCTAGTACTATAACACTTAGTACTAGTAACATGAATCTTGAATAGTATGGGTAGATCTGGTCCTGGTTATCTTGCTTCCGGTGATGTTGGGGGCTAACGACTGGTTCCTCGGCCGTCCAGATGGTCCAAAATGTAGGAAGTTCTCAAGTCGGATCTCTTGATGATCGTTGCTGGCTACACACTTATATACCCACGAATTTGTGTGAAGGTTATAAGGTGCACGTTAGGACTTGTACATGGACAGATGCTTCTATCAGTCTTCTCTGCCACGGAGTCTGCCGGATCTGGAATCTCTCAACTCCGGAACAACACAAGGGCAGAGCTAGAGGTAAACTGCAGGGTAGTGACCACTGGTTGGTGTCTAGCTTTCAACTGATTTGACTGGGGGCGGGAGGTAGATTTATAGGCTCGGTTCTGGACCCTGCAGACAGTAGGGATCTCGAGTCTTATGGACTTAATTGAGCTCTCAATAGATATGGGGACTAGGTAAGATGGTATTTACTGTTGTGGCACAGGGCGATAGGAAGCCTTTATATTTTCATATAACTGAGCCTTAGTAAGAGGTACTATTTTGGCTATACTGGACGTATTTAGGGGAGAGAGACTGGATCTACTTTGCGAGGAGGATGGGGACAGCTGTGATAGGAGCGTCTCTCTAGATTGTTCAATCTTCATTCTATGGTATAGCTGAGGTGCTAATTTAGTGATCAGAGCATGCAAGAAAGGTAAATGGTTTATTGTGAGGTAATAGAGGTTAGTAAAGGTGTTAGTCATTCATGGTTAGTTCATTGATAGGAAGAATTCCTGTGCTACCTGGCAATGACTCGAGAGTCAAAACAGGGGCCAGGTATACCTCCGCGGGGGTGGGGGTCTCCCTCCTCGGGTGGGCAAAAAGGGGGAGCTGGGCGCCCTCTCTGATCTAGTCGTCCGGCGGCTGTGGCTAGGGGCTTGCCATATCACCAGTGTTTGTAATAACCCTCTGTGTATGAGACAGATGTGAGTGTCTTTAATACCAAAACCGAAGGTGCCTTAGCTAGCTGGTTTTACTCGGCTGGTTGTTAATTGTAGGGTTTGCTGGATATGGTGGAGACTGGGTTGCTAACTCTGCCACATTTATCTGGAAGTATGACAATAGAAGTTAGTTACTGGCGGGGCGGCTAGCCTCGCACCGACGACCATTGGGTGCAGGGTTGTGAATGTGTTGTAAGAGAATAGATGGCATGCAAGGGGCTAGTAAAGTTCTAATGTTGTTCTGGCCTACTAAGTGAAGGTAGGCTGGATAGGAGTATATATATAAAGGTTGGAGAGCGTTAGTAACGGACAATTCAAGGATCTTCAAGAGGTATGAGAGAGAGGCTAGGTCGGACAAGAGTCGAGAAGCGCGGGTGTCTTAATGAGAGGGGGGGGGGAGAGTTCAAGGGCTACAGGGAAATTTTGCCCCTAAGGTCCCTGGGCGTGGGGGTGGCATTAGGCTACAATTGATATGGAAGTTTGAAAAGGCAGTAGAATACGTTAGCCAAATGCTACCGGGGAATGCAACTATGGGGTGGTATATGAGTCTGGAAAAGATAGAGTTATGTGATCAGTCAGAGGGTTATGGATACTATTAGTTGGCCCTGGGAACTGCGTTTTCTATTAAATATAAAATACCAACCACAGTGGCAGTTCGTAGGGGTACTTAGTTATTGTTTCGGGGTACTTATGACAGATACTGATAACCAGGTTATCTTATATAATCTCTGGTTGGGGTAAGAGGTGTAAGACACGAAGTAAATTGGCGTAGTGTGGACTGTGGATACGAAGGAGGCAAGGGGAAGACGTATGACAATTGTGGAAAGTAAATGGAAAAAGGTGAACACAATGGCGGATAAAAATACTTAACCTAAGGGTTGCATACATAGATTTATGGGGCGATGGGTCTTCAGAAGCTTAGTCTGGCAAGACAAGATGTTAGGGAATGTTAATATTAATACTTAGTTACTAGAGGAGCAATGCAAGGGGCGACTGAGCACGGGTTACATATATCTATACTCGTCATGGAAAATGATATAAGAGATCTAGGGACAGCGTGGGTGCTTTAACTTCTAAGATATATAACATCTACTTCTCGGATGCAAGAACATACATAGATATAATTATGGCTGTCTGATGTGTTGGCATTGGCTCAACGTCGGGACAGGCATGGGTGTTTTTAATATGAATGTATATTCCTGTTCATCATCTTTGTAGTTAAGCGGTGGGATAGCTGGGCATTTCTGGGGGCATGGTGGGAACATGGTTGTGTCCCTCGGTCAGCACGCGTGAGGGGGGGATTAACGGCGCGTGCGGGTGGTTCAGAAGGGTGCGAGGTGAGCGAGTTAGAAAACGGGATTTGCTGGGGGGACTGCGGAGGGTTGGTGGGGAAAAAGTTAGGTGTAGAACATGGGTTATTGGTGTAGGACTGGTGTATTGATTTGGGGTTGTTAACATTTCTGGGGGCATGGGGGAAACATTGTTGGGTACATTGGTCGGCATTTTCTCTGGAAACATGTGTACATAAACATTGGATAGAATTAGGGTTACATATATCAGAGTCTGTCCTGAAAACATGGGAGGATTTATTCTGGGCAGAGTTACGAGAATTGAGGGGATTACCGAGGGGGAGTTGCTTGGACTTGTCTTCTTTCGTTTGTTGAGGCATTTTTTTACTGAATTGAGTGAGGTTTTGAGAGATCTCGGGGCAAGGGGGGGTTTTAGGAGTAACCTTAGTGCTAGCTGCAACTTGGTAACCCTGAATCAGGTTTTGTTGAGGGGGAGGTTGTTTTTTCTTTTTGGGAATGGGTTTCTGCGTGATTGGTTTGTCAGAGGCTTTGGGCTGGAATTTGTTTTTGAATGAGATCAGCCTTTGGCCGCAGTCAATCTGGGCCTCTAGTTTTTGAAGGAGGTCAAGTCCAAGGAAACCATCATAATGTTTACAGTTGGAGGAAAATACTGTAAATGTGTGATAACAACGAGCATGGGGGCCAGGAGTGGTTACTGATAGGGGTAAAGTGTCTCCTAGGAGATTTAAGTAAGTATCAGCAGCTGAGATGAGTTCTGTTTTGGTGTTTAACAAAGGGCCAAATCGTCGGGGATGTTTTTCATAGTAAGATTTGAACAAACATGACTTGGCAGCTCCCGTGTCGATTAGCAAGCGGACAGGAATGTCCTTGATTTTGGCCATGTAATAAATGGGGGCAGTGCGACTAGTTATGGCGTCCCCCGCCGAGCCCATCGTGGGCGGGGGATACTTTAAAAATCCTGGGGGTCGGTATCTACCTCTTCCAGGGTTTCCTCGGTATCATCTGAGGTCATGGTATGGGGGGCAATTTCTTCCTCTTGTCCCCACTCCTCTTCATTTACAGAAATGCGAGGAGTAGAGGGGCGGGGTTTGGCAGAGTCACGAATTTGGTGGAGGGCACACTGAGCATTACAGGCAGGGAATTCATAGGGGTTGATAATGACTAAGGTAGGATTTTTACTTTGGTAGGTGTTGTAGTTGCTGTTCCGGTTGAAGATTCTGCGTGGCTGGGACGGTTGGAACCGGGGTCTACTGGGTTGGGGCTTGCCGGAAGGGTAGGTGGGTCTGTTGTTGAAAGATGAGGCTGGGTAGGCATTCTTGGGGTTTTGGTGGTTGGTTTGCTGCGGGTGCGTGGAAAACCTCTTGATTGCAGCGATTTGGGTGGGTGCTTCTGTGCGCACGGCCAAAATACGTCGGATCGTGATGAGGTCTTTTTGTATTCGACGAAATCGTGCACCCGGAAATGGTCTTTTACTGCTGAGGGCAATATTGACACAAGGTTGACCAGAATTTGCTGTTCTTGTTGGATTTTGGTCAACGTGGGGAAAGAATTTTTTATGTGTTGGGCAAGCTTACTGACTGTGGCATCTAGATCGCCTTCGAATTTCGTGTCTAGGATACGGGTGTGGGCCACGAAAACGCCCAACGAAGGTTTAATGGCTTCTATCACTATTGTGCGAAATTCGTTCCAGGTGAGATCAGGGCGCACTTGATAGGCCACCAGGGAAACGGCTTTTCCCAGGTGTGGTAATGTTACGGCTATTTTATGTGCGTCCGTGGTATAAGTAATGTCAACTAAGGATTTCACTATGTCCATGAATACTTCGATCCCATAATTTGTTTCCTCATACTTTGGGATGAAAACGTAGTTAGGTTGCGCCATGATGTTCTCGTGTTCTAGCTGTTCCAAACTTGCAATGTAATGCAACCTTTTATCCGAATCAAGAACCACCGCTGTCGCCAATGTTATGCCCTGTTTTTCTACAGGTTTAACTTGGGTAATGTGAGTTCTGAATGACTGGGTATAGAAGGTTGCATGCACAATACAAGGTATGAGGAATAGAGAACACAAAATAAACACAGTAACACGACACAAGTTCACGTTTATTGAAATAAAGAGCATAGAAAGATAGTTATATTTGCACAAAACAAATGATAGAAGGGAACTGCTAGCATTTGCGGATTTGGATGGAGCCTAGTCTCCCACTTCCAACGTTCAGGTATATTCTTCTGATCACGGGTTTAATTAGCAAGTTTATATTTTACTGGAAGACCTCAATATATTCGTATAATTCACTGTCACTGATTTTACCTCTTGCTGGCTGGTCGCGTGCCCACGTAGCAACTCACAGTTAGGATTAGACGCGTATATTATAGAACACGGAAATCTCTAGCAACCTCATGGGGGTACTGAACTAAGTTTGATATTCTTAATGCAGAAATATGTAGAACACGAATCAGTGGGCGAACGTTAGATATCACTAGAGTTTTAATATCTGAATAAGGTAATTACGAGAGTCAAGGTCGCCTGTAAATAAAAAACACTGATCGCTTAGTACGTCCCAAATGGAATGGTTAAATATGAATTACACTGGGCAAGGTCTTAGCCACTTTATAGAAAGTTAATAGGTGCGTATCAAGCTAGTACTATAACACTTAGTACTAGTAACATGAATCTTGAATAGTATGGGTAGATCTGGTCCTGGTTATCTTGCTTCCGGTGATGTTGGGGGCTAACGACTGGTTCCTCGGCCGTCCAGATGGTCCAAAATGTAGGAAGTTCTCAAGTCGGATCTCTTGATGATCGTTGCTGGCTACACACTTATATACCCACGAATTTGTGTGAAGGTTATAAGGTGCACGTTAGGACTTGTACATGGACAGATGCTTCTATCAGTCTTCTCTGCCACGGAGTCTGCCGGATCTGGAATCTCTCAACTCCGGAACAACACAAGGGCAGAGCTAGAGGTAAACTGCAGGGTAGTGACCACTGGTTGGTGTCTAGCTTTCAACTGATTTGACTGGGGGCGGGAGGTAGATTTATAGGCTCGGTTCTGGACCCTGCAGACAGTAGGGATCTCGAGTCTTATGGACTTAATTGAGCTCTCAATAGATATGGGGACTAGGTAAGATGGTATTTACTGTTGTGGCACAGGGCGATAGGAAGCCTTTATATTTTCATATAACTGAGCCTTAGTAAGAGGTACTATTTTGGCTATACTGGACGTATTTAGGGGAGAGAGAGACTGGATCTACTTTGCGAGGAGGATGGGGACAGCTGTGATAGGAGCGTCTCTCTAGATTGTTCAATCTTCATTCTATGGTATAGCTGAGGTGCTAATTTAGTGATCAGAGCATGCAAGAAAGGTAAATGGTTTATTGTGAGGTAATAGAGGTTAGTAAAGGTGTTAGTCATTCATGGTTAGTTCATTGATAGGAAGAATTCCTGTGCTACCTGGCAATGACTCGAGAGTCAAAACAGGGGCCAGGTATACCTCCGCGGGGGTGGGGGTCTCCCTCCTCGGGTGGGCAAAAAGGGGGAGCTGGGCGCCCTCTCTGATCTAGTCGTCCGGCGGCTGTGGCTAGGGGCTTGCCATATCACCAGTGTTTGTAATAACCCTCTGTGTATGAGACAGATGTGAGTGTCTTTAATACCAAAACCGAAGGTGCCTTAGCTAGCTGGTTTTACTCGGCTGGTTGTTAATTGTAGGGTTTGCTGGATATGGTGGAGACTGGGTTGCTAACTCTGCCACATTTATCTGGAAGTATGACAATAGAAGTTAGTTACTGGCGGGGCGGCTAGCCTCGCACCGACGACCATTGGGTGCAGGGTTGTGAATGTGTTGTAAGAGAATAGATGGCATGCAAGGGGCTAGTAAAGTTCTAATGTTGTTCTGGCCTACTAAGTGAAGGTAGGCTGGATAGGAGTATATATATAAAAGGTTGGAGAGCGTTAGTAACGGACAATTCAAGGATCTTCAAGAGGTATGAGAGAGAGGCTAGGTCGGACAAGAGTCGAGAAGCGCGGGTGTCTTAATGAGAGGGGGGGGGAGAGTTCAAGGGCTACAGGGAAATTTTGCCCCTAAGGTCCCTGGGCGTGGGGGTGGCATTAGGCTACAATTGATATGGAAGTTTGAAAAGGCAGTAGAATACGTTAGCCAAATGCTACCGGGGAATGCAACTATGGGGTGGTATATGAGTCTGGAAAAGATAGAGTTATGTGATCAGTCAGAGGGTTATGGATACTATTAGTTGGCCCTGGGAACTGCGTTTTCTATTAAATATAAAATACCAACCACAGTGGCAGTTCGTAGGGGTACTTAGTTATTGTTTCGGGGTACTTATGACAGATACTGATAACCAGGTTATCTTATATAATCTCTGGTTGGGGTAAGAGGTGTAAGACACGAAGTAAATTGGCGTAGTGTGGACTGTGGATACGAAGGAGGCAAGGGGAAGACGTATGACAATTGTGGAAAGTAAATGGAAAAAGGTGAACACAATGGCGGATAAAAATACTTAACCTAAGGGTTGCATACATAGATTTATGGGGCGATGGGTCTTCAGAAGCTTAGTCTGGCAAGACAAGATGTTAGGGAATGTTAATATTAATACTTAGTTACTAGAGGAGCAATGCAAGGGGCGACTGAGCACGGGTTACATATATCTATACTCGTCATGGAAAATGATATAAGAGATCTAGGGACAGCGTGGGTGCTTTAACTTCTAAGATATATAACATCTACTTCTCGGATGCAAGAACATACATAGATATAATTATGGCTGTCTGATGTGTTGGCATTGGCTCAACGTCGGGACAGGCATGGGTGTTTTTAATATGAATGTATATTCCTGTTCATCATCTTTGTAGTTAATAAGTGTAGGGCACGAGGGGTTAGTGTACGTGAGGTGTGGAAAATGGTCGGTTTTAGAAAAGGTAAATGGGTGTGTCCTGGAGCTGTTTAGCCCTGCGGGCTTGGGCCTGCCTGGAATGGCGGGCTCGGTCAGCTGGTCCTTTCGTTCTGTGGACCTTTCTTCCGGGTGTTTCTGTGTGGTGTTCGCTCGTGGCTTCTGTGGTGGGTTTCTTGTTCTGGGGCATTTTAGTCACCCAGAAGACCCAGAGACCAGGGATCACCTAGGTCACTCCAGCACTCTCCCAGCCCCCGACCCCCCGGAGAAGTTCCAGTTTCAGCAGGCAGACATGCAGCGAAGCCGCCACCACACTTCCAGGTGCACCCTTCATATATACCAGCTCCCCGTGCCAGACACCTGACAGACTATTATCTAGTCTAACTGGCGCCTGACCCCTTCTCCCAAATGACCGCGTTTTCACTCATCTATTCACAAGCATTCTCTATTCATTCCTGTTTAATACCACTTCCCTTGTCTTATCTTACAGTTTCTTCTTACAGTTTCTTACAGTAGATCCTCTGGAAAAAGGCAAACTATGCCTGTGTATCCAGCTCAGTACCAGTACTTGCACTGCTGCGGTCGTTCACGGTGTTGGCGGCGGCGGTAGCAGACGCAACATTTTTACTATTCTGTATTTTTGTTTTATAATCAAACTTCAAATCTTGTCTTCCCCATGCTTTATCAAGATTACTTTCAAACTCCCTTATTGATTCGGAATCGACTACATACTGGGGCAGTGCGTTCCACTCATTTACCACTCTATCACAAAATGAGTTCTTTGCCTTCTCAAGCCTATTTCTTTCTTTGTAAATTTTCTTAGAGTGTCCTCTCGTTCTTGTTCCCTCCCGCATCAAGAAGATACCTTCACACACATCCTCATCGTACTTTCCTGACACTATCTTAAAAGTCTCTATCATATCCTCTCTCTTTCTCCTATATGCCAGTGTCGGAAGCCCCAGTGTCCTCAACCTCTGCTCATAGCCCGCGTTCTTCAACGTTGGTACCAGCTTGCTAGCTCTCCTCTGCACTTTCTCCACTGCTTCTATATCCTTTACCATATATGGAGCCCACACCTGGTTCGCATATTCCAGGTGCGGCCTAACCAGCGCTGTATAGAGATTCCTGAAGATTTCTTCGTCAAGTGACACAAATGTCCTCCTTATCAGCCCTACAATTCTATTGGCTTTGTATATCTTTTCTGCTAAATGTTCTGAGAAATTTAACTTATTGTCTATCACTACTCCTATATCCTTTTCTGCATTCACTTCCTCCATCGCTTCATACATACTGTATCCTACCTTGTCTATCTTGCTGGTCCCAATCCGCATGTACTTGCATTTTTTGGAAGAAAAGGATTAACCAATGCTCAGACCATCCCTTCATGCCCTCCACATCTCCTTGAAGCAAACCCATATCTTCCTTACTCCTCACTCTTCTATACAGCTTAGTGTCATCCGCATACAGGTATACCTCACTTCCATTAGTTATAACTTCAGGCAAGTCGTTGATAAATATAACGAACAGCAGTGGTCCCAACACAGATCCCTGAGGTACCCCACTTGTAATTTCCCTCCACCCCGAGCCTATTCCATTCACCAGTACCCTCTGTCTCCGATCTTTCAGGAAGGCTTCTATCCATTTCACACATTTCTCCCCTATATTATAGCTTCTAACTTTCTCTATTAACCTTTTATGTGGGACCTTATCGAAGGCCTTCATAAAATCGCAATATACCACGTCTATTACATCACCATCTTCTAGAATTTGCATCCAATCATCTACCACCTTAATTAGCTGTAGTACCGTCGACCTCCCTGGCAAGAATCCGAACTGTCTCCCACTGAAAAGTTGGTTTGACTTAATATGATCCATTATTCCTTCTCTAATTACCGTTTCCATTAGTTTACACACAACACTTGTCAAACTGACTGGTCTATAATTCCCTGGGTCATTTCTCTTTCCCTTCTTAAATATAGCTGTTATGTTCGCCTCTCTCCAGTCCATCGGGATTTGTCCTGTATTAAACGATACCTCAAATAACATTTTCAATGGCTCTACTAACATCTCCCCTCCTTCCTTTATGATTTTTGGGTGTATCCCATCCGGTCCCGGTGACTTACTTCTGTTCATTTTTTCTATAGCCCTTCTTATTCTAGCATGGGAAAACTCTATTAGTTCTAGTGCCAGTGCCTGTTTGATGGGAATAGTAGGCACTGCATCCTCCGACTCCACTGTTAGTACCCCCCAAAGTATTTCCCCAGCACCTCTGCTTTCTCCTTATCAGTCTCCGCTCTACTCCCATCATTCAACCCCCCTACCAGCTCTGGGATCCCTACTCTTCTTGTTAACTTTTCCTGAATGTACTTCCAGAATATTTTGGATTATCCTTCACATTTCTAGCTATCTCTCTCTCCCTCTCCTTCACCCCCCTCCTTGTTTCCCACCTTATTTTATTGTTTATTTGTCTGCGTTCCAGATCCACTTCCTTAGCCTCTATACTAGACCCCCTGTTCTTTTTTAACAATTTTAATCTTTCCCACAATCGTTTCTTTCTTCTAATCAATATCCAAAGCTTTCTTTTCATTGGCAATTCTGGGTTAGTTCTTTTCCTCAATTTTGTGTTATCCTTATATTCCCTTACTGGTACACTTTTGGATACAGCATTCTCCAGTTTGACTCTAATTTTCCTCCACATTCCTTCAGCGTCTTCACCGTTCAAGTATTCCCCCAGTCAATGTCCAAACACCGTCTCAGCAGCTCATAATCTGCTCTATCATACATGTATATTTTTCTATTGCTTCTATTATCCCTCTCTGATTTAATGTTACAACTAAAGCTTATACAGGCATGGTCACTACGACCTATAGGGCTATCCACATTAACATGTTCCACTATATCCTCTTCATTGCTAAAAATCAAATCAAGTACACTCCCCTGCGTCCCATCTCTATATCTTGTCATCTCTACAATATGTTGCGTTAAAAAACAATCTCTCACTTTCTCTATAAACTTATTTTCCAGGCTACCCTGTCCCGCTGGAGTAGTACAATTTGCCCAGTTGATCCTTGGCAAATTGATATCTCCAATCAAAATTTTATATTTGTTCTCTCTATTATCTATCTCCTCCATTGCTTTCAGTAGGTTATCATCCTCTCCCCTGCTATTATTTGGGCTTCTATATATAGAGGCAATTAGAATTGATCCTCTTACACATTTTACTTCAATACACAAATACTCACAATACTGCTGTCTCATATCCACCTCATTAACCTTGAGCTCTTTTCTTACATAAATAAACAGTCCTCTTCCAACCTCTGCTCTAATAGCATTTCTCTCATATAACTCAATTTACTCAAAACCCTCCAAACTATATTCCACCAGTTCCCTTTCAATTCTAGCATTTTTTGGTCTTACTTCCTGTAGGGCTATGACATCAGGTTTTTCCTCTTCATCCTGCAACCTACATATCAGTTCTCTTTTCTTGCCCTGGGTAAACACATCCACATTACTAAACATAACCTTAATCCATCTACCATTCCTTCAGCAATTACACCATCCCGCTCCTCCAGTCCGTACCCTACTCCCCCGTTAGCACTACTGGGTCTGCCTCTTTGTCTCCTGTCTCTCCCTGTGACACCTCCACCCCGTTCTCCTCCTCCGTCACAACTCCCATCACATTCTCTCCCCTCCCTTCTACTCTTATAAACCACTTCCTCACTTTTCCGTCCCTCACTCTCCAGTAAAAATTTCTCTTATCCTCCTCATCCAACTTTCCATTATTTTCATCAGCCTTTTCTTGTAATTCCTTCATTTTTGTCCTTTGTTCTATACTCAAATCCTTCTTTAGTCTTATGTGTTTCAGTTTATCATTTGTATTTAGCCTCCAACTAAAATTTGTCACAGTCTCCGCCACTACCCTAGTTTTAAACTGTACTCTTATAGGTCTCATCTCTCCCCTTTTATATCTACCTATCCTACTGACCTCCTCCACCTGCCCTTCCCATCCATATTCGTCCTCATCCACACCTTTCAAGACCTCCTTCACTGTCTCCATATCCCTCACTTTTCTCACTCCATTATCATTCATATGAGTCTCTATATCTCCATACAAGATTACACCCCTATCCCTGTCCATGGCCTCCCTCACGACACTCTCCTTGTTCTTCATGACCCCTACAACTGCACTCTCAATTTTTGTTTTGGTCATATTCATTTCTTCCTTTTGCTCTTATCTAGTCATTCCTCTATCTTCAAAAGATTGTCCTACACAGTATCTCCATCTCAATGGGGGTCTTCCTACCCCTCCATCTCCCCTTGAATCTGACTCACATATTCTCTTTGTAAGCCTTTCATCTTCCATTCGTTCAAAATGACCATACCAGCCAAACTAATGAGATGAAACGTTATTTCTATTACAAATATTTCCCCTTCACAATCCCCTCTCCACTTTCTTCTCCTCTCCTCCCCATACCTCCACCCTCCCCTCATCTCTCTCCTCCCCTTTCCTCCCCTCATCTCTCTTCTCCCCTTTCCTCCACCCATCCTCTCATCTCATCTCCACTCCACACCTCCTTCATTACTCCCCCCCCCCCCCCCCCTCTCTCTCCAATTACTCGTGAGGTGACACCCCTTGACCTGTTTAAAGCCCCGTCCATACGATCGAGCAGTGTCTGGTAGGCTGTGCCCCCTCACCGGGCAAAGTCTGTCGAACACGCTTGTGTTGTTGTCCACACGGCTGTGACTGGCCAGTCAAAGTCTGTCTGTGGTCAGAAAAGATGCTCGGCAGGGCAGTTAAAGAGAGATGTAAAGTGTTGTGTAGCATAATAATTGCTATGTTGCAAAAGATAAAAGAAAAGAAAGTTGTTTGAAGATAAATAATTTATTTCATCAGCTTCCTATTTCTTATGATATAATTATCCAAAAGTCTAAATTACGTGGGAATGGGTTATACTTTAATATGCAATGAACGCCAACATGATAAAAAACACAATACATTAGAAAATATCATATACCGGTACCAATAAAAGAGTAAACTCGCAAAATACCGTAAGTTAGAGCTGCAATTACACACACACTCTCTCTTTCTGATGTCTTATATTTATTTAATACACTGATAAGCTTAACCTATGGGTGTGAGTATCCTTGGAGTGTCATATGTATTTGTTGATTTCATAGAGTTTAGAAGTAAAGTTGGTTGGTGAAAAAATATGAAATTATCCTATCATATAATTTCTGATAGTGCTTCAATCATCACTCGATTTGCTGATATGGTCAGCATATGTACGTTAAACGAACATTAAATCAATAGTTAGTGCAGAAGATCATGGCGGGGTGGCTTTCTCACACTAATAAGATTAATAGCCTAATACTACACTCGACCCTCGGTTTAACGGACCTCGATACAACGGATTTCGGTATTAACGGACTCAGTCTGTAGGCGGACAATCCATCTGGACCGGACCAAATGTCCGGTGCTGGATAATTTGTCCACTAAGTGGCAGGGCGAGTGACTCTTAGGCCTAGGCTATAGATACTCACAAAACCTCAACTGAGCTGCTTGGATAACGAGAATATCCCAGGTATATTTAATAAACGTATATTAACCAAGTAATCTTGACCAAACCGATTCATATCTCTTGTGTAGTGCTTTTACCGCATTTTCCTTTACCATCATTATCTCCGATAGACTGGAAATGGTGTCGTATTTCACACCCAAATGCCATAAAAGGGTGTCCAATATCAAGCCAACTCAACCCTGCTCCTCCACAGGGTTGAGTAAGTAAACAACTGGGTTAAAGTCAAGCCGATTCGGGCTTTAAGTATATATCTGTAAGCAAGTCACCATATTTCATTGGCGAGTGTTAAAAAATTCTATCAATCTAAATGTAGTCTTAAATTAGCCCAAACATACGCCAAAGTAAAGATATTCACGATCATTCTAAATTGGGCTTTTGTGTATTTCCTCTTTAACAAGTAAGTGTTTATACTTATAAGAGTGTGCAAACTATAACTAAGAACCCCAAATATACGAAGTGTTTGTTGACGTTCTTAAAACAAAACAAAAGAACAACAGCTTGCGTACGCTTATACGATATCGGGAAAGTAATCCTTCTTTAATTAAACCCTCTATAAGTAGCCTATCATTTATTATGTAAATGTTTGTTAAACTAATGGAACTGAAATTGTGTACTTCGACTTCCAAACCAATCTGATGATCTCTGAACTTTGAAATAATTGTAATAGTTTCGAAATCTGACCTTGTTCATTATAACGGAATGAAGGTTCTTGGTACGATGTTGCCAATGTAGCTGCTACCGCTAAATCCAGCGAATCACTTATATCACTTCCATCTAGCGACATCAAGATGTGATGAATTCTAGCGATATTCAAGTTAGTTTCCCTATTTTAAGGAATTGGAGAGATATTTCGATTGTTAACCTGACAAGCGCGATATAGACGTAGGTGCTAGGGTAGTTATTTGTGCATTTCTAGCCCTGGATTCTGACAGAATTCGTTATATTTACAATATAAACCATTATTTGTTTTCGGTATGCTTTTATTTTACATATATGATGTATATATGAACCTTCAAGAGTGCTAAAATGAGTGGGAAAAGCATTTGGGTGGTGAAAAACGAAGATATTGGCCACCCGGTCATAATCTCAGGCGAGAGAGAGAGACAGGCAGCCTTCCCCTCTCGCTGTCTGGGAGTCAACTGAGGAGAGCGGGGCGGTGTGTGCCGGTGTCTGGGTGTTGCATAACGATCTTTTATGCAACCCACTTGTGCTACATTATCGCGGGAGAGAAAAATAACCGATAAATGATGATAATAAGAGGAAAAATAGGTGATAATTGAGGAGGGGAGGGAGGGGGGAATAAGGTGGGGAAGGAGGGGAGGGGGGTGGGTGAGATTTACATGGATGAGTACTGGAGGGGAATTATCTCACCTAGAGACAAATTCCTTTGTTTTGATAGGCCCTTTTTTTTTATGGAAGGCTTTTTTTATGGTCCTGCTTCCGTGAGGCCTATCGCGTTCCCTATAGGAAGCCTTCCGTGAGGCCTATCGCGCTTGCCGGGTTAAAGATTATTCTAGATACTTCAACATATGTTTTCTAGTGACATACAAGTGTTTAGTGTCTGGTGACTATCTAGCGATTTGTCAATGCTATTCTAGCATACATAATTTTGTGATTTAGTTTATCTTGCATCATAGCTGCATTTTGTGTCACCCCAAAGTCTGATAACCCACTCTCATTAAAGTGTGGTGGCACAAAATGACAAGGGGCGATCCAGACTTTTAAATATATACATTATATGGACAACCTTTCCTGACTATTTTTAAGAATGAAAGTAAATATGCATTGCAGAATAATTATTACAAAGCAAATAAAGACAAAATAAAAGCGAAATAGCGTAATTTACCAAATATCATTAGGTATGTCAGGGACTGGAATAATCGACAACAGAACATATCGGTAATAAATTTGAATATATACAATTTAACACCTTAAGAGCGGCCTATGCGGTTTATTTATATGTACCGCCCAGCGGGGTGTTTTTAGCCAAAATAGGGCTGTTTATGTGATCATTTTCATGCCTAAATAAGACCCAGAACGTAAAACAAGTATCTATCCCTGAAAGGGCATAAACAGAGCTTTCGAATGACACCATAACGATCCTTTTATGATGGCTAGTTTTCTTGCAATAACCGTGCAACGCGAGTGCAAAAAGCATGTAATTAGGCACTTTCCCCATACAATTCCGTATATAGCGAGTGAGAGAGGGAGGAGGGAGGTGAGATTCGTGTCAGTAGGTTCGCCGCGGTGGTCTGGAGCAGTCATACGCTATCTACTCTCCTGCCACCACTTGTCTCTCTCTCTCAGCAACATTAAGTGCTGAAATTGCCACTCGACCTGTGTCGAGCGCCGCCACATAGTCCAACTTTATTTAACTCGACTTATGTTGCTCGCCGACAGTTAGGGGTTAAGATGTGTTGTGACATTACATATTAGGTGAAATTATAAAACATATTTATTTGTTTAATAGTAGAGCAAGAAATATTCGCATACATAGACATTTCAATAATTCTGAGGAGTGACGGATTAATTACCGTGACGAACACTGATTTTCTGAATATAGCTGCATTTTGTGTCACCCCAAAGTCTGATAACCCACTCTCATTAAAGTGTGGTGGCACAAAATGACAAGGGGCGATCCAGACTTTTAAATATATACATTATATGGACAACCTTTCCTGACTATTTTTAAGAATGAAAGTAAATATGCATTGCAGAATAATTATTACAAAGCAAATAAAGACAAAATAAAAGCGAAATAGCGTAATATACCAAATATCATTAGGTATGTCAGGGACTGGAATAATCGACAACAGAACATATCGGCAATAAATTTGAATATATACAATTTAAGATGTGTTGTGACATTACATATTAGGTGAAATTATAAAACATATTTATTTGTTTAATAGTAGAGCAAGAAATATTCGCATACATAGACATTTCAATAATTCTGAGGAAGAGTGACGGATTAATTACCGTAACGAACACCGATTTTCTGAACTTGACTCTTGGTCAAGGTCACGAGGGTAGATGCCCCACCCACCCACCCCTCGATATATCTACGTTCCTACTGGCCCTCACGCAGCCGTGGTGCTTAGCGCGGTCGAACCTATATTTCACAAATGTTATGATATTTATATATATGCGTGTACTGTTACTTAGTAATATTGTATTGTGTAACCTAATCAACCCGAATGATATACATTTAAGTAAGAATATGTTGAACTGGTCGCCGACATGATAGTGGATATCACTCTAAATATGTGGGGCACAGGGAAAACACATCCTCCTTCAACGGTTTATTTCTCCGTAATAACAACAAAGCTTACAAGAATGGCCGCTAGGGGCAATACAGAAAATGGAACTAAATAATGGCAAACTAATTTATCCTTTGGAAAGTAACTGCTTATATATTTATTCTGAGTAACTTGAGTTTATATCTTAACATCCCCTCTTAAACTTAAGTTATTCCCCTGACAACACTGAACTTATTCAATTTGTACTTTGATACTGGCTTTGTAAATAAATCTGCAATGTTATCTTCAGAAGGTACATAAGCTAAATCAACAATCTTGCTTTCCACTTCTGACCTGATAAAATGGTATCTAATATCAATGTGCTTAGATCTTTGATGGTGTACAGGGTTCTTGGCTAATGCTATAGCTCCTTCATTGTCTACATTCAAAGTTACAGTGTCTCTTTCACAACCTGTCATATCAGAATACAATTGTCGCAAGAAATTAGCTTCTTGCATAGCACAAGTCATGGCCATATATTCTGCTTCACATGTAGATAAAGCTACTACTCTTTGTTTTTTACTTTTCCAAGAGATCAATGGGCCTTGTTTACTCAGTTGAAAACTATAGCCTGTCGTACTATGTCTATCTTCTGCTGCTCCCCAGTCTGAATCACAGTAACCAGTTAATTTCAATTGACTATCTGACTTCTGAAAATTTAAACAATAATTCAATGTCCCTTTAATATACTTCAGTACGTGTTTAGCTAAGCCTAGATGGGCCTTAGTGGGCTTGGACATAAACTGGGACAACTTTGTTACTACATAACTTAAATCAGGCCTTGTTCCTGTCATAACATAAATTAAACTCCCAACAATTTCTCTGTACAATCTTGGATCAGCCAAATCAGTAGAATGATCAGAAATCAACTTACTTACAGTCGGATTACATGGAATGGCTTTTGGGTTACAGTCCTTCATATGAAATTTCTCAAGAATTCTCTCACAATATTTTCTTTGGTTCATACTAACACTCCCCTCTAAACCAAAAGTGAATTCAATTCCAAGAAACCATGATAATATTCCCATGTCTTTCATTTTGAATCTATCTTTGAGGGATTTCTTTATGGCATGAAGTGCTTCATCATTACTGGCTGCTATAATTATGTCATCTACCCATATTAGAGTCATTGTTACTGTATCACCTTCAAACTTTGTATACAAACAAGGGTCAGCAACAGATCGGGTGAAATTCTGATCAGTTAGAAAATTATGTAACATATTATTCCAGTTCCGTCCACTTTGTTTCATCCATACAAAGATTTTTTCAGTTTACATACAAGTTTTTCACCATTTTCATTTTTCTTGGTAAAACCTTCAGGCTGCTCTAGGTAAATTTCACAATCTATCTCCGCATTTAGATAAGCTGTTTTTACATCCATTTGATGAACCTTCATTTCTTCTTGAGCTGCTAGCTGCATCATCATACGAATTCTGTTGGTGAAAATGTCTCTTCATAGTCTACATTCTTGACTTGCGAATATCCCTTTGCTACGTATCTTGCCTTGAATTTGTCTTCGTTGTTCGGACCTAGTTTTACGGCGTACACCCATTTTCCACCAACAACTGATCGGTCTTCAGGGAGTGGTGTTAACTCATAAGTGTCGTTCTCATCCAAAGCGTTGATTTCTTCTTTCATTGCTTCATGCCACTGATGAGACTCTGATGATGAGAGAGCCTCCTGATATGTACTTGGGATGTCAGCAACACGATAGCAGTAATCAATTGAACATTTCGCAACATTTGATAAATCTTCATCATCCATGACATACTCTTTCAAGTGCTTGGGTAAGTTCCGGTTTCTTTGGGGGTATCTTCTAATTCCTTCAGCTTCATCTTCATTCTCCTCCGTCTTGAGCTGTGTGGTTTCTTGCGGGCCGTCTTGGAGTGGTAATGTGGTGTTTTTTTCTGATTCACAAGTCTTGGGTCTTGTATATTCTGTGTACCCACATTTTTCTTCGAATTTTTCATTGAATTTCACACATCTCACTCTCTTCACGTCATTTTGCTCCGAGAAGTACACAAGATAGGCTGGACTCTGTGTATCATAGCCTAGAAATACTCCTCGGTCACAGCGGTCATCCAATTTCTTCTTGTTTTGGACATATGCATAACATACAGTTCCAAAGATATGCATATTCTTCATAGTTTGGCTTTAATCCTGTCATCATTTCATATGGTGTTTTTCCAGTTCTCGGGTTGTAGCACCGGTTCCTAATGTAAGCGGATGTCTTCACTGCATATGTCCAAAGTTCCTTCGGCAAGCTAGCTTCCAATAGTAAACATCTGGCCATCTCAAAAAGGGTTCTCCAGGATCGTTCAGCTGTGCCATTCTGGTGGGGAGAATATGGTGCAGAAAACTCATGCTTGATATGATTTTTCACTAGGAATGATCTGAACTCTGCAGAAGTAAATTTTCCTCCATTATCTGTCCTGATTCGCTTGACAGAACCATAGGGGGCACTGTCTGCTAAAAATCTCTCCATAGCTGCTACTGTATCACTTTTGTTCTTCAGAAAATACACCATAATGACACCAGAGTAATCATCTACAAACGAAATTGCATACCTAAATCCCTCTCTTGCAGGAGGGTCAATGGGGCCTGCTAGATCACAATGTATTAGTTCAAGTTTTTCATTAGCTTTCTTGTCTTGCTCCCTATTCCTGTATTGTGTCATTTTCCCTTTTGTACAAGTTTCACAATCAAAGTTCATCTTGCCGGAAATGTGCATACCTTCAACGACATCTTCGAGTTTCATCACATCTTTCACATTACAATGGCCTAAAATTCTATGCCACTCTTCCAAGGTGTGGGTGCCACTTTTGTCAACATTTACATTATTGAGAAAATATAGTTTTTGGCATGTCTGGATTTCAAATTCTGTGCCATCTGGAGCTTTTAATTCTGCATGGTCAGGGGTAAATGTTACTGTTGCTCCCCTTTCAGTCGCTGCTTTAACACTAAATATGTCTTGTTTGTAGGATGGCACATACAAGGAATTCTTTAACTCAACTTGTTGTATGTTTCCTTTGGTGTCACACAGCTCCACACTTGCTACACCTCTACCTGACACAATACCTGAAGTCCTGCTACCATCTGCAAGTTCAATAGTGTGACTCACAGGTTCAAAACGTTCATCAAATTTTACAAATTTGGATTTGTCTGTAATGATGTGTGTTGTAGCACCACAATCTACCAATAACCTGTCATTGCTGGTAGGACTAACAAGATTAGTATAGCTTGCCTTTGCTTTGAATGCAAAATAATGAGAACTGTCACTGTGTGTAGGCCTACTCACTGCACTTACATTTTCTGTTTCTTCTCTGTCACTCACAACTTTAATATAATTCTTCTTTCTACAGTAATTTGTGTCATGTGTAGGGGACTGGCAATTTTCACACCAGCGGCTTGGTCTTCTGTAGGCTTCCTTTTCTTCTTTATTCTTTGTTGGACATTGGAAGGATTTGTGTCCCATTTTCCCACATACATAACACTTGAAACTGGTTTCCCCTGATTTGGCATTCATAACCCTATCTTCTCTGGATTTATGTGGCTTGTGGACTTTTTCAGATTCTTCAAAACTCCTCAACTGAACTTTAAAATCTATGAAACTCCACGTTTTTTCTCTCTGAGTCACGACAGTGGAAAAAGTTTTATAATCAGGGGGTAAGCCTTTCAACACCATAGCCACAAGTAAACTGTCACTGATAGTTTCTTTCGCATTCTTCAAGGAAGTCGCTGCTTTCTCTGCCCTAATCATGTAGTCGGTTACACTCTCATCCTCTGCCATCTTGAGTGTTGTCAGCTCGGTGTACAAAGAAATAATCCTGGGTTTGCTTGTTCCTAAGTAATGTTCACGAAGTATTGCTAGGGCCTTCTTACCATCATCTTGGGCATCTCGGATCACCAGGGCTAAACTTGTGTCGTCTAGCAGTTGTACAAGCTCGGCATACACTTCAGCATTCTTATCAGCATCAGGGGTGGGTGCTGCCAGGACACTATGAAGTTTTTGAATTCTTAAATGTGCTAAAAACTTCACTTCCCACAATTCGTATTTTTCTTCATCACCATCGAATACTAGGCGATGCCTGGGCCCATAACCTGTTGAACTGGTCGCCGACATGATAGTGGATATCACTCTAAATATGTGGGGCACAGGGAAAACACATCCTCCTTCAACGGTTTATTTCTCCGTAATAACAACAAAGCTTACAAGAATGGCCGCTAGGGGCAATACAGAAAATGGAACTAAATAATGGCAAACTAATTTATCCTTTGGAAAGTAACTGCTTATATATTTATTCTGAGTAACTTGAGTTTATATCTTAACAGAATACACCGAAATATAATCGTGATTAGGCTCGAATGGAGTGGCACCGCGGCTGCGGCCAATGTTTATAAACAACATGCTTTAGGCCTACATATCAAGATCAATAATTAATGATCCATCATTTCGATATTATTTTGATCTAGTTGAATTTGTAAAAAAAATTGATGACTATTCCTATAATATAATCGCTTACTTTGAGGTATTATATATAATAACTCCGGTAGGTTATCGGCCTTCTATAGGATTATGACGCTTCTTTCGGATATTCTGAGGATATAGCTAGGTACATTTATAATTATCACATCCAAATCGATTATTTGTATATATATACACAAAGTCTTAAAACTGTTATCAAGTTCCGAAAGTCTGAATCGGGTTGAGTTTAGACCCTGTGGAAGAGCAGGGTTGAGTTGGCTTGATATTGGACACCCTTTTATGGCATTTGGGTGTGAAATACGACACCATTTCCAGTCTATCGGAGATAGTGATGGTAAAAGAAAATGCGGCACTTGACTCTTGGTCAAGGTCACGAGGCTAGATACCCCACCCACCCCTCGATATATCTACGTTCCTACTGGCCTTCACGCAGCCGTGGTGCTTAGCGCGGTCGAACCTATATTTCACAAATGTTATGATATTTATATATATGCGTGTACTGTTACTTAGTAATATTGTATTGTGTAACCTAATCAACCCGAATGATATACATTTAAGTAAGAATACACCGAAATATAATCGTGATTAGGCTCGAATGGAGTGGCACCGCGGCTGCGGCCAATGTTTATAAACAACATGCTTTAGGCCTACATATCAAGATCAATTATTAATGATCCATCATTTCGATATTATTTTGATCTAGTTGAATTTGTAAAAAATTGTGATGACTATTCCTATAATATAATCGTTACTTTGAGGTATTATATATAATAACTCCGGTAGGTTATCGGCCTTCTATAGGAATATGACGCTTCTTTCGGATATTCTGAGGATATAGCTAGGTACATTTATAATTATCACATCCAAATCGATTATTTGTATATGGATATATACACAAAGTCTTAAAACTGTTATCAAGTTCCGAAAGTCTGAATCGGGTTGAGTTTAGACCCTGTGGAAGAGCAGGGTTGAGTTGGCTTGATATTGGACACCCTTTTATGGCATTTGGGTGTGAAATACGACACCATTTCCAGTCTATCGGAGATAGTGATGGTAAAGGAAAATGCGGTACATTTTTGTCTAAATTTGCCCTATTTCTCCAGAAGACTTCCTACGTGGTATAGTGTATTGTTCTAGTGATAATTAAATATTATATAGGGCTATTTTAAGTTGGCTGATGAATATGAAGCAGTAATATGCTGGACGATGAGAACACTGTATGTAAACATGTCTCGGATATCACTGATAATTTTTGTCATTTTTTGCCAAAAGCCCAATGGCTTATCAGTGGTGGTAACACAAAATGCAGCATAAGTTTACACTTTACTGGTCTGCCGAACGATCCGCCACACACACACACACACACACACACACAGTTACTACGGGTCCAAAACTACTTTTATTATTAGCTAGCCAAATCAAGAAATGGTCTAACCTAGCTTAGATAATATATCAGGAGGCAAAAATAACTTTTACCTTGTGAACTACCGGTACTTTTATTTATTTTGCTCAATCGAAAATGGGAGGTTTGACGACCTCCCTTATAACCAAATAAGGAAAACCTCTTATTTGGTAGCAGTCTCGGAGTATCCAACGTAGGGCTTATGATCTCAGCCGCTACCACAGCGGGCCGATTTATCGGTACTCACGCGAAGTAACCAAATAATCTCTAGAGTTGCACCTCAATTCACTACTAGGCACGTTGTACACACTCCGAGACGACTAGGAAAGAAGAGATAGCGAAGGAGAGAAAGAATTGTTATAGTTACCCATTTAATCTAGCTGCTCTCCTCTGAGCCATGCTCCATGTTCTATGAGCCTGTGCCAGGACCTGCCAAAGTATCGAGGTATCAAGTAATCAGTTTAGATTGGATGGGCAGGGGATCGGCATGAGGGCGGGATACTCTGTCGTTGGATACTCCGAGACTGCTACCAAATAAGAGGTTTTCCTTATTTGGTTATAAGGGAGGTCGTCAAACCTTCCAATTTAGTAGCAGTCTCTACGTTTCCAACGTAGGGCTTGAATCCCAAATTGGAGGCGGACATCCAATAAACCATAAACCCCAAGCCGTAGCACAAGCAGAGGACCAAGAAAAGACACAAATAAACAAATCAGTTTATTATCAGAAAAGAGCGTAACAGTACGGTGCATATTAAGGAAGTACATGTTACCAGTATCAGTCTAGGGTCTTAAAAGTGCCGCAGCAGGCTAAGGAATAGGTCATGTCGACCGGAGAATGGCACACCAATATGGGAAGAATGAAGGCAAGTTGTACATGAAGACAAGAATCTGAAGGAAAGGCACAGTAGGCGGAAGATCTCCAAGGACACCCTTTATTACAAAAACCGGGTATGAGGCATAGACATACCAAACAAGTAACCCCTAGACAGTAGAGTCTATACGTAAAGAAGTAAGAGAGATAACCTTAATACGAAACAGGGATGACATACATGTAAAATGAAAGAGAGAAAGGCATTGTACAATCATACAAAATGACCCCCCCCCCCCCAGTGTAGGGAAAGGAAGAAAATACAGTATGGGATGAGAAGAGACACAGGATGGAGATGAATCACGTGACACATTGGCCTAACGCAACACAAGGCACACCTGGCCTGGCAGTGGACATGGACAGGTACGATGAGACAAAAGTGCTGTGGGAGGACCATAGCCCTGTGTCGGCGATATCCGAAAGTGAGGAATTGTTGAGAAACCTCACAGTCGCTGCATAAGAGCGGACATCATGAGCGGAGCCCTTCGTAAGGGGATTACTCGCAGTAATGACATGGCGTAAATGAAGTCCCACAGCACGTTTGCCTAACCGTGTCCCTGTCTTAGGGGCCAACCAGAGCGCCGTCACCGACGTCGGCACAGCGGCACGCACATACGTATGCAAGGCTCTTACCGGGCATAGCGGATGATGCGTGCTCCCACATTTTAAAGCTGGTACAGTAAACGGCTTAAAAATGTGCGCCTCACGTTCATTCTTGGCCACAAAATGAACGGAAGGGGCCAAAGTGACTGACCCCAAGGAAGGCGAAAAACTCATGCAATTCGGGGCCCTCGACATGGCAGCCAACTCCGAGACCCTCTCTCCTGTAGCCAACGCTAAAAGAAACAAAGTTTTATCAAGCAGATAAACAGGTGTTGGGTTAGTGGTGTAGATGGGTGAGGTAAGGAGCCTGAGAGCCTTCGCCAGAGACCATTGAGGCGGTATCTGGCGTGGGGGCGGTCTGAGCCTAAAGCAGGCTTTCATGAAAAAAGACAGCTCCTTGTGAGGGAGCACCAGCCCCGTCAAGGTCTCAAAAGGCTCCCTAATAGCGGACAGGTGGTTCTTAATGGTGTTGTACATGTATGTGCATGTCGCAAACAAGTGATTAAGGTAATGGAAGACTAACGCAACCGACGGAACTGTTTGTTCGGTGTCATTGATCCATTTAGTGAAAGTATTCCAATGAGACTCGTAAGTCTTCCAAGTAGCCTTAGTCCAGTGCTGATTAAGCATATCAGTCAAGCAACGTCCATATTTCGGTAACCACCCTGCCTCACAAACATCCACGATGCGAATGCCAACGAGGTCCCTAGGTCTCCAATCTGTCCCAAGTGGAAGTCTGAGACAGACAGGGGAACGGGACTCGGGCACCATCGCTTCAGCTGAGCGTACCAGGCTTGGGCCGGCCAGAGGGGCGCGATTAACCAAACCTTGCCACGGTACTCTCTCAGCCTGTGTAGGACTTTGCACATAAGCAGTGCGTCGGGCGGTGGAAAAGCGTAAATCGACTGCCACCTGCTCCAGTCCTCGCTGAAGGCATCCGGCCCCCCCGCCTGAGTACAAGTCCAGCGGGTGAGGTAGTCCGGCAGCTTAGTCCACCTGCGGATGGCCCCAGGAGGCTGCGAGGTCGTCGAAAACGCTTTGTCTTAATGACCATTCTACCTTGGTGCTCTGTCCTCTCGACAAAGCATCCGCCCAAAGATTGGCCGTCCCGGGCAGGTAAGTCGCACGCAGGGTGATGCTGTAATGATCGGCCAGGTAAAACAATTTCTCCGCCAGGTCTTGGAGCACAACAGACCAGGAGGAGCCCTGCTTTTGGATACAATGAACCGCGGACATGTTGTCCATCCTGAAGGCCACCGACTTGCCCGTGAGGGCCAGTCTGTGATCCCACAGGAAGAACAACGGTACCAACAGTTCCAGGGCATTGATGTGGAAGTGTGAGAGCCCCGACCACCTGCCGTGGTTTTGATGTCCCATGTCTGATTGATAGCCCCACCCCACCTCGCTCGACGCATCTGTGTCTACCCCGATGGTCGGCGGAGGAGCAGTCCAGGGCACAGCCGCAGAGAGCGTGCCCCGAGCGACCCAGTGTGTCAGTCTCAGATGTATTGAGCGCGGTACCGTCCACAAACGGTAAGGGGGCGAGATAGGGAAGTGCCTGTTGCCCAGCTGAATGAGGCGTTTTAGTCGGAGCCGGCCCAAGGGCACGGTCAGAGACGCCCAATTCAAAGACCCTAGTAGGGAGTCCCAGATTTTTCGTGTTATCGAGACCGAGTGCAACACGACAAAGAGCTTCCTTCGAAGTTTCGCCGCATTCACACGACTCTGGGAAACGGTGGCGCTTTGGAGATCCCAGTGCAAGCCCACCAACGTCACTTCTCGTGACGGTGAGAGGCAGGACTTGGGAATGTTTAGTTTGAACCCCAGGTTTGTGATATGTCTGACTACAGTGAGCGTGTCTTGTACACAGTGTGTGAGAGAGTCTGCGGAGATGAGCCAATCGTCCAGGTAAAACAGGATCTGAATCCCTTGTAAGAGCAAGGGGGTCAGAGCCTGCTTCACCTGTTTGGTGAAGACCCGCGGTGCTATGTTGAGGCCGAATGGTAGTCTGGTGAATTGGAACACCCGTTGATCCGACTGCAGTGCTAGGCAGCCCTGGAACCGAGGAGCCATCAGCACATGCCAATAAGCATCCTTCAGATCCAGGGTGACCACCCAAGACAAGGGCTTGAGTGCCAGGCGTACCTGGTTGATGGTGAGCATACGGAAACGGGTGTTCACAATGTGAGAGTTGAGGACTGAGAGATCTACCACCGGCCTCATAGCAGCGCAGTCCTTCTTTGGGACCAGAAACACATGAGACAGAAATACCTTTTGTGTAGAAGATATTTCCTTGATAACGCCTTCCTCGTGCATGGACATGATCACTTGGGCCACTTCCTGAGACACTGGTCGCTGTCGGGGAGGGCACCTGAGAGGAGGCCTGGACCTCCACCTCCAAGTCAGACCCTTCTTGACCACCCGACGCGCCCACGACCGGCGGGGCCATTGCCGGTAGTGGGGGCGGAAGAAGCCGGTGCGGGCGCCTTGCGTCAGGCCCATCACCGCTTCGACGAGATGGTCGGGCGAGGGAAGAGGGGACTGGCCAGGAGGAACTACGCGTTTTTTGGCGCGGAGCCCCTCTTGGACTTATCGTAGTGGGAGCTAGAGCCACCACGTCCTCCTCCAGACGTCCCCCCGCCCCGCCGAAATGACGGACGAGCCTCGCGCTCCGGCCTATCCCCCTCCAGGCTGTGTCTGGCAGCGGAGGAACTGGGGCCCTGCGCCTGCCAGCGCCGCATACCCTCTTGACGGGGACGGCGATCCGGGAACCGACGACCACGGAAGGCGGGTACACCACGCCCCCTGTGAGCCAGTCCCATGGCCACACCTCTAGCCTGGCGCCCTCTGCCGGCGACAGACCTGCCCCCGCGTCCGCGGGTGGAGGAGGATGAAGTGGGCTTCGCCACCACCTTCCGTTGAGCAGAGTATGTGTCACTCTGCGCCAGTAAGAAAGCCCCTTGCCAAGCCTCCTCAGGGAACAGTCCAGGGGTCAGAAGGTCAGTCAGTAGGAGGCGGTTGCGGACGTCGGCAGGGGCCTTCTTACAGAAAGCCACCCGAAGTTGTTGACGGCAACGAGTGGCTTCATGGAGGGAGTGGCGGATGTCCTGAACAGGGTTGAGGGCAAGCTGCAGGGTGATCCGTCGGACATGCTCAAAACCTTGGCGATGATCAGCCGATTCCAGCGACTCAATAAGGCGGAGGTGAACCCGCGCCAGTTCCAACTGAGCAAGAAGAGTTGAAAGTTGGCGCGCCGCTCGCTGACGGAACTTAAAGTCCCGGTCCAGTGGTGCCTTCTCCGGTGCCGTGAAAAAGGAACACGGAAGGGGGCCCACCGACAGTTTGGGAGCATTGAGCCACTCCCACACAGGCAGAGGGAAGCCCGAGGAGGGAAGGAGCATGCCCGACAGAAAAGATGATTCCATGGATGGGATGGCCGGCAAGGTCTCAGCCATGGACTGACCAAACTCCACTGCTTCACGGATCCATTCACCCCAGGGACCCGGACAGACGTGCGGGAGTTCGAGCATCAGAACCCCGTCCCGATCTCGCACATTCCTGAGGTACGGCGTCCCTGAGATGGCAGAGAGGGAGTGGACATCCGCAGACAGGTCTTGGCGGGAGTAGTCAGCCCAGGGCTTGGTGGCAGTGTAAGGCAAGACCGACGGATGATATGAAAAATACCGCATGTCTTGCCGGTTAGGGTACACCCTCACATCGACCTCAGGGACCAGACCCTGTGGAGTAATGGCCCTGAAGATGTTTTTCTCATTCACCTGTATAGCCCAGCCCTCCGGCACAGCCCGCTCTCCGGCCGGCAGGTGGACCGCCCCCTCAGGGTTGGAGGCGATCACAGCACTCCAAGCAACAGAATCCCCATACAGGGATGGCATCTTGACTTTGGGGATCTTAAACTTGGAGAGAGGCGGCACGGAGAGGGGGTGAGAGAACAACCCCAAACCCTGGCCCGGGATAACAACGGGCCAGAGAGGAGTCGTAGGTGGTGTCGGAGGTGCAGGTGATGAAGTAGATGATGTCAACGGTACCACGACCAGGAGAGCAGGCCGAGATGGGATGTGGTCGGCAACAGGTGGGAGAGGAGCCACAAGCGGAGTCTGCAGAGGCTTAGTAGTACCCAACCGGGAGACCACTGCATCCATGGCCGCCGAGACAGAGGAGAGGATGTCTGCCTTATTGGAGGCCATCTCAAGACGAAGAGACGCCAACTCCGCCCGTAACTCCGTCTCCGCAGCAGGAGGGAAGGACGTCTGTAGAGGAGACAGGGAACCAGCCTCACTGGGCCCACGGGCCCCATGGTCCGTGAGCGGGGAGAACTCAGGGGACGGTGGGGAGGACTGTACCGCCACGTCGGGGTCCTCCTGGCCCGAATCAGGTGCACCGCCCGAAGACGAGTCGACCCCCATATCCTCGTCCTCCAGCCGATCAAAATCCGCAACCTCCATCTCAAGAACATCTTCTAAATGGTCAGGGAGACGAGGAGGAGACTGCTGGTCACAAGGGATCGAGGCGTCGGAACCCCCAGGTTGAGGAGGAGGCGTGGAGGGCATCGCCGCCGGTACCACCACAGCTGGGCCCGCCATAGGGAAGAGGCCGGGACCCCTCACAGGCTGGGAGGCAGGCAGAGGCTCAAACTCCACCCCACCAGTGGCTGAAGACGGTGCAGGATGGAGAACGACCTCCTCGGCAGGCGGGGCAGGACGGCGTTTGGCCCTGAAGACCGTGGAACCCTGCGAAGGAGGGGGGCTCATCCTGAGGTGAGGAGAAGCAAGATGGGGTCGATCAGCAGGGGACGGAGATCGGCGACGTTTCTTCCTGCCAGAAGTTCCAGAAGTCATGGAGAGGTCGGAGGGAGGCACACGATGTTCATGACGCCTGGGGGCCCGCTCCCTGGAACGCGCCCTCCCGCCCGCCTGACGCGAACTCCCGGGAGGGGAGCCCCGAGCCGTATGAGGAGAGCGAGAGTGACGAACAGTAGGGGAGCGGGAACGGCGTGCAGCATCGGAGGTAGGTGGGATCCCTAACAACACCCGGACGTCATCCTCACGGAAGGAAGGAGCCCTGTGCAGGACCCTTTGGACGTGACGGGAGATGACGTCCCATGATCGGCGTAGAGACGTCCTGGCCCGTTGTCCTTCCGCCGACGTAGGGAGAGTCTCGAGTAGTTGAAGAGCGGAGAGACACACCCCACACCGGCGGGGATCGTAAACATCCTTCCCATAGCAGGCCGTGTGGAGGCAACATTCCCGGTGATCCCGCAAGGCCGTCCGCTGACACGTCGGCCGAGAGCAGGGAGGAGCCGGCATCACAGCACTGAAAAATGGGGAAGCATTACCCACCAGTAGAGGTGAGACAGGCAATATGAGGCAGTAGAGCCAATTCAGCACATAAGACTCAGTAAGACAATATCCAGGAAGAAGCTATGTAGCAAGTATAACAGGAAAGTCAAAAGAAAACACCCACACCAGAGACCCTCAACACCAGGGCTGGGACAAGCCCCTTAGCGAGGCCCAACCCTGGGAACAGGTCCTAACCAAAATCGTGGGGAAAGTGGCACCCTTCGAAATACCTGAGAACCCTCTATGAGAGCGGAGGGAGGAGGCGGCGAAGCGGCGGCGGCGTAGGGACAGCCGGCAGTAGAGCGGGCACCAGCTGGAAGGAAAAGGTCAAGTGTGAGCAACCCAACAGTACCCTATAAGTGTAAATTGGGGCGGGGAGGGAATCCAAAACACACAGGACATCGCCACTTTGGGTCGAGTCCTAGGACTTTTCAGGTGGTCTTAGGGTCCTCCCAGTATACAAGGAGGACGCCCGTAGGGTGGGAACCAGGTACAGAAGGAGGACACAAGGAACAGGACATAAGGGATAGGAAAACAGCCAATCAGCCGTTGTCCAAAAAGCCCTGTCCAGGTACATGAAGAGGGGGGCAGAACAGGGCGCATAAACCAAGTCAAGTGAAAAGCTATCTGGCCTAGGCCTTGACAAGGCACAGGGCACCTCAAAAAGAAAAAGGCGCTTCTAGGGCGGATTTAAAAAGATGAAGGAGCTGAGGACACCAGAAGACCCTTGCCTGTGTGGCGAAAAAACGTGAGTAAACACGAAAATCGAGTCAACTTGTCCAAGCATATCCTCCCTGTGAGGGGGGCCCCTATCGCGTACAGTTTCCAGACATCCCCCCCCCCCCCTTTTCAGTGATCAAGTAACCACAGGCAGGGGAAGAACAGAAACATGGACATGTAAGAAAAACGAGAATTTAACCGAGAGCTACGAGACCGAGACTTCCCAGTCAGTGGAGACAAAAGGAAGGCAGAAGGAAAGGACCTGTGTGGATCATTCCAACGGCGGGCAGCTCAAGGCAAAAACCGATTAGCTTAAACACACAATTAATGAGAATCTTAACAAGAGCGTAGAAGACCAACCAGCAAGTCAGTAGAGACAAGAGGAAAACAGAAGGACAGGACTATGTGGCCCAAACCGACGGCGGTCAGCTCAAGTTAAAAAACACAGGCCTAGCCTAGTTACACAATTCACATAAACGAGAAAAGACTAGGGCAGCGTCAATCCCTAAGTGAAAAAACCTAGTAACAAAGCTAAACACTGCCCGAGAAGCCCCACAAGTACGTTAAATTAATAAAATAAAAGGAGGATAGCCTAGGGCTTGACCAACAATTTCACCAGAACCACGTATCCACGAGTCAAGTAGGCCCAGGGAAACGAAAAGGAACTGACAAAAGCGTGAACTATGCGAACGAAATACAAGACCACCAACTATGGACAAGTTTAATAAACAAGTCAGAAGGGCTATAGGTCAGTTGAGACCAAAGCAGCATGTTTGTGAGAGAATAAAGGCTATGTGGCCTATGCTCACACAAAGCAGAATTCAGAAAAACTTCATGCTCAAGTCTTGTAAAACATCGACACGTAGTCATATGAAAAAACAATAAAACAAAAAGTCACAAAGGGAAAGAAACACAATGCATCCCGCGGGAAGCATATCCCCCCCCCAAGGTACGTTAAGGGTAGTTAAAGTGAAATTGAACCCGAAAAGTGAGGGTAGAATAGACACACAACGACCGCTACGCGGCGTTGAGGACCAACCACCCCAAAGAAAACAAATAAATAAACACGTCTCCAGCACTACGCGCACACCCATAAACACGCCATAAAGCCGTAGTAAAGTGCTGCCTACATCACTGAACATCCTTCTAAAACCTCAACAGCCTGAAAAGGCTCACACTCACTAAGAGTTGAAGCGAAGGGGATGCAAAGCAGGCACTCGCGAAGCACAGACAAAAAAGGCGTGTGACATCGACGGTGGGCGCGAAGTGACTGATACTTTGGCAGGTCCTGGCACAGGCTCATAGAACATGGAGCATGGCTCAGAGGAGAGCAGCTAGATTAAATGGGTAACTATAACAATTCTTTCTCTTCTTCGCTATCTCTTCTTTCCTAGTCGTCTCGGAGTGTGTACAACGTGCCTAGTAGTGAATTGAGGTGCAACTCTAGAGATTATTTGGTTACTTTGCGTGAGTACCGATAAATCGGCCCGCTGTGGTAGCGGCTGACATCATAAGCCCTACGTTGGAAACGTAGAGACTGCTACTAAATACACTTGCTATAGCCTACAGGTAGAACATTCTAGTCTTCACCATTCACAAGGTAAAAGTGATTTTTGCCTCCTGATATATTATCTAAGCTAGGTTAGACCATTTCTTGGTCTGGCTAGCTAATATTAAAAGTAGTTTTGGACCCGTAGTCACTGTGTGTGTGTGTGTGTCTCGTTCGTCAGACCAGTAAAGTGTAAACAAAGCATTACACAAGAGATATGAATCGATTTGGTCAAGATTAGGCCTACTTGGTTAATATAAGTTTATTATATATAGCCTAACTGGGATATTCTCGCTATCCAAGCAGCTCATTTGAGGTTTTGTGAGTATCTATAGCCTAGGCCTAGGCCTATTAATAGATTTCCGGCCCCCTTATATGAATACAATACCCAGCAACGGATTTTTTCATGCAACAGACTAGTAACGGTCCCATTTAGTCCGTTAAATCGAGGTTCGAGTGTATTTATAATAATACTCATAAGAATATTAATAAAATAATATCTATAAAAATAATAGCGTCTATATAGGGTAAAACGCCGATAAGAGTACCGTCGGTCAATTAAAGAACCGATTTTCATTTGCACATTACGCATGTAAAAACTTTCTGTATATAACTTTCATTGGTATATTCGTAAAGAGCACACTCTAAGCTATTCATAAGTCTAGTGGTGGGCGCGCTCCAGTGGGACCGGTAATGCGGCAGCGCTCCGCGCTCCTCAGACATAAGGTAATGCGGCAGCGCTCACGCGCTCCTTTGGTCAGCCGACCCGATGCGATTCCCGCTCTGTGCTCCTGCGCTCCGCGCTCCCAAAAATAGGTATATAATAAAAAAAAGTAAAAAACAGCTTCTAGAAGTTATTTAATTATTTACCTAAATTAATACAATCCTTTGTCTTTCACTTCATTAAATTAAAAAAATTAAAAAACCCTCGTCATGGTGTCTTTCTGAAGTTTAAGTTTCTCACTTTCTCAGTTTCTGTAATTCTTTATGTCATATCAATGATATGATTGATATGATTGTGACATTGTTACTGTCCATTGATATCTATGATATGACATAAAGAATTACAGAAACTGTCCAAACTGAGAAACTTAAACAGTTAAACTTATCAAGCTAACAAGCCTAACAATACAATAACAACATGATTAAACGATTAATAATTTAATATCATAATATGATATGATTGATATGATGATATCATTAATAATTTATTAAAATTTAATATTATTATATTAACCCTCTGTTCCCGGAAGGGCTCTTGAACGCCCATAAAAAAGCATACACGAGCTACCCGGAAGGGCTCTTAAACACCCATGACGTCAAAGCCTGTGAGCTTGGTGTGCGAGGCGTCGGTCCGACGCATGTAAACAACAGCCGGCAGGACCGACGCTCCGCATCTCCGGCCACAAGAAGGAGAGCGTCGCTTGTTCGTGTGTGCCTGTATGTTGTTGTTAAGTATCGAAAAGTGGTGTAAAGTGGCTGTTTTGGCCATAAAGTTATCTCCAATGAAATCATCATCACAGCTCAACCAGTTGACTTAGAGAGCTCTACTTAATGCCATTCTACAGGTAAATAACACAGCTACGCTTGGGGATGCGCGGGAATGCGGGAAGCAGTCTGATTAACGAATATACGGTAGCCTAGCCTAGACGTTTTTCGGCCAAAACACCCGGTTTTCGAGGAATATATATATAATACATAGCCGGGGCTGGAGGGTTAAGAGAAACACGGGGCCAGACTTACCCTTAGGCCCCTTCATAAGCCGTAACTTGCCCGTAAGGTTTACTTAGCGTTAGCAAAAGCCAAAAAAAGTCAGTAACAAGTTAACAACTGTAACACACTCAGTCTGTCACTATCATAGTATCACTGTATCACAGTTCACTAACACCGTGAGTAACACCGTACGATGACTGTACACGATAATGACGTTCTTGAACCTGTTGTTGACAGGAAAATTCGCTTCCGGAGCGCCAGAAAGGAGCGCGAAATTCAAGCTGCGCTCCTCGCCTGCACTCCGAGTTCAGATTTTTGCCGCTCCTCGCTCCGCGCTCCTCTATATTGGTAGTGCGCACCAGAGCGCAGAGCGCCAAATTGGCGCGCCCACGCCCACCACTGCATAAGTCACTTAAAATACTAAAATCGGCTTTCGGTAGCCATGTAATAACATGGTGAACCTTCGTGAAAGTGGCGCGAAACGGCGAATTTATTGGTGGATGGTGGAAAGTTCTGGTTTACCGGATGTTGCCACCACCCTAAAACGTTGGTAATTTATTGATCTTTCTTATACCCCCTACATAAGATTCAGAAAGCCTTCAGCTTTGCATATATATTGCAATTATAACTAATGGAAGTGAGGTATACCTGTATGCGGATGACACTAAACTGTATAGAAGAGTGAGGAGTAAGGAAGATATGGGTTTGCTTCAAGGAGATGTGGAGGGCATGAAGGGATGGTCTGAGCATTGGTTAATGCCTTTTCATCCAAAAAAATGCAAGTACATGCGGATTGGGACCAGCAAGATAGATAAGGTAGGATACAGTATGTATGAAGCGATGGAGGAAGTGAGTGCAGAAAAGGATATAGGAGTAGTGATAGACAATAAGTTAAATTTCTCAGAACATATAGCGGAAAAGATAAACAAAGCCAATAGAATTGTAGGGCTGATAAGGACATTTGTGTCACTTGACGAAGAAATCTTCAGGAATCTCTATACAGCGCTGGTTAGGCCGCACCTGGAATATGCGAACCAGGTGTGGGCTCCATATATGGTAAAGGATATAGAAGCAGTGGAGAAAGTGCAGAGGAGAGCTAGCAAGCTGGTACCAACGTTGAAGAACGCGGGCTATGAGCAGAGGTTGAGGACACTGGGGCTTCCGACACTGGCATATAGGAGAAAGAGAGGGGATATGATAGAGACTTTTAAGATAGTGTCAGGAAAGTACGATGAGGATGTGTGTGAAGGTATCTTCTTGATGCGGGAGGGAACAAGAACGAGAGGACACTCTAAGAAAATTTACAAAGAAAGAAATAGGCTTGAGAAGGCAAAGAACTCATTTTGTGATAGAGTGGTAAATGAGTGGAACGCACTGCCCCAGTATGTAGTCGATTCCGAATCAATAAGGGAGTTTGAAAGTAATCTTGATAAAGCATGGGGAAGACAAGATTTGAAGTTTGATTATAAAACAAAAATACAGAATAGTAAAAATGTTGCGTCTGCTAGCTACCGCCGCCGCCAACACCGTGAACGACCGCAGCAGTGCAAGTACTGGTACTGAGCTGGATACACAGGCATAGTTTGCCTTTTTCCAGAGGATCTACTGTAAGAAACTGTAAGAATATATATGCATATTTTGAACCTAGGTCACATAATAATACTTAATTCGAATACTTACCAAAGTCGATGTTAGGACATCAGAATTGTCTCAATATTATCCTATTTTCACCAATTTAAGCAGCTCCTCGTTGTCATACACAACGTTCAGTTATTCACAATTGTAAATCATGTGTGGAAATGCTGATACTAAAGCTACATTATCCATATTAGCCTGAAATATGACGAGAAACCGAAAATCCGCCATTTTTCTTCACTGAATGAGTAAGACTGGCCTCTTAGTTCTTAATCCATTACTCTATTCTTCAATTATATACGAAAACTACATAAAAGCATGTTAATAAATAAATGTAACCTATTTATTAAACAATTCACAATTTATAGCCATTATTTCTAAGGTAATTACAAAAAATTACCATTAGACATCGTAGTTCGGAAAATGGCTTTGGCTTCAACTTGATACACTTATGGTGACCATTTCTTACTTTGAAATATATAGAATATAACATATAAGAGGTAGATTTATGCGATAAAGGTAGCATCAGGCCACCCAAAACAAAGGTACATTTATTGACCGACCGCAAAAATCGCGTACGTTTTTATAAAAATCTGTATATTGCCACATGGAAACCTGGTGGCCGACCCAGTGGAAATGGCAGACATACTAAGGGCACAGTATGAAAGTGTCTTCAGTCTTCCTAACCCCCACAAAACTGTGGATGACCCAGCGGCTTTCTTCACAATGCAAGAGCCCTCTCCCTCACCAATACTGACAGACATAATCCCAGAAATTAATGATATAATTCAAGCCATTGACGACATAGCAGCCGACTCAGCAACAGGTCCAGACGGGTTCAGTGCACAGCTTCTAAAAACCTGCAAAGCTGAACTGGCGTTACCACTGCAACTAATCGCTGCCAAGTCCCTAGCTACCGGTACAGTTCCCTCATCCCTGAAGGAAGGGGTAGTGAAACCTATTCACAAAGGGGGTAGCAAAGGATTGGCCAAAAACTATCGGCCCATAGTGCTAACCTCGCACATAACAAAGATAATCGAGCGGGTCGTCAGAAAGAGAATAACGAAACACATGGAGGATCTTGACGCTTTCAACGGGGGGCAGCACGGGTTTAGAAAGGGCCGGTCCTGTCTGTCGCAGCTACTTGCCCACCATGAGGCTCTACTAGAAGACATCAGTAAAGGCAAAAACGTCGACGTGATATACCTGGATTTCGCCAAGGCATTTGATAAAGTAGATCACGGCCTCATTCTTCACAAGCTGAAAAAGCTAGGTATAGGAGGAAACCTCGGCAAGTGGCTGCACAGCTTCCTAACCCATAGGGAACAGAGAGTATTGGTCCAAGGACACCTTTCAGACCCAAGCGAGGTAATAATAGGCGTTCCGCAGGGGTCTGTACTAGGACCACTTCTGTTCCTTATCATGATAGGGGATATTGATCATGATCTCCAGCACTCCAAGGCCACCTCATTTGCAGATGACACAAGAGTAATGAGGAGGGTAGAGACAGCTGACGATGTGGCCCTGCTACAAGAAGATCTGAATCGCCTTCTGGGCTGGGCAGATTCCAACAACATGAGGATGAACGGCGAGAAATTCGAATTGCTAAGGTACGGCCCTCTACAAACCATCAAAGAGGGCACCAGCTACCAGGCCAATCAAGAAACCATCACTCCAAAGAACATGTGCGGGATCTGGGAGTAACAATGAGTACCGATGGAACTTTTTCTCGCCACATCAACCAAACCACCGAGACAGCTAGGAGACTCGCAGGATGGATCCTCAGGACCTTCCAAACTAGAGAGAGGGCCTGTATGCTGACACTCTGGAAAGCTCTGGTCCTCCCAAAGGTGGAATACTGCTGCCAGCTATGGACTCCCCACAAGATAGGTGACATCGGCAAACTGGAGTCTCTACAGAGGACCTTCACCAGCAGGATCTGGGGTCTCCAACACATGAATTACTGGGAACGCCTGAAGGAGTTGCGACTCTACTCCCTTCAGAGACGACGAGAACGTTACCTAGTGATTTACGTGTGGAATACCCTAGAAGGGCTGGTACCTGACGTGGGACTAGTCATCAACAACCACGTTAGAAAAGGGCGGCTGTGCTACATCAAGAGGACTGAGGCTACCTCTCAGAAAATAGCAACAGTCGCCCACAACAACTTCAGCAAAAATGGGGCTCGTCTCTTCAATACTGTACCAAAGGCCATCCGGGAACTGACGGGAGTCACGACCGACTCCTTCAAGCGTCAGCTGGACCGATGGCTGGCTACAGTACCAGACGAGCCCCCAACACCAGGATATCCCAGCACCGCATCCAACTCGTTAGTAAATAGACGGAACGAGGGAGTTGCGGAGCTGCCTGGCTTCAGCGGAGGTCCACTTTAGCTGCGTCCACAGAGGACGGAATTCTACCAAGTAAGTATAAGTATGGTACATTTCATACCTCAAGAATTCGAACACACTCATCCAAAACCTTACCAGTCTTGTCCCGGCAGGCATTGTGAATGCACGTGATCTAGTTTTGTGCATATGAAGACAGTTTTAGACCTTGTCCGCACCGTGAATCGGCGAATCTTGCTCTGCCTCGCAGATATATTCACTTAACCTCTCCGCGGCGCACAGGGGGTTTTCTACAAGGTAAGACTGTGCGCACCTATGATGATTTTGGGACCTCTTGCCAATTTCGATAAAAAGTACATCATCGTGTAGGGAATGTTTGCGTGCATCGGCCCATATATATTTGACCCCCCAAAAAATGTCTGGGGGGGGGGTAGGGGAACGGTCCGTAGTTGAAAAATGTGGAGCGAATGGCACCGCGCGGCTAGATTGTCATCGAGCGGCGAGATTTCCCGGCCGAATTTTCACGCGCCCAGGGGATAGAAGGAGAGGGAGGAGGGGGTGGGTTACCGCGTATTATCACGTATATCTCCTTTTTGGAGCCCTTTTAGGCTATTTAGAGTATGTATACGTGTGTAGGCCACCCATATAACAATGAATATGCCTCATTGCAATATTAAGGGAATTATAAGATAATTTTTAGGCCGGAATGAATGTGTTGGAGGTTTGGCGCAATTTATGAGCTGAGAGTGTGGTTTACGCCATACATATCACGTATATCTTGTACGTAGAGCACTGTCATGCTATAATACAGACTTGTACGTATGTATACGTGCCATATATCAAAATATATACCTCATATAGACCAATTCATGCGATATTTACGCACATTATCTGAGTTTCTATGCGTGAACCAAGGTGTGAGTTGTGCTGGGAATGAAAGGGGGAGAGGGTGTGTTACGCCATAAATATCACGTAAATCTTGTATTTAGAGCACTGTCATGCTATAATACAGACTTGTACGTATGTATACGTGCCATATATCAAAATATATACCGCATATAGACCAATTGATGCGATATTACATTATCAATGAGTTTCTATGCGTGAACCAAGGTGTGACTGAGTTGTGCTGGGAATGAAAGGGGAGAGGGTGTGTTATGCCATAAATATCACGTAAATCTTGTATTTAGAGCACTGTGCTATAATAAATAAAGTAGTAACATATGTAGGCGTCCCATATAACAAGGAATATACCGCATATAGCCCAATTGATGCGATATTTACGCAAATTGTGAATGTGTTTCTAGCAGACGGAAGCCTGAAAGGGTGGGTGGGTGGGAGGGAGGCATGCAGGGGTGCAGTGAGTGAGTGAGTGAGTCGTGGAGAGATGGAAGTCAGGCAGATCTCTAGATAGATAACCAGCTTTGTGATAATTGTGGAGGCGCCCCAGGCGTATTGATGTCTTGGTATTTTGAACCTTATGTCTACCAGATGGCTGGTGTTCATTGCCATCAACAGGTCTACAATAACATGAGTCAGGAATGGAGAGGAGAGAGAGAGAAACTGAGACATGCGTATGTCGTACGTATAAATGGACTTCAGAATTGCATTTTTATGCAAGCAGACATTGCATTTTAGACACATGTGAAGTACCACAGAAACATGTAGGCCATTGACTGTAAATAAAGTACTATATTATAGACCACCAGCGACGGTGCTGAGTCAACACAGGCAGATTGCCTTTTGTGATAGAGAGCTAAATATAGACTGGTGTCTCCTTACACTTGCGAAAGGGTAGATTGCCACCAGAGAAACGTTTACTTATTTATTTCGAAGTAATATGCAATCTAAATGTATATTCGAGACCTACTGCAATTATTTGTATGACAGTCATGACTATGTATAATCCAATATACGCGCGTAGGCGAGACATAAGAAAGCTGGTTGAGCAATTTTCGACACCCACACAGTTATTATTCTTTCTTATTTACAATATTATACAATACAAATGTATTTGTGAAGAGTATTTTATCCATTATTGTATTTATACCAATTTTCTTCCCAGACAGAGCTGCTGTTGCTGGTGTAGCTGGGGCATAAAGGAGCGGCAAGGGTCACCTCGTGACCGCTTGACCGTGTGAAAATGAGTGGAGTCGCACTGAGAGGGGCAATTTTGCTGAGTGTTTGGGCAATTTTTGACAGAATAAAGTTATATAATTACTAATTCTTGACAGAGACAAACTTTTATAAACCTTGGCATGATATAATTGATAATCCCATCAATTTACAAACGTAAATTGGTGGGATAATTCATTTTTTTTTGTATATTGTCCTTTCGATTGTAGACACGAAGTTTTGAGTGATATTTGGTATGAGCTCCTGTGGCATGGTTGGTAAGGTCGCGGACTGGAAAACTCAAAGTGTCGTAGGGTAGTGGGATCGAATCCAGGAGGGGGTTATGGGGAAGGTTTTATATTGTCTAGAACATTTTTGATAATTTTTTTTTTTTACAAGATCATGCCATTGTATTCAAACAATATGAAATATTCATAGAATATATCATATTGTAAGAATACGATGACATGACCTTGTTTTTTTTTTGTTTTTTTATTGTTTTATTTTATTATCTTAGTAGGTTTGACAGGATTTATTGAAACATATTTATTTTTGTACAATTCATGTGAGGTAAGAAAATAATTATATACACATTACTTTGGCTAATAACAAACATATATATTGATATACTAAAAAAAGAAGGCATATTACATGTAAATCTTTGAAACTTATAAACTAAATAATGAAACATACAATTATATAATGTAAAAGCTATGTCACAGGGACATCTTTGGAACTTATACATTATATAATATATATGTTACATTATGAGGTAGCGTGATCAATTAGGTCAGGTCAGGTAAGGCAGGGCGCGAGTCCAGGGCAGGGCAGGGCAGGGGGCGAGTCCAGGGCAGGGCAGGGGGCGAGTCCAGGGCAGGGCACGGGGCGAGTCCAGGGCAGGGCATGGCAGGGGGCGACACTCAGTAGTTCTTGAAGGTGTGGTATTCCCTGAAGCAGTCACCCAGGCAGAGTGGAACTTTGCACTCGGCGCACATTGAGGTGACTCTTTTCGTGACATGGGGTTTCCTGACACTGGAGCTGCAGACGGTGCACTGCGCCTGCCTGTGACGAGTGCCAAGCATCTCAGGGTTGATGGGGTAGTGTCTTTCGACACCCAGCTGGATGCGGTCAGGAACGTGATCCCCACGCCATGCCGTACGTCTGTGAGTGGTGGTGCCATACTTCTCCAGGAGTTGGTAGGAGACGTAGACGAACTCCCGGAATTTCAGTTTCTGGTTTGGGGCCATATCCTTTTTCACCAACCACAAGTTGTAGGCGTTCAGCATCGTTATATCAACGAGGTGGAGGAAGAGCTTGTGATACCACTTCACAGTCTTCCTCAGACACTCAACGCCTGACAGCTGACAGTCAGACTTGTCCACCAGGCGCATGTTTTTAGTGTAGTCCACTACCATGTCGGGCTTGTAGATTGTCTTCCTGGTTCGGTAGTGGATTTTGCCAGAATCCACCTGGGCACCTGTGTGGACGGTGGAGAGCAGGTGGACGTCTCGCTTATCCTTCCACTTCAGGGCTATCAGTTTCCCACACTTCTCGAGCTGCTTGTATTTCTGCCCCTTTCGTCGCCTTTTTCGCACATGCCTCTCGCGGTGTTCCTGGGCCAGGTCGTCTTCTGAAGGTGTGTCACTGGAGGAGGCATCTGTGAGAGGAATGACATCACCTGTGAACTTTGGCATAAACTTTCTTGTCTTTCTGACAGTCCCACATGACCCCGTTTGGTTGTCATAAAGAAACTGGCAGAGAGCAGGAGAAGTATACCAGTTGTCAGTGTAGATGATGTGGCCTTTGCCCAGGTAAGGTGCCAACATTTTCCTGACGATGGCACCTGACATGCCCATGGGGTCATTGGCAGCGGCTTTCGGTATGTCAATGTCAGTGCCTGTGTACACGATCATGTCAAGCACTATTCCAGTTTCGCAGTCACACAAAACGAAGAGCTTGATTCCGAACCTATGCCTTTTCAAGGGGATATACTGCTTGAAAAGAAGACGTCCTTTGAAGAGCACGAGCGACTCATCAATCACCAAATTGAGGAAGGGGTAAAAGTATTTCCTATACCTCTCCAACAACATGGTGAACACATCCCGAACTTTCCATATCCTGTCAATCCTGTTAGGATTTTCGTTGTCTGCAAAGTGCATAAATCTTAGCAGCAACAAAAATCTGTCACGAGTCATGAACTTATTGAAAGTTGGGGTGGCGATGAGAGGGTCGTGCTTCCAATAGTGTTGCAACACATGCTTCTTGATCAGAGGCATGAGGAACAACAAGGCAAAGAACGTCAGAAATTCTTCCACAGTCGTATCCACCCAGCCTCGTATTCTCGCTTTTGGAGAAAGGACGTCCAATCTGCCAAACACCCACCTGTAGTAGGCGTTTGTTTGGGCAACGATGTACGTCATTACCTCCATGTCGAAAAAAGCGAGGAAGAAGTCGCTTTCGTTCGCTTGATCATCACAGGGCCAGTCGTCAGTTGTTCCTGACGTCCCAGGATTGAACTGGGGCACGTCAGGTACAAAATTGACCCCGTCAGACCAATCGAACGAAGGCAGCTGAGGGATCGGAATGTCGTCTGCGTCTGCTTCATCGTCTGAAATATCGCTTCCATGGTCGCGATACAGCACTTCATCATCATTACCCTCCTCTTCACTTGACAGACGATGCCCTTCCTCATTTTCGTCACACGTCGGACTCACTCCCACTGTCCACTCCCAAATCCCCCCACCCTTGGTCCCGTGCTAGGGCTTCGTCGTCGAAACCCGGGCTGCCAATGTCCTGCGAATCACCATCAAACAGCAGGGCGGCATACTTTGATGGTGTCAGAGTTTTCCGGGTCACTTTGGCACGTGCGGGAGTCTTATGGACAGGGACAGCAGAGGCGGCGGCAGGGGCAGCAGTGGTGCGTGGCCTTGATGGCAAGATGATGGTGGTGCCTGTCGCCCTTCTCTCTGTTCCTTGGGCAGGGGCGGCATGGGCGGCAGGGGCAGCAGGGGCAACAGGGCCAGCAGGGGCAACAGGGGCAGCAGGGCCGGCAGGGACACCAGGGCCAGCAGTCGCTTTCCCTCTCCCTTTCCCCTTCCCCTTCCCCTTCCCCTTCCCTGTTCCTTGGGCAGGGGCGGCAGGGGCGGCAGGGGCAGCAGGGGCGGCAGGGGCAGCCGGGCCAGGGGCGGCTGGTGGTGGTGGTGGTGGTGGTGGTAGGGGCACTGTGGCTGGCGTACGGGTTCTCTTCCCTACGCCCGTGCCTTTAATTTTTCCTGCCCCCGCAGGTTCTGCAGCCCTAGGGCGGCCTCCTGCGTCGCTGGTACCAGTGGCAGGGGTGGCAGTGGTGGCAGTGGTGGTGGTAGTGGTTGTTGTAGTGGCCTGGGTCGTGGTGGCAGTGTCCCGAAAGACCAATGACCTCTGTGCCATTGCCCTGCTTGCACGTGTTTTTCGTGCTTTGGGTGCAGGTGTTTCGTCCTCCGAGCTGTAGGGCGTGTCGTACTGGTAGCTAGGGTCTTTAGCAGCCACCCTCTGCCTTCCACGGCGGCTAACACCACCAGAAGGAGGGCTGGTTGTGTCATCAGGGAGCGAACATGAGGGACGTGTGGGCTCCATGACTAGTGCGTGGTTACTGGCGCGGTGGTGCTTGCACGAGTGCGGGGCGAGCGTTTGGCGGGGTGGTGTCGAGAGTTGACATGTAGTACTATACCCACACCAATTTTCAGCCGCCTGGCTATAAACGCGCGGTTTTGGTACGTGTTCAAAGGCTCTGCTCTTAACCCGGGAGCTGCGGGGAGACTCTTAAGAGTTCCCCCGGCGCACTGCGGGGAGACTCTTAAGAGTCAGAGAAAACAAAAATCAACTTTTGACATCGAAAAAACAAATTTTTTTTATATTTTTTTTTTTTTATTTTTATTTTTTTTTTTGGCCCCTGGGCCATGCAAAATCTCAGTCCTCTACCTCCCCTCCTTCCCCACTTTCCTCCTCCTTCAGTTATCACCTATTTTCCCTGTTATTCCCTTATTCTGAGGTATATTTTCGTGCTAACATTAGAAATCCGATTGGAGGGTGTGGTCATCACTGATAGCAAGCGAGTGCAAGAGAGAGAGAGAGAGTATCGATCGACTGTGTCTCAGTGGCCTTGGGGGAAATTGGCGGGAAAGCAGATTGCCTCACCCATACATTATACAACTCGCGGGCTATATCTCCGATTTTGACCATCCAAACGCTGTTTTCACTCGTTTTATTGTTGTTTCAGGTTAATACCTTTATAATCAACCCATAATAGGCGCATATGGATAAGTATTAATGCTATTAATGGCACAATGAATATTTTAGTGACGGAAACACCTCAAATACGTCAGCACAGGGGGACGTTTCCAATTACCCCCATGCGCACTTCAGAGGTTAAGAGTCTACCCGCAGTGCGCCGGGGGAACTCTTATGAGTCTACCCGCAGCTCCCGGGTTAATACCTTGTAGGACCTATGGAAATGCTTAAATATGATATATTTTACCTTTAAAGTGACAATTGATAGTGTGTGCTTCCAGCTGTTTTGTGTAAACAAACCGATGAAGAAAAAAAGGAAGTATAAACCCCACCTGAAGTTGGAGGTTCGCAATTATGGTAGGTGAGACCAGAGTACTTTTATCGGTGTTCTACCCTAAATAGGGATGCTACCCATACAATATTCTAAAGCTAAAACTTAATTCATACCATCAGTGACCGTTAATAAAGTGATTGCACATATTACAACCTGGATTTCTTCCACCAGATTTACCTGATAAACATCCGTAAAATAATAGGATAAAAATATATATTTGATAATTAAAGATCAAACTACACACTACTCCCCTCCTTCCACAGGCCCCCTTTATCCCCATATCCACCGGCAAAATACCGGGCAGTGTCTGGTGATTTCGCTCAACTACGGCCGCGGTCATTCCCCTGCTTTGCCCGCTGAAATTGCCCCATGTCGGATATTTCCCTAGTGCCCGACGGGCAGTGCTCGATCGTGTGGACGGGGCTTTAGACATTGCGTAAGAAGGAAAGTTAGCTCCCCTGCCCTCTCTTTCAATCCTAACTTCTTCATTGTCTTTCTTTTAATTTACACACTTTCCGTCTCTCTATCATATTTATTACCTTCTTTTCCAAGTACCTTTTACAGTACTTACTTAGACACACACACTCTCTCTCTCTCCCTTTTATACTGCATTCCTTTCCTTGTCATGTTTCTCTCTCATGTCCTCCCCTCTCTCTTTTTATACTGCATTCCTTTCCTTTATCATGTTTCTCTCTCTCTCTCTCCTTCCATTTTATTCCTATTCATATCTACTCCTTCCTTTCCCACTATATTTCTCTCACCCTTTCCTATTAATTTTGTTTTCGGCTATAATTTCTCATTCACTATTTTAATTTATATCACCTACTTAACCCGGGAACTGCCGGGAGACTCTTAAGAGTTCCCCCGGTGGACTGCGGGAAGACTCTTAAGAGTAAGGGGAAAAAAAAATCCATTTAAAACACCCCCCAAATTTTTTTTTTTTTTTTTTGCCCCTGGGCCATGCCAAATATCACTCCTCCACCTCCCCTCCTTCAGTTATCACCTATTTTCCCTGTTATTCCCTTATTCTGTGGTTAATTTTTGTGCTAACATTAGCGAGTTGGTAGCAGGGCGTTGTCATCACTGTTACCAAGCGTGGGAAAGAGCGAGAGAGAGACTATTGCGGAACAGTGTCTCTCCAGACAAGGGGAGGGGTGGAGGGCAGGGAGGTTGCCTCAGCCATACATTATGTAACTCCCGGCCTGTATCGCCGATTTTGACCATCCAAACACTGTTTCCAATTGTTTTATTGTTGGAACAGGTTAATACCTTTATAATCAACCTATAATAGGCGCATATGGATAAGTATTAATGCTATTTATGGTAAAATAATGATGTTAGTGATGGGAACAGCTCAAATACGTCAGCACAGGAGTGTGGTGTCTCATACCCCCCATGCGCACTTCTTAGGTTAATCCCTCGCCTTCTTCTTCACAACTATAGTCAATTCATTAAAAGTAGGCCTAAAATCCTGCTGACTACTGAACTTGCCTCTATAACTCAATAATGCCTAGAGTAATCAAGTTAATATTGCTACCATTTGGGAAGAGTCAGCTAGGGAATAGGTGAGGAAAATTGCAGCCTATTTTTTTTTATTTTTTTTTTAATACAGTAGTTTAATTGGACCACTGAGTTTCAGAACAAAACTCTCATAGGGCTGGCCCATTTACTTTATCCCTTCCTGAGTTACAAGAGGTCAGAGTTAAGACTTTTGGCTATTTTATTAAGCGTTATTTCCACAGCGATTTTGATTAGTTATTTTGCATTTATCTTGTGTCGTCCCAGTTTTGGTTTATATATTTTGCAAGTTTTACAATTTAATTACCTATAACGAATTGACTATATCTTGTTGCAAATAAGTAATTTGGCATAAACAGCATGATGGGGAGATTGTAGGCACCAACTGAGCAGGGAAGTATCCAGGGAACGCCACATAGGCATATGATGAGTTGCTGGAACCCGTTTCATTAGTCTGGCTTCCCCCACTGTTTCTATTTGTGCCTCACTTACACAGAGAATAATCCAGCTAACTATCACAAACACTTCCTCCTCCTATTAATTTCACTAATGTCATGTCAGCTTGGTTGTTCAATATATACATGGATGGAGTGATTAGGGAATGTAGGGCTGTATCAATGGATGTGGGAGCTAGACTGGAATCAGAGGGAAGAACATGGAAGATTTTAACATGCCTATATGCGGACGATGCAGTCCTGTTGGCGGAAAATGCTGAAGAACTTCAGAGAGTGGTCACTGACTTTGACAGTGATGTGAAAAGAGAAAGTTAAAGGTCAATGTAGGGAAATGTAAGGTAATGGTGTTTGAGAGAAGAATGCATGAAACCATAGATTTTAAGGAAAAATATAGAATCAAGAAAGAACACAAGAAAAGTTGTAAAATAAAATTGAAAAATGAAGTACTAGAAGAGGTTGAAAGTTTCAAGTATTTGGGAGCTGTACTATGCAAATATGGTAAAATGGAGAGTGAGATAAAAGAGAGAAAAATGCAAGGGAGAAAAGTGATTGGAGAACTTGATAGTATTCTCAAAGGAAGAATGGTTAGCCAGGAAGTTAAAAAGTCACTGAGAAACAGTGTGCTGCTCCCAACACTCTCGTATGGAAGCGAGACATGGACGGCAAGTGACGAGGACCTTTTCAAACTGAGAGCTGTGGAGATGAGCTTTTTCAGAATGGCAGCTGGCATGAATAGGCTAGATGGGCCAAGTAATAGGGAAGTGTACGAGTCCTTTGGAATGGAAGAGCAGGCTTTGGGCATTGATTGTGGTGTGGTTTGAGTGGATAAAGAGAAGTACTTTGAGGTGGTATGGTCATGTTGTTGTTGTTGTTGTTGTTGTTTCCCAAGCTGCCTGGCTGAACAGCCCCAAGGCCCCGAGTAAGGCCAAGGCCATAAACGAGCGCCCCCACAGAACCCTCCCTGCCGACCACAATAAAGCCTGGGTGACCGAAGTCACTCCATGGCGGGGAGCTGAGAGGGTGCGTAAACGCCCGGGAAACCAAAGCCCCACCCAGGGCCCTGTGTCCCTCAGCAATTATGAAGAGAAAGTTGAGGGGCAAAGGAATAATGTGACGCTTTAGCTTCCAATCTTGGTAGATTGGGAGGTCAATCCACGGAAGAGACGCCGTCACTTGAGATCTAGAAAATATATAAGTAAAAGGAACAGTCAGAGTAAGCTATGGGTATGGCAGAGATCGCTCAGGTCTCACTCTGATAGACCAGCCCATCGCCATGGTATGGTCATGTTCAGAGAATGGATGAAGACAGAATGCCAAGAAAGATATATGGGAGTCAGGTGAGTGGAACCGCTAGTAGTGGAAGACCACCTATGGTATGGGAAAAGAAAGTGGAAAAATATATTGAAGAAAAACTTCCACGTAGTGGAAGGGGCATTGTGGCACGGGCAAAGGAGGCATGTCTTGACAAAGTAGCTTGGAGACGTTTCTGTCATGGCCATCCTCTAGTGGGGGTTTCCCAGGGGGAAACAGGGCGTCGGAGATGATGATGATGATGATGATGATTAATTTCACTACATGTAACAAGCACACCACACTTCTTTCCAACACACCTAAATTACCTCTAACGTACCTTGATTTTAGCTCTCTATTGCTCTTTCAAACTGGGGGAATACACTTGTTACAGGCAGGCCAGACCTATGAGAGTTCCGTATGGAGCTCAGTGGTCTGGTTAATCTGCTCTACATAACTAACTAACTTGTTACAGGTAGCTTTGCCTTTTGTCTCCTTCATGCACATAGACAAAACAAATTGTGGACTAAATACCATTTCTAAGCATTTCAGTAATGGCCATCCTTTACCGGGGATTCTCTTGGAGGAAGCAAAGTATCGGAGATGATAATAATGGTGATGTTACACTATATAATAATAATAATAATAATAATAATAATTCTTTATTCCAGACACATAAGATAGATACAGTATAAATACAGTACGACCTAGTGGTCCATATCACATACACTTCTCGCCAGAGCACAGATAATAATTATACACAAAGATATATTAATAAAGACACAATAAAATAAAAAATACAGTAGGCCTATTTACAGAATAGAGCACATATCACATTTTGTCACAATATAACACAGATAGGCTAACTAAGGCTATTGCTCAATGTTGGTTAACACCTATTGCACAGATCATTGCTCATAGTTCAATTAGACCTATATATTACATTACAGTACATACTATGTGTGCAGCAGCTTCTGCCAGTGAGATATAATACGGGATTCATAGATATGATCACTAGACCAAAGAGCTACAATCAGCGTGTTACTGGAGGATTGCAGTCGCTGCGAAAAGCTGTACACCAGTCTCCTGATGACAGCCCGACAGCACTGCACATCCAACAGTGTGCACACCATACTAGTGCTTTCATATTTAGAGAGACCAATGAACATCTTGAGTATATTATGATAGGATGTACACAGACCATTTATGGTGGCTCTCTTATACTTCCACCACAAATGGGCCGTGTACATAGAGGAACAATATGTCCGGAACAAAGTGACTTTAGTTTCCCAATTACACATGTGGAATTTTCTCAAGATGGTGTTACCACGTAAATATAGCTGTCTGCGCTGACGCCCGATATCTGCATCATCTGAGCAATCGTTTGAGATAATGTGTCCCAGGTATTTTATTTTGTTTACTTCTTGAATAATTTGATTATTGAGTGAGAAATTTGGCAGTTTACTTTTATACAGTAATTTTGATCTAAATATAAGAACAGCACTTTTCAGTGGGTTGAATTTAACACAATGTTTACTACCAAAAGATTCACATATATCAAGAAGTTTGCTCAGACCCGCAGAAGACGGTGCAATAATGACCAGATCATCAGCATACATGAGATGGTTGATGATTGTATTCCCACCACAACATCCAATCTGCTCTTTATTCAATTTATCACTTAATTCATCCATATATACATTGAATAAGTAAGGTGAGAGAATACTACCCTGTCTCACTCCATTGGTTACTGTAAAGGAATCCGAAATAATGTTACCCCATCTTACATTAAATGTTTGATTGGCGTACCAGTACTTCAAGATTCTCAGTATATATTCTCAGTATATATGTAATGTTGCCCGAGAACAACCACTCTGAGGGGACCCTAAAGAATTCAACCACACCCTGTTCATTATAGGTAGGCCAGAAAACCCGTCCACAACCTCTCATAACTCAAAAAAGGACTTCAGTAATTGAGTTATAATTTCTACCATTTGGGAAGAATCTATCGCTTTTTGAGTTACAGAGGTTATTATTCACGATTACTGGACTACCAATTTGGAACAGGGTATAGCTTCAAATCAAAGGTTAATTTTATAATCAGGTAAGGTAATAAACAAGTCTGCTTAGTTCTGTGATTCTAGAAGAAAAAACTATATGTGATGGGTGAAAGTATAGGTTATATGATAACTTAAGTACAGTATGCTGTATTTTAAGGATTTTAAATGTTCTCGATTAGCATTTTTTGTATTAAATGTAATTATCTGTAAATGTGTTAATATGTATACTGTATATAATACTCAGGTTAGGTACCAGTATCAAGCTATTGTTTGAAAAGCAATTCCATGTTTTGCACTGAAAAGACTAAATATTTAGCAGATCTATTCATGCATCCTTTGGGTAGATTGTAGACACCAATCAAGCAGGGCAATACCCAGGGGAGGCCTCATAAAAATGTGATACTTACAGCCTATCTGCACTTGCCTTATTTGAGTTACAAGATGCTAATTATCACTATTTTGGCCTACTTATAGTGAATAGACTATAACAGGCATGGAAACCCACCTAGCCATGCCGTTCTGCAGTACGACATTGCCGGAGTGCAAGTATCTGCAGGGTGGGAAGCCTCTGTCCTGCAGGAAGAGAAGGGCCTCCAGCACCTGCCGTCCCAACCGCTGAACCTGGGACACTGGTAGCCCAGTCGTCCTGCCAGTGGCTCTGCTGAAACAACGAGACGCGTAAAGTTCGGTGATCCACATTCACTATAAGATAAGGTATGAAGCTGTGAGTCTAATTAGTAACAGGTAAGGTACTAAATAACAAGACTGTACTAAATAACGAGACTCAGTAGTTCCGGAGCTCCACATTAACTATAAGATCAGGTAAGAAATAACAAGACTGTACTAAATAATGAGACTCAGTAGCTCCGAAGCTCCATATAAACTATAAGATCAGGTAAGGTATGAAACGGTGAGTCTAAATATTATCAGGTAGGTAAAGTTCTTAATAACTAGACCGATTCATTTAGGGGTTCCACGCTACCTATAAGATCAAATAAGGTACCAGTAATGAGTCTTAATAGTCACATGATTCTTAGTTACATGTAAGATCAGGTAAAGTATGAATCAACGAGTCTAATTTGTGTCAGGTAAGGAGCAAAATAACGAGACTAAAGTAATTCATTTTGGAGCTCTACGCTACCTATAATATCAGATAAGGTATGTAGCAGTGAGTCTAAATAGTCTTATGATTCTTGGTTACCTATTAAATCAGGTAAGGTATCTAAAATGAGTCTGATTAGTTTCAAGTTAACTATTACAAAAAATATTAGGTATCACTAAAAAAAAAAAAAAAAATTTTTTAAAGATTAATTATAAGATCTGGTATTGTACAAAGCAATTACTCTGGTTAGTTTCAAAGTTAATAATAAGATCAGTTAAGGTACAAACTACAGATGTAATAATTCTTATTAGCTTCAAGGTTCTAAGTTATAAAAATCATAATATCAGGTATGAAACAATGAGTTTGCTTAACCCTTTCACGCACATGTGGACGCAGGGGTTGCCGATTAGCAATCAGAAAGAGTTCTATCAATCTCATAATTACCTCTCCAAAATTAGTTTTCTGCCCACAGCTCACTCAAAGACAACTGCAGAGGTTGAAGTAAGTACACTAAAGTTACTAAACACCCCTGATGGTCTCAAAGGCTTTAACCCTCCTGGCCCGGGCAGGCTCTCCAAAGGACGGAGCTCGTATCCGGGCGATCTGGCCGAATATCAACAAAAGTAAACTAAGGTTAATCTCGCTTAATATATTACCTACATTAATCAAACATATATAGAAATGGGCGCCTTACCTTGCTGCGTAGAATGGCATTGAGTAGAGCTCTCTAGCTCAACTGGTTCCAGAGTGATGGTGATGGAAGTGGAGGTAACTTTTGCCGTGTATTTACCTCGGCGCGTCCGAACACTCAACCGCGGCCCCGGCTACGACGCCCAGTTGCACTCGTCGCTCCACCCGCAATTATGCCGGGAAGCGATTTGATAGTGTTTTATTGGTTATTATGTCATTTATTATAGCTATTATGTTATTTTCACTCAATAAAGTTATTTACATGAGCTTGTTTGTGTCTCTGTCACTTATTACTTCGTTTTATTATTATTATTATGATTATAGTGTCACTTTCACTGGACTTTGATAATTGATAGTCATTTCCCCTTTTATGTATTGTTAGGTAAGCTAATAATATATATTATAGTGTCACTGTCACTTGTTCATATTGTTATGAAGGCACTTATTATTACTTGTGTGTGTCTCTTTCACTTATACTTAGTTTATTATTATTATACTGTCACTTTGACTGGCCTAGGCTTATTGAGTGTCATTTTCACTTATTTATTGTTAGAAATATATATTTTAGTGTCACTTTCACTTGTTCATATTGTTATTGAAGGCACTTATTATTACTTATATGTGTCCTTTTCACTTATACTTAGTTATATTATTATTTTTAGCCTACATTTGAGTGTCACTTTCACTGTTGTCACTTCCACTTCAAAAGTTTATTAGAGTATGGAAGTCGTTGAAGCAGGTGCCAGCACACAGTCCAACTTGACACTAGAGGCATTCCCAAGTGGTTTTTGTGGTTTTGTGGGGTCTTCTTGTTGTGTGACTGCACACATGGCACCTCTTCTGGATTCTGGTGTTACTACCTGGTGCTTTGAAAGGAAGGGCATTGAGCTGGTGCTTCCTGAAAAATTCAGCACACCCGGTTCTGTCCAGCTGGCCTGGTCCTTGTAGTGGCCTCCCTGGTGTACCCGCATGTTTAGCCAGGAGCTCAAGTATCACCTGCTTGTGGAACTTCTGCAGGGACTTGTACTTCTTGGCTCCTGGAGTCCTCAGACGGTAGATGTTGTAGGAATTGAGGACCGACATATCTACCGTATGCAGGATAAACTTCTTGTACCACCTGCAAGATGTTCGCAGGCAGTCGATGAAGCCCATCTGCATGTCAGACTTGTCAACGAGGTGCATGTTGAGGTTGTAATCCAGGACAGCAGCTGGTTTCTGGACGGGGTTCTTGGTTCTTCGGTCCACCTTCTCTGTGGCGACCATCTGGGCCTTGTGGCATGTAGTGAGGAGGTTGACCTTCTGCTGGTCATGCCAGTGGATGGAGAGGATGCGGCCACTCTTCTTGTGGAAGATGTCCACCTTCTTCGTCTTGGTTGGGTACCCTGGCATGCCCTTCCTCTTGCCCTTGACTGTGCCGACAGTTCCGGTCTTGCGGTCATGGTGTAAAGTCAGTGAAAATAGGTTATCCTAAACAAACCTCGGATGCGGAATTACCCTGAGCCGAACAGGCCAAGCGGGATATCTCTATTGGTCTAACTGGTAAGGTGTCTGCCTCACACCCAAGGGTCGAGAGTTCGTGCCCCCACCAGGGCATGATATTTTCGTGAGGCTAGTTCCGCATTTAACGAAGTTTAGGTGTGTTGGTAAAATTGTTCAGATGGTTGAGAGTAAGATCGGAGCTCCATAAATCCTCTTTCGGGTATGGTGTAAAAACCGATCCCCACAGGGCAAGGAAGAGGATAGGAGAGAGCAGGGAGTGTTGTGAGACTCGATTGGGTTGGGTTGTGGAGTTGCCAACTGGGCAGTTTGTAGGTGCGTGTAGCATCGCTCAGCGAAGTTGACTCACCATTCCCGTTCATCTCTCTGACGGACTCTCGGTCGATTCGGCTCAAGCTTGTTCCTCTCTGTTCGTTCCTCTCTGTTCAGAGCTTTCGCTTCCCGGATGGTGAAGTAGTGTAAAGTCAGTGAAAATAGGTTAGCCTAAACAAACCTCGGATGCAGAAATACCCTGAGCCGAACAGGCCAAGTGGGATATCTCTATTGGTCTAACTGGTAAGGTGTCTGCCTCACACCCAAGGGTCGAGAGTTCGTGCCCCCACCAGGGCATGATATTTTCGTGAGGCTATTTCCGCATTTAACGAAGTTTAGGTGTGTTGGTAAAATTGTTCAGATGGTTGAGAGTAAGATCGGAGCTCCATAAATCCTCTTTCGGGTATGGTGTAAAAACCGATCCCCACAATGGAGGTACTTGGTCAGGAGAGGCGACGTGTAGTAATTATCTGTGTAGAGGATGTGGTTTTTATTGAAGTGCCTCTCCATCATCTTCTTCACTACAGCGCCACCAAAACCAATGAGGGGGTCAGTCACAATTTCTCCACCCTTGCCGCTGTAGACTATAAAGTCCAGCACATACCCCGTCAAACAGTCGCAGAGGACGAAGAGCTTGATGCCGAAGCGGTGTCTCTTGGACGGGATATACTGTCGGAAGTGCAGCCTACCACGGAACAGGACCAGAGACTCGTCGAGGCACATCTTCTGGAAAGGAATCAGGTAGGTGGTGAACCGATGACGTATCATGTCATACAGCTTCCTGATCTTCCATAATGAGTCGGGAAGGTGGACTGTCATGTTGTTTGTCAGGTGGAGATACGAGAAGATGTCGAAGTACCTGTCCCTGAACATGTACTTGCCAAATTTTGCTGGAGTCGTTATGATGTCGCCAGTGATCCAGTAGTCTGCCAGAGCGTGCTTCCTGATATATGTCATCAGCATTGTGAGTGCCAAGAACACATATAGTTCTGCCACAGTGACAGCTCTCCATGCCACCATCTTGGCACTGGTCTTCCTCCCAAGAAAGTTGGCACAGATCTCATGATGGTTGTTGGTCTCCTCGACGAGGTATTCCATGACTTCATTGTCATAGAAGCCACAGAAAATTTCACTGGGGGTAGCAGCTGGGCCACAGGGAAATGTTGGTGACACCCCGGAACCCATCTGTACCTCGTCAAAGGCAGGACAATCTGGCTCAAAATCAGCCCCATCTGTCCACACAAACAGGTCGGATGCTGATGCTCGAGGACGTGCAGGTGCAGCAGGCACACGCCCTTGGCCACGCGGACGCCCTGCACGCCCATGCCCACGCCCAGCGGCAGCGGCGTCGGCAGACTGACCACGTCCACGACCTCGCCCTCTCGCTCGTCTTGTCGGGACTTCCTCTTCCTCTTCCTCCTCAGGCGACGTCAGGTCATCTGGGGCAATGTTGGGGTCGTCAGCATCCTCTTCAGGAGACAATTCGGGTGAAGAAGTGACCGGGCGTCGGCGGTGTGGGGCGCGGGAGGCTGCGGGAGCTTCGGCCTCGGGAGTTGGGCTCCTTTTGCGGTGAGCCGAGGGCTTCTCCGCAGCAAATAATGCTCTGCGGTGTGTTGAGGGCTGTGGCACACTAGTAATACCACTTGAAGAGGCCCTTTGGTCATCCTGAAGGAGAGATGAAGCCGAGGGCTGTGGGTGACCCACGCAGCGTCCCGGGTCAAGGCGTCGGGACAATGGAATGCGGGTGGTTGCTAGACCAGGGTCGGCGTCATTATCACTGTCTTCAGCTTCCCTATCCTTTTCTGCGGCTGCCCTGCGTGCTTTTTTAGCTGCACTTTTCACAAACGATTCTTTATAGAAATATTTGCCCACTTTCAAGGGCGTACGGGCAGGCAAAGGGGAAGGTCCTGGGCTAGGGCTAGGCCTAGGCTGACATAGCAAAGATGACGAGGGGGTAGGCCTAGGTTCTAGCACACTTGGAAGCTCAATGGCACCTTCCTGAAACACTTCCTCATCAGGATCATCACTACTGTCTCCCCCCTCAAATAAATCGACATTATCGTCGTCTCCAAAGCCAACGAAATCGTCATCTTCGCTTGCACTTATAAATTGTTCTTTGTCCACCAAGCTTTCGCCACTGCTCTCTTCACTATCAAAAAGTTGTCGCTGTATAGCGCTATCACTCAACAAACGGGCGGGTGCCCAACCCCGAAAGGGGTTGAAATAGGGGAGCTATCCCCCCGCCAAAGGCGGCTTTCTAGGGCCTTTCCTAGCTGATGCTGAGAGGATTGGGTTCTAGTCATATGGTGATGGGCTGGTCTATCAGAGTGAGAACTGAGCGATCTCTGCCATACCCATAGCTTACTCCGACTGTTCCTTTTACTTATGTCTTTCCTAGATCTCAAGTGACGGCGTCTTTTCCGTGGATTGACCTCCCAATCTACCAAGATTGGAAGCCAAAGCGTCACATTTTTCCTTTGACCCTCAACTTTCTCTTCATAATTGCTGAGGGGCACAGGGCCCTGGGTGGGGCTTTGGTTTCCCGGGCGTTTCCGCACCCTCTTTCGCTCCCCGCCATGGAGTGGCTTCGGTCACCCAGGCTTTATTGTGGTAGACAGGGAGGATTCTGTGGGGGTGCTCGGTTATGGCCTTGGCCTTGCTCGGGGCCTTGGGGCTGTTCGGCCAGGCAGCGTGGGGAACAACAACTCAACAAACGCTTAACTTTCTTTCGTTGAGCTTTCTTCTCGGTTGCAACAGGCGTTGAAGTTGCGAGCGGGGTAGCCCGCGGGAGGTTGCAGCGATTCGGACACGTCGGAAAACATTTGTTCAGTATAACTCGCTATGGCGGCCACGTACGAACTGATAACACTAGTAGTTGAGGCTTGGTGGCGCTGCAGTCGCTCCTGCAATGCAAAATTTGGCCGCGCGAATTTTGAAGCACGCTTTCAAGCACAGGGATTTTAAAAGGACACCCGGGCACCTGCCCTTTTTTCGTGGTGTCATTTTAAAATGACACCCGGGCTGGAAGGGTTAAAGTATCCCAGAATAGGCTCAAATGGCGTCCTGTGCATGAAAGGGTTAACTTCAAGGTCAATGTTAATTTTTAAATCAGGTACAGTAAAATAAATTAGTCTGCTAGTTTCACGATTCTAGAAGAATTGTGTGATAGGTGGAAGTCTAGGTTATAAGATGAATAAAGTACTGTATGGTATATTTTAATGATTTTGAATGTTTTCCAGTGCAGATTTTTTTTATGTAATTATCTAAATAATTGTATTACAATATATACCGGTACTCAGATTAGGTACCAATCTTTGTTTGAAAACCAATAATAATGTTTCTAGAATAGATAACCGCGGTAAGACCATTTATTCACAATGCCATCATCTATTATCCTGATATGGTGGCTAAATACAAAAAGAATCAGTATCATTTGTCTTCAACTATACAAGACATATTAATCACCATAGCTTGTTTTATGTAACTAACTCGGTATATGAGGTCCTTGAGCGTGCCCTTGTTGTTGTGTGGCATGATGGTGATGACGTAGGTGTGGGAGGAGATGTTGGCAAATTCCACGTCCAACACCGGGTAGATGTACGGGTGGTAGAGCGCCTGGAAGGGAGGGCAAAATATGATATTGAGAGAGGAATAAGGCAACAAATATAGAACAAGGACAAGAGTATCTGAAAACAATGATGAATCAAAAATTTTGTACCACATTACCACCTACAGGGACCACATGAGAGAGTGGGAACAGTACAGTACACTATATGGATTCCAACTACAGGACCGTACCGGTATGCCCTTACTGGCACACTGGGCTATATTGTCAACCACCTTGATGTGATGTAGGACAGTGTAAGTTACTGGTCAGTGAGCCGATACACTTTCCAGTATAGATGTATTCTCTGACCAACACTTCCCCATGGGTTGGTGACAGGAACAGTACCCGAACATAGAACATGTCTTAATCTTGCTTCATTGATATACTGTATTGCCATATGGTATCTATGCATGACTCAATTGTCCTGTAGACATGTCATGCATTACACACAGGTTAAACTCATATTAACATTAATGTAGGTTTATAAACAACATGCATGACTATCAGAGTTATCTATTTACCAACTGCTAAGCTTACTACTGTATATTACATTTCCATTGTTTTTATCCATAAAAAGACCAAATATCCTTAACTCCTTCTGTACCGGCGACATATTCTTCATTTTATTTCAGCTATATTTAGACGATATTATGAAGCTTAGGAAGGATATACTGGGTAAGTATATGGGTAATTTTGCCGAAAATCGCGTATTTTGACGAATAGACACTGCCACTAATGGAATTTTTAAATTTTTTATTTTTTATCTCTACATACAGCCTTTCTGCTATAGATGCCCAAAAAACGAAAAAAAAATATAATGTTTTGGTCATGCTGCCGAATTTTAAAAAAAAAAGTCACTCGCGGCGAAATTACCCCGCCCGGCGGGGTAATTTCGCCGCGACCTATTTTACGCATCATCTAGCTAGTAAACTATATAACATTATATGATTAATGGCCAGACAAAACACTAGCGCGCAGGTAAAAGCAATGAAAACATTTACAAACCCAAACTGTCACTAAACATGCCATTAGAAAAACGTTGCACGCACACACACACAACTGAACAGGGCGGGCAGAGATGCAGGTGTGTCACATGTGTAGGCCTAGGCGCCACTGTCTAGTGCGGGTGTGGACGTGTCTAGTGTGGGTGTGGATTTGTCTAGTGCGGTTGTGGACGTATTTATTAGGCCTACGGGTGTGGAAGTATTTAGTGCGGGTGTGGACGTGTCTCGTGTGGGTGCGGCGTGTAGGTTGCTAGTACAAAGTACCAGGCAGCAGCTGACGGCTACTGCCAACACTGTGTCACACGCAAACATACAACCAAACAAACACACACACAAACCACCCACAAACACACCCGACCATACCGTCAGATGCGCCGCTAGCCCCGGCTCCAGGCCCCGCGAAACTGCAACAAAACCTAAGCCAAACTAGATCTACAACCTAAGCCAAACTAGCTATTCAATCTAAACCAAACTTGCTCTACAACCTAAACCAAAACTGCTCTACAACCTAAGCCAAACTGCAGCCAAATCCATGCAATACTTTCGGAGATATCGGCGTTTGAATGCAAATTATTAGCGCCGCGGTAAAATTACCCCACGGCGAAATTACCCAGTCTTACCCTATGTAAGCTAAAATGACTAATTGAGATAGTCTGTAGTGTTTTTATGGGTAGACGTCCTCCCTAAGCTGAATTAAATTGTGTAATGATTGTCAGAATATAATGAAAAGTACATCACCCACCGGTACAAGAGTTAAGTAAGCTTACTACAGTACATCAGTATTTCTAGCGTTAATATTCAGAAACAGGGACAGACATTATTTCTACAAACCTGGAATAGTTCTACCAGTGCCTCCCTGGTGCTGTGTGTGACAGGTATGGGACAGTGGTCGTCGTAGGGCTGTAGGGTCATAAGACGCTCTGTCTTCACTGAGGAGTCGCGGATCATGAACCAGTTCTTGTCGATCCGGGAACCTGAGAAATAGAAAGAAAGATTAGGCAAAATGAATGCAATTGTGAATCTCAGACATGAGTCAGGAACCAGGACAATGCATGGAATGATTACAGTCATATTGAAAATTATGTACATTAAAGTACAGTATATAGAATAATACATTCATTGAAGTAAGCACCGCAGAAAGTGCAGTCTTGCTAAACTCTCGAGAAGCGGGGTGTCGTGTGTATATCACCGTAACGCCAGGCGGGTATATTTGCCGAAAATTACCTTCATTCCATGCATAAGCAAGAGCCAGAGCGTAATACAATTATATATCCGTGAAAGTGCAATGATAGAGCTTACCAATGACACCTGAATCATCCTGGTACGATATCTGGATAGTTTGAAACGATCGTGCAACTGAAAGGCAAACATCGGTAAAATAGTGGCAATTTGGCTGTTTTTGGTGTGTGAGAGACAGTACATGAGCGCGAGCCGTACCTCGGGCATCAGTGTACGCCGCACAGCCATGACGAGCGGTTGGAGCCCGCCTATGCTCCCTCCAACGCATAGCCTCTCTCTCAGCGCTCATAATAGCCTCAAAATGGTGCCCGTAATAGGATAGGCTAATTTTCCTCTCCCGTCATATGATGATCGCCGCGAATTAAGGGTTAAGCAGTGTTGTATGGGAGGAGGGGCGTCGGCGGACAGAGGTGCATGGGGTCAATTAACCTGACAAGCGCTAAATAGCCCTAGGAGCTAGGGTAGTTATTTGTGCATTTCTGCAAAAAATTCGATCTCACAGAATTTAAAAAAAAGTACCTCAATGTCTTGGAAATAAGCAGCCACATCCGCCAATATATATATATCCACCCTAAAAAAATGTGGGTGTGGAGTTACGGTGGCTGCAAGTTGAAAAAAATGGGCTGATAGGCACGACATCCCCGAGCGAGCGAGTGTGTGTGAGTGAGTCAGGCGGGAGGAGAGAGAGAGAGGGTGGAGGCAAGAACGTGCGATTGATGAGAAGCAACGCTCTATATCTCGCCTAAAAAGCACCTTTATGGTTTCACCTGTTCATATTCATGAGTAAGGCAGCCCATGTGAATAATATACACTGATAAATGAAGCGCAGAGAGGCATACGGACGAATAATAGGCGAAATAAGAGTGGTGTATTGAGAAAGGTGGGTGGCGCGGGAGAGAAAAGGGGTCAGATTACAGTAGGTAGATGAGATTAGCGTGGGTGTATGCACAAATTTAGACCTTATAGACACTTTGTGTTGTCGTTGCTATATTGTAAACAACGATAAGGCTTCTTGGATGGCGCAGTATGTTAGAGTAACCCGATATCTCATTACACAATTTTTACGCACTATTTGCTTGCAACTCATGGATGAAAGGTTATTTATTTACTTGTAAATTTCTTTACTGTTTGTTCGTAATGATAGAATATGTTAGGTTATGTAAAAGTATTATACATACTAAATACTTCGATATACACAAGTGTATCGAGGGTATATATATTTTTTTTTGTCAAGCATTCGTCTGCCCGAAAATACGTACGCACTAATCGCTGTCAGTATAGTGTGAACAGTCATGGTCTAGTGGTTAGAGTGATGGACTGAGTGAGATGTAGGCCTAGAGACGTGGGTTCGAAACCAGAGAGGTTATGGGGATGTTTTTGGAGTGTTTATATCACTTGAAATTTTTTTTTTTTACATACTTACGCCCTGCTATTCATAAAGTCGAAAACTTTGATGAATAGCAGAGCGTAAGTATGTTTTTTTGTGTTTATTTATTTGTTTTTGTTTGTTTTTTTGTTTGTTTTATTATTACAAAAGGTTGTTACAAAAGGTTAGTACATAAGTATAATATTACATAGGTATATATATAAATAAAACAAAATATTGCCTGGCTAATGAATTAAACTGAAATAATAACTGAAAATATTGCTTATATATACAGTATACTGTATACAATATATATACTGTGTATATATATATATATATATAATGTATATATATATATATTATATATATTATATATATATATATATATATATATATACAGTATATACCAAAACATATGAACTTATCCTACAACTATAATTTGTACATGTTATGATAATATTATCACGTTGGTCAGGTACGGGCAAGTAGGTAGGCAGGCAGGTGTCTTGAGATCACGTTGGTCAGGTACGGGCAGGTAGGTAGTGAGGTAGGTGGGCGGGGCAGGAGTTTGGCTGAGATAGGGCGACACAGGTACCACTCCTAGTAGTACTTGAGTGAGTGGTAGTCCCTGAAGCACTCGCCCAAACACAACCCAACGTTGCATTCCTTGCACATTGATGTGACTCGGTTTCTTTTTGGTGGCTTTCTGGTGGAGTGGGCACAGACCTGGCACTGTACTTGCAGCCTCCGGGTGCCAGATAGCTCGGTGTGGATAGGGTAGTGTTTGTCATATCCATCAATGACTCTGTCTGGGAGGTTGACTGCACGGCGACCCCTGTGACCGGAGACTGGTTGGTGTTTCTGTAGGAGTTGGTAGGCGATGTTGTATATGAACTCCCGGAACTTGAGTTTTTTGTTCGGGGCCATGTCTTTTTTTACCAGCCATATGTTGTAAGCGTTGAGCATCGTGATGTCAACAAAGTGAAGGAAAAGCTTGTGATACCACTTCACTGTTTTTCGTAGGCACTCAACGCCTGCAAGAGCTGGCAATCAGACTTGTCCACAAGGCGCATGTACTTGGTATAATCCACCACCATATCAGGTTTCTGGATAGACTTCTTGGTACGGTAGTGGAATTTACCAGAGTCCACTTGGGCACCTGTATGGACAGTCGAAAGCAGGTGGACTGGTCGCTTATCGAGCCACTTTACCGCCAGAACTTTCCCAGACTTCTCCAGCTGCTTGTAGTGCTCTTTCTTCTTTCTTCTTGGTCTGTCCTGTCTGCGGCGCCTTTGTTCCTCTGCCAAGTCGTCATCAGAAGCGGTGTCACTGTGGGAGGGGTTGTCCAGTTCTATGCGATTGCCTTGGAACTTAGGCATGAACTTCCTGTTAGTTCTGACAGTCCCACATGCCCCCGTTTTGTGGTCATGGAGGAACTGGCAGAGTGCAGGACTTGTATACCAATTGTCGGTGTACAACGTGTGCCCCTTGTTCAGGTAGGGCTCCAGCATCTTTTTCACAATGTGCCCTGACATGCCCAATGGGTCGTTGCCACCGACTTTTGGAATGTCTACATCAGTGCCGGTGTATACGATCATGTCGAGCACTATTCCACTTTCACAATCGCACAACACAAAGATCTTGATCCCGAACCTGTGTCTCTTCAAGGGAATGTACTGCTTGAACACCAGGCGTCCTTTGAAAAGCACGAGCGACTCATCAATCACCAGGTTGGCAAAGGGGTAGAAGAATTTCCTGTACCTTTGCAACAACATGGTCAACACATCCCGAACTTTCCATATTCTATCAGCTCGGTTTGGATTATTATTGTCTGCGAAGTGCAAAAATCGCAGAAGCAAGAAAAATCTATCACGAGCCATATATTTCCGGAAAATTGGGGTGTTGATGATTGGGTCGTGCTTCCAATAATGCTCCATTACATGCTTCCTGCAGAGAGGCATGATTAGCAACAACGCAAAGAACACAAGGAGCTCAGGGACAGTCGTATCAACCCATGCACGAATTCTTGCTCTAGGAGATATCATATCAATTCTTTCCCTCACCCAGGTAAAATATCCATTGGTTTGGGAAACGAGATGAGATAATACCTCCTGGTCAAAAAATGCACAGAAGAAATCAGATTCCGTGGACTGGTCATTGCAGGGCCAGTCTGCTGTTGAACCAGCCAGATTGGCATTGAACTGGTGCAAATCTGGTTGGAAATGGGACCCTTCAGACCAGGCAAAATTATACGCCCGTGGGGGATCAGGATCAGCCCCTCCGTCAGCCACGTCGTCTGAGCCTTCGTCGTCAGACAGGTCTTGGTCATGGTCACGGTGCAGAAGTACATCGTCGTCTTCCGAATCCTCTGCACCTCCCTCATATTGGTCTTGATCCTCCTCAGACTCGCTCCCACTATCACCACCCCAGCCATAGTTCCTGGGATCGAAGGCTTCCCCTTCTGCAGCGTCGTCGTCAGAGGAGTCAGGAGGGAAGAGGAGGGCGTCAAACTTGGATGGCGTTAGACCGGCTGCCAAAACTCTACGAGGCCCTCCAACAGCAGCAGGGGCATGGGTGGGCGTGGGTGGTGGAGCAGGGGCGTGCGTGGGCGGTGGTGCAGGGGCGGCCGTGGTGGGCAGTGGTGCAGGGGCGGCCGTGGTGGGTAGTGAGGCAGGGGCGGCCGTGGTGGGTGGTGGTAGTGGTGGCAACGCGGGGGTGGTAGAGGCGGGAGGTGTCACCTTACTCCTCTTGAACTGATAAGGCTGTCCTTTACCCTTACCCTTCTTGCCAACTACCCCCGATGCTCCTGCATCCCCAGGACGGCCACTTGTACTTCCTGTGGTGGTGGGCGCCGTGGGCGTCGTTGCCACAACAGTAGAGGCAGTAGTTGTTGTGGTAGCAGTTGTCAGAGCAAATGCTGAGGACAATGACCTCTTCACACTCGTCGTGCTTGTTGCACGTTTCGTGCCTCTCCCACCACGTGTCGTGCCTCTCCCAGCACGTGTAGGTCTTCTTGGCTGCACTGGCTCATCATCCTCAGAAGTATATACGAAGGAGGGGTTCCTGCCACGAGCACTAACACCGCCAGCAACAGGGTTGGGCGAGTCAACAGGGAGCGAGTCAGGGGAGCGTGTAGGCTCCATAGTGACTGAGAGCGTACTGCGTGTGTAGACTGTGTGGGGTGCGTGCGGCGGGTGGTTGTGGGTGCCATCGAGAGGTACCATGTCGCACTAAACGTGGCGCAATTTGTGACTCCCTAGACAGCTTGGCGCCGTTTTGGTACGCCTTTAAAAATCCTGCTTCCGTGAGGCCTATCGCGTTCCCTATAGGAAGCCTTCCGTGAGGCCTATCGCGCTTGCCGGGTTAATTCATGGTAACCCCTTTAGGGGATCATGGCGTCTGGCAATAAATGTTACCAAACATCCAAAATTGTTGCACAGCTGACATATGATCGCGAGTTCTTATGATTTCTCTATGCTAATATACCGGTACCCATGTAAATGAATTATGTTCAGATCAAAATAATCAGCTACCAGTACAGTATATACATTAATAAAAGCATAGGCCTAGTGCGTATTTATTCATATACAGTATACTGGTACCCAGTGGCGGATCCAGGGGGGGGGGGGGGGGACCTGGGCACGTGCCCCCCCAAAAAATAATAAAAATAATAATAATAATAATAATATATATTATTATGTTCCTTCCAACAACCAACTATACTCCTAAAATCGATTAACCCGGGAGCTGCGGGGAGACTCTTAAGAGTTCCCCCGGCGCACTGCGGGGAGACTCTTAAGAGTCAGAGAAAAAAAAAATCAACTTTTGACATCGAAAAAAAAATATTTTGTTATTTTTTTTTTTTTTTATTTATTTTTTTTTTTTGGCCCCTGGGCCATGCAAAATCTCAGTCCTCTACCTCCCCTCCTTCCCCACTTTCCTCCTCTCTTTCAGTTATCACCTATTTTCCCTGTTATTCCCTTATTCTGAGGTATATTTTCGTGCTAACATTAGAAATCCGATTGGAGGGTGTGGTCATCACTGATAGCAAGCGAGTGCAAGAGAGAGAGAGAGAGTATCGATCGACTGTGTCTCAGTGGCCTTGGGGGAAATTGGCGGGAAAGCAGATTGCCTCACCCATACATTATACAACTCGCGGGCTATATCTCCGATTTTGACCATCCAAACGCTGTTTTCACTCGTTTTATTGTTGTTTCAGGTTAATACCTTTATAATCAACCCATAATAGGCGCATATGGATAAGTATTAATGCTATTAATGGCACAATGAATATTTTAGTGACGGAAACACCTCAAATACGTCAGCACAGGGGGACGTTTCCAATTACCCCCATGCGCACTTCAGAGGTTAATGAAATTTACAAACACATGTGGCAGTCCATGGATTCGAATCCAGGATGCTCACACCGAAAATCAACACCATATGCATCGCACCACGAAGACAGTTAAAGAATGGTGGACACTACCTACGATTTATTATGCAATTTCGAATCCTGCATATCAATCTAAGCATGTACACACATCCCAACTGCAACTCACGTAGGCTATGCATATGTGAATGGAAAGAGCAATTAATGGGGCCTTAACCACTAGGGAAGTCCTCTCGATAAATTACCCCTGAACCAATATCAATTATTATGTTCCTTCCAACAACCAACTATACTCCTAAAATCGATTAATGAAATTTACAAACACATGTGGCGGTCCATGGATTCGAATCCAGGATGCTCACACCGAAAATCAACACCATATGCATCGCACCACGAAGACAGTTAAAGAATGGTGGACACTGCCTACGATTTATTATGCAATTTCGAATCCTGCATATCAATCTAAGCATGTACACACATCCCAACTGCAACTCACGTAGGCTATGCATATGTGAATGGAAAGAGCAATTAATTAATGGGGCCTTAACCAATAGGGAAGTCCTCTCGATAAATTACCCCTGAACCAATATCAATAAATAATAAAATAATAATAATAATAAAATAAAATAATTATTATAATAATAATAAAATAATAACAATAACTATTAATAATAAAAACAATAATCTTCAACAATTCTTCATAAATTGATATTTAGACATAGGCCAAAATACGCCAAATATGTGATAATGCGGACCATAAGTTGAAAATACAAAACTCATGTGTCTAGGACACGACGTACACATAACAGTCAGTTTGTTTACATTCTGCCCTCTAGGCCTAACTTCCGGCCTAAATTACTTCACTCACACTGACTCACTGCAGTTGCCAGTTGCCACTTGCCAATAAGTTCCTCAGTACTCGACTAGCTTATGGTGTGGACAGTCACGGGCTGTCGGCGGCATATGTGTTGGTGTTCAACTGCTATTATACCCTTTTCATAATTTAATTCCTTCATAGAGAAACTTTATTCATATAGGGATACCTGGGATAGGCCTGAGGCAGAGGCCAGCCGCCAGGCATATATACAACATGCCATTTGAATGTGATTTTGTTGTTAAGTTGTTTACAGACTTGTACAGGGTAATCGTTATTCGTAACCGTGTAGGCTACTGAAAATGCCTAGTGGACTGATGCTGATGATCTGTTCAATGAAAAATGAATTCTTAATTATGGAATATGGACCCTTGATTCGTTCTGAATTTCTGCTGTAAAATTCGCCTGGAGATATTATTCGTATTAATATTCGTCAATCCTTTTTGTCTAAATTTCAGAATTTATAGCTTTGAAGCTTGTTTTAAGGGTAAATATTAACGATTCGCTCAGCTTCGGCAGCGATTTTTCTGGTATATTTTTACTTGCTCAATATCATGTTCCTATTCTTCCATTAAATTATTCTAATCTGACCACAGGGCAACCATGAAACGTTTGGAAGTAAGCATTCACAAGGAGCAGCAGGAGCTATTAGAAAAAAACAAGCCAAACTTGAATTTTTCTTTAAAAAAGAAAATAAGATTACTGGGTAAGTAATAGTATAGCAGCATAATTTATTATATTTTGTCTGTTTTCGATTTTACTGCTAGGCCTATGTATTGGAAATGTTGAGTTTTGGCAATATTACGCTATGTAGTAGGCTACCCACCGACCTCTATAAGTACTATATAGACCTACTCAGGTTGCTGCTGTACGTACTTGGTACCGGTATTTCGAAAAAGTTAGTTGTACATTTCAAGAAACGCCTGTTTTATGATGTATAAATATTTGTTTAATGTGTTTGCTAGCTATATTAAACACATAGTTTCAAGGCCTATGCTAGGGCCCAGAGGGTCAGAATATCTCTTCTTGGAATAGCTGACAAGCCTGACAGTCTACTTTATCTTATCATAACTTGTGCGGCCGTGCCAAGTAGTAATTGACTAAACTACATTTGGTAGTAGTGGAGACTGGAATTTTCTCATAAATTTTTTATGTTTTCACATCCATAAATCACTGTCATTAAATATATTTCCAATTGTCCATACATATTGGAAGACAGGCTGGGGACGAGTGTTCTATGTCGTCGACGAGTGTTCCAATTAAGTGGGGGTTTTTTCGGGGAGACATCCTTTTCAACTGTCCCCTCTATTGTCATTATTTTATATATAATATATATATATATATATATACATATACTGTATGTATATACAGTATATATATATATTATATATACAGTATACAGTATATAATTTATATACAGTATATATAAAAAAAATTGAGACATAGGCCTATAATTCATAAATTATGAAAATTATACAAGATATGTACCGTAGGCTATTTGTATTATTATATATTTAGTCGTATTTTTCATACCCGGTACATACAAAAAAATCAAACGAAAGATGAATCGTTTATTTTTAGTCGTTATTAGTAGGCTATATATGTAAAGAAGAAATTGTGGTGTATAGGCTAGTTCAAATTATGTCTTTAGAAGTGATAAAATGGCCAACACGTGCTATTTCATGTTAATTTGCTTGTATTCCTTCTCATATTCGTTCAACTATTCACACAACATTGCTCAGGTTTGACACCCTGGCACTGGCTTGAAACAGTGAATGGCTTGCCTTCTGGTGCCTCTCCATCTTCTCTTGGGCCACAAGTTGATGCTGCACTTTAACAAATGAGCATTCCTCGTGCAGAACCTCAATTAGTTCATACACATTACAGCTCGCCTCGGCTCTTTCACACAACTTGAGGTTGTTGTGCCACCCCTCCACATCATTGTTAGTTCGTACTGTCTGTCCGAATACAGACCATTGGTCTGCAGTCCAACCACCGGCCCCATGGCTTGGAGTAATCCAGGTGGTCTCAAAGTACTCTAACAACTGATGTAAACCATCAGGGTGACTGGGCAAGACCAGGCTATGTCATTTTCTTGCATTCCTTTTTCTTAAAGCTTCACCAAAACTTCTATATATAATACCATTATTATATATTATTGATATATATGTATTATACCTTAGTGGAAACTAAGAAGAAATCAAATAAAAAACAAAACAATCCAGACGAATAAAACTATAAACAATAAAAGGGAGGTGCTTTTGTAAAGGCATTCGTTCAAATTGGCATTCACTCGCAATCCTTCTATCGAAGCAGTTACCACTACACAACGAACCACTTACCTACACAACCTCTTTTCTTAAGCTTCACCATAACTTCTAATTATAGTAGGCTATATATACAAATATATATTTTTAAACTTTATTGTTTCTTTTCAACAATTTTTTTTTGTAAGTGGACCTGTCGACGAGTGTTCCATGTCGTCGACGAGTGTTCCATCGTCGACGAGAGTTCTAGGTTCGCGCTTCGACGAGAATTCCGGTCGACGAGAGTTCCATAATTCTTCCCCCAGGGCTAGTACTGGGAAGCAGTATGGTCATATTAAAACCACTATAAAATACAGGATTTCTCTCCCTCCATAGGCCTCAAAATGCCCCAAAAAGTACTCAATTTTCCAAAATTTTCTTGGGGGGGCTTACAGCGCCCCCCCAAACTCCCCAGCAGTAGGGGCTCGCTTTGCTCCCCACCCCCCCATTTAGAGGGGCTATGCATAACCCCATGCCTAGTGCCCCCCAAAAAATTATTTTCTAGATCCGCCACTGCTGGTACTGGTAGCTGATAAGTTTAATTTGAACATCATCCTAATGGATATATGAGCATAAAGAAAATTAGAAGAGCTCACAAACATAAATCAATAGCTGTGTACATAAAGATACCTGGGTACTTATAACCGAAACTACCACTAATTATTTCTCAATATTTGAAGGCTATTATAGGCAAGAATGTTAAGTGCGGGCGTACCGCCAGCCTTGTTTATACTACACGTACCTTTCCCATCATGTTCCCGTCTATTTTGACTGCCTTTAGATGTAAAAATACATTAGCCTAACCAAACAACCTAACCTAACCAGTAACCTAACCTAGTATTCATGTAGTAATGACAGGGGGCAAATAGCAGAAAATATAGCCTCGAAATAGACGGGAACGTAACTGCGAGCGCACAACATGACAACCGTACGCCCGATCACTACATCCATCCCCTATTATATAATAAGGATGTTGCAAAGATCATATTAAAATTTGTTTCAACCTCCGGAGATCCATTTTATGTGCACTATATAAAACTGTAAAATAAAAAAAACTCTCCCTATTGATGGCAATATCATTCTTATTAAGCCCCTTACTGTTAAAATATATGCTGATTTCAATAATTCATGGGGGGGGGGGGGTGAGGGGGGGGCAAAGCCCCCCCACAACCCATCCTGTATCCAAAGGCAAACAAATTTGGGGATGGATGTAGTTACCGGGTGTACCACTACCGACATACTGTACAACATAAATCATCTATAACTAGTTATAATAAAATAAATACTTATAAATCTAGCCTATAATACTAGGTTTGGTTAGGTTGTTTGGTTAGGGTAATGTATTTTTGTATCCAAAGGCAGTCAAAATAGACTGGAACATGATGGTGAGCGTCCGCGTAGTGTAAACAAGACGGGCGGTACACCCGGTAACTACATTCTTGCCAAAATTTCTTATATTTACTCTGAAAATGACTTACATCTGAGTGTTTTAAGATCGTTGGATAATGGGAGAAATAAAGTTTTCCGGGGATTTTAACTAATTTCAACTACTGTATAATGATGAAAACTACCTAAAACCCAAAAGAAAAACTAGGCTGTGGGAAAATTAGTGGTAGTTTCGGTTATATTTTCCGATACCTGTACTACAGTTTATGTAGGTTATTTTTCAAGCTCTACTAATGTTCTCAGGGTACAGTAGTATTATCAAGGTTGTGGTGAGCAATACATATGATATAGCTCATCTATCCATTTGGTTCACTTCTGTTTGTGATGATTAATGTCCTATAAGAACTTGCATTTTGTCTTGCATCCTTTGTTGGATCATGATTCATGTTCGTTGCTTCCATATAGTAATTATATCAAAACAACAAACTTACGAAAAAAGACAAGATGAAAGACCATTGATGACAAACTAAAAACAAATCAATAAGCCTAGAGTGACATTGTTGGCATTTTTAACATCAACATTCTTAGAAGACACTAGGGCCCGCAGTACCAGATAATCGTGCGATCCCTTCGACGAAGGACTCGCATGTCGGATTCGCACGTGAAGGTGGTACCACCAGTTGCTTCCTTGTGAGAATCTCTCGTGCGATGCCGTCGGACGTATGGTTGGTAAGCCTGTCAAACTCGCCGCGGTGCATTTCTTACGGTTGGTATACCTGAGGAACGTTTTGTTTACAAATTACTGCCTCGGGCAGCCTCACGGGAGTACAGACGGAATCGAATCGTAATAAAGTGATGGTCCCTGGTGTATTATTTACCCAGTTTATTTCATTAATCTTATTATTCTGTATTTAGGACATTCTCAATTGACGAAAATAAGGTAGCCTAGGCCCTAGTGATTCCCCAGAGGACCATTGAATTTCTCTAGCCTAATTTCCCTTCAACCACCAATCAATTTTTGAGTTTAGGAATAGCCATGGGGTTGTGGTATGGATTTTCGCTGAATAATTTGGTTGTGCTTGGCTCTCTGGAAAAGTGGCTTGGTTATAATATCAAGCAAGCTTTTCTGTTATATTCAAGCCTAGCCCTGTTCACCTGTTCCAAGTAGATCTAGGCCTATGGCCATAAATCGTGAAATCTAACCTAGCCTATCTCTAACTCAAAAAGGGCCAGAGCTAGGATAGTGGGCTGTAAATTGCCATAGGCTATCTATCCCCTGACTGACCCTTCCCAAATGGGAAAGGTAAAGCTTTGAATCCTCCATTTCATAGTAAGAAATGCTTAAATTGGACATAGGCTATGAGCAATTTTGATGAGAATTTAGCCTAGGCCTATATTGTTAAGTAATTATCTTGATATATTAAAACTACTGAAAACAGGGTAGGCCTAGCCTAACCTTAACCCTTAAAGAGCGGCGCTCGACTTAAGTCGTGCACCAATTTGCAGCAAGTTAGGAGCATTATTAAGGCTTTTAAAGGGTTAAAATCGAGTGCAAATGGCCGGGAGCGCAGCGGGCCAGACAGCCGACTCCCAGGGCTTACCGCCGCCCATTAATTCATGTTCCCTGTGTTCTCGAGAGGCCGGCAGTGTAGCCAGTAGTGAGCATAGCTGGGAAAAATATACCGATACAGTAGGGTCTCACATAAAACGAGTTTATGGTCGATAAACGAGGGCGTTTTATGCGATTTCGTTTTATGTGAACACAGCATTTTGGTGGCGCAATATCGTCAATGTTCACTGTAAGCGAAAAATTTCGTACAAAGCGAACGATATTTCGTACGTTTTGTACGATATATCGGCGCTCTATATGAAAACTCCTCGGATTTTCCCCACTTTGGCGGCAGACTCGTTTTATGTGATCACATTCGTTCTGATCGAAAATTAAATATTAATATTTTAGGTCGGTCGTTTTAATCGAGACTCGTTTTATGCGAACACGTTTTATGCGGGACCCTACTGTATATTAGTAGTCATTTTCAGAGCTTCCGTGACCGTGTTTAGGATACCAAAGTTTCTCAGTGAATTTAACAAGGGCAACTGATGCTAAAAAAAATAAGCCCCCATACACCTCACCAAAATGACGGGAAAGTTGTTATTTTAGACGTTTTTCAAAATGGCCGCCGCCGTCATCTTAAATTTTTTATAAAGTTCTATTTCTTGAAGTGAATGGCCAAAAATTACAATTTTGGTGTCTATTCCCACTAATTTTGGTGTCCGAAAACCAATGGGATGGCATAATTAAAAAATAATTAATAACTAATTACCAAATAATTGAGAAAATAAGAAAATAATTAAGAAAATCAATGGGATCAATTCCCCACAGACCCTGACTATACACCCTTCACCAATCACCAGACAAAGCATATCATCAACAATCTCAAGCACTCACCCGCCTGTGGCCTAGACAACATAAGCAACATACACCGCAGACACCTGGGACCACAAGGCATACAAGCACTCACTAACATATCAAACTACAGCTATTCACACAACACAATACCAGACATTTGGAAGCATGGTATCATCATCACATTCCCCAAACCCAACAAAGATCCCACACTACCCTCCTCGCACCGCCCCATCACACTCCTTTGCTCCCCCTCCAAAGTCATGGAACGCCTAGTATTACAACTAATTACACCTGACCTACCCCTAGCTCCAACACAACATGGCTTTAGGCCACTGAACTCCACAAACACTCTTCTCACAGACCTTACACAAAGAGATTTCGACGGCATCAACTCAGCTAGACCACCACACAGATCACTATTAGCCACACTCGACATTAGTAAAGCCTTCGATGCCATCCCCCGCCACAACCTAACAAACAAAATCTACAACACAAACATGCACAACAACACAAAAAGGTGGCTGGCCAACTTCCTAGCAGGCAGATGTGCACACGTATCTTTTGCCGGTCAGTCATCTAAAATCAGAAACTTTCCAAACGGAGTCCCACAAGGATCCGTCCTATCGCCCGCACTCTTCAATCTGTACATGCACGATATAACTACACCCAATACGCCCCAAATAAACTTAGCCTCCTATGCAGATGACATAACACTCACATGCACACACCATGACCCAAAAAGAGCAACAGATCTCCTTCAACCCTATCTCAACACACTACATGGCTGGTGCACTACAAACAGACTTAATCTAGCCCCAGCCAAATCCACCGCAACCCTGCTCACAAGTTGGACAGGAGAACACGAATACATCCCTCAACTCACCATAAACAACACACCCCTAACACATACACACACACCCAAAATCCTAGGAGTAACATATGATACTCATATGACATTCAAACAGCACACCACAAACATTAAAAAGAAACTGACACCCAGACTTAACGCCCTCAGGTCACTTGCTCACACAAAATTTGGACACAACAAAGAAACTACCACCACAGTATATAAACAATACATAAGATCAGTGATGGAATACGCAAGCCCAGCCTGGGCTTCTAACCTAGCTGAAACACATCATAAGACCTTACAGACTATTCAAAACAAAGCCCTGAAGATCATTACAGGCTGCACAGCTACTGCACCCACAGATCACCTACATCAAGAAACCAAAATCCTCAAAGTCAAAGACCATCTGGACATGAGAGGCACTCAATTCCTGGCAGCAGCCTCCACGAACCAAGACCACCCACTAAACTACATGGCAACACACCCACAGACACCAAGAAATATCAAAACAACACCCAGCACACGGTATCACACACAATTATTGTCCTCTCTCCCTCCCTGCTCACCCCGAACCAACTTCCAGAAGCACATCCATACTCATATCTCTCACCGATCCATCCACTCACTTACAGACAACACGCAGCTGCATGCACGACCTCCCGAAATCCATCCTTCCGAATGCTCCCTTCCTCGCGAGGACAGAGTCCACCTGGCCCGGCTGAGATGCGGACACCATCCAGCTCTCCTGAGCTATCAGAAGAGACTGGATGACTCCGTTGTCGACGCCTGCCCGGGATGTAACACAGCACCCGATACCATTAAACACATCATAGAAGACTGCATTTCACACAACCACTTACGCCAACAACACAATCTACACTCAATGAGAGCTCTGTGGGAAAGCCCGATCGTGGCCATGGCCTTTCTCAGGGACTCGGGGCTGTTCGGCCAGACAGCTTAGGGAACAACAACAACAACCTAAGTCTTTAACCCCGCACACCATGCTGCTCAAATATATCCTTTGGCGGGTTCTTCATTGTATCTATCCTAAGCAATCCTTATCTTGTGGGAATAATATATAGGCCTATCTAACTTGCAATAGGTAACAAGTTGCAAGAATATTAGCCTAGCCCGCAGTACCAAACGTTCCCTTACCTCGAAGGTATCCTTCCTTTCAAAATTCGTAGTATAGAAACATTCTTTGGGATTTGTTTGGCTGAGCGAATGCTTTCGTAAACGGTCGCCGCGACCGTTTACGTCCAATATTATTGGAATCTGAAGAGGACCTTCAAGCCTTCTCTTCGATGGTCGTCGGATCCCTTCGTTTGCTAATTGAAATTTATTATTTGTATTATTGTTTCAATTCGTAAATTAAAGGTTACAGAAGACATTCTTTAATGCAAATGAATTGCATAATGTACGAAACTATTAATATATATTAATATGGGTTACAATTAGCACATTTCCAAAGACTTTCGATATATCTTCAATGATGATGTTGAACTTGACAGGAACCGTTGTACAGGCACCTTCACCTGAGGCCTATGTCTGCCAGCCTTGACAACTTGTAGATCGCTTCATCAGATTTTATTCGCCCAATTACTACCCAGGTAAGTAAATTCACGACATTCCATTATACTTGCTTGTATTTTTGTCTTTGAATCCTCATTTGGTGACTATTAGCCTATTATCTATCTATTTGAGGCATATTTCCTGAAATAAGTCTTGCAATTGACGAGGATGGGTGTGAATGGGATCTGCCGTGTGTGTGCCTGTCAGCTCTGCAGACTAGTTATATATATTCATTTATGGAAGTATTTAAAGTAGGCCTAGGCCTAGCCCAATCAGGGAGAACATGTTAGTCCCTATTTAGGCTAGGCCTATAGCCTACTTTAGTAGGGTAGGCTAGGCCTATATTTTTTAATCCAATAGGCCTAGCCTATGTTAAAATAGCCAACAATAGGGTACCTAGGTCAACAAGTCCCAGATATTGAAAGAAAAAGTGGTAAAAATTGAAGAGACCTTGGACAGCCTTTTTACCTAACCTAACAAAACATAATTAAAACAACCAGGTGTGGGCTCCATATATGGTAAAGGATATAGAAGCAGTGGAGAAAGTGCAGAGGAGAGCTAGCAAGCTGGTACCAACGTTGAAGAACACGGGCTATGAGCAGAGGTTGAGGACACTGGGGCTTCCGACACTGGCATATAGGAGAAAGAGAGGGGATATGATAGAGACTTTCAAGATAGTGTCAGGAAAGTACGATGAGGATGTGTGTGAAGGTATCTTCTTGATGCGGGAGGGAACAAGAACGAGAGGACACTAAGAAAATTTACAAAGAAAGAAATAGGCATGAGAAGGCAAAGAACTCATTTTGTGATAGAGTGGTAAATGAGTGGAACGCACTGCCCCAGTATGTAGTCGATTCCGAATCAATAAGGGAGTTTGAAAGTAATCTTGATAAAGCATGGGGAAGACAAGATTTGAAGTTTGATTATAAAACAAAAATACAGAATAGTAAAAATTTTACGTCTGCTACCGCCGCCGCCAACACCGTGAACGACCGCAGCAGTGCAAGTACTGGTACTGAACTGGATACACAGGCATAGTTTGCCTTTTTCCAGAGGATCTACTGTAAGAAACTGTAAGAAATAATTATAGGCCTACCCTAGGCCTAGTTAAAAGGCTGTCCGAGGTCTCTTCAATTTTTACCACTTTTTCTTTCAATATCTGGGACTTGTTAACCTAGGTACCCTATTGTTGGCTATTTTAACATAGGCTAGGCCTATTGGATTAAAAAATATAGGCCTAACCAGCCTACCCTACTAAAGTAGGCTATAAATAGGGACTAACATGTTCTCCCTGATTGGGCTAGGCCTAGGCCTACTTGAAATACTTCCATAAATGAACATAAGATAACGAGTCTGCAGAGCTGACTGGCCCACACACGGCATATCCCATTCACACCCATCCTCGTCAATTGCAAGACTTTTTTCAGGAAATAGGCCTATGCCTCAAATAGATAGATAATAATGGTCACCAAATGAGGATTCCAAGCCAAAAATACAAGCAAGTACAGTATAATGTAATGTCGTGAATTTTCTTACCTGGGTAGTAGGCTAATTGGGCAAATAAAATCTGATGAAGCGGTCTTAACCCGGGAGCTGCGGGGAGACTCTTAAGAGTTCCCCCGGCGCACTGCGGGAAGACTCTTAAGAGTCAGAGAAAATAAAAATCAACTTTTGACATCGAAAACAAAATATTTTTTTATATTTTTTTTTTTTATTTTTTTATTTTTTTTTGGCCCCTGGGCCATGCAAAATCTCAGTCCTCTACCTCCCCTCCTTCCCCACTTTCCTCCTCTCCTTCAGTTATCACCTATTTTCCCTGTTATTCCCTTATTCTGAGGTATATTTTCGTGCTAACATTAGAAATCCGATTGGAGGGTGTGGTCATCACTGATAGCAAGCGAGTGCAAGAGAGAGAGAGAGAGTATCGATCGACTGCGTCTCAGTGGCCTTGGGGGAAATTGGCGGGAAAGCAGATTGCCTCACCCATACATTATACAACTCGCGGGCTATATCTCCGATTTTGACCATCCAAACGCTGTTTTCACTCGTTTTATTGTTGTTTCAGGTTAATACCTTTATAATCAACCCATAATAGGCGCATATGGATAAATATTAATGCTATTAATGGCACAATGAATATTTTAGTGACGGAAACACCTCAAATACGTCAGCACAGGGGGACGTTTCCAATTACCCCCATGCGCACTTCAGAGGTTAAGGACCTATCCATATGGAAGCATACAACAGGAGTTGTGATTAGATGATACAATATTATATAACGGCCATTAACGGGTACCTATGTATGCGAATTGCAATAAATTATGTGAAATATATTGTTCATTCTTTATGCGGTACCTATAATTGTCCAAACATCATATATTTAGTCATTTATAAAAGTAAACCTGCCTACTAGACTTTCTGTTTGTGGTACCGTATAGTACTGTAGACAGGGCAGGTGTCAATTTGATGCAGAATAAGTATTGAAAATAAATGGTTTTCTATATTAGCCTAGTCAAAGGGGGTGATCACATTACTATTAACTTGAAACCCGAAACTTTATGATATTGCTGCACTGCCACTGAATGGTACTGGATTAAAACCTGGCACTTTTCATGTAGCAGAACTGTACAGTATAAAACTTGGGGCAAATTGGTGCAGCTGTGGTAAATAACCCCATAAAGTATACAGTACTCGGTACCTACTAAGTGATCTGTATAGGATTCACTATTCTGAACTTATACATACAGGTATTTGTTTTTGAGGGAATACATAAGAGTTGAGACAGGCGAAGCCAGGGTCAAATTGGTGACCAGGCTACGGTAAGATTAGGAGTAGTGGGCGTACCACTACCGACATACAGCATAAATCATTATAAAACATTAACCTAACCTAACCTAGTACTACATGAATACTAGGTTAGGTTAGGTTAGGTTGTTTGGTTAGGTTAATGCTTTATAGAGGAGTTATGCTGTATGTTGGTAGTGGTACGCCCACTACTCCTAATCTTACCCAGGCTACTGAACGGGAGCCACAGGCCTAGGCCTCTTCCAGAAAAAACATCTGTGAGTATTAGGCTATGGTAATATTCAGTTGAGAAACTCTGCCTTGTAAAGCTAAACTAACTCAACCCAATCCCACAATCGGATTGCTACAATACTATACTGTGCCTAACTTACCTAATGTACGGTAACTAACCTTACAGACCCCATGCTGGCAATATATAAGATGACAATTAATTCATGGGGTGGCTTAGGGGGGAAAAGCCCCCCTTCAACCTATTATTGTATCCCACGGCAGTCAAAATATAAAGGAGCGTGCGAGTAGTGTAAACAAGGAAGGCGATACGTTTGAATACTACCGTACATCCTTCCCCCAAATTTTAGAAGCCGATTTGCTTCGGCTGGCTTCTGAAATTTACGGGATAGTCCTATACTCAAAAGTAAGGAGTATCGTTAGGCTACACTACTTCAAGAAACCTATCATAGCCTAGGCCTATTCCAAATTTGTAGGTTAGGTTAACTCAGAAATTGCTTTCCCCATTAGCTAACCTAACCTTGGCTACTGTATATTCATTTGCCAACAATTTTGCATTGTTTAAAGAGTAGGCTACATGTTGATTAAATATGGAGGTCCCATGGAGATTAAAAAATACTATTTAGCCATGAAATCTTTTTCTATAATTAGGCTAGGATAGGTGACTATCCCTAGATGTCTAAAGCCGATGAGAACAATTATTATTGTGTGATCCAAACACTTTCCCTGCAAATTTTTTGGAAAAACTCGGAGAGTCGGAGGTTACCTCGCTTGGATAGCTAGAATAGATTAGTTTTATTAGGTTACCATGGTTATTATAAACTAAATAATCCACTAGCCTCTCATGCCTAACCCATCGTCCAAAATTCAACCCTGGTAACCTCTTAACCCTTGTCTAGCGGGGTGTTTTGGGCTCATTTGGGCATATTCAGGCCCTCCTGCATGATAAATCAAGCATCTGCATGAAACAAAAATATTTAGCAAAAAACTAGGTACTAAAAGCTTCAAAATGAGACCAGAACGAGCTACGTAGCACTCGTGGTTCTCTTGCAGTGGTGCCACGAACATGGAAGTTTAGAATAATTATAGTAGTCATTTTCAGAGCTTCCGTGACCGTGTTTAGGATACCAAAGTTTCTCAGTGAATTTAACAAGGGCAACTGATACTAAAAAAAATAAGCCCCCATACACCTCACCAAAATTACGGGAAAGTTGTTATTTTAGACGTTTTTCAAAATGGCCGCCGCCGTCATCTTAAAAAATTGATAAAGTTCTATTTCTTGAAGTGAATGGCCAAAAATGACAATTTTGGTGTCTATTCCCACTAATTTTGGTGTCAGAAGATCAATGGCATGGCACAATTAAAAAATAATTACCAAATAATTAAGGAAATAAGAAAATAATTAAGAAAATCAATGGAATGGCATAATTCATGATTTAGAGTCCCATTAACCTCAACATCTAAGACAAATATGATGTTAAATCCACTGAGAAACTTTGGTATCCTAAACACGGTCACGGATCCTCTGAAACTTACTCAAATAATATAACATATAATTTAAAATGTAAACCAAGAATGTTGACTGATCAATTCCTTCTTTTTCAGGTTTGTTGCATCGAATTTGGCGTGAAGAATCATAAGCATGGAACGTAGAGGAGTTAGTGATGTGCCTGACCCAGGACCTGGATTAAAATGCATATTATGTCAACATCCCTGTATAGCTGATGATAGTACGGACAAGACATCTGATACAAAGTGGGAGAATCTAAGGAGCAAGTGTTTTCGGTGGAAGGAACTTGATAAATTTCAGCATGCCTATGCAGCAGTGGAGTGGGACAAGGGGCCTAAAGGCCTGTACATGCATAGTAAATGTTACACCCAGATCAGTAGTAATCGCTATATTCAGCAAGCACAGAATCGTAAACGGAAATCTGAACAGGAAGAAGTTCAAGCATCAACTTCAAGTCAACAACTCCCAGGAAATGTGCCTAAAAAGCTTCGTTCTAGTACTGGAGTGGTTCATGATAAGAATCTCTGTGTGTGGTGTATGAAAGGACCACAAAAAACCAGTAATCCTGGCAAGTCCAAACTTTTGCTGCTGTCAACAGTAGACGCATGGAACCGGTTCAAGTTGCATACAGTTTGTCTGTCAGATGAGCCTATAAGAGAAAGATTGAATACCCTACTTGCATCTATCCCAGACAGTCGAACGGCGTTTGGATTGGAAATTCGTTATCATCGTGAATGTTGGCGTAATTATGTCAGCAACCCTCTGAAGGAGTCTTTTCCTGATGAAAAAAGAGAGCATCTGCAACATATGTTAATCTTCGAGAGGCCCAAAATATCTTCTTTCATCATGTCCGTCAAGTTATCTTTAAAGATCATGAAATCCGTACACTGCAAGGTCTTGTAAAGGATTACAAAGGCATTACTTCAAATTATGGTTACTATTCCACAGCAAAGTCCAGTTCCGTGAAGGAAATTCTGAAAGGAATTTGGAGATGACATAGCATTTGGTCATTTGGAGTAAGGGGTCGGGCGCAAGTTGGACTAGATAATAGTCCATCAGGCGCCTGGCCCGGGGAGACGATTAATATGAAGGGTGTGCCTGGAAGTGTGGTGGGAGGGCTTGTGGCTTTGGCTCCGCTGCATGTCTGCCTGCCGAGATCGGAACCTCTCCGGGTGGTCAGGGGCCGGGGGAGTGCTGGAGCGACCTTGGTAACCCTGGTCTCTGGGTCTTCTCCTGGGTGACCTGGATGTGTGAGAGTTTGTGTTTTTATCTGTGTTTATTTTTTGTTTTATGTTGTTTTTGTGTTTTCCCTGTTCTTGCTCTGTCTTGAGTCGGCTACCCCCAAAATGGGGATTGGGCCTGAGCATATAGATAGATAGATAGATAGCATTTCATGAACGAGGTCAGAAGAATGTGAGTGAACTGGTATATGATGCAAGAGCTGCAGGTTCATATCTTGAGGCTGCAATATCCTCTCTAGGTGTAAGTGACGATCAGCTGGTGAAGAATGTAGCTGGGCGACTCAAGAGATCAGATCATCAAAACAAAAACTGTTCCTTGGCCTCCATACATACATGAGCTAGAAGAATATGAAGACCTGAATGATCTCCTCTTGAAGCTCATCACTTGGTTAAAGCACCCCACAAAGTCTGAAGTCGATGACAAGCCCCAAGTCAGATCAATTGCATCTATTTTGACCAGCTACATCACTGGAAGAAATACTGCATTTGAGACAAACCTTGGTGTACTGCTACATGGTATGACAAAGAGCAGAGAAATGGTAGACATATTACATAAGGATGGCCTGCAGTGGCGTAGCTAATGGGGGGGGGGGGGGGGGGGCTGTTTGAAATCGCCCCCCGGGCCCCCAAGAGAAGGGGGCCCCCAAATGGATCTGAAAATAATATTAATTATACTAGTAGTATATACTGTATATATAAGTAATATTAATAATGAGTAAAATAAACACCATGTGTGTTTTCTGATTTAACCTCTTTCTTTTCTTCTATCCTGCGACGTCATGGGTATTTAAAATTAGAAAAATAACGATCACTTCATCAGTATTGATTTGGCGGTGCAAGGGGAAACATTGTCGCTCTCGCTCCTAGCCGCCACTTGCTTAGGACGCACTACCTATAGGTAGGCCTGATGATTATACTTTATATACATTACAAAATAACACTATTGAGTTTGGCAGTTTTGTTGTTGTTATTTTTCCCCAAGCTGCCTGGCCGAACAGCCCCAAGGCCCCGAGCAAGGCCAAGGCCATAACCGAGTGCCTCCACAGAACCCTCCCTGCCGACCACAATAAAGCCTGGGTGACCGAAGCCACTCCATGGCGGGGAGCTGAGGAGGGTGCGGAAACGCCCGGGAAACCAAAGCCTCACCCAGGGCCCTGTGCCCCTCAGCAATTCTGAAGAGAAAGTTGAGGGGCAAAGGAAAGATGTGACGCTTTGGCTTCCAATCTTGGTAGATTAGGAGGTCAATCCACGCAAGAAACGCCGTCACTTGAGATCTAGAAAATATATAAGTAAAAGGAACAGTCGGAGTAAGCTATGGGTATGGCAGAGATCGCTCAGTTCTCACTCTGATAGACCAGCCCATCACCAGTTTGGCAGTTGGTTAATATACTGTGTTTTTCTTAAGCATATGTAAAGGAATAATAAAATAATAAGATATAGCCTAATTCGACAACAAGAAACATGGTGATTGTTAGTAAGTTGAGTGTATAATCGAAGATTAGGCCTACATACAATTATATATAAATATATGAACCAAAAATGTCGGTAATATTTTCTTTTTCGTGAACTGTAATGGTCAAATCGATAGCTATATTTCATAGATAACCTATGTACTTAACCTTGTGAGAAAGTTGAGTGGTATCGAAGATATTTGTAGAGTAGGCTAAACTTCTAAAGTGCTAAATATTTAGGCCTTGAAATTTGTAGAACTATGTTTTGGTCTCATATTTTTTTCTCGAACTGTAGGGGGCCTAACATAGCCTATACAATGTTTATGGTCTTACTAAACCTTAGCTTTATCGTGAAAAAGATGCATAGTCGTTTAATATTAGTCAATTAAGTATGGGTGCAATACATCAGCTAAAATAGAGCATAGAGAGGCAACATTAATGGTGTAGAGTGTAGGCTACCTTGGTTAGGCTATGAGCACTATGACTCATTCTTTCAAATTTAGACTGGATCACTTTTATTTATGCTACCATACGCCTTCCATATAGGCTATAGGCTATGGTGGCTGTACATATCAAGCCCAGGAACTGTGAAATAAGAAGGAACACAGTTATGAGCATTGAATACTCGTTTGTAGGTTAATCTAGCCCTTTGGCTGGTTCAGGGTCAGGTGCAAACGTTGGTAAGCTTTCTAACAAGTTACTGGGGTTCTCAAGAAGAGGCCCCCAGTATTGAGATTTGAGGTAATGCATAGCTTGATTAGGCCTACCAATGACGCATATTTTAACTCCCTAACGCCAGTGGTGGGGTTGAAATAATATTTTAATGTTATCACGTTTCATGTACATTATTATTTTTTATTATTTTATTAGTATTATATTTTATATTCTTATTTCAGACATGCCTAATGAACGACAAAGAGAAAGAGTTCATCAAAGTGGTACATGTTTTACAGTATTGTACCATCCATTGTACATGTATTCCTAATCCATTAGATAACGGTGATATAATAATTAATTGTATATTAAATTATTACCAGTACCCCACTATTGAGTCATGGATATCGTCAAAATGCACCTAGGTAGCATTATTATTCTAAAATTTTCTCGGGGGGGCTTACAGCGCCCCCCCGAACCCCCCAGCTGATTAGGCTCGCTTCGCTCACCACCCCCACCCCCTTCTATAATAAGCAAACCATGGAGGGGGCCCCTCCAGGCACCAAGCCCCCTGGAACTCCAAATCTCTAGCTACGCCCCTGATGGCCTGGGAATCAGTTACAATTATGTGCTTTTTTTTAGAGATTTCTGGGCAGTTCCTGACCTGAAGCATTCAACTGAGTGTCCTTTTGAACTTTCTGAAGGAATACCGGCAATATGTATAGTCGACAACGATGACTTCAAAAGTGACACTTTGACTGGAAGTGGCCAATCACATCGTACAAATGTCATGTTTGTTCAGCCAGACATACCTAAGCTAAATCTACCTACCCTAGATGATGATAGACCAGTTGCAAATAGCACCTTGCCTTCGTACCTCTCTGATAGCCTCAAAGAACTTGGGAGCCAGATGCAAAGAATTGAACCATACAAAACAGTCAAGCGTGGTGAACCACCCATCAGACCAAGGATAACGGATCAACAACATCTGGACACAGTTCCTCAAAGAATGAGAGGTGTCATCCATGTAATGGCCCGAGCTAAGGCAGACGGAACAAGACCAAAGCCAGAAGACCAGACTGTACCAGCCTTTTCTGGCTTCCAGGCCACGCTATCACCAGAAACCCAGAAAAGTCAAGCGATTTATCATATGACTTATCCTGATCCACCAAGCAAGACCATTCTGTATGATGCCCTGCGCAAGCTTGCAAAGGCAATTGATGACAAGAAGATGCCATTTGCCATTATCGTCGGTGATCATCCTGTCTACGCATTATTGCTAGAATTGAAAAGTGAGAATCCAGAGATATTTGCTGACATATTGACATTCATGGGGCCCTTTCATATCCAGATGTCTTTCATCAATGCAATCTACAAAAGGTTCAAAGGCTCAGGCATTTCAGATGTACTGGTGACTGCAGGCGTCGTTGCAGATGGATCCGTGGATCAAGCTCTGCGTGGAAAACACTTCAACCGCGGTGTGCGTTGCCTTCGACGCTTCTACGAGGCTTTACTCCAACATGCACTAGACAAACGTTTGGAAGGTGCCACTCTGTGTGAAGAGATCCAGGCATCTCTCAATAAGTTACGCAGTTCAGTAGACCAACAAGAACTTAATGATGCACATGCTGAGTTAGAGAGCAATGCCGATCTCAAGGGGCTCGTTGACTCCCTATTCCAGAACTTAGATGGTGCTCCACTAGCAGAATTCTGGATTTCATTCTTGGAGATGGTAGAGATACTGACTCAAAATATACATGGTATAAGGACAAGAAACTGGATCGAGTTCAAGTCTTCACTGAAGTTGATGCTTCCTTGGATGCATATTTATGACAACGATAGATATGGGCGCCATCTTCCAGATTTCATAGCAGTCCTAGAAAGTCTTCCCCATATCCAAGCACAATTCATGGAGAGTGGCATGTTTGCACAGTCAATGACCGGTAAACCCTACTCATGTGTTGCCCTTGACATATGGATAGAGTCAACGATGAATAAAGGATCCAAGCTTAAGTGTGGATGGTTGGCTATTCTAAAGAATGAGAAGCAACTCCTGTCAAACACGCGGAATGTTAACGTCAACCAGATAAGAGGCTGTGTTCATCGTCACGCAAATCACAAGAGACGAGGTTCAAGAAAGCATGCAGATTGTGCCCCAAGTAAGACGAAGATAGATGAACAATCTGTGCAGGATATCAGTGCATGTCTCACCGAGTTCCATTGTGATCCATTTGACCAATCAGATCTGACACTAAGATCCCTACAATCTGGAATTCAAGCCTCTCCAGCTCTCTTTGCTGATCTGAAGTCTGCAAAGGCCGATGGAGAAAGAAAAGTGAAGGAATTTGTAAATGAAAGAGTCTATTCCAAAACAAAGTCCCTCAATGCTCGAATACCACGTAGTAAAAGAGGCAATTTTGCAACTCAAGAAATCGAGAAGACAGCAAGTGAAAACCTGAAACAGACAACTGAAGAAATGGAGAGTAAGGCATTTACCTCGGTCATCAAACTTGTTGAGGCAAGTGACGGCTTAAAGATGGAAGACTTAATGCAGCATCGAGTAACAGATGAGTGCCTTTCAATTTTCAATGCAAATGGTACTATATGCAAAACGCAGAAGAGTAAGCTACAGGAAAAACTGACAATGACATCCATACCGTACCCTGATATTTACACATCAATAGTAGACATGGGACTAATCTGGCGTCTAACAACGCCTACTACTGAAGACAGAGAAAAAGCAGATGGAACCAAGTTAACGTGGGGAGACTATGGTGAGAACTTGTGAACTTTGTCCTGAATAGACATTCGAATGCAGAATGTGTTATCTTGGTTAATGACTCGTACGAGCAAGACTTCTCCATCAAAGATAGTGAACGACAACACCGTAAAAAAAATCAGTCCATTTGCAATGTGTTTATGAAGTCAGAGGACAAATTTCCTTCTAATAGAGTCTTTCATGCTCTTCTTGGTAAGCCAGAGAATAAAGTTCGCCTTCAAGCATTTATCAAGGCTGCTTTCAAAAGAAAGGCATCTACAACCACTACAGAAGAAGAAGAAGAAGAGAGGTACCTTGGGTAAACTGCTGCTCCAAGTTATCAACATATATACCCTATGTCAACACTACACAGAGCAAACAACGTATATAACTCCACAATGAATGCACAGAGAATGTGGTGGAACATATACAGTGTTAGTGAATAGTCCATAAGTGAGTGAAAAGTGAAGTGGAATATCTGCCCCCCTGGTCATCTGGGTATCAAACAAGATGGCGGGGCGAGGTGGGACAATCTCAACCCAGGGACGAAATAGTGATGGCCTTGAAATCAACGAACTGTTATGCTTTATATCAAATAAAATAGATAGTCTACCTACAGACAGTATTGTGCAGCTGTGTGTGCCCTTTTATGATGAAGATAAAATTGTGGCAGCCAAGAACAGAGTGTTCGATCTTATTGGTACTAGTGAAGATAACAATTATCAAAATATTAAACGAGTTGGTGCAAACAAAAGTGCTGAGAACATTAAAGACATTATTAAATTGCTACAAGAGAGTAAGGCTATGGGCTTACCCACTTTCGTGGCCATGGACCTAAAGGACCTACCACCTATACAATTTGATAGGATAGATGTGTCAGTGCTACTTAGTGAAATCAAGAACACCCAAATGGAAGTTAAATTACTGAGAGAGTGTACCACAGGTCAAAAAGAAACCATAGTGGACATAAGCAGTGTGGTTTCAAATGTAGCTGACAGAGTGAATAAGTTAGAAAATAACTCTACTAATGCTCCACCTCAACCACAGGCACAAGTGACACAACAACAGCAGCAGCATCTAGAACAACAGCATCAACAACAACAACCACCCATAGGCCTACAACACCACCACCAGAAACAGCAGGCTGAACTACAACAGCAACAGCTGCAACAACTCCAAACACAACAGCCCCAGCAACAACAGCGACCCATACAACAACAGCATCAACAGCAACAACAACAACAGCAGCAACAACCACAACAGCAGCAGCACCAGCAGGTGCAACAGCAACAACAGCAGGTGCAGCAGCAACAACAGCAGATGCAGCAGCAACAACAGCAGGTGCAGCAGCAACAACAACAGCAGGTGCAGCAGCAACAACAACAGCAGGTGCAGCAGCAACAACAGCAGGTGCAGCAGCAGCAACAGCATCAACAAAAACAACAACACCAGCGACAACTACAACAATCCAAACTAACCCAGCAGCAGCATTCATATCAAAGGCAACACCAGGTGTGGCAGCAGCAGCGACCACAACAGCAACAACACCGAACACAACATCAATCTTTATCGTCGGCAACGAGAGAAGATAATACAGTGCCAGCTACACCATCCCCAAATTTACCTACACAAACTGAACCAAATGAAGGAGCCAATGCAAGGGAAAACCCATGGACTATGGTCAAATGGGTGAATGGCAAGCCTCGCTACTCTAGGGAAGGCGAGCAGGTTCACCCTAGACCGAGAAACCAGCCAGGAATTAAAGGTAGGGTCAAGGATACTGGCCTCAATACCATCAAAAGGCCCCGACTAGCTAGGGTGTTTGCCACAGGATTCAACCCTAGTGTTACTGCTGAGAATCTCAAGACATACTTGGCTGATAATCTACATATAAATATAGAGGTAAGACAGCTGACCACCCTCTCCAGGTCCACTACCTGTGCCTCCTTTTGTATAACTAGCGAATGTCCAGATCCAGATGTTTTCATGAATCCTGACCTGTGGCCAGAAGATGCATATGTCAACTGGTACAGAGAACCAAGACAATATCCCAATGAGGACAGTGCAGAGGCTTCTGGGACTTGGAGGCATCGCACACCACTATCCAACTCGCAGTAATGGAGGGGATACCAACAACAGCAGCAAGTATAAAAGTAACTTCATACAATTGCAGAGGACTCCCCAAAACAAAGAGGAATCTCCTGTTGCGACCTGACATCGTATCTACATTAAGGACCAGTGACATAGTCTGCCTTCAGGAAACCTGGTACACAAAACAGGACTTAGGTAATTTGAACATATTAGATAAAGATTTCCATGGGTACGGGGTCTCCACTACGGACACACGTGATGGTATTGTGGCAGGTCACCCCCCAGGGGGAGTTGCAATAATGTGGAGATCGTGCCTAGATAGTGTCATTAAAACCATTGAGACAAATTTAAGCTGGTGTGCGGGAATACAGCTGGAAGTGGGACACAGAAAATGTGCAATATTTTGTGTTTACTTACCGTATCAGTGTGCAGAAAATGAAGAACTTTATTTGGAAAAGTTAGGGGAGCTTGGTGGCCTAATTTCTGAATTAGATATAACGTGTTACTCAGTGGTAGGTGATTGGAATGCTACCCCTCACGAGTTGGGTGGTTCCATGTTTGCTAAACATATGTTAAGGTTTTGTGAGGAGCAAGGTTTAATTTTGTCCTCCAAAAACCTGCTTCCAGAAAATAGCTATACATATGTTAGTGAAGCATGGGAGACCAGGTCGTGGCTTGATCATGCAATCTCTAGCTCTGACTTTCATGACTCTATCTCAGAAATGGCCATAAGATACGACATTACGGATGACGACCACATACCTATAGAATTAACAATCCAAATTAATAAAGCACCGGAAATAACAGAAACTAGCAATAGCATCAAGGCAAAAGTTCCATGGAATGTAATCTCAAATGAAGAGTGCCAAATGTACTGTGATAAAACCAAGGACTTATTAAATAGGGTGCAATATGATGGTAATGGTGTAGCACAATGCAGGGATCCAAAATGTAGTGATGCACAACACAGAAAGGACATTATTACATTTTACAATAGTATAATAGATTCTTTATCAAAAGCGGGGGAAAGTATTTTTAATAGCCGTAAATATAAGTCCTCATTCAATAAGCCAGGTTGGCAAGACTATGTGGCTGACCTGTATCAGGCCTCCAGAGATGCTAGGTCTCATTGGCTTGAAGTAGGTCAGCCTAGACAGGGGCCTATATTTGAACTTCACAAAAGAGCAAAGGCTAGGACCAAATATGCCATTAGATTTATTAAGCAAAATGAAAACCAATTAAGGAAGGAAGCCCTTGCAAAGAGTCTGGCAGAAAAGGATACTAACTGTTTTTGGAAGGACATCAGATCCATGCAAAATTGTAACACACCATTACCTGTCAGTGTTGAGGGGGTTACGGGTGAAGAGAACATTGCTGACTTATGGAAAACTCATTTTAAGGAACTACTTAACAGTGTAAACCAAAGGTCTACTAATGGTGCAATTCAATATGTGAAAGATAGTAATTATGAAGACATTAAAGTGACTGAAAGTGGTCTTGAGAATGCCATAAGAAAACTTAACCTAAATAAAGCTTGTGGGCTGGATGGTATATATGCAGAACATCTTAAATATGCAGATAAGTTGTTAATAGATAAACTTAGTTCTTGCATCACCAGTCTATTTACGCATGGTGTCCTGCCGGAGTCTATGATATCCGTAATACTTGTTCCTGTCATTAAAGATAAATCAGGTAAAATTACAGCAAAAGACAACTACCGCCCAGTAGCACTTGCTAGTGTGGTGAGTAAGGTAGTTGAAATGATAATGCTAGAAAGAATGTCTGCATATATTGTCACCAGCAGCAATCAGTTTGGCTTTAAGAAAAATCACGGCACAGACCAATGCATATATGTGCTGAAAGAAGTGATTGATACATACAACAAACTAAATAGCTCAATTTTCTCTTGTTTTCTTGATGCAAGTAAGGCTTTTGATAGGGTGTGTCACAAAACCTTATTTGAAAAATTAGTTAACAGGGGAGTGCCTAGCTATATTGTTAGGATACTTATTTTCTGGTATGCTAATCAAAAAATGTGTGTAAGATGGGGCAACATCCTGTCAGGCTCTTTCGCCGTAAACAATGGTGTTAGGCAGGGGGGGATATTGTCTCCGTATCTTTTCAACGTCTACATGGATGATCTTAGTCTGGAGCTGAACAAGACTCGCACTGGGTGCTGTATTGGCAGCACTATTGTAAATCATCTCATGTATGCTGATGACCTAGCCTTAATCGCGCCCTCTGGAGCAGGACTGGATAAATTATTAAGAGTATGTGAAAAATTTGGAATCGAACATTCAGTCAAATTTAATCCTATAAAGAGCAATATCATAATATTTAAATCTAACCTATTGAAATCAAAGCTACCTAAATTCCATTTGTATGAAGAAATTATAGAAGAAGTAAGTAAAGTAAAGTATCTAGGACACTATATTTCATGTGATCGCTCAGATGATGAGGATATGGGTCGTCAGCGAAGGCAACTTTACATGCAGGGAAATTCAATATTAAGAAAATTTCATATGTGCACATGGGATACAAAAATAACATTGTTCAACTCCTACTGCTCACCAATGTATACAGCACATCTATGGTGGAACTATAAGAAAATGACAGTGAATAGACTAAGTATCTCATATCACAATATCATGAAAATGTTTCTGGGGCTCTCAAAATATGAGAGTACAAGTACGCTATGTGCCTATATGAACTTACACTGTTACAAATCACTCATTAGAAAGCTAACATATAAATTCATTCAGCGCCTTAACACTTCTGAGAACAGGATCATTAAAATGCTACAAACTCCAAGCATAGTGTACACCTCCAGGATCCAGGCACACTGGAGGAAGTTGCTCTATATTTAACCTTAAGTAATGATTTCAGGTCTGCTACTCTACAGAATTAGCATACCGGTACTGATCCTCATAGTGCAGTACAGTACCGATATTCCTATACTGTACTGTAGCAACATACTGTACCGGAAGCTAAATGATGTGAGGCATGGTACTGTACACAATTAGGACAGTGGTTTTGGTAACACAGTAGTTTGATGACCACTGTTTTTGGTTGAGGCAGTGCTGTGAACTACATGATAGCAAGCTGGGTATTATTTAATTTCTGTTTATTTTATGTAGCCTATGTACAGTAGCTTATATATATTTATATATATTTATGTTACTGTAAGGTATATATGGACCCCAGTATGGTCCCCTCTGTACTGTGTGAGTCTGAAATAAAGTATTATTATTATTATTATTATTATTATTATTCAGCTCATACACTGTGTTGTTGGCAAACCAGCAAGGAATCTCACCACAGATGAAGTTTTGCAGAATCTCACATACGCCCATGCAGAAGCAGACACAGCTCTGTTCAACTATGGTAAGCTTCGGTCAGAAGGGTATACAGAAGCAGTTGTCATAGACACTGAAGATACTGATAACTACGTTCAGGCAGCCTATGTGGCTCGGCAAATATCAGGACTCTTGTGCTTGAAACTAAAATCTCAGCTGATAAATGCTCGGTGTTTGTGTAGTGAGGCAATGGCGGAGTCTTTGATCCCACTTTATGTTCTTACCGGATGCGACCATAACTCCGGCTTTTATGGAATAGGCAAGAAAACTATTGTTGACCGTGTAGAAAAATCATCAGAAGCTCGCAACCTCCTTAAAAGCTGTGGCACAATCATCCCAGTCACACAGGAAATCATCAATGACTTACAGAAATTTGTTATCCGGTACATCTATTGTGACACCAAACACAAGACCCTAGCAGAGGTGAGAGCAGCAAAGTGGTCAGTACTCAAGAAAAAGAAGATCATCAGACTGGTACCTGATTCTGACAGTCTACGACCAGACTTAGAGCGCACCAATTACCTCACATATCTGCAGAAGAATTTCCAGCTTCAGAATCATCCATCACCAATTGGCCATGGATGGCACCTTGTAAATGGCTTATGCCTCCCACTACGCTATACCCAACCTGCACTTCCATCATTCCTGGATCTTCTAAAAACTCCAGTCATCCACAAATGGAGAGCAGCGATGATGACAGCGGAAGTGATTCTGACAGTTGAGCATCATATTTGTCCTGCAGTGATAGTGCATCTTAATGCAGTAGGTCTCATGTTTTATTAATTTAGGATACCAAAGTTTCTCAGTGGATTTAACATCATATTTGTCTTAGATGTTGAGGTTAATGGGACTCTAAATCATGAATTATGCCATTCCATTGATTTTCTTAATTATTTTCTTATTTCCTTAATTATTTGGTAATTATTTTTTAATTGTGCCATGCCATTGATCTTCTGACACCAAAATTAGTGGGAATAGACACCAAAATTGTCATTTTTGGCCATTCACTTCAAGAAATAGAACTTTATCAATTTTTTAAGATGACGGCGGCGGCCATTTTGAAAAACGTCTAAAATAACAACTTTCCCGTAATTTTGGTGAGGTGTATGGGGGCTTATTTTTTTAAGTATCAGTTGCCCTTGTTAAATTCACTGAGAAACTTTGGTATCCTAAACACGGTCACGGAAGCTCTGAAAATGACTACTATAATTATTCTAAACTTCCATGTTCGTGGCACCACTGCAAGAGAACCACGAGTGCTACGTAGCTCGTTCTGGTCTCATTTTGAAGCTTTTAGTACCTAGTTTTTTGCTAAATATTTTTGTTTCATGCAGATGCTTGATTTATCATGCAGGAGGGCCTGAATATGCCCAAATGAGCCCAAAACACCCCGCTAGACAAGGGTTAAGAGGTTACCAGGGTTGAATTTTGGACGATGGGTTAGGCATGAGAGGCTAGTGGATTATTTAGTTTATAATAACCATGGTAACCTAATAAAACTAATCTATTCTAGCTATCCAAGCGAGGTAACCTCCGACTCTCCGAGTTTTTCCAAAAAATTTGCAGGGAAAGTGTTTGGATCACACAATAATAATTGTTCTCATCGGCTTTAGACATCTAGGGATAGTCACCTATCCTAGCCTAATTATAGAAAAAGATTTCATGGCTAAATAGTATTTTTTAATCTCCATGGGACCTCCATATTTAATCAACATGTAGCCTACTCTTTAAACAATGCAAAATTGTTGGCAAATGAATATAGCCAAGGTTAGGTTAGCTAATGGGGAAAGCAATTTCTGAGTTAACCTAACCTACAAATTTGGAATAGGCCTAGGCTATGATAGGTTTCTTGAAGTAGTGTAGCCTAACGATACTCCTTACTTTTGAGTATAGGACTATCCCGTAAATTTCAGAAGCCAGCCGAAGCAAATCGGCTTCTAAAATTTGGGGGAAGGATGTACGGTAGTATTCAAACGTATCGCCTTCCTTGTTTACACTACTCGCACGCTCCTTTATATTTTGACTGCCGTGGGATACAATAATAGGTTGAAGGGGGGCTTTTCCCCCCTAAGCCACCCCATGAATTAATTGTCATCTTATATATTGCCAGCATGGGGTCTGTAAGGTTAGTTACCGTACATTAGGTAAGTTAGGCACAGTATAGTATTGTAGCAATCCGATTGTGGGATTGGGTTGAGTTAGTTTAGCTTTACAAGGCAGAGTTTCTCAACTGAATATTACCATAGCCTAATACTCACAGATGTTTTTTCTGGAAGAGGCCTAGGCCTGTGGCTCCCGTTCAGTAGCCTGGGTAAGATTAGGAGTAGTGGGCGTACCACTACCAACATACAGCATAACTCCTCTATAAAGCATTAACCTAACCAAACAACCTAACCTAACCTAACCTAGTATTCATGTAGTACTAGGTTAGGTTAGGTTAATGTTTTATAATGATTTATGCTGTATGTCGGTAGTGGTACGCCCACTACTCCTAATCTTACCGTAGCCTGGTCACCAATTTGTTATACTGTACAGTTCTGCTACATGAAAAGTGCCAGGTTTTAATCCAGTACCATTCAGTGGCAGTGCAGCAATATCATAAAGTTTCGGGTTTCAAGTTAATAGTAATGTGATCACCCCCTTTGACTAGGCTAATATAGAAAACCATTTATTTTCAATACTTATTCTGCATCAAATTGACACCTGCCCTGTCTACAGTACTATACGGTACCACAAACAGAAAGTCTAGTAGGCAGGTTTACTTTTATAAATGACTAAATATATGATGTTTGGACAATTATAGGTACCGCATAAAGAATGAACAATATATTTCACATAATTTATTGCAATTCGCATACATAGGTACCCGTTAATGGCCGTTATATAATATTGTATCATCTAATCACAACTCCTGTTGTATGCTTCCATATGGATAGGTCCTTAAGACTGCTTCATCAGATTTTATTTGCCCAATTAGCCTACTACCCAGGTAAGAAAATTCACGACATTACATTATACTTGCTTGTATTTTTGGCTTGGAATCCTCATTTGGTGACCATTATTATCTATCTATTTGAGGCATAGGCCTATTTCCTGAAAAAAGTCTTGCAATTGACGAGGATGGGTGTGAATGGGATATGCCGTGTGTGGGCCAGTCAGCTCTGCAGACTCGTTATCTTATGTTCATTTATGGAAGTATTTCAAGTAGGCCTAGGCCTAGCCCAATCAGGGAGAACATGTTAGTCCCTATTTATAGCCTACTTTAGTAGGGTAGGCTGGTTAGGCCTATATTTTTTAATCCAATAGGCCTAGCCTATGTTAAAATAGCCAACAATAGGGTACCTAGGTTAACAAGTCCCAGATATTGAAAGAAAAAGTGGTAAAAATTGAAGAGACCTCGGACAGCCTTTTAACTAGGCCTAGGCTAGGCCTATAATTATTTCTTACAGTTTCTTACAGTAGATCCTCTGGAAAAAGGCAAACTATGCCTGTGTATCCAGTTCAGTACCAGTACTTGCACTGCTGCGGTCGTTCACGGTGTTGGCGGCGGCGGTAGCAGACGTAAATTTTTTACTATTCTGTATTTTTGTTTTATAATCAAACTTCAAATCTTGTCTTCCCCATGCTTTATCAAGATTACTTTCAAACTCCCTTATTGATTCGGAATCGACTACATACTGGGGCAGTGCGTTCCACTCATCTACCACTCTATCACAAAATGAGTTCTTTGCCTTCTCAAGCCTATTTTTTTCTTTGTAAATTTTCTTAGAGTGTCCTCTCGTTCTTGTTCCCTCCCGCATCAAGAAGATACCTTCACACACATCCTCATCGTACTTTCCTGACACTATCTTGAAAGTCTCTATCATATCCCCTCTCTTTCTCCTATATGCCAGTGTCGGAAGCCCCAGTGTCCTCAACCTCTGCTCATAGCCCGCGTTCTTCAACGTTGGTACCAGCTTGCTAGCTCTCCTCTGCACTTTCTCCACTGCTTCTATATCCTTTACCATATATGGAGCCCACACCTGGTTGTTTTAATTATGTTTTGTTAGGTTAGGTAAAAAGGCTGTCCAAGGTCTCTTCAATTTTTACCACTTTTTCTTTCAATATCTGGGACTTGTTGACCTAGGTACCCTATTGTTGGCTATTTTAACATAGGCTAGGCCTATTGGATTAAAAAATATAGGCCTAGCCTACCCTACTAAAGTAGGCTATAGGCCTAGCCTAAATAGGGACTAACATGTTCTCCCTGATTGGGCTAGGCCTAGGCCTACTTTAAATACTTCCATAAATGAACATATATAACTAGTCTGCAGAGCTGACAGGCACACACACGGCAGATCCCATTCACACCCATCCTCGTCAATTGCAAGACTTATTTCAGGAAATATGCCTCAAATAGATAGATAATAGGCTAATAGTCACCAAATGAGGATTCAAAGACAAAAATACAAGCAAGTATAATGGAATGTCGTGAATTTACTTACCTGGGTAGTAATTGGGCGAATCAAATCTGATGAAGCGATCTACAAGTTGTCAAGGCTGGCAGACATAGGCCTCAGGTGAAGGTGCCTGTACAACGGTTCCTGTCAAGTTCAACATCATCATTGAAGATATATCGAAAGTCTTTGGAAATGTGCTAATTGTAACCCATATTAATATATATTAATAGTTTCGTACATTATGCAATTCATTTGCATTAAAGAATGTCTTCTGTAAACTTTAATTTACGAATTGAAACAATAATACAAATAATAAAATTCAATTAGCAAACGAAGGGATCCGACGACCATCGAAGAGAAGGCTTGAAGGTCCTCTTCAGATTCCAATAATATTGGACGTAAACGGTCGCGGCGACCGTTTACGAAAGCATTCGCTCAGCCAAACAAATCCCAAAGAATGTTTCTATACTACGAATTTTGAAAGGAAAGATACCTTCGAGGTAAGGGAACGTTTGGTACTGCGGGCTAGGCTAATATTCTTGCAACTTGTTACCTATTGCAAGTTAGATAGGCCTATATATTATTCCCACAAGATAAGGATTGCTTAGGATAGATACAATGAAGAACCCGCCAAAGGATATATTTGAGCAGCATGGTGTGCGGGGTTAAAGACTTAGGTTGTTGTTGTTGTTGTTGTTGTTGTTGTTCCCTAAGCTGTCTGGCCGAACAGCCCCGAGTCCCTGAGAAAGGCCATGGCCACGATCGGGCTTTCCCACAGAGCTCTCATTGAGTGTAGATTGTGTTGTTGGCGTAAGTGGTTGTGTGAAATGCAGTCTTCTATGATGTGTTTAATGGTATGGGGTGCTGTGTTACATCCCGGGCAGGCGTCGACAACGGAGTCATCCAGTCTCTTCTGATACCTCAGGAGAGCTGGATGGTGTCCGCATCTCAGCCGGGCCAGGTGGACTCTGTCCTCGCGAGGAAGGGAGCATTCGGAAGGATGGATTTCGGGAGGTCGTGCATGCAGCTGCGTGTTGTCTGTAAGTGAGTGGATGGATCGGTGAGAGATATGAGTATGGATGTGCTTCTGGAAGTTGGTTCGGGGTGGGCAGGAAGGGAGAGAGGACAATAATTGTGTGTGATACCGTGTGCTGGGTGTTGTTTTGATATTTCTTGGTGTCTGTGGGTGTGTTGCCATGTAGTTTAGTGGGTGGTCTTGGTTCGTGGAGGCTGCTGCCAGGAATTGAGTGCCTCTCATGTCCAGATGGTCTTTGACTTTGAGGATTTTGGTTTCTTGATGTAGGTGATCTGTGGGTGCAGTAGCTGTGCAGCCTGTAATGATCTTCAGGGCTTTGTTTTGAATAGTCTGTAAGGTCTTATGATGTGTTTCAGCTAGGTTAGAAGCCCAGGCTGGGCTTGCGTATTCCATCACTGATCTTATGTATTGTTTATATACTGTGGTGGTAGTTTCTTTGTTGTGTCCAAATTTTGTGTGAGCAAGTGACCTGAGGGCGTTAAGTCTGGGTGTCAGTTTCTTTTTAATGTTTGTGGTGTGCTGTTTGAATGTCATATGAGTATCATATGTTACTCCTAGGATTTTGGGTGTGTGTATGTGTTAGGGGTGTGTTGTTTATGGTGAGTTGAGGGATGTATTCGTGTTCTCCTGTCCAACTTGTGAGCAGGGTTGCGGTGGATTTGGCTGGGGCTAGATTAAGTCTGTTTGTAGTGCACCAGCCATGTAGTGTGTTGAGATAGGGTTGAAGGAGATCTGTTGCTCTTTTTGGGTCATGGTGTGTGCATGTGAGTGTTATGTCATCTGCATAGGAGGCTAAGTTTATCTGGGGCGTATTGGGTGTAGTTATATCGTGCATGTACAGATTGAAGAGTGCGGGCGATAGGACGGATCCTTGTGGGACTCCGTTTGGAAAGTTTCTGATTTTAGATGACTGACCGGCAAAAGATACGTGTGCACATCTGCCTGCTAGGAAGTTGGCCAGCCACCTTTTTGTGTTGTTGTGCATGTTTGTGTTGTAGATTTGTTTGTTAGGTTGTGGCGGGGGATGGCATCGAAGGCTTTACTAATGTCGAGTGTGGCTAATAGTGATCTGTGTGGTGGTCTAGCTGAGTTGATGCCGTCGAAATCTCTTTGTGTAAGGTCTGTGAGAAGAGTGTTTGTGGAGTTCAGTGGCCTAAAGCCATGTTGTGTTGGAGCTAGGGGTAGGTCAGGTGTAATTAGTTGTAATACTAGGCGTTCCATGACTTTGGAGGGGGAGCAAAGGAGTGTGATGGGGCGGTGCGAGGAGGGTAGCGTGGGATCTTTGTTGGTTTGGGGAATGTGATGATGATACCATGCTTCCAAATGTCTGGTATTGTGTTGTGTGAATAGCTGTAGTTTGATATGTTAGTGAGTGCTTGTATGCCTTGTGGTCCCAGGTGTCTGCGGTGTATGTTGCTTATGTTGTCTAGGCCACAGGCGGGTGAGTGCTTGAGATTGTTGATGATATGCTTTGTCTGGTGATTGGTGAAGGGTGTATAGTCAGGGTCTGTGGGGAATTGTCTCTTACGTCGGATGACACGTCGGTCGTCTTTGTGAGGTTTTAGGTGGCTGACATGTGAGAAGTGATTGATGAGAGTGTTTGCTTGTTGTTTACATGAAGGAGTAGAGTCTGTTGTTGTGATTGCAGCATGTGATTTTGTTGTGTTGCTGTTGGAAAGTGTGATGCTGTTTAGTGTTTTGTAGAGTTTTTTGGGGTTTGTTTTGTGATCAAGTGTTTGTAGGAAGTTATTCTAATTTAGTTTTTGTTGTTCTTGTATTTTGTTGTTAGTTTGGGCGTTGAGTGCTTGAATTTGTTGTGTGATGTCTTGTGTGTGGCGTGCTGGGGAGACTTAGGTTAGCCTAGATAGTAGATACCGGTACCCTAGCGGTACGGACGGTCAAGCTGCTCCATGAGCCAGTCGTAGCTATGCTCGGCTTGAACGGGTCCCTGAGGCAGACCAACCCGATGAGTTACCCTCTCATTGCTAGCATGCGCTCGCTGTGTGAACCCATCCAGAACCTTTACAATGTGCTCCGGAGTATAAGGCATAGGACGTGGCCGACGGGCAGGAACAGCCGTCGCAGTCTTCTTGGCAACTGGCTGGCTTGGACCATTGGACACTTTTGGAGCGACTGTAACAGGCTGTGGTGCCGCGGTGCGACAGTCACAGGCTTATTCACAATCACTGGCTGGAAAGCCACAGCTTCAAGCCGGTGTAGGGCCAACTCGGCCCTTTTCCAACTCGGCTCATCTAAGATTACCAACTCGGCTCACTTACTACCAACTCGGCCCGTCTTGCATTACCAACTAGGTACCAACTCGGCCCGTCTTGCATTACCAACTAGGTACCAACTCGGCCCATTTATTTGAAAATCTTTAATCAGTGTTTTGAACAATGGATTCAAACTTGAGTTTGAATTAACATAATTAGGTCCGCCAAATACAATGTAGACCCACCAATGATAAAGAAAGGGTTCAAACCAAAACGACACCTTTTCCAGTCTATCGGAGATAGTGGGGTGCTTGAAAACGCGGCTCACCGATTTGAGAGAGATTTAACTATCAAAACACGCAACGTTGACACCTTTAATAATCAGTGCTTTGAACAATGTATTACTTTAGTGGTTTGAGTCAATAGCCTATAAGTAGGTGCACCACTGATAAAGAAAGGATTCAAAGAAAATTAATGATACAATGAGTTGAGTCAACTACATACGATATATGTAATAATACTTATTATATATACACATAAATGTTTCGAAGATGATTAAGCAGTGATCGAGTGTGAGTGAATCAAACAGGAAACAGTGCAAAGTTAATTCAGTTCTTACACTGCATCGCTACAACGAACATAATGACTAATCAATTAATGCTTAGTATGCTTTAAGGATGTGCGTCCTTTGCGGAAGGGACTGCAGTGTGATTGCAATCTATGGCAACACCGAACCTGTGGTACTGGCATCACAAGAAAAGCATACAGAAAAGCAGTGCGAGATAGGCTGGGAATCAACTGGAATTGTAATTTTTGCTATGAACAATCAACAAATTTGCACCCCATCACAGAAAGTTAGACTTTCACAGGCTGATCACCCCCAGGAAGAAATAATGGCTATTATATTTTACCAATGAATTTTGTAATAGCCTAATAAAGTTGTTTAACAAAAATTAAAAGCAGTGTCTCACCACGTTGCTGTCTATGTTTGAATGCTAGAGGTCCTTCCTAAACTAACTAATAAAGATTATGTATAATCATAGGCTATACATATTATATTTTATCACTGACTCTTATAATAATAAAGCTGTTTTAAATCGTTTATAGGCTAGTCTGTTGATTTAGCCTACTATTCGATGCGTAGAGTAGCCTAGAATAAAGACCATAAGCAAGGGCATTAGGCGGCGCCATGTGGTCCGAGTTGGTATTTCATGGGCCGAGTTGGTAATGGACCATGTGGGCCGAGTTCGTATATAATGGGCCGAGTTGGTGTTTGATGGGCCGAGTTGGTAATGGGCCGAGTTGACAATGGACCGAGTTGGACGGTATTCCTTCAAGCCAAGCAAATGGCTTATACACGCTGGACCATTTTGGAGGGACTGTCATAGGCTGGCGTGGCTGGGTAGGTCCAGTGTTAGGGCCTGGAGGGTCAGCAACCTTCACCTTCTTACGGGGAGGACCTCCAGTGCCTACATTTTGGCGAAGGGATGGGAAAGTAATTTTCTTAGGGGCAGTACCCTCCTCAGGGTTGATGGTCAACACCCTCTTGATGTAGGAGTCACTGTAAGTCATCTTGTTTTTGTTGATGTGAAGGGACAATTCCCCGATACGAATTTTGCCCCGAAAAAGTCTCTAACAATACGGCTAGGCTATAGGCCTAGCCTAGGCCTATATTACAATTGGCAGATTATCACTGATAACCTATTGTAATTAATTAACTTCTAGCTTAGGCTATTTATCACCCTTACTTAATTATATTACTTATAAATAACTTTAGCCTATAGGCCTACCCAATTTAAGCCGCAGGAGACAACTTTATCACGATGTTAACTCTCTTCTTCTTCTTATTGTTTAAATGTGCAGTTTGCTTGGAGGGTTGTCTCCAGATTACTGCACAGGCGTTTAGATGGGACAGAATAAGAATAGAAGGGGAAAATCATAGAATGAGGAATGAAAAACTACTCAAAATTAGTCACTGAAGCCCCCAACCGCGTCAAGGAGAGTAGTATCAGGGGGGGATGTTAACTCACTGGGGCTGCAAGCGAAATTGAAGTGTTTAATGATCTCGACTCAGATCAGATCAGATGTGGTTCGGGAAGTAATGCCTTAACAACGGCACTTCCCTGAGAGGTTCTTGTAATTTTCCTTTTGTGACGTGCTCTGTTATATTATATTGTATTTCTTGTTCTTTTGTCTATATGTTGCATTATAATCTATTTCTTCTTATTCCAGCTCCTTCATTTTCTTGGTTCTTGTTCTCCACATTCCATATAACATCTTCACTCGTTCCTGGTTTTCTTCTTTGAACAGTAGATTTCCTATCACTTGATTTTCCTCCTCAACGTAAGGTTGTTGTAGCGTTGTTTCCATTACTCTCTCCTCTATATATATAGGGCACCATAAAATAAAGTGTTTGATATCCTCTATCTCAACATTACATAGTAAGCATTTTATATCTCCTCCTACATGCCTGTTCCTGTCTCTTAAATTTAAATTATTCGTTCTACACCTATATAATATGACTGAAGCTTCTGTATTATCATAAAGTTCTTCTCCCTTTATTTCTGATTTAAAGGCCCTGTATATTTCTAAACTGCTTTTCTCCCCTAGCTCTTCCTGCCATTTCCTTGTATCCCAATTTTTTACTTTCTTCTTAATTTCTTCCTTCAGTATACTCGCTATATCTGTTTCTCCTAAATTTAAAATTCTTATATATTTTCTAATTTCCATTGTCCATGGATCTTTTTCGTTGTTTAATTTTTCTTCTGTTATTCTTCTAAGTAAATCATTACTGTCTTCTCCTCTTAACCTCTCCGCGGCGCACAGGGGGTTTTCTACAGGGTAAGACTGTGCGCACCTATGATGATTTTGGGACCTATTGCCAATTTCGATAAAAAGTACATCATCGTGTAGGGAATGTTTGTGTGCATCGGCCCATATATATTTGACCATCCAAAAAATGTCTGGGGGGGTGGGGGAACGGTCCGTAGTTGAAAAATGTGGAGCAAATGGCACCGCGCGGCTAGATTGTCATCGAGCGGCGAGATTTCCCTGCCGAATTTTCACGCGCCCAGGGGATAGAAGGAGAGGGAGGAGGGGGTGGGTTACCGCGTATTATCACGTATATCTCCTTTTTTGAGCCCTTTTAGGCTATGTAGAGTATGTATATGTGTGTAGGCCACCCATATAACAATGAATATGCCTCATAGTGACCAAAAATTGCAATATATAAGGGAATTATAAGAGAATTTTTAGGCCGGAATGAAGATGTGTTGGAGGTTTGGCGGCAATTTATGAGCTGAGAGTGTGGTTTACGCCATACATATCACTTATATCTTGTACGTAGAGCACTGTCATGCTATAATACAGACTTGTACATATGTATACGTGCCATATATCAAAATATATACCGCATATAGACCAATTCATGCGATATTTACGCACATTATCAATGAGTTTCTATGCGTGAACCAAGGTGTGAGTGAGTTGTGCTGGGAATGAAAGGGGGAGAGGGTGTGTTACGCCATAAATATCATGTAAATCTTGTATTTAGAGCACTGTCATGCTATAATAAAGACGTGTACGTATGTAGGCGTCCCATATAACAAGGAATATACCGCATATAGCCCAATTGATGCGATATTTACGCAAATTGTGAATGTGTTTCTAGCAGACGGAAGCCTGAAAGGGTGGGTGGGGGTGGCTGGGTAGGAGGGAGGCTAGCAGGGAGGGAGTGAGTGAGTGAGTGAGTGAGTCGTGGAGAGAAGGAAGGCAGGCAGATCTCTAGATAGATAGCCAGCTGTGTGACAATTGTGGAGGCGCCCGAGGCGTATTGATGTCTTGGGATTTTGAACCTTATGTCTACCAGGTGTCTGGTGTTTGTTGCCACCAAGAGTTTTACAATAACATGAGTCAGGAATGGAGAGAGAGAGAGATAGAAACTGAGACATGCGTATGTCGTATGTATAAATGGACTTCAGAATTGCATTTTTATGCAAGCAGACATTGCATTTTAGACACATGTGAAGTACCACAGAAACATGTAGGCCATTGACTGTAAATAAAGTACTATATTATAGACCACCAGCGACGGTGGTCAGTAAACACAGGCAGATTGCCTTTTGTGATAGAGGGCTAAATATAGACTGGTGTCTCCTTACACTTGCGAAAGGGTAGATTGCCACCAGAGAAACGTATACTTATTTATTTCCAAGTAATGTGCAATATAAATGTATATTCGAGACCTACTGCAATTATTTGTATGACAGTCATGACTATGTATAATCCAATATACGCGCATAGGCGAGACATAAGAAAGCTGGTTGAGCAATTTTCGACACCCACACAGTTATTATTAATTTTTATTTACAATATTATACAATACAAATGTATTTGTGAAGAGTATTTTATCCATTATTGTATTTATACAAATTTTGTTCCCAGACAGAGCTGCTGTTGCTGGTGTAGCTGGGGCATAAAGGAGCGGCAAGGGTCACCGCTTGACCGTGTGAAAATGAGTGGAGTCACACTGAGAGGGGCAATTTTGCTGAGTGTTTGGGCAATTTTTGACAGAATAAAGTTATATAATTACTAATTCTTGACAGAGACAAACTTTTATAAACCTTGGCATGATATAATTGATAATCCCATCAATTTACAAACGTAAATTGGTGGGATAATTTTTTTTTTTTTGTATATTGTCATTTCGATTGTAGACACAAAGTTTTGAGTGATATTTGGTATGAGCTCCTGTGGCATGGTTGGTAAGGTTGCGGACTGGAAAACTCAGTAGGGTTGTGTGATCGAATGGGGAAGGTTTTATATTGTCTAGAACATTTTTGATAACAAATTTTTTTACAAGATCATGCCATTGTATTCAAACAATATGAAATATTCATAGAATATATCATATTGTAAGAATACAATGACATGACCTTGTTTTTTTTTTGTTTTTTTTTATTGTTTTATTTTATTATCTTAGTAGGTTTGACAGGATTTATTGAAACATATTTATTTTTGTACAATTCATTTGAGGTAAGAAAATAATTATATACACATTACTTTGGCTAATAACAAACATATATATTGATATACTAAAAAAATAAGGCATATTACATGTAAATCTTTGAAACTTATAAACTAAATAATGAAACATACAATTATATAATGTAAAAGCTATATCACAGGGACATCTTTGCAACTTATACATTATATAATATATATGTTACATTATGAGGTAGCGTGATCAATTAGGTCAGGTCAGGTAAGGTAGGGCGCGAGTCCAGGACAGGGCGGGGCAGGGGGCGAGTCCAGGGCAGGGCAGGGCAGGGCGACACTCAATAATTCTTGAAGGTGTGGTAGTCCCTGAAGCAGTCACCCAGGCAGAGTGGAACTTTGCACTCGGCGCACATTGAGGTGACTCTTTTGGTGACATGGGGTTTCCTGACACTGGTGCTGCAGACGGTGCACTGCGCCTGCCTGCGACGAGTGCCAAGCATCTCAGTGTTGATTGGGTAGTGTCTTTCGACACCCAGCTGGATGCGGTCAGGAACGTGATCCCCACGCCATGCCGTACGTCTGTGAGTGGTGGTGCCATACTTCTCCAGGAGTTGGTATGAGACGTTGTAAACGAACTCCCGGAATTTCAGCTTCTGGTTTGGGGCCATATCCTTTTTCACCAACCACAAGTTGTAGGCGTTGAGCATCGTGATATCAACTAGGTGGAGGAAGAGCTTGTGATACCACTTCACAGTCTTCGTCAGACACTCAATGCCTGACAGCTGACAGTCAGACTTGTCCACCAGGCGCATGTTCTTGGTATAGTCCACTACCATGTCGGGCTTGTAGATGGTCTTCCTGGTTCGGTAGTGGATTTTGCCAGAATCCACCTGGGCACCTGTGTGGATGGTGGAAAGCAGGTGGACGTCTCGCTTATCCTTCCACTTCAGGGCTATCAGTTTCCCACACTTCTCGAGCTGCTTGAATTTCTGCCCCTTTCGTCGCCTTCTTCGCACATGCCTCTCGCGGTGTTCCTGGGCCAGGTCGTCTTCTGAAGGTGTGTCACTGGAGGAGGCATCTGTGAGAGGAATGACATCACCTGTGAACTTTGGCATAAACTTTCTTGTCTTTCTGACAGTCCCACATGACCCCGTTTGGTTGTCATGAAGAAACTGGCAGAGAGCAGGAGAAGTATACCAGTTGTCAGTGTAGATGATGTGGCCTTTGCCCAGGTAAGGTGCCAACATTTTCCTGACGATGGCACCTGACATGCCCATGGGGTCATTGGCAGCGGCTTTCGGTATGTCAATGTCAGTGCCTGTGTACACGATCATGTCAAGCACTATTCCAGTTTCGCAGTCACACAAAAGAGCTTGATTCCGAACCTATGCCTTTTCAAGGGGATATACTGCTTGAAAACAAGACGTCCTTTGAAGAGCACGAGCGACTCATCAATCACCGAATTGAGGAAGGGGTAAAAGTATTTCCTATACCTCTCCAACAACATGGTGAACACATCCCAAACTTTCCATATCCTGTCAATCCTGTTAGGATTTTTGTTGTCTGCAAAGTGCATAAATCTTAGCAGCAACAAAAATCTGTCACGAGTCATGAACTTATTGAAAGTTGGGGTGGCGATGAGAGGGTCGAGCTTCCAATAGTGTTGCAACACATGCTTCTTGATCAGAGGCATGAGGAACAACAAGGCAAAGAACGTCAGAAATTCTTCCACAGTCGTATCCACCCAGCCTCGTATTCTCGCTTTTGGAGAAAGGACGTCCAATCTGCCAAACACCCACCTGTAGTAGGCGTTTGTTTGGGCAACGATGTACGTCATTACCTCCATATCGAAAAAAGCGAGGAAGAAGTCGCTTTCGTTCGCTTGATCGTCACAGGGCCAGTTGTCAGTTGTTCCTGACGTCCCAGGATTGAACTGGGGCACGTCAGGTACAAAATTGACCCCGTCAGACCAATCGAACGAAGGCAGCTCAGGGATCGGAATGTCGTCTGCGTCTGCTTCATCGTCTGAAATATCGCTTCCATGGTCGCGATACAGCACTGCATCATCATCACCCTCCTCTTCACTTGACAGACGATGCCCTTCCTCATTCTCGTCACCGACGTCGGACTCACTCCCACTGTCCACTCCCAAATCCCTCCACCCTTGGTCCCGTGCTAGGGCTTCGTCGTCGAAATCCGGGCTGCCAATGTCCTGCGAATCACCATCAAACAGCAGGGCGGCATACTTTGATGGTGTCAGAGTTTTCCGGGTCACTTTTGCACGTGCGGGAGTCTTATGGACAAGGACAGCAGAGGCGGTGGCAGGGGCAGCAGTGGTGCGTGGCCTTGATGGCAAGATGATGGTGGTGCCTGTCGCCCTTCTCTCTGTTCCTTGGGGAGGGGCGGCAGGGGCAACAGGGGCAGCAGGGGCAGCAGGGACACCAGGGCCAGCAGGGCCAGCAGTTGCTTTCCCTCTCCCTTTCCCCTTCCCCTTCCCCTTCCCTGTTCCTTGGGCAGGGGCAGCAGGGGCAGCCGGGCCAGGGGCGGCTGGTGGTGGTGGTGGTGGTAGGGGCACTGTGGCTGGCGTACGGGTTCTCTTCCCTACGCCCGTGCCTTTAATTTTTCCTGCCCCCGCAGGTTCTGCAGCCCTAGGGCGGCCTCCTGCGTCGCTGGTAATAATAATAATAATAATAATAATAATTCTTTATTCCAGACACATAAGATAGATACAGTATAAATACAGTACGACCTAATGGTCCATATCACATACACTTCTCGTCAGAGCACAGATAATAATTATACACAAAGATATATTAATAGACACAATAAAATAAAAAATACAGTAGGCCTATTTACAGAATAGAGCACATATCACATTTTGTCACAATATAACACAGATAGGCTAACTAAGGCTATTGCTCAATGTTGGTTAACACCTATTGCACAGATCATTGCTCATAGTTCAATTAGACCTATATATTACATTACAGTACATACTATGTGTGCAGCAGCTTCTGCCAGTGAGATATAATACGGGATTCATAGATATGATCACTAGACCAAAGAGCTACAATCAGCGTGTTACTGGAGGATTGCAGTCGCTGCGAAAAGCTGTACACCAGTCTCCTGATGACAGCCCGACAGCACTGCACATCCAACAGTGTGCACACCATACTAGTGCTTTCATATTTAGAGAGACCAATGAACATCTTGAGTATATTATGATAGGATGTACACAGACCATTTATGGTGGCTCTCTTATACTTCCACCACAAATGGGCCGTGTACATAGAGGAACAATATGTCCGGAACAAAGTGACTTTAGTTTCCCAATTACACATGTGGAATTTTCTCAAGATGGTGTTACCACGTAAATATAGCTGTCTGCGCTGACGCCCGATATCTGCATCATCTGAGCAATCGTTTGAGATAATGTGTCCCAGGTATTTTATTTTGTTTACTTCTTGAATAATTTGATTATTGAGTGAGAAATTTGGCAGTTTACTTTTATACAGTAATTTTGATCTAAATATAAGAACAGCACTTTTCAGTGGGTTGAATTTAACACAATGTTTACTACCAAAAGATTCACATATATCAAGAAGTTTGCTCAGACCCGCAGAAGACGGTGCAATAATGACCAGATCATCAGCATACATGAGATGGTTGATGATTTTATTCCTACCATAACATCCAATCTGCTCTTTATTCAATTTATCACTTAATTCATCCATATATACATTGAATAAGTAAGGTGAGAGAATACTACCCTGTCTCACTCCATTGGTTACTGTAAAGGAATCCGAAATAATGTTACCCCATCTTACATTAAATGTTTGATTGGCGTACCAGTACTTCAAGATTCTCAGTATATAGGATGGCACTCCCCTTGTTGCTAATTTATCAAACAGGATATTGTGGCAGACTCTGTCAAATGCCTTACTAGCATCAAGAAAGCATGCAAAAATAGAGCTGTTCATTTTGATGTACCCATCCACTAGCTCCTTCAGAGTGTAGATGCACTGGTCCGTACCATGATTCTTTTTTAAAACCAAATTGATTACTATTAGTTGAGATATACACTGAGATTCTGTCTAAAATGATTAACTCTAGTATCTTACTTACAATACTGGCAAGGGCAATAGGTCTATAGTTGTCTTTTGATGTAATTTTGCCAGCCTTGTCTTTAATTACTGGTATCAAGGTAACGGACATCATAGATTCTGGTAGGAAACCATGGATTAGAAAGCTGGTAAAGCAACTGCTGAGTTTCTCCAAGAGGAGAGTGGAGGAGTACTTCAAATGTTCAGCATATATACCATCAAAACCACAGGATTTGTTAGCATCTAGCCTACTTATTGCAGCCTTGATTTTTTCACTTGTAACTTTAATTGTGTCATATTTTTCTTCTTTGTTACACTCTGTTGTAGCAGCAATGGTATTTCCTTGGTGCCCAACAGAGTTAAACAAAGTTTGGTAATGTGTTTTCCAAAGATTGGCTATGTTATTAGTACCAGAGATCCCATCTACACTAACGGGTAGAGGTGTGCAGCTATTATGCATTTTTTTTAATATCCTTCCAGAAGGCCAATGTGTCTTTGCTAGCAAAGTTTTTGGCCAATGCTTCTCTTCTTAATACATTTTCATTTTTTTTATATATCTGATTGCATACTTGCATCTAGCCTTTAGTCTGGTGAACATGTCAAAAATGGGTCCCTGTCTCGGTTTGTTATGATCCAGCCATACACTACGAGCATCTCGGGATGCCTGGTATAGTTCTGAAACATGGTCATTCCACCCAGGTTTGTTAAAAAGAGTAATTTTTGTTATGCTTGTGAAATACTATGTCACTAGCCTTAGTAAGACAAGATATAATATTATTGTACAGCTTGCTGACTTCTTCTCGATGACTAGCATTAACACAATTGGGGTCTTCACAGGTAATGGCATCCTCACTGCCAGGATCAAGCTCAGAAAGGAGAGTGTGTGTTAAAGTGCAAAATTGCTCACACTCCTCCTCGTCAAGCCCGCCCCATGGCAGTTTTGGATTTACACTATTGTTTGACTGGGTTAATTCTGGCGCTCTTTCCAAACTAGCTGTTAAGGTCAATGGGATATGATCTTCATCTGTATATGTATACTGAATTTCCATATTTGTTATCATATCATGGAAATCAGCACTAGCTACGGTATGATCTAGCCAAGACGTTGAGCCCCATGCTGCACTGACACATGTGTAACTACTATGAGGGAGCATGAGCTGAGAAGAGATAATTAGATCATGCTCACCACAGAAGTTAGTCATATGACTAGCAAACAGAGAGTTACTCATGTCCTTCAGATTAGCATTCCAGTCCCCTATTACAGAGTAGCAGGTGGTATTTAGTTCTTGTAAAAGAGCACTTAGCTCTCCAAGGCATTCCAGGTATTGTTCTTCATTTTCATTACATTGGTAGGGCAAGTACACACTAAGAATAACTACTTTCCGTTGGATATCTTCTATTTCTATACCTGTACACCATGGTAAATTTGTTACAAGTGGTTTAACCCGGCTGTCTAAAGAGTCCCTCCACAAAATAGCTACTCCTCCCGGTGGGTGACCTGCTACTAGACCATCCATAGCATCGGTTGTCGAGACCCCAAACCCATGAAAATTATCACAGATAGTACTGAGGTTACCCAAATCCTGTTTAAAATACCAAGTCTCCTGCAGGCACACAATATCACTGGTATTAAATACGTCTACTACATCAGGGCGTAGGAGAAGCCCTCTGTTGGTTTTAGGGAGCCCCCTACAGTTATAAGTAGCAATACGCAAATTGTTGGGAGATGAAGTAGACTTTATATCCATGGTATCGGTGGCAGGGGTGGCAGTGGTGGTGGTAGTGGTTGTTGCAGTTGCCTGGGTCGTGGTGGCAGTGTCCCGAAACACCAATGACCTCTGTACCTTTATCGTGCTTGCACGTGTTTTTCGTGCTTTGGGTGCAGGTGTTTCGTCCTCCGAGCTGTAGGGCATGTCGTACTGGTAGGTAGGGTCTTTAGCAGCCACCCTCTGCCTTCCACGGCGGCTAACACCACCAGAAGGAGGGCTGGTTGTGTCATCAGGGAGCGAGCGTGAGGGACGTGTGGGCTCCATGACTAGTGCGTGGTTACTGGCGCGGTGGTGCTTGCACGAGTGCGGGGCGAGCGTTTGGCGGGGTGGTGTCGAAAGTTGACATGTAGTACTATACCCACACCAATTTTCAGCCGCCTGGCTATAAACGCGCGGTTTTGGTACGCGTTCAAAAGCTCTGCTCTTAAGAGTCTCCCCGCAGTCCGCCGGGGGAACTCTTAAGTCTCCCCGCAGTTCCCGGGTTAAATATTTTAATATGTTATACTTCCTTCCTTCGACTTTTCAAGGGGTCCGCTCCACCTGTTCTGCAGTATTACCAAATCAAAATATATAAATCTGCTAGATTAGCTCTAAAATATCGATAGAGTTTTGCTTGCTAGTATAACAAATATTGACTATTGATTGATAAAAAGGTCAAAATATTTAGAATATCGAATAAAATGCACTATTTGTCTCAAATAATTGTTGATATATGCTAAAAGAATGCCGCTAGATTGAGGTAAAATGTTCAATAGCTAAATTGGCAACACTGCTGATCCCGGAAGAGCCCTGTAACATTTTGAGACTTCGGCGCTGTAAAGTTTCGTTTCCACTACATAATGCTTGGCTTTGAAACTATTGATTAGGTCTCTATTGCATTGCGTAGTATTACCACTCACAATTGAGTATTGTTAGGTACCTATTATAGACTATTGTGTAAATTTAGCCTAGTGTATAATAAATGTGGCGAATACTATTACGTACTGAATAACACTATTTAGGCTATATATATATTTTTTTATAATTGCATTTTTAATTAGTTATAGAACTTTTACTATTAACCTCTCCGTGGCGCACAGGTTTTTTTTTACAGGTACATACTGTGCGCATGTATGATGATTTTGGGACCCATTGCCAATTTCGATAAAAAGTACATCAGCGTGTAGGGAATGTTTGCGTGCATCGGCCCATATATATTTGACCCCCAAAAAAATGTCATGGGGGGGGGGGTGGAACTAAAATGCCCCAGAACGAGAAGCCCACCACAGAAGCCACGAGCGAACACCACACAGAAACACCCAAAAGAAAGGTCCACAGAACGAAAGGACCAGCTGAACGAGCCAGCCAATTCAGACAGGCCCAAGCCCGCAGGGCTAAGCAGCTCCAGGCCGCACCTACCTACCCCTTCTAAACTGACCATTTTCCACACCTCACGTACACTACCCCCTCGTGTCCTACACTTCTAACTACAATGATGATGAACAGGAATATACATTCATATTAAAAACACCCATGCCCTGTCCCTAGGTTGAGCCAAGGCCAACAAATCAGACAGCCATATATCTATGTATGTTCTTACATCCGAGAAGTAGATGTTATATATCTTAGAAGTTAAAACACCCACGCCTGTCCCTAGACCTCGTATATCATTTCCCATGACGAGTATAGATATATGTAACCCGTGCTCAGTCGCCCCCTTGCATTGTTCCTCTAGTAACTAAGTGTCTCGATAATATTAACTGCCACCAGTATTGATACGACATAGCGGCACTGTCCTTATGTCGTATTGTGCCAAGTGCAGATCAACCAGGTTTCATTACCTTATTAGGACGACGACTATAATGTCGTCGTTCATCGATGTATTCAATCCTTAGGTTACGTATTAATATTAACATTCCCTAACATATCTTGTCTTGCCAGACTAAGTTTCTGAAGACCCATCGCCCCCATAAATCTATGTATTCAATCCTTAGTTTAAGTATTAATATTAACATTCCCTAACATATCTTGTCTTGCCAGACTAAGTTTCTGAAGACTCATCGCCCATAAAATCTATGTATTCAATCCTTAGGTTAAGTATCTTTATCCGCCATTGTGTTCACCTTTTTCCATTTACTTTTCCACAATTGTCATACGTCTTCCACTTACCTCCTTCATATCCACAGTCCACACTACGCCAATTTGCTTCGTGTCCTACACCTCTTACCCCAACCAGAGATTATATAGATAACCTTGTTACCAGTATCTGTCATAAGTACCTCGAAACAATAACTAAGTACCCCTACGAACTGCCGTTTTTCTTGGTATATATTTCATAGAAAACGCAGTTCCCAGGGACAACTAGACGTGCAAAAGCTCGTGCCAACTAATAGTATCCATAATCCCTCGTACTGACGAAGAATAATACACCATGTTTTTCCCCACTTTACCCACAGTCAAGCACACACCTACAGTTCACCTCCTTCTCCCCCCCCCCAGCCCCACAGTCCACATAATTCTATCTTTACCACCCCATAGTTGCATTCCCCGGTAGCATTTGTCTAACGTACTTTCACTGCCTTTTCAAACTCCAATATCAACTGCAGCCTAATGCCACCCCCACACCCAGAGACCTTAGGGTAAAATTTCCCTATAGCCCCCCTGAACTCCTCCCCTCTCATTAAAATACCCCGCCCTTCTCGACTCTTGTCCGACCTAGTCTCTCCCTCATACCTCTTGAAAATCCTTGATTTTTCCATTGCTAACGCTCTCCAACCTTTTATATATATACTCCTACCAGCCTGCCTTCCCTTAACCCGGGAACTGCAGGGAGACTCTTAAGAGTTCCCCCGGCGGACTGCGGGGAGACTCTTATGAGTGAGTGAAAAAAAAAATCAACTTTTGACATCGAAAAAATTTTTTTTTTTTTATTTTATTTTTTTTTTTGGGCCCCTGGGCCATGCAAAATCTCAGTCCTCTACCTCCCCTCCTTCCCCACTTTCCTCCTCTCCTTCAGTTATCACCTATTTTCCCTGTTATTCCCTTATTCTGAGGTATATTTTCGTGCTAACATTAGCGAGTTGCAAGCAGGGTGTTGTCATCACTGATGGCAAGCGAGTGCAAGAGAGAGAGAGAGTATCGATCGACTGTGTCTCGGTGGCCTTGGGGGAAATTGGCGGGAAAGCAGTTTGCCTCACCCATACATTATACAACTCGCGGGCTATATCTCCGATTTTGACCATCCAAACGCTGTTTTCACTCGTTTTATTGTTGTTTCAGGTTAATACCTTTATAATCAACCCATAATAGGCGCATATGGATAAGTATTAATGCTATTAATGGCACAATGAATATTTTAGTGACGGAAACACCTCAAATACGTCAGCACAGGGGGACGTTTCCAATTACCCCCATGCGCACTTCAGAGGTTAATAGGCCAGAACAACATTAGAACTTTACTAATCCCTTGCATGCCATCTATTCTCTTACAACCTATTCACAACCCTGCACCCAATGGTCGTCGGTGCGAGGCTAGCCGCCTCACCAGTAACTAACTTCTATTGCCATACTTCCAGATAAATGTGGCAGAGTTAGCAACCCAGTCTCCACCACATCCAGCAAACCATACAATTAACAACCAACCGAGTAAAACCAGCTAGCCAAGGCACCTTCGGTTTTGGTATTAAGGACACCCACATCTGTCTCATACACAGAGGGTTATTACAAACACTGGTGATATGGCAAGCCCCTAGCCACAGCCGCCGGACGACTATCACAGAGAGAGGGCGCCCAGCTCCCCCTTTTTGCCCACCCGAGGAGGGAGACCCCCACCCCCGCGGAGGTATACCTGGCCCCTGTTTTGACTTCTGAGTCATTGCCAGGTAGCACAGGAATTCTTCCTATCAATGAACTAACCATGCATGACTAACACCTTTACTAACCTCTATTAACTCACAATAAACCATTTACCTTTCTTGCATACTCTGATCACTAAATTAGCACCTCAGCTATACCATAGAATGAAGATTGAACAATCTAAGAGAGACGCTCCTATCACAGCTGTCTCCATCCTCCTCGCAAAGTAGATCCAGTCTCTCTCCCCTCAATACTTCCAGTATAGCCAAAATAGTACCTCTTACTAAGGCTCAGTTATATTAAAATATGAAGGCTTCCTATAGCCATGTGCCACAACAGTAATCACCACCTTACCTAGTGCCCGTATCTATTGAGAGCAAATAAGTCCATAAGACTCGAGATCCCTATGGCCTACAGGGCCCAAAACCGAGCCTATAAACCCAGCTCCAGCCCCCAGTAAAAATCAGTTGAAAGATAGACACCAACGCAGGTTGGTCACCAGAGTTAGCCTTGAGCTCTATCCTTGCTAGTTGCTGAGAAGTGAGTTCCAGAGCTGGCAGACTCTGTGGCAGATTTGGATAGAAGGACCTGTCCACGTATTTGAGAACTTCATACATATGGACACCCTGGACGGCCGCGGAACCAGTCGCTAGCCCCCAACATCATGGACGTAAGATAACCAGGACCAGACCAATAAGATACTACCCAAGATTCACTCTATCAGTACTACATTGTTACAGTGCTGTTTAGAGATTCACTTATTAATATTTCTACGAAGTGGCTATCTCTTTGCCCAGTGTAATTCATATATAACCATTCCAGTTGGGAAGTGCTAAGCGTATCAGTGTTTATTAATTAACAGGCGACATTAACTCTCGTAATTACCTTTCTCCAGATATTCGTACATAGGAGTAAAACCCTAGTGATATCTAACGTTCGCCCACTGATTTGTGTTCTACATATTTCTGCCATAAGAATATAAAACTTAGATCAGTACCGCCCCTGAGGTTACTAGAATTCCCGTGCCCTAAAATACGCGTGTCTAATCTAGTCTGTGAACTATTACTTGTGCACCAGAGCTACCAGTAGTAAATCTAACAGTGAATATGAATCTATAAGTAACATTAATAGTCTCCAGTGTATAAACCTGTTAAATAAGCCAGTGATCAGAAGATTAATACCTGAACGTTGGAAGTGGGAGACTAGGCTCCATCCAGATCCACTTATGCTAGTGTTGTTCATTTCTATCATATTGTCTTGCACGAGTATTCAGCAGTGGTATATTAATAAACGTGATCGTGTGTCTTGATACCGTGTGTTTCTTTTGTGTTCTCTATTCCTCATACCTTTGTATTGTGCATGCAGCCTTATATACCCAGTCAGTTAGAACTCACATTACCCAAGTTAAACCTGTAGAAAAACAGGGCATAACAGGAACGGTCCGTAGTTGAAAAATGTGGAGCGAATGGCACCGCGCGGCTAGATTGTCATCGAGCGGCGAGATTTCCCGGCCGAATTTTCACGCGCCCAGGAGATAGAACCTGAGGGAGGAGGGGGTGGGTTACCGCATAATATCACGTATATCTCCTTTTTTGATCCCTTTTAGGCTATGTAGAGTACGTATACGTGTGTAGGCCACCCATATAACGATGAATATGCCTCATAGTGACCAAAAGTTGCAATATATAAGGGAATTATCAAAGAATTTTTAGGCGGGAATGAAGATGGGTTGGAGGTTTGGCGGCAATTTATGAGATGAGTGTGGTTTGCGCTATAATATTACGTATATCTCGTACTTAGAGCACTGTCATGCTATAATACAGACTTGTACGTATGTAGACATGCCATATAACAATATATATACCGCATATAGACCAATTCATGCGATATTTACGCACATTATCAATGAGTTTCTATGCGTGAACCAAGGTGTGATTGAGTTGTGCTGGGAATGAAAGGGGGAGAGGGTGTGTTGCGCCATAAATATCACGTATATCTCGTACTTAGAGCACTGTGCCACTGTCATGCTATAATACAGACTTGTACGTATGTAGACGTGCCATATAACAATATATATACCGCATATAGACCAATTCATGCGATATTTACGCACATTATCAATGAGTTTCTAGCAGACGGAAGCCTAAAAGGGTGGGTGGGGGTGGGTGGGTGGGAGGGAGGCAGGGAGTGAGTCGTGGAGAGAGTGAAGGCAGGGAGATCTATCAAGAAACATACGCAGCTGTGTGATAATTGTGGAGGCGCCCGAGGCGTATGGATGTCTTGGGATTTTGAAGCTTATGTCTAGCAGGTGTCTGGGGTTCGTTGCCACCCAGAGGTCTACAATAACATGAGTCAGGAATGGAGAGAGAGAGAAAGTGAGACATGCGTATGTCGTACGTATAAATGGCTTTCAGAATTGCATTTTTATGCAAGCAGACATTGCATTTTAGACACATGTGAAGTACCACAGAAATATGTAGGCCATTGACTGTAAATAAAGTACTATATTATAGACCAGGAACGAGGGTGGTCAGTAAACATCGGCAGTTAACCTTTTTTGATAGAGAGCTAAATATAGACTGGTGTCGCCTTACACTTGCGAAAGGGTAGATTGCCACCAGAGAAACTTATATTTATTTATTTCCAAGTAACATGCAATCAAAATGTATATTCGAGACCTACTGCAAGTATTTGTATGACAGTCATGACTATGTATAATCCAATATACGCGCGTAAGGGCGTAGGCGAGATATAAGAAAGCTGGTTGAGCAATTTTCGACACCCACACAGTTATTATTCATTATTATTTACAATATTATACAATACAAATGTATTTGTGAAGAGTATTTTATGCATGCTGTATTTATACGAATTTAGTTGGTAGCCAAACTCAGACAGAGAGAGGTGTTGTGGATGGAGGGAGGGAAGGGTGACCCACTGACCGTGTGATAATGACTGGAGTCACACTGAGAGGGGCAATTTTGATGAGTGTTTGGGCAATTTTTGACAGAATAAAGTTATATAATTACTAATTCTTGACAGAGACAAACTTTTATAAACCTTTGAATGATATAATTGATAATCCCATCAATTTACAAACGTAAATTGGTGGGATAATTCATTTTTTTTTGTATATTGTTATTTCGATTGTAGACACAAAGTTTTGAGTGACATTTAGTATGAGCTCCTGTGGCATGGTTGGTAAGGTCGCAGACTGGAAAACTCAAAGTGTGGTAGGGTAGTGGGATCAAATCCAAGAGGGGGTTATGGGGAAGGTTTTACACTGTTTAGATAAATTTTGATAAAAAAATTTTTTTACAAGATCATGCCATTGTATTCAAACAATATGAAATATTCATAGAATATATCATATTGTAAGAATACAATGACATGACCTTGTTTTTTTTTTTTTTTTTTTATTGTTTTATTTTATTATCTTAGTAGGTTTGACAGGATTTATTGAAACATATATTTATTTTGGTACAATTCATTTGAGGTAAGAAAATATATACACATTACTTTGGCTATAACAAACATATATTGTTATGCCCTGTTTTTCTACAGGATTAACTTGGGTAATGTGAGTTCTAACTGACTGGGTATATAAGGCTGCATGCACAATACAAGGTATGAGGAATAGAGAACACAAAATAAACACACGGTAACAAGACACACAATCACGTTTATTTAAGAAGGTTAATAGGGAGCATAAGAAAGTATGAATACTCGTACAAGACAAATGATAGAAATGAACCGCTAGCATTAGTGGATCTGGATGGAGCCTAGTCTCCCACTTCCAACGTTCAGGTATACTCTTCTGATCACTGGTTTGGTTCGCAAGTTTATATACTGGAAGACCTCAATGTTACTTATAGATTCAATTTCACTAATTAGATTTATTACTGGGAGGTCTGGTGCACAGGTAGTAGTTCACAGACTAGAATTAGACACGCGTATGTTTTAGAGCACGGGAATTCTAGTAACCTCAGGGGGGTACTGATCTAAGTTTTATATTCTTATGGCAGAAATACGTAGAACACAAATCAGTGGGCGAACGTTAGATATCACTAGGGTTTTACTTCTATGTAATAATATCTGGATAAAGGTAATTACGAGAGTTAACGTCGCCTGTTAATTAATAAACACTGATACGCTTAGCACTTCCCAAATGGAATGGTTATATATAAATTACACTGGGCAAAGATATAGCCACTTCATAGAAAGATTAATAAGTGAATTTCAAATTAGTACTGTAACACGTTAGTACTAATAAAGTGAATCTTGGGTAGTATTTGGTTGGTCTGGTCCTGGTTATCTTGCGTCCGTGATGTTGGGGGCTAACGACTGGTTCCGCGGCCGTCCAGGTGGTCCATATGTAGGAAGTTCTCAAGACGGACCTCTTGGCGATCGTTGCTGGCTACACGCTTATATACCCACTGGTGTGTGTGAAGGTTATAAGGTGCACGTAGATTTCTTGTACGTGGACAGATGCTTCTATCTCAAATCTGCCGGCTCTGGAATCTCAAATCTCAGGAACAACACAAGGGCAGAGCTAGAGGTCAACTTAAGGGGGCCAGCCACTGGTTGGTGTCTATCTTTCAACTGATTTTACTGGGGGCGGGGGTGGGTTTATAGGCTCGGTTTTGGACCCTGTAGGCCATAGGGATCTCGAGTCTTATGGAATTATTTAAGCTCTCAATTGATACGGGGACTCGGTAAGGTGGTGAGTAATGTTGTGGCACATGGCTATAGGGAGCCTTCATAATGTGATATAACTGAGCCTTAGTAAGAGGTACTATTTTGGCTATATTGGAAGTATTTCGGGGAGGGAGACTGGATCTACTTTGCGAGGAGGACTGGGCCAGCTGTGATAGGAGCGTCTCTCTTATATTACTCAGTCTTCATTCTATGGTATAGCTGAGGTGCTAATTTGATTATCCGAATATGCAAAAAAGGTGAATGGGTTATTGTGGGTTAATAGAGGTTAGTAAAGGGGTTAGTCATGCATGGTTAGTTCATTGATAGGAAGAATTCCTGTGCTACCTGGCAATGACCCGGAAGTCAAAACAGGGGTCAGGTATACCTCCGCAGGGGTGGGGGTCTCCCTCCTCGGGTGGGTAAAAAGGGGTAGCTGTGCGCCCTCTCTCTGGGATGGTCGTCCGGCGGCTGTGGCTAGGGGCTTGCCATATCACAAGTGTTTGTAATAACCCTCTGTTTATGAGACCAAAACCGAAGGTGCCTTGACTAGCTGGTTTAATCGGTTGGTTGTTAATTGTATGGCTTGCTGGATGTGGTGGAGACTGGGTTGCTAACTCTGCCACATTTATCTGGAAGTATGGCAATAGAAGTTAGTCACTGGCGAGGCGGCTAGCCTCGCACTGCCGATCATTGGGTGCAGGGTTGTGAGGGAATAGATGGCATGCAAAGGGTTAGTAAAGTTCTAATGTTGTTCCAGCCTACTAAGGGAAGGTAGGCTGGATAGGAGTATATATATAAAAGGTTGGAGAGCGTTAGCAACGGAAAAATCAAGGATCTTCAAGAGGTATGAGGGAGAGGCTAGGTCGGAAAAGAGTCGAGGAGCGCGGGGTGTTAATGAGAGGGAGAGAGTTCAGGGGGCTACGTGGAAGTTTGACCCTAAGGTCTCCGGGCATGGGGGTGGCATTAGGCTACAGTTGATATTGGAGTTTGGGGGGAAATGACAGTGAAAGTACGTTAGCCAAATGCTACCGGGGGATGAGCATATACGGGGTGGTATATGAGTCTGGAAAAGATAGAATCATGTGGACTGTGGGGCTGTGGGGGAAAAGGAGGTTAACTATAGGTGTGTGCTTGACTGTGGATAAAGTTGGGAAAAACATGGTGTATTATTACTCGTCAATACGATGGTTATGGATACTGTTACTCTGACACTATTTCTTGCTGGTCCAGTTGTTCCTGGGAGCTGCGTTTTCTATGATATATACACCAAAGAAAACGACAGTTCATAGGGTTAACTTCGGTATTGTTTCGTGGTGAAAGTGGTCGATAAAATGGTAACAGAGGGTTGTATATACAATCCCTGGTTGGGGTAAGCATTAAGTTATAGCATGGTGGCTAACATCTTCAGTCATGGCTGTCTAGGTCTTACGGGAGTAATGGTTCTATATACACTGGTGTACCCATGGGTATCTTAGTTTCTTATCAATTAGGACATGGGGTTGTTAACATACTACTTCTCGGATGGAAGAACATACATAGATTTATGGGGGCGGTTGGTCTTCAGAAACTTAGTCTGGCAAGACAAGGTATTTTAAGGGGTGAACATGTTACTTCTTGGATGGAAGAACATACATAGATTTATGGCTGTCTGAACTGGTTGGCATTGGCTCAACCTAGGGACAGGGCATGGGTGTTTTAATATGAATGTGTATTCCTGTTCATCATCATGTAGGTAGAGTCTGGCGGGTAAGAGGTGTAGGACATGAAGCAAAATGGAGTAGTGTGGACTGTGGATACGAAGGAGGTGATTGGAAGACGTCTAACAATTGTGGAAAAGTAAATGGAAGAGATGAACACAATGGCGGATAAAGATAACTAACCTAAGGATTGAATACATAGATTTATGGGGGCGATTGGTCTTCAGAAACTTAGTCTGGCAAGACAAGGTATTTTAGGGTATGTTGATATTAATATCCTAACTTAGGGACAGAGCATGGGTGTATTAACTTAAGGTGTATTTATGTTCATTCTCATGTAGGTAGATGTGTAGGACACGAGGGTAGTGTATACGTGAGGTGTGGGAAAGGTCAGTATTTTAGAAGGGGTAGGCAGGTGTGGTTTGGAGCTGCTTAGCCCTGTTTGAACTGGTTGGCCCGGTCACCTGGTCCTTTCGTTCTGTGGGGCTTTCTTTCGGGTGTTTCTGTGTGGTGTTTGCTCGTGGCTTCTGTGGTGGGCCTCTCGTTCTGGGGCATTTTACTTCCCTCTCCTTCATTGTAGGCTCGTCCCCAAGCCTCAAGGGTGAAGTAAAAAGAAGCATAGTCATGGTGGGTCATTTTGAGGGTATTGAGAAGGTCCCACCAAGCAAGAGAGCGAGGGTCAGGTTTCTTTTGCAGGTCTATGTAAACCTGTAGGAATGTGTCCTCAGTGTTGTGGAGGGCGGTTGCCCGGGCTTGATGTGGGCGTTGTAGACGGGCTAAGCGTCCTGTGGACGTTTTTACTTTAACCTTTCGTATGAATGGTTTGTAGTTTTCCCCCGTGGGGGTAGGGACGGGGGCGACGAAGGGTGTGGATTTGTTCATGGTGGAGGTCATGTATCGAGTGAGGTGTGTGGGACTGACAGGAGGCCTCTTCAGTGTGGTGAATGGGTTACTAACTGAAGGGGAGGGATTAACGCTTGAAAACGGAGCTGGGGATGAAGGGGGGATATGAGTCTGGGGTTTTGGGGGTTTTCTTGGGTGGTGTTGTAGGCTGGGGAAATATAGTGAGGCAATGCGCAATATCGGTTTAGGTAAGGTGCGTGAAGGAGGTCTGTGAGGAGGAGGGGGTGTGTGTGTTGTGTGGCTTGGGTCTTTAGTGTCAGAACGGGGTGTTGTTTTTGTATAACTGTCTTTAAATCTGATGGGTCTGTTGATTATTCTACCTTTGGAGGTCCTGGTGGGAAGGTAGATGTTTGTCGTGGGACTTGAGTCGCTCGACGATGTTTTATATTGAGGGGAAGAACGTTTTACAGGTGGAGGGCATTTATTGGGGGCGAGATCGGGGGTTATTTGAGAGGTAGATGCGTGTACAGGCTTTTGTTGGGTGAGGGTGGTAGGCGGAATGGAAGAGGATTTGGTGGGGGTATGTATGGGGGTTCTCTCAGGGGCGACTTTGTGGGGGGGGATGTTTTAGGTGTTGGTTGGTTGGGGGTTCGATGAGATGAGGAGGTTGGTTGATGTGTGGGTGGGGTCGCGGGGATAGTGGAGGGGAAAGGGGTGGATGCGGGGGGGGGCTAGACGGGTGGGTAGGGAGTGGAGATTTAAGTTGGAGGGTTGGGGGTAGGGACGTGTGTGGGGTGTGTTCTTTGGTGAGGTCGGTGATTTGCTGGTGGTGGAAGTAGGCGGTTTTATGGGAGTTTGGTGGGGGGGTAGATCTAGCAGGTCATTGGGGGTAAGGGGGGGGGGGTTGAGAGGGGATGAGGTTGAAGAGGAAGGTATGTGTTTTCGTGGGGGGGTGGGGGGGTGGGGGTTGTTACTTCTGGAATATAGTTAGAGGGTTTATGGTGTTTACTGGTGATTATTCGTCTTCTTTCCCTTTGTGGAGGAGAATTCGACGAAGAAGAAGAAGAAGAGGAGGAGGAGGGTAGTGGTCTGGCAGCCCTACGGAACTTGGTTAGCAGGGTGTGTTTTCTGGAGGTTTTAAAATATTTTTGTTGTGGGCCTAAGTGAGGTTACTGAGGTAGATTGTGTGGTGCGTTTGGGTGTGTACTTGGTTTTGGGTGGGGGGGGTGGTTTTCTTACTGTGGTGCCTGGGGGAGGTATCTCAGGGCTAGACGGGAGGGTTTCTGTTGTGGTCGGGGTTGTGGGTGGAGGTTTTCGTACTTGGATAAGTTGGGGAGGTACTTGACTATCAGAAGTGAAAGAAGGTGTCATGGTGGAGGAGGGTGTGATAGTGGGGGCTTGGGGTTTGTGGAGGTTAGTTTGGGGGGTATGTTGAGGAATGATTTGTCGGTTCGGTGTCGGAGGGCTTAGGCCCTTAGGGGTTTGTATGGGAATATTCATAGCCTGAGTGGAAGGGTTAGTAGGGGTGTTTAATTCCGGGTCAGACGTGTGGGGTGGGGTATTGTCTTGTGGTTTTAGAGGTTTAAACGCTCGGACGAATCTAGTTCGGAACGTGCGAGTCACGCCGTGATAATCGATGGTGACTTGATAGGCGTTTGGGACTTGTATGATGGTGTAGGGCCCGACATAGCGAGGGCCTAATTTGTTGGTGACAGGGAGGTTGGCTACCATTACGGTGTCATGGATGGCGAAAGGGTTTTTGTCGTCGGGGTTATCTGTTTTGGTGTCTTGACAGGTTTGGGCGGTATGGAGGGTGTTTTGCAGATGTTGCAATGGGTCAATTGTGGAGGTGGTGGAGGGGAGGTGAGCGTGATGGTGGAACGGCAGTAACAGGGGGGGTACGCCGTAAACACGTTCATGAGGGGAAATACCGTCTTCTCGGGGACAGGTGTTCATGCCCCATTGTATCATCTTTAGTTGTGATGGCCAGTCTGAGGTGTTAAGAGCAATCATTTTTGTACGTAACTGGTTGTTGATGGTGCGATGGCTGCGTTCGCATATAGCATTTCCTTGAGGCCAGTACGGGGATGAGTGTTTAATCTTAATACCACATTGTTGGGTGAACTGGTGCCAAACGTGTCCACTAAACTCGGGGGCATTGTCGGATAGAAGAGCAAGGGGAAGGCCGAATATAGGGAACACTTCTGTGGCAAGCAGTGTGGCGACTGTGGTGGCTGTGTGGTCTTTAACTGGGCAAGTGGGCAGGCTATTAAAAATTTTGAATATGCGTCAACAAATGTGACGATATAGCGGTTGCCAGCGTAAGAAGGAAACGGGCCCATGATGTCGAGGGATAGGACTTGGAACGGTTTGTTAGCAGACATGGTACCAGCTGGGCCTGGGGTGCGTGATCTATCCTTCCCCAATAAACAAGGTTTGCAGGATTCTGTCACTCGTTGTGCAATCTTGGAGGGGTTGGGGGTCCAGTATTGATCTGTGAAGATTTTTAACATCTTCTTTTGTCCAAGGTGTATGCCTTTTCCCTCGTGGATGGCAATCATGTAGTCGTGGGCAATGGTGGGGTCTAAGATTATGTGACCAGAGTCTGTGGCAAGTTGATCTCCCCAGCGAGTCAGTTTCCTGAAGACATTTAACGGTATCCAGGGTGGTCTGATTCTTTATTCCCAAGATTGAATTAGGGAGGGGGCTGAGGGGGAATTATGTTGGGGGATGGGGGTAGATAAAAGCTCCGTGTTTTGTAAGGCGGCTAGGTTGGTGGGGGGGTCTTTTGGTACTGGCAAAGGTGACAGGGCGTCTGCATTGGTGTGAAGTTTTCCTGGACGATACTGTATTGTAAAATCGTAGTCCTCTAGTGTCTCCCTCCAACGTACCAAAATGGCTGAGTTGGTTTCGCATTTACGCAACCATTGCAAAGATTGATGGTCGGTGATTATATCGAGTTTTGCGCCCAACACAAATGACCGGAAGTGGCTGAGTGCCCAAATGATCCCTAAGCACTCTCTCTTGGTGGCTGCATAATTCTGTTGTGCTTGGTTGAGGGTGGAGCTGGCATACGCTATCACATGTTCCTCTCCGTCTCTAACTTGAGCTAAAACTGCACCAATGGCGTACAGAGATACGTCGGTATAAAGACGGAAAGGTTTATGGTAATCAGGGAAAGCGACAATAGGGGCTTGGATTAGCTTTTGTTTCAAAGTGTTAAACGCGAGGTCTCTTTCAGGTGTCCAGGTGAATGGGGTGTCTTTGTGGGTGAGTTGGTGGAGGGGTCTGGCTGTGGTGGCAAAGTGGGGGACAAAACGTCTGTAGTATGTGGCTAAACCTAGAAACGAACGTACTCCTTTAACGGTGGTGGGTGGGGGTTGGTTTTGTATGGCTTGAAGTTTCTTTGGGTCTGGTGCAATACCATGTTCAGATATTACGTGGCCAAGGAAATCTACCTTATTTCGGGCAATCTCGCACTTTGAGGGTTTTAATTTCAACCCGGCGGCTCGGATTCTTTGAAGGACTTGTCTCAACCTGAGGAGGTGTTCTTCCCAGGTTGGTGAGTACACAATAATATCGTCTAGATAGGCTAGGCAGGTTTCCCAGGTTAGGCCATGTAATACCGCTTCCATCAAACGGGAGAAAGTGGCGGGTCCGTTACAGAGGCCAAAAGGTAGGACGTTAAATTCGTAGTGGTGGCCACCACTAGTGGAAAATGCTGTTTTCTCTTGGTCCTCGGCCTTGATAGGCACTTGCCAATACCCTGCTTGCAAGTCGAGGGTAGTGAACCATCTGGATCCGTATAGGGAGTCAAGGGAATCGTCTATCCGGGGTAATGGCGTAGCGTCTTTAATGGTTACGTCATTCAACCTCCTGTAATCAACGCAAAAACGGGTTGACCCATCTTTCTTTTTTACTAGGACAACAGGGGAAGACCAGGGACTAATGGACAGGGTGGCAATACCGGCCTCTAACATCTCTTGGACTTGGCGTTCCTCTTCCTGACGTTGTATGCAATTTTTTCTACGGGATTGTTGTCGTATGGGGGGGCCTGTGGTGTTAATGATGTGTTGTTCTACATCGGTCTGTCCGATTTCGGTGGGTTGTTGGGCAAACACGTCACTGAACTCTAGCAATAGGTCGTACATGCCGTGTTTTTGGTGGTCGGATAATGTGTCTGGGAGAGGGGGCAATTGGAGGCTGGTAGGGGTGTCATTAAAATCTATGGGGAGGTCATCAAAAGTTTCGAGGTCTCCTATAATGAGACCTTTTGGTAATATCAGGGATTCCTCAGAGATATTTGCCACGAGAATGTGGTTGATGCGAGCGAAAATGATGGCGGGTTGTAAGAGGCAACGATTGGGGTTGGTGGACGTGGTAGTGGGGGAAAATATCATGTGAGTTTGGGGTATCGGTCGAAGTTTCACCCATTTTTGATGGCGGGGGTGAATTTGGCATTTATCTTGAACTTACAGCTGGGCTAATGATGGTGGGGGATCGACTGGCGAGCAGGTGCTTGGTACGCATAAGGGGGGAAAGGTCACTTTGGTGGGGGTCACGCGTGAGGGGGGGATTAACGGCGCGTGTGGGAGGATCAGTGGGGCGCGGTGTGAGTGAGTTAGAAAACGGAATTTGTTGGAGGGACTGTGGAGGGTTGGTGGGGGAAGAGTGAGGTATAGAAGATGGGTTATTGGTGGAGGACTGATGTAAGGATTGGTGGTTGTTAGAAGGACGAATTTGGGGAGTTTTGTCGGTGGCAGTGACGGTTTGTTTGGAGTTTATATGGATTTGGTGGTTTTGTTTGTCATGAGAGGGCGAGTTAAGTGTGGGATTTTGAAGTTTTCTAGGGGTGTGAATTGTGTGGGGGTGGAAGGGAGCTACTGACGGAAAACTGTCACAAGGGGGATTGGGGTGGGTGTGGAATAGCTGGACATTTCCGGGGGCATGGTGGGAACATAGTTGTGTCCCTCGGTCGGCACGCGTGAGGGGAGGTCAGGGTGGTGAGAGGTGAGCGAGTTAGAAAACGGGATTTGTTGGTGGGACTGCGGAGGGTTGGTGGGGGAAGAGTTAGGTGTAGAACATGGGTTATTGGTGGAGGACTGGTGTATTGATTTGGGGTTGTTAACAGGACGAATGTGGGGAATTTTCTTGGTGGCAGTAACGGTCTGGTTAGAGGTTATCTGGGACTGGTGAGTTTGTTTGTCATGAGAGGGCGAGTCAAGTGTGGGGTTGTGAAGTTTTCTAGGGGTGTGAATTGTGTGGGGGGGAAAGGGAGCTACTGACGGAAAACTGTCACAAGGGAAATTGTGTTGGTTGTGGGGTAGCTGAACATTTCTGGGGGCATGGGGGAAACATTGTTGGGTACATAGGTCGGCATTTTCCCTGGAAACATGTGTACATAAACATTTGTTAGAATTATGGTTACATATATCTGAGTCTGTCCTGAAAACATGGGAGGATTTATCCTGGACAGAGTTACGAGAATTGAGGGGTGGGGGTCTCCCTCCTCGGGTGGGTAAAAAGGGGTAGCTGTGCGCCCTCTCTCTGGGATGGTTGTCCGGCGGCTGTGGCTAGGGGCTTGCCATATCACAAGTGTTTGTAATAACCCTCTGTTTATGAGACAGATGTGGGTGTTCTTAATACCAAAACCGAAGGTGCCTTGACTAGCTGGTTTAATTGGTTGGTTGTTAATTGTATGGCTTGCTGGATGTGGTGGAGACTGGGTTGCTAACTCTGCCACATTTATCTTGAAGTATGGCAATAGAAGTTAGTCACTGGCGAGGCGGCTAGCCTCGCACTGCCGATCATTGGGTGCAGGGTTGTGAATGGGTTGTGAGGGAATAGATGGCATGCAAAGGGTTAGTAAAGTTCTAATGTTGTTCCGGCCTACTAAGGGAAGGTAGGCTGGATAGGAGTATATATAAAAGGTTGGAGAGCGTTAGCAACGGAAAAATCAAGGATCTTCAAGAGGTATGAGGGAGAGGCTGGGTCGGAAAAGAGTCGAGGAGCGCGGGGTGTTAATGAGAGGGAGAGAGTTCAGGGGGCTACGTGGAAGTTTGACCCTAAGGTCTCCGGGCGTGGGGGTGGCATTAGGCTACAGTTGATATTGGAGTTTGGGGGGAAATGACAGTGAAAGTACGTTAGCCAAATGCTACCGGGGGATGAGCAAATACGGGGTGGTATATGAGTCTGGAAAAGATAGAATCATGTGGACTGTGGGGCTGTGGGGGAAAAGGAGGTTAACTATAGGTGTGTGCTTGACTGTGGATAAAGTAGGGAAAAACATGGTGTATTATTACTCGTCAATACGATGGTTATGGACACTGTTACTCTGACACTATTTCTTGCTGGTCCAGTTGTTCTTGGGAGCTGCGTTTTCTATGATATATACACCAAAGAAAACGACAGTTCATAGGGTTAACTTCGGTATTGTTTCGTGGTGAAAGTGGTCGATACAATGGTAACAGAGGGTTGTATATACAATCCCTGGTTGGGGTAAGCATTAAGTTATAGCATGGTGGCTAACATCTTCAGTTATGGCTGTCTAGGTCTTACGGGAGTAATGGTTCTATATACACTGGTGTACCCGTGGGTATCTTAGTTTCTTATCAATTAGGACATGGGGTTGTTAACATACTACTTCTCGGATGGAAGAACATACATAGATTTATGGGGGCGGTTGGTCTTCAGAAACTTAGTCTGGCAAGACAAGGTATTTTAAGGGGTGAACATATTAGTTCTCGGATGGGAGAACATACATAGATTTATGGGGGCGGTTGGTCTTCAGAAACTTAGTCTGGCAAGACAAGGTATTTTAAGGGGTGAACATATTACTTCTCGGATGGAAGAACATACATAGATTTATGGCTGTCTGAACTGGTTGGCATTGGCTCAACCTAGGGACAGGGCATGGGTGTTTTAATATGAATGTGTATTCCTGTTCATCATCATGTAGGTAGAGTCTGGCGGGTAAGAGGTATAGGACACGAAGCAAAATGGAGTAGTGTGGACTGTGGATACGAAGGAGGTGATTGGAAGACGTCTAACAATTGTGGAAAAGTAAATGGAAGAGATGAACACAATGGCAGATAAAGATAACTAACCTAAGGATTGAATACATAGATTTATGGGGGTGATTGGTTTTCAGAAACTTAGTCTGGCAAGACAAGGTATTTTAGGGTATGTTGATATTAATATCCTAACTTAGGGACAGAGCATGGGTGTATTAACTTAAGGTGTATTTATGTTCATTCTCATGTAGGTAATGTGTAGGACACGAGGGTAGTGTATACGTGAGGTGTGGGAAAGGTCAGTATTTTAGAAGGGGTAGGCAGGTGTGGTTTTGAGCTGTTTAGCCCTGCGGGCTTGGGCCTGTCTGAATTGGTTGGCCCGGTCACCTGGTCCTTTCGTTCTGTGGGCCTTTCTTTTGGGTGTTTCTGTGTGGTGTTCGCTTGTGGGTTCTGTGGTGGGCCTCTCGTTCTGGGGCATTTTATATATATTTATATACTAAAAAAGAAGGCATATTACATGGAAATCTTTGAAACTTATAAACTAAATAATGAAAGATACAATTATATAATGTAAAAAGCTATATCACAGGGACATCTTTGGAACTTATACATTACATAATATATATGTAACATTATGAGGTAGCGTGATCAATTTGGTCAGGTCAGGTAAGGTAGGGCGCGAGTCCAGGGCAGGGCACGGGGCGAGTCCAGGGCAGGGCAGGGCAGGGGGCGGCACTCAGTAGTTTTTATACATGTGGCAGTCACCCAAGCAGAGTGCAACTTTGCACTCGGCGCACATTGAGGTGACTCTTTTGGTTACGTGGGGTTTCCTGACACTGGAGCTGCAGACGTGGCACTGCACCTGCCTGTGACGAGTGCCAACCAGCTCGGTGTTGGTTGGGTAGTGTCTTTCCACACCCAGCTGGATGCGGTCAGGGACGTGATCCCCACGCCATGCCGTACGTCTGTGAGTGGTGGTGCCATACTTCTCCAGGAGTTGATATGCAACGTTGTACACAAACTCCCGGAATTTTAGCTTCTGGTTTGGGGCCATCTCTCTCTTCACCAACCACAAGTTGTAGGCGTTGAGCATCGTGATATCAACTAGGTAGAGGAAGAGCTTGTGATACCACTTCACAGTCTTTCTCAGACACTTAACGCCTGACAGTTGACAGTCAGACTTGTCCACCAGGCGCATGTTCTTTGTGTAGTCCACTACCATGTCGGGCTTATAGATGGTCTTCCTGGTTCGGTAGTGGATTTTACCAGAGTCCATCTGGGCACCTGTGTGCAGGTGGACGTCTCTTTTGTCCTTCCACTTCAGGGCTACCAGTTTCCCAGACTTTTCAAGTTGCTTGTACTTCTGCCCCTTTCGTCGCCTTCTTCGGACATGCCTCTCGCGGTGTTCCTTGGCCAGTTCGTCTTCAGAAGGTGTGTCACTGGAGGAGGCATCTGACAGAGGAATGACATCACCTGTGAACTTGGGCATAAACTTTCTTGTCTTTCTGACAGTCCCACATGACCCCGTTTGGTTGTCATGAAGAAACTGGCAGAGAGCAGGAGAAGTATACCAGTTGTCAGTGTAGATGATGTGGCCTTTGCCCAGGTAAGGTGCCAATATTTTCCTGACGATGGCACCTGACATGCCCATGGGGTCACCGGGAGCAGCTTTCGGTATGTCAATGTCAGTTCCTGTATACACGATCATGTCAAGCACTATTCCAGTTTCACAGTCGCACAACACGAAGAGCTTGATTCCGAACCTATGCCTTTTCAAGGGGATATACTGCTTGAAAACAAGACGTCCTTTGAAGAGCACGAGCGACTCATCAATCACCAAATTGAGGAAGGGGTAAAAGTATTTCCTATACCTCTCCAACAACATGGTGAACACATCCCGAACTTTCCATATCCTGTCAATCCTGTTAGGATTTTCGTTGTCTGCAAAGTGCATAAATATTAGCAGCAACAAAAATCTGTCACGAGTCATGAACTTATTGAAAGTTGGGGTGGCGATGAGAGGGTCGAGCTTCCAGTAGTGTTGCAACACATGCTTCTTGCAAAGAGGCATGAGGAACAACAAGGCAAAAAACGTCATGAATTCTTCAACAGTCGTATCCACCCAGCCTCGTATTCTCGCTTTTGGAGAAATGACGTTCAATTTGCCAAACACCCACCTGTAGTAGGCGTTTGTTTGGGCAACGATGTAAGTCATTACCTCCAAATCGAAAAAAGCGAGGAAGAAGTCGCTTTCGTTTGCGTTTTCGTCACAGGGCCAGTCATCAGTTGTACCTGACGTACCAGGATTGAACTGGGGCACGTCAGGCACAAAATTGACCCCGTCAGCCCACTCAAACGAAGGCATGCCAGGGATCGGAATGTCGTCTCCGTCTGCTTCTGCGTCTGAAATATCGCTGTCATGTTCGCGATACAACACAGCATCATTATCACCCTCCTCTTCACTAGACAGACGCCCTTCTTCATTCTCATCACCGACGTCTGACTCACTTCCACTGTCCACTCCCAAATCCCCCCACCCTTGGTCCCGTGCTAGGGCGTCGTTGTCGAAACCCGCAGGGCTGCCAATGCCCTGCGAATCACCACCAAACAGCAGGGCGGCATACTTGGATGGTGTCAGATTTTTTCTGCTCACTCTAGCACGTAGGGGCGTCTTATGGGCAGGGGCAGGGGCAGAAGGGCCGGCAGGGGCGGCAGTGGTGCGTGGTGCAGTGGGCCTGGAGGCAGGCAAGATGATGGTGGTGCCTGTCGCCCCTTTCCCTTTCCCTTTCCCTCTTCCTTGGGCAGGGGCAGCAGGGGCGGCAGGTGCAGCAGGGCTGGCAGGGACAGCAGGGCCGGCAGGGACAGCAGGGCCGGCAGGGCCAGCAGTCGCTTTCCCTTTCCCTTTCCCCTTCCCTTCCCCTTCCCTTTTCCTTGGGCAGGGGCAGCAGGGGCGGCAGGGGCGGCAGGGGCAGCAGGGGCGGCAGGGGCAGCAGGGGCGGCAGGGGCAGCCGGGCCAGGGGCGGCTGGTGGTGGTGGTGGCAGGGTCACTGTGGCAGGCGTACAGGTTTTCTTCCCTACGCCCGTGCCTTTGATTTTGCCTGCCCCCGCAGGTTCTGCAGCCCTAGGGCGGCCTCCTACGTCGCTGGTACTGGTGGCAGGGGTGGCAGTGGTGGTGGTAGTGGTTGTTGCAGTGGCCTGGGTCGTGGTGGCAGTGTCCCCAAAGGCCAATGACCTCTGTGCAATTGCCTTGCTTGCACGTGTTTTACGTGCTTTTGGTGCTGGTGCTTCGTCCTCCGAGCTGTAGGGCGTGTCGTACTGGTAGCTAGGGTTTCTGGTAGCCACCCTCTGCCTTCCACGGCGGATGACACCACCAGAAGGAGGGCTGGTTGTGTCATCAGGGCACGAGCGTGTGGGATGTGTGGGCTCCATGACTAGTGCTTGGGTTCTGGCGCGGTGGCGCTTGCACGAGTGCGGGGCGAGCGTGTGGCGGGGTGGTATCGAGAGTTGACATGTAGTACTATACCCACACCAATTTGTAGCCGCCTGCCTATAAACCCGCGGTTTTGGTACGTGTTCAAAAGCCTTGCTCTTAAGAGTCTTCCTGCAGTCCGCCGGGGGAACTCTTAAGAGTCTTCCTGCAGTTCCCGGGTTAAGTAAAAGAAGCAATGGCAGTTAAACTAATAATTATAATAATAGTATAAGCCACTGAGCCAGCGTAGATGTTGATTTTCTTTAGTGTAAGAAAAAGAAGTTTTAGCGGTAACCGAGATATTTTATGAAATTTGTATTTTTGTTCTTTAGAGAACCCATACATGAATGTTTTCGATCAGAATGACGTGCATGATTTTAGAGAGAATCAATAGAGTAAAAGAGACATCATATCGGGTTGTTTTCTTGGTTTTGTATATCTATATTTCTATAGCCAGTCACCGAGAATGCTAGACTACTCGGCCCACGGGACAGCTCGGCTCGGACAGCTCGGCCCACGGCGAGACAGCTATGCCCAGTAAAACCGAGACAGCTCGGCCCAGTGTTAATTGCGAGACAACTCGGCCTTTCACAACCCTTATTTGCTTCGACAACATAAAAACGATATAGATGGCTATATACTGTAGATGGCTATATTGATCATTTTGGAATCACTATGTCCCTATCTCTTTATGTATCTATCTTTTTGTTTCATCAAACAAGTGACAATTCATTAACTTTTATTTCTCGTATTGATCATTTTGGAATCACTATGTCCCTATCTAACCTAACCTAATCTAACCTAACCTAACCTAACCAAACCTAACCTAACCATAGCGTAACATGGGGCCGAGCTGTCTCAAATAATGGGCCGAGCTGTCTCGTAAAGGGATAACTGTAGCTAGTTGCACTGGTCTAGTATATTCGGCTGTTTAGGTAACACTTCAGACCGAAAAATATCATGAGGGGCGAATCAGGTTTCTGGTGGAGAGTCACAATCACTTCTTTCAAAATTGCTTTTGCTCGAGCCGTAGTCCTAATAATTTGGACTTATTTCTTTGGCGAGGTAAAACCTGATGGCAAGAATAATTATGGGAGCCAGTTCGCCTAAGCTAAATTTCACTGATATATGTTAATACATGCTAGCATAATAATCACTTGCTTCCTAACATCAGAGAAGATTGAGACATAAACGCATACACTGGATGGTTGAGTTAACCCGGGAACTACGGGAAGACTCTTAAGAGTTCCCCCGGCGGACTGCGGGAAGACTCTTAAGAGTTAGAGAAAAAAAAAAATCAACTTTAAACATCGAAAAAAAAAAAAAAAAAAAAATTGGGGCCCCTGGGCCATGCAAAATATCACTCCTCTACCTCCCCTCCTTCCCCACTTTCCTCCCCTCCTTCAGTTATCACCTATTTTCCCTGTTATTCCCTTATTCTGAGGTATATTTTCGTGCTAACATTAGCGAGTTGCAAGCAGGGCATTGTCATCAATGTTAGAAAGCGAGTGCAACAGAGAGAGAGAGAATATCGATCGACTGTGTCTCAGTGGCCTTGGGGGAAATTGGCGGGAAAGCAGGTTGCCTCACCCATACATTATATAACTCGCGGCCTATATCTCCGATTTTGACCATCCAAACGCTGTTTTCACTCGTTTTATTGTTGTTTCAGGTTAATACCTTTATAATCAACCCATGATAGGCGCTTATGGATAAGTATTAATGCTATTTATGGTAGAATGAATATTTTAGTGATGGAAACAGCTCAAATACGTCAGCACAGGGGGACGTTTCTAATTACCCCCATGCGCACTTCTTAGGTTAATAGCACCGTAATTTGGTACTTTGCGAGTTAACACTGTGATCGAGTTTTCCTGGTTATCTTGTGTCGGTGGTGTCGGGGGTTAACAGCAGCTCCGGGGCCGTCCAAGCTGTCCGGGAGTGTAGAGAAGGTTTACAGATGGGCTTTTTGCGTAACTGGTGATGACGTCCCGATATGTTACTCTTTCTGGGGACCTCAAATAACGCTGTCTCAGGCTCAACCGGACTAACAACGTATCGGATTAACGTAAGACAGTCAGAACAAATATGACTGCTTAACTATCTCTGGTCCTTATAAGAGGTTCAAGGAACGCGGGTGGCTTTTCGCCTTTTTGTCAACAATGCTGATGAGGCCTACAGTCAATTGTTGCCAAGGAGTTATGCTTGCAGAATCCTCTATTAGGTTGCTCACATAATCCCTTCTAACATAACAAGATCTTTCTGCCTTAGATCAGTTATGAGTTATGATTATTCATGAACTCAAGTAGTAGAGGAGGCACTACCAGAAGTTCAGGAAACAATAAAAAATGGGTGAATTGGTTGTTTACCAATATAATATTACTGCCGGCAGTCCCGAACGCAATAGTATATTCATAAAGAGTTTAATTCACTTCCTCACAGAGTTGCACAGATCACGGAACGCCGAAGTTATCGAGAATCTTGAGGGGGGGGGGGGAACACTAGATGACAACACAATGCGGTCAACCGTTGCTTTGAGCTCTAATATTCAACTGCCCGACTGTTGTCTCTGTGTCTTATTTATAGGCAGGTCAAGGAAGCTTCAGGAATATTCTAGAAGTATTGGATGTCAGTGCTATGAAGTAGTTAATTTATTCTGGTGAACTTAGGGGGTTAGGGAGGGGGGTCTTTAATGTGGCGGTAAGTAACTTGTTATCTGATTTATTATCGTGGATATCTTAACTCTAGTATGAGGTACTAGTTGTTGTTGTTGTTGTTCCCTAAGCTGCCTGGCCGAACAGCCCCGTGAGGTACTAGTAGAGTTGTTTAGGCGGATTTGGTGAAGGTTTTTAAGTACTACTTTGCTGGCGCCCTACGTGACTAGGCTGGGAGGTATTATTCATCAATTCACCTAAGTATCCTTCTCTGGTCTAGCTGACATGCTATTCGTAATCTAGGATGGGATAAGGAAGATTTTGGTTTTGGGTAAGGATGGGATAGGATGGTATTTCGATAGGTATTTAGAGGGTTAGTTCATCACCTGTTGGAAATTCAGCTGGTGTCTGGCAAGAATTTGTTGGCTACGTGTGGGTCATGGTGAACGTCCGCGGGGGTTTGGGGGGTCCCTTTCGGGTGGGGGGCATGCCGCTCCCTAAATATGTATATATGGGATTCTCTATGCTAATGGGGTTTTCTAATGATGTGGTGGGGTCAAGAGTGATACTCCTAGGGAGGGTTGATCATGGGCTCTAGTTTTTACCTACTAGGATTACTCATGGGGCTCATGAATAGTGGTTTTCATGAAAATGCAAGTCAGGCGGAATCGTCGACTTCTTAGGGGGCGAGAGGTTGGCTGTTGTAGCCTCGTGCCGTCCGCCCTCCTGGTTCAGGTTGTGAGTTGGGCTAGCAAGTTAGAGGGTAGTAAATGGGGTTACAAGAATGGGTCTTTATCTGCTATTTATTGGGGTGAGGAAATGAACGAGATCGGCATGTTAGAACGTTCGTCTGGGCGTCTTTACAGGTGGGGGTTGGATATTGGAAAGGGGGTGGTTTGAGGCTAGGCGCCGCACCGCTCGTGACCTAGGGTAGTGACCCTTAATGCGCTGGACATAGGGGTGGCATTTCCCTATGATCAAACAGGTAGTGTGGTGTGTGCAGCGGGGCGTGAAGGAGAAAAGGACAGGATGACCCAAAAAACAGGTTACCACTGAGCATGGGCCGGTCACGAAGCAAAACAGAGTAATGTGGATTGTGGATTAGGAGGTGGTGATTGGAAGACGTGTAACAATTGTGGAAAAGTAAATGGAAGAGAGGAATAACATGGCGGATAAAAGATAATTACCCTAAGGACTGAAATACATGCATGAAGGACGGTATTAGTTGTCGTCAACTTAAGGTGAATGGGACTTGGTTGGAATGCACGGAATACGATTCGACATGGGCAGTGCCTCTGTGTCGTAGCAATATCGATCGGGCAAATTCCGGTTAATATTATATATACACATGGTTACTAGAAGAACAAGACAAGGGCAACTGAGCACGGGGGCACTTATCTATATACCTAGTTACTACAAAAGAAAGGAACAGCTGAGCATGGGGTGGGTATGTGGGTGTTGTAACTGAGCAGGGGGGCTGCATATATCTATTCTCGTAATGGAGAGAGATACTAGGTAGTTTTCCTGCATTTCCTTTGAGATGATCATATGCAGATTGGTCATAATTAAACATATATAAACCAACAGATATGACTTAATACAATAACTGGCAGAGGGTTAGTATTGCGGGTTAGAGGTTAGGTCAGAGAACGAAGGGGGGTATGGGGGTTACATAATTAATTATAGGGCTGACATAATCATGATCGGGTTCGTTGTGGACTGGAAATCGAAGGTGTTTTGAGGTCGCCTTCGCACCTACACAATGAAAGTACTATAACCCACAAGGTGGTTATCTAATGAAATATATACTTAGTTGGTACATCAAGAATGTCTAGGAGGAAAGTCATGTGGTTTGTATTTTAGAAGACTGGGATTTTAAGAGGCGTGTAACATGCGGAGTTAAGTGGAAAAGAGAAAACATCGTGGATAACAGATAGTTACCCTAAGGAGTGAATACATGCATAAACGACGGCATTATAGACGTCGTCCTAATAAGATGATGAAACCGGGTTGGTATGCACGTGGCACAATACGACACAAGGACAGTGCCGCTATGTCGTATCAATACTGGTGGCATACTCCGGTTAATATTATATATACACTTAGTTACTAGAAGAACAAGGCAAGGGGGCAACTGAGCACGGGGGCACCTATCTATATACTTAGTTACTACAACAGAAAAAGGACAGCTGAGCATGGGGTTGGTATGCGAGTGTTGTGAATGTTAAAAAGGTTGGGGATCCACCATTTTTGGCCGACGTGCCTTTGGGGCCTTTTTCTTTCCGGCCGTGTTGAGGTCGGTCCCCTGGTCCAGTCGTGCGCTCCTCTGTTGACTGACAGGGTTGGCGGCTTCCTTTGATCTTGCGGGTGCGTCCCACTTTCCCTTCTTGCTGTTGGGTCCTTTCGTCCCGGTTGGTTTTCGCTCTGGTTCTTGCGGAATTACCACTGGGTTGCTGGTCGGGAGGTTGGTGGAGGAATTCCCTTTTTTGGGTATTTTACTTCCCTCCCCTTCGTCGTAGGCTCGTCCTCGAGCCTCAAGGGTGAAGAAAAGAGAGGCTCCTTGGTGGTGGATCATGGGTAGTGTATGGAGGAGTCCCCACCAATTGATGGAACAGGTCTCTGGGGTCTTGTGGGGGTCGATGGTAACCTGAAGGAAAGTTGTCGTGGTGTTGATTAGGGCTGCTGTGAAGGCTTCGTGGTGGGCTTGCATGCGGACCATTTGTCCTGAGTCCGTGTGCATTCTGACTCGCTTTATGAAGGGCGTCGTGGACATCTTGGTGGCTGGTTGGTCAGGTATGGTGGCGGAGGTCTTTGCTGAGTGTTGTGTGTCTGTGGGGGTGGTGGGGGGAAACTAGGGGCGATTCTTAATATGGGCGTGTGTGTTGTGTGGATTGTGGGGGACGTTGTGGTTTTTTCTGCTTTAATCTCGCGGATAGGAGAAAACCGGACAGGTCGAGTGACTAAACGTCCTGAGGCTGTCCGTATGGGGGGGCGGTTTTTTATTTCGGGGCTTGAATCACTGGATGATGTTCTGTATCGGGTGGTATTGGGGTGGGGTTGAGAGGAGGTGAGGTGGGGGGAGTGTTGATTGCCGTATTCGTTGTTGATGAGGTAAGTGTGCTGTGGTGTTTGCTTGTGGAGGGGGGAATGGTGGAAGGAAAGGGGCCAGTTGCGGGGGGGGGGGGGGGGGGCAAGCCGAATTGGTAGGAAAAATGGAGTCAAGTCGGTGGTCATTGTGGAGGAGCTGTTTTTTGTTTTTTTTTATGCCGGTTGTTGGATTTCTGAGGGCGTAATCATGATCTAAGATGTTGGGAGGGTTTGGTGGGTCGGGTATAGAGGACAGGGGGGAGGTGGGTTCGGAGGAGTTCGGTTGGAGATGGGGTGGAGTTAGGGTTTGTGAGGAAACCAGAGGTTGTTGGAGGGAAGGGGTGGGGTTCTCTTTCTTTTGAGATGGGCGAGGGCCAGGTGGGGGTTTTCGGTTTGAGGTAGAAGGTGAGGGTGAGGATGAGTGGGGTGATAGGGGGGCTGGTTTTCGCAAGCGTTTGGTTAGATGTGGCTTTGTAGGGTGAGTTCTGGAGGACACACGTGGACGTAGTTTGTAACGGTTGGTGGTTTGTGAGTGTTTGGGAGGTATGTTTTTTGTTTGTTGGAATTTGTTGTCCGAGGTGAAAGATACAGGTACGGTAGGGGGGGGGGGGTGTTACTTCTGGGGACAGTGCGGAGGGGGGAGGAGTTCGGGGTGTGTGTTGGTGAAAAGTGGGGAGAGGGGGGGTAGGAGGTTTTGGTTTTGTTGGAATGTCAGGTGGGGCTGCGGGTCTGAACAAAAAAGGTGGTTGAGTGCAGGGGGTGGTTAGCTCGGTGTCGGGGGTGGTAGGGGGAATACTATCTTCGTTAGTTAGGGGTTTGAAGATTCTAACAAATCTATTTCTGTAGGTGCGTGTCTCGCCGTGATAATTAATGGTGGTTTGGTAGGCATTTGGGATCTGGGTGACGGTATAAGGTCCGACATATCTCGGGCCTAATTTGTTGATGACCGGAAGCTTGGCCACCATCACGGTATCGTGAATGGCGAAGGGGTTCTGGTCAAGGGTGTTATCGTTTTTAGTGTTTTGGCAGTTTTGGGCGGTGCGCAGGGTGTTCTGTAGTTGTTGCAAAGGGTCAGTTTGGAGTGGTGCGGTGGAGGGTTGGGCGTGGTGATGGAACGGCAATAAGAGGGGGGCCACTCCGTACACGCGTTCATGGGGGGAAATTCCGTCTTCTTTGGGGCAGGTATTCATACCCCACTGGATCATTTTTAATTGTGATGGCCAGTCGGAGGTGTTCAAGGCAATCATACGGGTACGTAATTGGTTGTTAATCGTACGGTGACTGTGTTCGCACACGGCGTTGCCTTGCGGCCAGTAAGGGGAGGAGTGTTTGATCTTTAGTCCGCATTGCTTTGCGAATTGTTGCCAGACTTGGCCACTAAATTCTGGGGCGTTGTCTGATAAGATAGCAATAGGTAGGCCGAAAATGGGAAAAACTTCAGTGGCGAGGAGGGTAGCAACGGTGGTGGCCGTGTGATCTTTGGCGGGGCAAGCTATTAGGAATTTGGAATAAATGTCAACAAACGTGACAATATAGCGGTTGCCGGCGCGAGCAGGGAAAGGGCCCATCACATCAAGGGAAAGGATCTGGAATGGTTTTTGAGCGGAAATGGTGCCAGCTGGCCCTGCTGTACGGCATCGGTCCTTTCCCAACGCACAGGGTTTGCATGCTTCGGTCACCCGCTTGGCACTTCCGGATGGGTTAGGTGTCCAATATTGGTCCTGAAAGATCTTGAGCATCTTCTTTTGACCGAGGTGAATTCCGTTCCCTTCATGGATTGCAATCATGTAGGTTTGGGCGAGTGTGGGGTCAATGACTATATGGCCGGATTCTGTGGCGAGTTGATCTCCCCAACGTGTCAACTTCGAGAATATAGGCTTGGGTATCCAAAGGGGCTTGATTCTGCTTTCCCAGGATTGTAGGAGCGAGACAGCTGGTTTGGGTAAGTCCTGCACTACGGAAGTGTTGGAAAAATCTGTTTGTTGTAAGGCGGCCAGGTTGGTTGGGGGGCTTTCTGGTACAGGGAAACGGGAGAGGGCGTCAGCATTGGTGTGGAGTTTCCCTGGTCGATACTGTATCGTGAAGTCGTACTCTTCGAGTGTTTCTCTCCATCAGACTAGTAAGGCTGAATTGGTTTCGCATTTCCGTAGCCATTGCAAAGATTGGTGGTCGGTAATGATGTCCAGTTTCCTAGGCATTCCCGTTTGGTGGCAGCATAATTTTGTTGAGCTAGATTTAAAGTAGAGCTAGCATAGGCAATGACGTGCTCCCGTCCTTCTTGGACTTGGGCGAGAATGGCTCCAATGGCGTATAACGACACGTCTGTGTAGAGACGAAAAGGTTGCTGGTAGTCGGGAAATTATACAGTAGGGGCCTGCACTAGCTTTTCTTTCAGCTTCTCGAATGCTGCATTTCTCTCAGATGTCCAAGAAAATACTGTGTCCTTATGGGTAAGTTGATGTAGTGGGCGGGCTATATCTGCGAAGTGGGGGACGAAACGTCTGTAGTAGGTGGCTAACCCCAGAAATGAGCGGACTCCTTTAACTGTGGTGGGGGGTTGTTGGTTATGGATGGCAGATAGCTTCTGGGGGTCGGGGGAAATCCCTTGCTCGGATATTACGTGACCTAAAAAGTCAACCTTGTTCCTTGCTACTTCGCATTTTGAGGGTTTGAGTTTTAATCCGGTTTCTCTTATTCGTTGGAGTACTTGTTTCAATCGGCGTAGGTGTTCCTTCCAGGTACCAGAGTAAACTGTTACATCGTCTAAATAGGCGAGGCAGGTTTCCCAAGTTAGTCCTTTGAGTACTGATTCCATCAGGCGGGAGAAGGTGGCAGGGCCGTTGCAGAGGCCAAATGGTAGTACATTGAATTCGTACAAGTGACCGCCGCTGGTGGAGAATGCTGTCTTCTGCTGATCTTCTGGTGTTATGGGAACTTGCCAGTACCCGGCTTGAAGATCCAACGTGGTGAACCATTTGGAGCCGTGGAGTGAGTCGAGGGAGTCGTCGATACGTGGAAGGGGGGTGGCGTCTTTGATCGTTGCATCGTTTAATTGCCGATAGTCCACGCAGAATCGAGTGGACCTATCTTTCTTCTTCACCAGCACCACTGGGGAAGACCAAGGGCTAATGGAGGGAGTAGCAATGCCTGCATCCAACATCTCTTGCACTTGTTGTTCTTCTTCTTGCCGCTGAAGGGGGTTCTTCCTGCTGAAATAAAGTATTATTATTATTATTATTATTATTATTAATATGTTGTTGGTTTGGGAGGAAATTATTGCGGGCTGAATGAGGCAGCGGTCCTGAGGGGTTGACATGTTAGTGGGGGTCAAGATCATAGAGGTTTGAGGAATGGGGCGAAGGTTAACCTTTTTCTGATGGTGGGGGGGAATATGGCATTTGTCTTGGATGATGGCGGGGCTGATAATGATGGGATTGCAGTTTAGAGGGGGTCCTGGCCTGTGGTTTGTATTAGTGTGTGTGGGTATGTTCGTTTTCTGTGCGTCAGGGTGGGGCATAGAAAACGCGGATGGGAGGGGTACCTGTGACATTTGGGCTGTGGTTGGAAGAGGGGTAACCATAGAAAACGGAATTTCAGAGGGGGGCGTGTGTGGTTTGTGTGGTGCATGTAGCCTACATTCGTTTGAGCATTGGATAGGGGTTGCATAGGACATTTATCAGGGGTGGTTGAAAAAAAAGTGGCATGGAAGGTTGCACAGGATGGCCAATATTATTTGGAGTATTCATCAAAACATTTAGAGAAGGGTGCATGGCGTTTCCTGGAATAATGGTAGTGGAATATGGGCTAAGAGAATGGGCATTACATAAAGACATGGACTTTCCTCCTTCAGTTTTGATGGGGGTAGGGGTTGAGCTTTTAGGTTTCGGGGAGGTCTGGTGGATAGGAGTGTTGGGGGTGACATTCTTATTGTTTTGTTTGTTCTGGGGGGGGGGGGGGCTTTTTGTGACTGTTCTGGGGATAGTGAGGCTGATTCACACTCTTGTGATTCAGGGTGCAACAGGGCGGCTGAGGGGACTCCTTCTTGGTGGAGCTTATGGACTGGGTTTTTTTTTTTTTTAATTTATTTGGATATTTTTTTGTTTTTAAGAGATCAGTCGTTGGCCGCAATCAACTTGGGCCTGGAGTTTCTGGAGGAGGTCAAGTCCTAAATATCCGTCGTAATGTTGACAATCGGATGGAAAAACTATGAATGAATGGTAGCAATTGGCATGGGGGGCAGAGGTAGTTACGTGTTACTTACTTGTTACTTGGTGTGGAGTTTCTCAGCCGCGCTCCGTCACTAGATGTGACGCTCGTCGCAGCTGCCCTTTAAACCATCTAGCACTTGTAGTCTTGTCTCACAGTGCCATCTTCTAAGTCATAACACTCCCTGAACAAATGTGTTTTTAGTGACTTTTTAAAGGCCTTTATGTTCGCACACCTTTTCACATTAACTGGTAGATTATTATAAAGTCTCGGTGCACTCTTTTCGAAGGCCCTAAATCCAAATTCATGATTGCACCGTGGCTCATTCAATTGATGCAGCACGTTGCCATGTCTCAGCATCATATCAGTGCCAACATTGAAGTCTTCCAATAAGTCTCGCACATATTCCGGCTTTCCAAAGTTCAAAGCTTGATACACTATAACACACAGTTTGAATATGATCCTCGCTTTCACCGGCAGCCAATGCAGGTCAATTAATGCCGGCGTTATACTCGCACGGAATGGTAAACTCTTTATTAATCTTGCTGCTCTATTCATTATAAGTTGTAGTTTTCGTAGCAAGTAATTTGGTAGTCGATAATATAGAGAATTACAATAGTCTAATTTACTAATTACATGATTGTGGATCAACATTTTGGTTGTATTAATATCCAGATATTTTCTCACAAAAGCAATATTCCTCAGATGATAGGCAGAGATTCGCACTGTTTGATTAATCTGGTTTTTAAATGACAGTTCACTATCAACCAAAACTCCCAAATCCTTCACCACACTACTCACAGTCATCACACTATCATTGATATTGAGGCTTTGCACGCCCAGTCTCTCAAGGTTCACCCGTCTGCCTACTGATAGGCATTCAGTTTTATTTTCATTTAATTTCAGTTGCTTTGACTCCATCCACTTCCCAATGTCTTTTAGTAAACCACTAATCTTCTCCTCAACATTCACCACGTCACTTAGTGCCAGATAGAATTGGGTGTCATCCGCAAACAGTTTGAATTTCACTCCATGTTTCATTAATATGCTAGATAGTGCAATTGTATATATACAGAATAGAATTGGTCCAAGAACACTCCCTTGAGGGACGCCCCTCTCTAGATGCTTCATCTCTGAGAATTTATTACTTATTTGCACACAATAAGTTCTGTTAGTAAGGTAACTTTGAAGGTATTCCAGCGCATTACCATCAATACCAATAGCTTTACAGTCTTCTATTAGTAAGCTATGCACCACTGTATCGAACGCGGCACTCAAGTCCAACAAAATTAAGATTCCACATTTCGCGTTGTCCATTTGCACGAGTAAATCATTAATCACAGAGCACATCGTGGTTTCCGTAGAGTAAAGTCTTCTATATGCGGACTGGTTGTCTGGGAGAGCCTTCACTAAACTCAAGTGATCCCATAACTGACCCAGAATTACATTTTCAGTAATTTTTGATAGAAATGTTAAATTGGAAACAGGCCTAAAAGAGCTCAAGCATTGAGAATCAAGGCTCCCTTTAATAATAGGCTTCACAATCGCATTCTTTTCAGACGATGGAAATACATTATTTGCAATGCTACAGTTTATTATGTCAACATATATGTCCAGAAAACTGTTAAAATTGTTACTGTGCACTATTTCACGTATCGGTATAGGATCATTACTACAATCGGTAAGTTTTGCTTTCGTAACTATGGATTTAACTGTATTCAGATCCGTCATAGTAAATTATGTTAACTTAGTCACAGTAGGCTCAGCTACAACAACGTCTTGAGTCTCGACTACTCCAAAATTTCCAACAATGGCATTAATTTTATCACAAAAAAAGTCAGAAAAATCATTCGCCAATGTCATATCCGGAATCCCTTCTGGTAACTTATTTTTCTTCTTGTTTCCCGTCAAGTTGTCAAGTACCACATACAGCTTATTCATATCAGATCCAGCTTCTTTTGCTTTATTCATATAGTATTCACGTTTTCTAAGCACAATGAGCCTGTTTTCTATATTCCGAGCTCTTTTATAGTTATCTCTTGCCTCTTCGGTTCGTAGACGTCTCCATAGCCTCTCATATTTCTTCTTGGCCTTTTTTGCTCTTTGAATATCAGCATTAAACCACGGCGCACTATCAACTATTACTATTTTCTTTTCAATAATGGGGCACATATCTTCGTATTTTTCTCTAGCAATGCTGTTATACAGATTAGTGAAACATGACGTACAGTCATCTATTAATTCACCGTGAGCACAGTTCTCTTTTCTTAATTAGTATTTCATTCGCAACAGTCGATATTAGTAGTTGTGGCTCAAATTTTCTTTTTGACCTACACTTTATTGTCTTAGATTGTCTAGGTTTACTTACAAACGGCATGTTAAAAGTAACTAGTTTATGGACCGGCGAAATACAACACTCATCTTCAACATACAGCTCATTTATCATATCGCTTTCTCTATTCGTAAAAACCAAGTCTAATGCATGACCACCTCTTGAAGTTGCAGAATTTGCAGGATTTGTAAGGGAGTGTCTCCGGCACTGATTAGTTTAGATTTGGTGGGTGACAGTGCCCCAAACTTGCGGTGATGTTTGGAAAAGAAGGAATGGAACAAGCATGATCTAGAGGCGCCAGTGTCGATCAATAATCGGACAGGAATGTCCTTAATCTTGGCGAGGTGATAAATGGGGGCAGTTCGGTCATTGAGGGCATCCCCCGCCGAGGCCATCGTGGGCGGGGGATATTCTAAAAATCCTGGGGGTCTATTTCTGACTCTTCCAGGATTCCCTCTGAAGCGTCAGGGTTCATGAGGTGAGCAACATCTTCCTGCTCCAAATCCCTGGCATCCTCTTCCTCAACAAACTCCTCCTCATTTACTGAAATGCGAGGTTGGTTTGATCGAGGTTTTGCGGAGTCGCGGATTTCATGAAGGACACACTTTGAACTACATGCTGGGAAATCATAGGGGTTTATAATGACCAGGGTGGGGTTCTTACTCTGATTGAGGTTGTAGGTCTTGTTCCGGTTGTAGATCCGTTGCAGTGGATTGGGTTGGAATCGTGGTCTGCTAGGCTGAGGCTTCCCGGAGGAATAGGCGGGCTTGGAGTTGGAGTTTTGCGGATGAGTGGTATACCTCTTGATGGCAGCAATTTTTGTTGGTTTCGGTTGCACTGCTAAGATTCGTCGGATGGTGATTAGGTCCTTTTGGAACCCGACGGGGTCGTGCACAGCAAAATATTCTTTAACTGCTGAGGGCAACACTGAGACTAAGTTCACTAAGATTTGCTGCTCTTGTTGAACTCTAGTTAGGGTGGGAAATGAGATTTTTATGTGTTGTGAAATGGTGTCCAGATCACCTTCGTACTTTGTGTCCTGAATACGGGTGTGGGCGACGAAGATGCCCAATGAAGGTTTGATAGCTTCAATCACTATGGGCCTGAATTCGTCCCACGTGAGGGTAGGGGTTACCTGGTATGCGACTAGGGAAACGGCTTTTCCCAAGTGCGTAAGTGTTACGGCGATTTTTTCTCGATCCATAGTATACGCCAAATCTAGCACGGGCTTTACAACGTCCATGTATGTTTCTATTCCGTAGGTTTCCCCATCGTATTTCGGAATGGGAATGTGAGAACGGGTTGCCATCTTGATGTTATTGTTTCTCTATTGCTTCGAAAATGCACTGCAATGAAATCTTCTATCCGAATCAAGAAACACCGCTGCCGCCAATGTTATACTGGGTGCGAAGGGAATTTTTCTGTCCTGAAAACTCCCCAGGCCCACTTAGGGTCAACTTTTCCTGGTGCCTGGCGCGGGGCTCGAACCTCTGAAGGGAGTTTAACCCTCCTAAAAACCCACAGGTTTTGAGATGCCTTGGGTGGGGTTCGAACCCTGGTTAGTGACCATGGCCCCTAGGTCAACCAGGCCCGCGCGCTAACACACTGTACTACCACGGACGTACAAAAGTATAGTAACCTTAGTCCAATTTGTAAGAACCAGGTGATAGTCTCGTGGTGATTCACGTGATGAGTTTATTGGACTTCCCATCAACGACTATTTTACACTATACCTGACATCAACTCGGGTAGTACATTATTGGGGTTGCGGGATATTTTCGAGGGCATTACAGTTTTACTTGCTTTATTGGATAAGGTTAGTTATTATTGGTTAGCTTAGTCAATACATTAAAGCCAAATAAGAATACATTGACATAAATGTTAGCCTAAGCAACTATTTATTACTCTAATGTTACAAAGATAAATGTTTTGTATAATTCCACCTCATATATATGATGTCACAAACAATCTTTAATTGTATATATTTTAAGTTATTGCCGATATGTCTATATGTCGATCATTGCATGCAGTTCCTGAAATACCTCATAATATTTATTATATTACGATGTTTCGTTTTACTTTGTAGTGGTCATTTTGTAATATATATTTACATTCATGTTCAACAATAGTAAGCAAATGTTGTATATATTATGTAGGCCTATACATTTTGAAGGCAGGCTCGTAAAATTTGTACATTTTGTGCCACCCCACTGATAGGAGGGTGGGTTATCAGACTTTGGGGTGATAGAAAACGCAGTTATAAAATGTGGTTCGTAATACAGCTTTATTGAATTAACACACTGTGACGCACCCAGTGCGTTGCAACGCAACCTGATTGTACTCCTTGGTACTCGACTGTACCGCCCGTGATCTGGCTACTGTCAGCCGCTATGTATATTGAGTGTGACAACTTATAACTATGTTCTTTGTATCTCTGCAAAGGTCTCGTCATGTGCTAACCAGTGGTGGGTTTTGTTTTAAGCCATGTCGAGACCTTCCATTTAATATGTAGTATCAATAGAGAAGTTGATAGATAAGACAATGGGAGTTCAGAGAGAGAGAGTGAGTTAGTCTTCAGAGCAAGAGGGTAGCAACGCGCCGCGCTGCCGGCCGGGTGGTTGCCAGACGTATGGACTGGTTGGCAGCCTTGCGCTTATAGCTAGGCGCGACAGGGTTGGTAGTCCATTGCTGCCTGCCTGGGCTGGGCCCATGTTGTCGTACAGCACATTGCCTGGAGGCTGGCTGCGTGTTCCATGACCAGGTTGCCTAGAACCTTTGAGATTCTAACATCCCTTGCCCTCTCTCCCAACTTCTCACGGTTGCACTCTTTCTCTCTGACGACATTACTCTCATTTCATTCTTCTCTCTATTTAAATGCATAACCTTCCCTTGAGGTCCTAAAGGAGTTTCAGCACTCACCTCTCGTATTACTCTTAGGACAAGCATATATTTACATGTATTAGATTTAAGGGGTTAATGTGAACAGCGATCTTCTTGATGAGGATAGTTGGTGAACGTTCTACATGTTCACGAGTTATATGCCCCGCTCATCATCCCATTTGTGACTAGATTGGTGCCATGTGTAAGAGCCCGACCATGCCCAGGAGTTGTCTGTAGAGGGACGAGGACTTAGCCTTGATTTGCATACCGAGCCAGGAGCGAGTGTAGTACCCGAGACTACAGCTCGTTCGTAGTGCCGGTATAGTAGAGTAACGTAATTTATCTGTCCTTGTGTTCTCTACAGTCTTCTCCTGGGTTCTCGCTTTCGGTGCTGGGACTCGTTGTTCCTGTGACTTGGCCTGCTAGCTAGAACACATGGGGATGATGAGTGGGATATATCTTTATTTTACTATGCATTGCAGCTCTCTTTAAGTATATGTATGTAACACTTTACAATACACATTACTCACACACAAGACAACACTATTAATACTTTCATGTATCAATTAACTGCACTGTCGTTTTGCTGCTGTGTCCGGAGTTCTGTTGCGTAGGGCGCATACGGACTCGGAGGGGAGACAGAGTGAGAGAAGCGAAGTAGCCTATGCGGTAGTAGGCTACCGGCGCAGTACTGTTGCCTGCAACCTTTTAGTTATTCCAAGTATAGATTCATTATTATAATAAGTGACTACTATTTATGTTCCTCCCATGTGTATTATTAGGTATCTACTGGATCATGAACATCTTGTATGCTACATGCTAGTGCATGTTAGTAGGGGACAGTTAGTGTAGTGCACGCGCTTTCAAGTAGGCGTGTACATTTGTCATTTAGCATTTCACTGTCATACCTTTAGCCTGCTTCTATTCTACATTATTAGAGGCTTAATATTAACGTAGTTTCTTGAGTATTGCATTTCTTTAGTAATAACGTAACCTATAAATGTCTGAGGGAGTTTAGCCTCATAGCCTACCCCTGTTGTACACTTTCGCCGAGTTAAGGTACCTCGTTACCGTAGACGATAACTCTGTAGGGCGTTGGTGCTTTTGTTGTCTGGAGCATATAGTATTTGGGACTGGAATCGAGCGTGTCGTTGTCACTTAAGCCATTTCTGTCCTACGATCAAGAATCCCGAATATGTATTGCCGATCCAGCCGTAACAACACTCACTGGTATAGAAAAAGAATCAATTCACTTTGGAAAACATAGGTGGGAGCAATAGATTCAGTATCAAGCTTGGTCTTTCAATTCTCCTAGCACGATCGTGGATCTGGATGGAGCGTGCACTGCCACTTTCAACACTCAGGTATTGTACAAGATACAAAATTAGAAGAAAGTCACTCGAAGGGCACTCATGGTTAAGTTCTCATAAGTATATGGTGAAGTTCGTTGATTATGCCTAAGGCTTAGTTATTTTATTTAGATGTTGAGCTAACTTCAGGTCTCAAATTTCGCAAGATCTGGCAGAGTGAATAGGCAACTAGAATTGCATAGTTATTTGACTGTTAATGCACGTATTGGAATTAGTCACTGAGATTAATTTGCTTTACGACTTATCCCACAAGCTTTTGGGATCTCAGAATATCTATACCATAATCTCTCACTTAGGAAGAACTCGTTATGTGGCTGAGGGTAAATATTGTCGCAGTAATTATCTTGCAATAACTTTTACTGGTACGAATTCTCGGGCAATGAACAGGGAACTCTAGGAATCGAACTTGAAACACTCGTCATAGCTAGCAAATAACTTTAAGATGAGCATAGGTAAAACACCGATTGGGTGGTACAGTATCTCCACACTGATACAAATGATAGTCAATAGTGCACTGTTGGGTTATCTTCTAGATTCTCGATCTGGTGTCGTTGAGGGCTTCTCGGCTGCTCCGGGGCCGTCCAGGGGGTCCAGTCGTGTGAAGAAGTTACAGATTGGCCATCAACCGTTGATGAAGTTCTGTTCAGGTTGCCTACTCTCTGGGCTAGGATTTTTAATGTTATGCTTCAGGCTGAGGCCGGATTAGCACACCATCGGACCAACGCAAGAGGAGTCTACACAAGGACTCTTCTTGACTGTCTCTAATCTTTATGAGAGGTTCAAAGAACTCAGGCGGTTTTACCCTTTTAGTCACAAATTCTGGTGGGTTGCCACAGACAAAATGTGCCTAGGATCTATTCATGCTAAGTGCTCTTAAGAGTATCTCGCATAGACCCTTCTAACACAAAAGATCTTTCTATCCTAGATCTCTGTGAGTTAAGTACAAGTCAGATGTCTAAAATAATAAAGTATTGAAAGGTAGAGAGTCCTTCGTCTTTCAATATTTGTATTAGGTTAGATAAGGCACTAATATAAATAACTATATTAAATTCTGGGTAGCCAGAAATAATTAGTTACGTATATGTAGTTCTTGTTGCACTATATGTAAATGATTATAAAACTCAAGTGGAAGAGGTGATACCAGCAATGAGTTTTTAATCACTTATTGGGGTAGATATATGTATTAGTTAAAGGTCTCTATATTAACCGGTGGGTGTCCACGATTAATAAAGATCCAAAACAAAATAATATATCTATGTCACTGATTTTATCACAGACTCCGGGTTGCCGCTCGTCTATATGTAATCTTGAGTGGTGAGTTAAATAGTCTTCAGTCAGAGAGCGGGTTGCCATTCATTAGAAGCGATATTTGCACTTACTGAGTTCCCTTCCTCCTAGGGTTTATATAGCAGGTCTGCCCGGTGTTGCCTGGGCCAGGGATTGGTGGATTTGCTGTTATCTGGGCTTTCCAACCAAGTGAAAGAGGAGTTTCTGCTTTACATGTGGAGCCTTATGGTGGGGGCTCACTTAAGTGGGTAAAGAGAAGCGGACACAAATTTTTTTAGGGATGGAGCGAACAGGCTCGTCAAGTCGGCAAGATGGTGGAGGTGTGGGGGAAGAGGGAGTCGGGGTGTTGCCTTGGCTGGGGGTGTCCCTCATAATCTTTGGGGCGGCTGTGCATGGGGGTTGTCGTGGATTCGTTGCCTGGGTAATCGGCTCCTTATTGCCGGCGTCCTGGATTAGATAACAGCTAGTAGGTACACCTAACATATAATAACAAGTGATGGAAGGGGTGTTGGCAAGAGGTCCTTTGTTGGTTGTTTTCGTGGATGATGGGGGCGGAGTGCCTCCCCCGTGAAGGCCAGCTTGCTAAGTGCCTGACTTTTATAAGTAAGTTACTTTTACGGGGGGGGGGGGGGGGGGGGGTGTTGGACAGCTCTCCCTTTATCTTTTCTCCTTGGATAATGTAAATGACAAATAAGAAATACACTCAGACATACCCGTATGTGTGTATAGGCAGTTGCTAGGCAGAGTTCCCCAGGTGGTCCTTTACGTCGGGGTCGAGGGGGCGGAGCACGTCGCTTCCTTGGGTCGGCCGGGGGGATTAGTGGGAGTCCCTCCGTGACCTGAAGTGGCCAGACTTCTGGTGGATAACTACATGACCCTGTTGCCTACAGACTGTTGTTCATGGGAGAGTTTTAGATGTTTATTGATATGTTTTCTTTCTCTATGAACTAGTTTGATCTAACCTGGTTTGGTGGAGATGGGTTGGGTCTTATCTGGTTTTGAGGGTGTCGGGAATATGGAGGGGGAGAATAACAGAAAAGGGGGAGTGAGGGGGGGGGGGGGTTTGCCAGGCGGCCTGGCCTTCGAGTTAATTGGTTTGTTGTGGTCAGTCAAATCTGGTTCGGGCCGGAAATACCAGGAAAGAAAAATATTGGAAGGGAGAGAGAGAGAGACATTCGTAGATAGAGATAGTGATCCAAAGAAAGGGAAGACATGCACAATCAGGACGGTATTGTAGCCTTCGTTACGTCACGTTGATGGAATCTGGTGGTTACGTACCTGAAACAAACACAACAAAGGGACTACCGCTTCGTCGTATTAATAGGGTTATGACCTAACTCTGGCTTAACTATACATCGCTTAGTTACTAGAAGGGATTAAAAATAGAGCAATGTGTATTGTGTACTAGAAGGAGGTGATTGACAAGACGCGTAGTAGGGGGGTGAAGAATTGGAAAAGAGGCACAACGGTGTTACATAATTCTATACAGCACTGACATAATCTTGATAGTGATACACAAAGAACACACACACAAGGAAGGTTCTGTGGGAATATGTGGCTGCAATGTACAGTATAGTCAATGGACAGCAGAAAATACAACGTGAGGTTATGGATATATACTCGCTAACATGGGGGAACGAAAAATAGGTATCTTTCTTTTCTACAGTTTCCCTTAATCATGCTAACATTAGGGGGTTAGTATATCAACAACAAAAATAATAATATGGATCCCAGTGAGTTATGGGGTTGCCTAGGGTAATCGTATAATTAAATATCAGAATTACTCCTCGGTATTATGTATGTTAACATTAGGGGGTTAGTACATCAACGAAAAATAATAATATGGATCCCGTATATAATTGCTAGAATGGGGGAACGAAAGATAGGTGTTTTTCCTTTTTTTAGTTTCCTTTCATTAGGTTAGCATTAGGGAGTTAGTACATTAACAAAAATGGTAATATGGATCCCAGTGAGTTATGGGGCTGCCTAGTGTAATTGTATAATTAAATATCAGAATTACTCCTCGGTATTTGGTATAGTGTAAAATGGAGGTTGTATCAGAAAGGTTGTGAATCTACAATTCTCGGGGGGGGGGGGGGGGGGGGGTGAAGGTTGTCGTCTGTGGTCGGCCATTTTGGGGTGGGTTGTCCCTGCGGGTTGATGAGGTGGTAATCCTCCCGGGCTGGAGGCTGTGACCTTGGTTCGGGGATTATCGCGGTGTTTTCCTTTCTTCTCCTTTCCCCGCTTCTCGTCCTTTTTCTCTCTTTCGTTTACTTGTTTCTATGGGGGCGATGCGACAACTTTCGCTCTTGATCGTACCTTTAGGCTTTGGTCCGGGTGTTGTTGTGAGGGGCGGGGCCGTTCGCTCTTTTGCCGTCTTGGGCGAGTGTCTGTCTGTCTCTTTCGACCATGTTTCTCTGTGTTTCTTCCTTGTTGGTTTGTGGGTGTTCTTGACGTCTGTCTGTTTCTCCTGTATTTCAATAATAAATATTATGAGGTATTTCAGGAACTGCAATGATCGACATATAGACATATCGGCAATAACTTAGAATATATACAATTGAAGATTGTTTGTAAAATACACCAGAAAGCGAAATCCTCAGACACAAAAATCCCTAGTAACGAAAGGACCAACAACTACGCGACCATGCCCCACACAGGAATGTGGAAGCTGCGTGCGTCACAGATGGCGACCCTTGTCATTCATGATAGGTTAAGTGTGTATGTATGTAATTTCCTATTAAGTGATTTATTTTATATTCTAAGTACGTAAGTGTAACTATACCAACACTTTTGTACATGCCTTAATGATCATGCCTTATAATGTTAGAACCTAGGAACAGTACTTAATTTCTTTGTTATATTATAGTTGTGTATGTATGTGTTTCCCGGTGCCATGATTATTTATATTCTAAGAGTGTAGGTAGGTAACCAACTATGAGTAATAGGACCTCAAATACCTACACCGATATATTGTACCTTAAGACTCTAGTTCACCCTGTATCCCCTTTTATTTATATTCTAAGTACGTAAGTGTAACTATATACAAACACTTATGTACATGCCTTAATGATCATGCCTTATAATGTTAGAACATAGGAACAGTACTTCATTTCTTTGTTATATTAGAGTTGTGTATGTATGTGTCTCCCTGTGCCATGATTATTTATATTCTAAGAGTGTAGGTAGGTAACCAACTATGAGTAATAGGACCTCAAATACCTATACATATATATTGTACCACAAATAGACGAATCTCACCTCTATGCCTATGCTTAAGCAATCCAATCAAACCCCAACAATAGCCTTGCCACCGGGCATACTGGTGATCTGAGTAGTAGAGTGCTAGTGATTGAGGACTACAGCCAATCCCAAGGAAATTTAATATCTTCAGGTGGCTTTCCCTCAAATAGGCCTAGGCCTACTGCATCTGTAAATGACACTAATCCAGAGCCTATAAATACCACACCTGCAGTGTCCACTACCAGCCGCACTACATTAGATAGCGCCCCCTCCACTACACAGGAGACCACGGCCACATCCACAACTGTCCACGACACAACGATCAGAACCGACGGCGACGACTCCGACGAGACAACCCGAGGGAGGCCTAACTCCGTTGAAACCTTTGCCACAGGGGAAATTACTGATGCCACCACCAGCTGCTCCACACCAGGTGCCGGTGGCGCCTCCTCCATCACACAGGAAGCCACAGCCATAACGAGTAGAACCAACGAGACAACCCGAGGTAGGCCTAACATCAACGTAACTTCTGCCACTGAGGAAATTAATGAAGTCAACCCTGCAGTGAGGAGCGTCGGAAGCGGTACACCCGCTATAATGAGTATAGCAACACCTGGGGCCTATAATGCAGCTGTACGTACAGGCAACGCGCAAGGCATCACTACAACACCTGCGACGGGAAGGAGCTCGACGACAACCCCTATCGACAGGATCACAACGCCTCCACCCTCAGGTGATGATAAGGGGGAGGGTACTGTGCAAGGACAATGGTTTAGGGTACATTCCACCAAAGGTAAAACTCATCACATACCTGAGGGGGAACAGAGGCTGAATGGAGGTACCGGTACTGGTACCACAAACAATGTTAGGAATTCTATGGCTGTGCAAATTCAACCTAGGAACTTTATGCATCAGGGGATTAAGGGTAAAAATAAAAGTACGGGGATAAGTACAGTTAAAAAAGTGAAAAGATCACGCATAGCCAAAGTATTCGCGACAGGTTTTAAGCCAGGAATGACGGCATCCGACTTGAAAGAATATCTCTCCAATAAACTCAGTCTTAGTATGGATGTTGAACCAATTATTCCCTGGTCTGATAGGCACACATATATTTCATTCAGAATAAACTGTGAGTGTGTCCAAATCCCGAGGTGTTTATGGATGAAGAACTTTGGCCAGAGGAAGCATCAGTGTACTGGTGGAGAGAACGTAGGGCACAGGTACCGGTACCGGTACCAACAAATGAGGACTCTATAACTACGGTAACCCACCCTCCCAACAACTCTTAATCATGGATATAAAGTCTACTTCATCTCCCAACAATTTGCGTATTGCTACTTATAACTGTAGGGAGCTCCCTAAAACCAACAGAGGGCTTCTCCTACGCCCTGATGTAGTAGACGTATTTAATACCAGTGATATTGTGTGCCTGCAGGAGACTTGGTATTTTAAACAGGATTTGGGTAACCTCAGTACTATCTGTGATAATTTTCATGGGTTTGGGGTCTCGACAACCGATGCTATGGATGGTCTAGTAGCAGGTCACCCACCGGGAGGAGTAGCTATTTTGTGGAGGGACTCTTTAGACAGCCGGGTTAAACCACTTGTAACAAATTTACCATGGTGTACAGGTATAGAAATAGAAGATAATATTATCCAACGGAAAGTAGTTATTCTTAGTAATGAAAATGAAGAACAATACCTGGAATGCCTTGGAGAGCTAAGTGCTCTTTTACAAGAACTAAATACCACCTGCTACTCTATAATAGGGGACTGGAATGCTAATCTGAAGGACATGAGTAACTCTCTGTTTGCTAGTCATATGACTAACTTCTGTGGTGAGCATGATCTAATTATCTCTTCTCAGCTCATGCTCCCTCATAGTAGTTACACATGTGTCAGTGCAGCATGGGGCTCAACGTCTTGGCTAGATCATACCGTAGCTAGTGCTGATTTCCATGATATGATAACAAATATGGAAATTCAGTATACATATACAGATGAAGATCATATCCCATTGACCTTAACAGCTAGTTTGGAAAGAGCGCCAGAATTAACCCAGTCAAACAATAGTGTAAATCCAAAACTGCCATGGGGCGGGCTTGACGAGGAGGAGTGTGAGCAATTTTGCACTTTAACACACACTCTCCTTTCTGAGCTTGATCCTGGCAGTGAGGATGCCATTACCTGTGAAGACCCCAATTGTGTTAATGCTAGTCATCGAGAAGAGGTCAGCAAGCTGTACAATAATATTATATCTTGTCTTACTAAGGCTAGTGACATAGTATTTCACAAGCATAATAAAAATTACTCTTTTAACAAACCTGGGTGGAATGACCATGTTTCGGAACTATACCAGGCATCCCGAGATGCTCGTAGTGTATGGCTGGATCATAACAAACCGAGACAGGGACCCATTTTTGACATGTTCACCAGACTAAAGGCTAGATGCAAGTATGCAATCAGATATATAAAAAACAATGAAAATGTATTAAGAAGAGAAGCATTGGCCAAAAACTTTGCTAGCAAAGACAGATTGGCCTTCTGGAAGGATATTAAAAAAATGCATAATAGCTGCACACCTCTACCCGTTAGTGTAGATGGGACCTCTGGTACTAATAACATAGCCAATCTATGGAAAACACATTACCAAACTTTGTTTAACTCTGCTGGGCACCAAGGAAATACCATTGCTGCTACAACAGAGTGTAACAAAGAAGAAAAAATATGACACAATTAAAGTTACAAGTGAAAAAATCAAGGCTGCAATAAGTAGGCTAGATGCTAACAAATCCTGTGGTTTTGATGGTATATATGCTGAACATTTGAAGTACTCCTCCACTCTCTTGGAGAAACTCAGCAGTTGCTTTACCAGCTTTCTAATCCATGGTTTCCTACCAGAATCTATGATGTCCGTTACCTTGATACCAGTAATTAAAGACAAGGCTGGCAAAATTACATCAAAAGACAACTATAGACCTATTGCCCTTGCCAGTATTGTAAGTATGATACTAGAGTTAATAATTTTAGACAGAATCTCAGTGTATATCTCAACTAATAGTAATCAATTTGGTTTTAAAGAGAATCATGGTACGGACCAGTGCATCTACACTCTGAAGGAGCTAGTGGATGGGTACATCAAAATGAACAGCTCTATTTTTGCATGCTTTCTTGATGCTAGTAAGGCATTTGACAGAGTCTGCCACAATATCCTGTTTGATAAATTAGCAACATATAGGATGGCACTCCCCTTGTTATAATAATTATTATTATTATAACAAGGGGAGTGCCATCCTATATACTGAGAATCTTGAAGTACTGGTACGCCAATCAAACATTTAATGTAAGATGGGGTAACATTATTTCGGATTCCTTTACAGTAACCAATGGAGTGAGACAGGGTAGTATTCTCTCACCTTACTTATTCAATGTATATATGGATGAATTAAGTGATAAATTGAATAAAGAGTAGATTTGATGTTATGGTGGGAATAAAATCATCAACCATCTCATGTATGCTGATGATCTGGTCATTATTGCACCGTCTTCTGCGGGTCTGAGCAAACTTCTTGATATATGTGAATCTTTTGGTAGTAAACATTGTGTTAAATTCAACCCACTGAAAAGTGCTGTTCTTATATTTAGATCAAAATTACTGTATAAAAGTAAACTGCCAAATTTCTCACTCAATAATCAAATTATTCAAGAAGTAAACAAAATAAAATACCTGGGACACATTATCTCAAACGATTGCTCAGATGATGCAGATATCGGCCGTCAGCGCAGACAGCTATATTTACGTGGTAACACCATCTTGAGAAAATTCCACATGTGTAATTGGGAAACTAAAGTCACTTTGTTCCGGACATATTGTTCCTCTATGTACACGGCCCATTTGTGGTGGAAGTATAAGAGAGCCACCATAAATGGTCTGTGTACATCCTATCATAATATACTCAAGATGTTCATTGGTCTCTCTGAATATGAAAACACTAGTATGGTGTGCACACTGTTGGATGTGCAGTGCTGTCGGGCTGTCATCAGGAGACTGGTGTACAGATTTTCGCAGCGACTGCAATCCTCCAGTAACACGCTGATTGTAGCTCTTTGGTCTAGTGATCATATCTATGAATCCCGTATTATATCTCACTGGCAGAAGCTGCTGCACACATAGTATGTAATGTAATATATAGGTCTAATTGAACTATGAGCAATGATCTGTGCAATAGGTGTTAACCAACATTGAGTAATAGCCTTAGTTAGCCTATCTGTGTTATATTGTGACAAAATGTGATATGTGCTCTATTCTGTAAATAGGCCTACTGTATATTTTATTTTATTGTTTCTTTATTAATATATCTTTGTGTATAATTATTATCTGTGATCTGACGAGAAGTGTATGTGATATGGACCATTAGGTCGTACTGTATTTATACTGTATCTATCTTATGTGTCTGGAATAAAGAATTATTATTATTATTATTATTATTATTATTATTATTATATACTGATACCCTAGAAATAATTAATCTCCCAGACACTCTCGATCTCGTACTTCCACTTGGAGATAATTGGCAACCTAAAGACCTCGCTAACTTTTGCATTGTGGACATTAAAAGGGCCAAATGGTTAGCCCCTTATGGAAAAAACGTGACTAATAAATGCATTAATCAGTACACTCTTTCCACCAGACGTCAGTACCAATCACACTGGAAAGCATTTACTACTTGGATAGTGGAAACTGACCAAACTGAAGCATCGGTGTCTTTAATTTTCAAATATCTTGATTATTTATTTGAACATAAACACTAAAGAATTACATATCAGCAATAAGAGGCCCTTTATGACTTAACTGGGCTCTCTGTACCGCCGACGGAGGAGAAGGGTTTCATGCATGCAGGTTTCAAGCTTAGTCCACCACCACGCCACCTCATGCCTACCTGGTCACTTGACAAAGCCTTGTCATTACTTAATTCGCAGAAATATAGTCACAATCCTGCTTTCGATTTAATCCTAAAAAAGGCTGTGTTCCTTATGGCCTTGGCTACAGGAAACCGGGTATCTGAGCTGGCGGCGATGAGCAACGAACCTAACTGTCTCAGGTTTGCCCGGCGCAATGTAAGTGTCCACATTGCTCCGTCGCCTACCTTTATTGCAAAAAACAAGCACAGTGATCATGTTTTTTCGGCATTTGAGGTTCCTGCGCTCAAGAGAGGAGATTCTCACCATAAATTATGCCGGTGAAATCTCTCACGACTTATATCGGAGTGTCCCGGCCTAACCAACCGGGAGTTCTGTGGGAAGCACAGACAGGTCAACGCCTTACAAAGTGGCACTTAGCTGCTTTCTTAGTCGACGTGATACGGGAAAGTAGCCCGGGAGCCGTAGGACGTGCTCACGACATAAGGAAATGAGCAGTGTCCCTTAGATTCTTGAAAAACTATTCAATCACTGATATAGAACAGACGCAGTTATGGGCGTCCAATCACACCTTCCTACCGCGTTACCTGTCTGTTGCCCTTGATAAACCACATATGGCCTGTGTCGCATTGAGACAACGGGTCTGGTGCTTTTTATGATTATTTGTTAAATTTAAGAGGAGGAGGGGGGGGGGGGGGAATCACATGATAGCCAAGATCCTCACCCCTGCCGGAATGCGGCACAAAAGCACTGTTGTTATTGTTGTTCCCCAAGCTGCCTGGCCGAACAGCCCCAGGGCCCCAAGCAAGGCCGAGGCCATAACCAAGCTCCCCCACAGAACCCTCCCTGCCGACCACAATAATGCCTGGGTGACCGAAGCCACTCCATGGCGGGGAGCTGAGGAGGGTGCGGAAACACCCGAGAAACCAAAGCCCCACCCAGGGCCCTGTGCCCCTCAGCAATTATGAAGAGAAAGTTGAGGGCAAACGAACTGTGATATGTATTACTGGAAAACGGGTAATACTTTAGTTTAAGGAAATTTTGTTTTGAATCTTGTATACATAACCAAATACTCTGTGATAGTCATTATCCTAATGTTTCTCCAGAACTCGTTATAAAGTGATGAGTGATAATATATTTTGTTTTATATAAGAGAATATACTTAGACAAGACATTTATTTTACAACAGTTCCATATATGTTTATATGCAAGTTAATTTGTTGGTACATAGAAGAGGTTTTATATGCAATACAACTGTTCTACAATCTCTATCCTCAAGATTTCAGAATATGTTGTTACACAGGTTAATTTTTAAGTGCGCTACCTGTACATTCTTTTATAATCTTTTACTGTATTTTGTATACAAAAATAAAGAACATTTTAGAGCTCAATTTCTGGGTTTATTTTCATCCTATTTTTGTTAGTGGTTGGATATTTGTCACGAATGTCCCCCTCCAGACTTGTGATATTAGGCATATCGTCAATGATGAAGGGGCAACTAATAAATTATAGGTTTGAGTCCCGAAGTGAAGAAGGAAAACCTAATATTTAGTAGTGGCCCCAGAATCATTGACGATTCCGGCCCTCCCTTCCATCCGCTTCCCATTCGTCTTGATGTTTCTAAGTTATCTTGATACATCATTGAAGGAAGAAATGACGCATCACCGTCTAGGGCCAAACCCACGCTAGCAACATCCACACGATAGACAGCATAGCAGATTTAGAGTACTGACGTACTAATATTTTTTCTTTTATTATTTTTTCTTTTGTTTTTTCGTAGTTGGCATCCGCTTCATAATGACGAGTCTGTAAGAAATTATGACCATACACTTACCATGTAGGTCTCTTACGCTTCGGGGGCGGATAATTTGAATACTCCCCGTTGGGTTCAAAGAGTTCCATTAATGTTTAAGGCATATCGTCAATGATTCCAGGGCCACTACTTAATTATTATGTTCTCTCCACCAACCAACTTTACTCCTAAACTCGATTAATGAAATTAACAAACACATGTGGCAGTCCTGGGATTCGACCCCAGGACGCTACTAAATATTAAGGGACATCAGCTGTACGAACTCAGGCAAACATTTGTGATATATGTGAATCACCCATAACACGTCGACAGAGAATCCAAACCTGTGTTAAGTGTAAAGCTGTAGCACACATGAAGTGCATTTCTAAGAAGACTGACAGTAAAGAACATGAATTTTTATGCAATAAGTGTGCCTTGCATTTACTACTGAATGTTAATGTAAATTAACCAAATAACAACTCAGAATCCAGCCAGGACACATTCAAAGATGAATATAGAGTTTTCACCAACAAAGGGCCCCATCTTATCCACATCAACGCCAGATCAATGTATCATAAATTGTCAAAAATAAACTTGTTATCTAATAAGGCCAAAGCTTCAATAATTGCAATTACAAAAAAAATCAAGGCTGCAATAAGTAGGCTAGATGCTAACAAATCCTGTGGTTTTGATGGTATATATGCTGAACATTTGAAGTACTCCTCCACTCTCCTCTTGGAGAAACTCAGCAGTTGCTTTACCAGCTTTCTAATCCATGGTTTCCTACCAGAATCTATGATGTCCGTTACCTTGATACCAGTAATTAAAGACAAGGCTGGCAAAATTACATCAAAAGACAACTATAGACCTATTGCCCTTGCCAGTATTGTAAGTAAGATACTAGAGTTAATTATTTTAGACAGAATCTCAGTGTATATCTCAACTAATAGTAATCAATTTGGTTTTAAAAAGAATCATGGTACGGACCAGTGCATCTACACTCTGAAGGAGCTAGTGGATGGGTACATCAAAATGAACAGCTCTATTTTTGCATGCTTTCTTGATGCTAGTAAGGCATTTGACAGAGTCTGCCACAATATCCTGTTTGATAAATTAGCAACAAGGGGAGTGCCATCCTATATACTGAGAATCTTGAAGTACTGGTACGCCAATCAAACATTTAATGTAAGATGGGGTAACATTATTTCGGATTCCTTTACAGTAACCAATGGAGTGAGACAGGGTAGTATTCTCTCACCTTACTTATTCAATGTATATATGGATGAATTAAGTGATAAATTGAATAAAGAGCAGATTGGATGTTATGGTGGGAATAAAATCATCAACCATCTCATGTATGCTGATGATCTGGTCATTATTGCACCGTCTTCTGCGGGTCTGAGCAAACTTCTTGATATATGTGAATCTTTTGGTAGTAAACATTGTGTTAAATTCAACCCACTGAAAAGTGCTGTTCTTATATTTAGATCAAAATTACTGTATAAAAGTAAACTGCCAAATTTCTCACTCAATAATCAAATTATTCAAGAAGTAAACAAAATAAAATACCTGGGACACATTATCTCAAACGATTGCTCAGATGATGCAGATATCGGCCGTCAGCGCAGACAGCTATATTTACGTGGTAACACCATCTTGAGAAAATTCCACATGTGTAATTGGGAAACTAAAGTCACTTTGTTCCGGACATATTGTTCCTCTATGTACACAGCCCATTTGTGGTGGAAGTATAAGAGAGCCACCATAAATGGTCTGTGTACATCCTATCATAATATACTCAAGATGTTCATTGGTCTCTCTAAATATGAAAGCACTAGTATGGTGTGCACACTGTTGGATGTGCAGTACTGTCGGGCTGTCATCAGGAGACTGGTGTACAGCTTTTCGCAGCGACTGCAATCCTCCAGTAACACACTGATTGTAGCTCTTTGGTCTAGTGATCATATCTATGAATCCCGTATTATATCTCACTGGCAGAAGCTGCTGCACACATAGTATGTACTGTAATGTAATATATAGGTCTAATTGAACTATGAGCAATGATCTGTGCAATAGGTGTTAACCAACATTGAGCAATAGCCTTAGTTAGCCTATCTGTGTTATATTGTGACAAAATGTGATATGTGCTCTATTCTGTAAATAGGCCTACTGTATTTTTTATTTTATTGTGTCTTTATTAATATATCTTTGTGTATAATTATTATCTGTGCTCTGACAAGAAGTGTATGTGATATGGACCATTAGGTCGTACTGTATTTATACTGTATCTATCTTATGTGTCTGGAATAAAGAATTATTATTATTATTATTATTATTATTACAGAAACCTGGCTGGACTCTAGTATAAATGATGGTGAAATAAACATTCAAGGTTTCAATATGGTTCGTAATGATCGCAACAGACAAGGGGGTGGAGTATGTCTGTATGTAAACACCAACCTCACACACACAACTAGGAACGACCTCCATGTAGAAAACCACGAAGCTCTTTGGATTGACTTACACCTGCCTAGGACAAAACCCATCACAATTGGAGTGTGCTATAGGCCACCAGACGACACACAATTCTTAAACAAATTTGAACAAACTTTGTCATTACTAGACCCCCGGAATGAATCTATTATACTAGGGGATTTTAACTTGTGTTACAAACAACGAAATAATAGGTTTGTACGAGAAAACAGGCACATACTGACAATGCACAATCACAAACAACTCATCACAACCCCCACACGTATCTCTGATAACACTGCTACAATATTAGACCATGTCAATTGTAACAGAGAGGACAACATATCACAATCAGGAGTTATACAAACGGGGATAAGTGATCACTTCGTCACATATTGTACACGTAAAACTCAAAAAATTACCCTAGAGAATCACAAGGTCATTAGAACAAGGTCACTCAGAAACTACAACAAAGATTTTTTTTTTGACATTTTATGGAATACAGATTGGTCTCCAGTGTTTGGAAATACAAACGTTAATGGCGCATGGGTTGGCTTCAGAACCATCATGACAAACATCCTAGACGAAATAGCTCCTCTGAAAGACATACGAATTAAAGCAAGGTCAGACCCATGGATCAACAATGACATACTACACCATCTGGAACACAGAGACAATCTGTTAAAAAGGCTAGTGAAACATAGACAAAATCAAGGTCTGAAACATGAGTTCAACAGGGCTAGGAATAAACTAAGTAGGAAAATTAAATCAGCGAAATCTAATTATTTCCACAGTAAGGCAGAGGAATATCAGAGTAACCCCAAATAACTATGGAGGCACTTAAAAACAACGGGCTACAGCAACAAGGCAAGGGATTCATCTAACACTAATATTGCTCTCAAAATTAATGATCAAGTTTGCCATGATAAACGACAAATTTCAACCTACTTCAACTCCTTCTTCACCTCCATAGCAAACACACTAGCACAGAACCTACCACAACCTCCCAATAAATACACCACAACAACTGCCACCTTTCAACATTTCTACAGGGATAAAGGCATACACCCGAACACTTTCGGATTGCAAAATGTTACACCAAAATACACATTTGAGGAGCTCTCTAACCTAGATGTACATAAAAGCATAGGACCAGACAAAATTCCTGTCAAATTTCTACGAGATGGAGCCATTGGTATAGCAGGTCCCCTAACCCACATCATCAACCTGTCAATTAACACCAACACTGTACCTGCTGAATTGAAGGAAGCTATTGTAACCCCTCTATTCAAGAAAATAAATAAATTAGATGTTAGTAACTACAGACCAGTTAGCATATTATGTATTGTATCAAAAATCCTTGGAAGAGCTGTATACACCCAAATTGAACACTACCTCAAAGAAAATGATCTATTATATAAGTTTCAATCAGGTTTCAGAGGCATGTACTCGACAGACTCCTGTCTCATCCATTTAACAGATCACATTCGTAAAGAAATGTCTAAAGGTAACTACACCGGTATGGTCCTTCTTGATCTACAAAAAGCGTTTGATACAGTAGACCATAATATCCTATGTAATAAACTACAAGCAATGGGCATTGGGTCAGTGAACTGATTTAATCTTATCCTAGTGGTAGAACACAAAGAGTCAAAATTGATGATAATCTTTCTGATCCTATGCCAATTAACTGTGGGGTCCCGCAGGGAAGCATCCTTGGTCCCTTACTCTTTCTCTGTTATGTGAACGACATGGAACTGAGCGTATCGTGTAAATTATTACTGTATGCTGACGACAGTGTGCTTCTGGTTTCAGGAAAAGACCCAATAAGTATTGCCGCCTCACTTTCCAAAGAACTAGAATCGTGTAGTGATTGGCTAGTGGACAATAGACTATCTCTTCACCTGGGCAAGACAGAAGCCATCTTATGTGGAACAAAACGCAAATTGAAAGACATTGAGGGCTTCTCGGTCAACTGTAATGATATTCCCATAACAACAGTGTCACAAGTGAAATATCTCGGACTAAAACTAGACTCGACTCTGTCAGGTGAAACAATCTTGGAATCGATCCTGAGTAAATGTAGAGCACATATTAAATACCTGTATAGACAGGTGGGATGCTTGCAAGCGGCGACCAAAAAGACCCTATGCCAAGCGCTTGTTCAATGTAATTTTGACTATTCTGTGTCATCCTGGTACTCTGCATCATCTAAATCAGCAAAGCACAAACTTCAGGTCACTCAAAATAAAATGGTTAGGTTCATGCTGAACCTAGGACCCAGATCGCATATTGGCCAGGAACAACTTCAGTCACTTGGTATGCTCAATGTCTCTGACAGGGCCAAACAAATCAGACTCATAAATGCCTTCAAGATATTTTATGATAGGGCTCCAGAGTATTTAAAGAGTAATTTTGTTAAAGCAAATGAGAGGATTGGACACAACACAAGGAATAGGATGATTAATTTAAGGTCCCGAGAATCCAAGGACAGGGTAAGCTAACATTCTTGTTCACTGCAATCAAAGACTGGAACAACCTACCCCAGTCAGCCCGTGAAAAGAAAACACTGTATTCCTTCAGACGTAGCTTGAAGGAGCACCTGAACCGGACAGCTGCGAGAAGGGAACACCAAGCTTATGTCTACCACTAAATACGACATAAGAGATAGGCAAAACAAACTGAAATGATTACTGAAATATTTTGACCAGTCCAACTATAGAATGTAAGGTATCTTAATATAACCCCCTAGAAATACTTTCTCTAAAGTATCTACTTATTTTATCCTCCCCTTTTTCCCCAGCTAACCTAATCCCACAAGGACCCCAATGGAAATACGCCTAACGGCCTTATTGGGCTATCCTTAGTTGGAATTATACAAAGCTGGTAGGCCTACATGTCATATTTGTAACATATTATGTGGTACCAACATTGTAAAATGCTAACTGAATAAATATTATTATTATTATTATTATTATTATTATTAACGGCACCGAGACTTTTAAGAGGTTTTGGTAGTGAAAGGCGACGAGACTCTTAAGATCCAAGACCTATTTTTTGTTTAAAGACCCCAGTAGCACTCAAAACAAAGGAATATATGATTAAGTGAGATAATTCCCCTCCATACCTCCTATCACTCCTCCACATATGTCAAAACCCCCTCCCTCCCCCCTTTCAATTATCACCTATTTTTTCCTCTTGTTCCCTTGTTTATCGATTTATTTATCGCACCAATATCTCCAAGGTGGGAAGAAATGTACTTTTATTGTAGTGTATAGACCACCAAATTTGAGCACCAACTTATTCATTGGAGAATTTAGAATGTATTTGGAAACGTTAGACATGGTGAGCGCAAATGTTTTTATCTGTGGTGATTTTAACTTTTGGTTTGAAGTAAATGTGCTCACTATATACTATGGAATTTATAGAAATGATGGACTTATTCAATTTGGTCAACAAAGTGGATGTGGTGACATCAATTGGAGGGCATATATCGGACTTAGTTTTTTGTGATATTGACTATAATCTCGTCCAAGAAGTGTGTGTGGAAGAGATATGTCGTATTTCTCCGGTGCATAGGCTGGTAACTTTTGTGATTCCATTTATGAAAGATTCTAGACAAACTAAAAAGATTAAGTTTAGAATAAAGAGAGACTTTATACCGGAACTATTAATAACCTCAGTGATCCAAAGTCTATCTTTAAAGAGGCATGAAACTTGTGACCATGAATACGGGAAACGTGAGGAATGTGCGATATGTCTTTCTAGATTATATAATGGTTAACTGTCAGGGAAAAGTATAATGAAATGTGCCCTATGCTTGAGAAGGAAATTGTAGTGATAGACCATGCGCCGTGGTTTAATGCCGAAATATTACGAGCGAAAAAGGAAAATAAGAAAAGAGAAAGACTATGGCATAGGTTCCGGACAGATATGGCAAGAAGAGACTATCAAGACGCAAGAAATGAAGAGAATAGACTTGTAGTAAAAAGGAAACGTGAATATTATAGACAAAAGACCATGGAGGCGGGAACAAATATTAATAAGTTATATACAGTACTAGATAATTTGACGGGAAACAAAAAGAAAAATAAGTTACCAGAGGGGTTTTCAGATACAGTGCTAGCAAATAAATTCTTCGACTTCTTCGACAATAAAACTAGGAATATTTGAAAACTTTAGAGCAAGCGGCTTGCAAGGATCGTCTTCAGCCAGTCAAGTTCCAGAGAATAAGTTATCATGTTTTCGGACAGTCGACCAGAGTGTGGTAAAATCTATTGTACATAGAGTGAAACATACATACTGTGAAAATTATCCTTTACCTGTGAGTGATATAGTTCATAGTAAACATTTCGATGGAATTCTGGATATATTACTAGATATTGTTAATCGAAGTATTGAAACTTAAGTTACTTATGTTTTTCCTGAGTCTGAGAAGAGGGCGATTGTGAAGCCTATAGTAAAAGGTAAATTGGATGCTCAGAGCCTTACTTCTTTTCGACCAGTATCCATCTTGACATTTTTGTCTAAGATAATCGAGAATGTAATATTAGACCAGTTGCTGGATCACCTGCAGAAAGTGCGATTTTTTCCTGACAGTCAGTCTGCCTATAGGAGACTTTACTCCACTGAAACAACTATGTGTTCTGTGGTCAGTGATTTACTTGTATTGATGGATGAAGGAAAGTGTGGTGTTTTAATCCTGCTTGATTTAAGTGCTGCATTTGACACAGTTGTGCATGATTTATTGCTGACGGACTGCAGAACTATTGGTATAGATGGCAATGCATTCAACTACCTGAGAAGTTATCTTGAAGATAGAACATACTGCGTACAAATAGGAAGATCATTCTCCGATATGAAACGTTTAGAAAGGGGTGTCCCCCAGGGAAGTGTACTGGGCCCAATTCTGTTTTGCATATATATAATTGAACTATCACTTTTGCTTGAGAAATATGGAGTTAGTTTTAAACTGTTTGCAGACGATACCCAGTTCTACATGACACTGAGGAATGTAGTTAACACTGAAGAAACGTTGAGCAGTAAAATGCCCCAGAACGAGAAGCCCACTACAGAAGCCACGAGCGAACACCACACAGAAACACCCGAAAGAAAGGTCCACAGAACGAAAGGACCAGCTGACCGAGCCAACCAATTCAGACAGGCCCAAGCCCGCAGGGCTAAGCAGCTCCAAGCCGCACCTACCTACCCCTTCTAAACTGACCATTTTCCACACCTCACGTACACTACCCCCTCGTGTCCTACACTTCTACCTACATGATGATGAACAGGAATATACATTCATATTAAAAACACCCATGCCCTGTCCCTAGGTTGAGCCAATGCCAACAAATCAGACAGCCATGTATCTATGTATGTTCTTACATCCGAGAAGTAGATGTTATATACCTTAGAAGTTAATACACCCATGCTCTGTCCCTAGGTTTAAGATATTAATATTAACATACCCTAACATACCTTGCCTTGCCAGACTAAGTTTCTGAAGACCCATCGCCCCCATAAAATCTATGTATTCAATCCTTAGGTTAAGTATTAATATGAACATTCCCTAACATATCTTGTCTTGCCAGACTAAGTTTCTGAAGACCCATCGCCCCCATAAAATCTATGTATTCAATCCTTAGGTTAAGTATCTTTATCCGCCATTGTGTTCACCTTTTCCATTTACTTTTCCACAATTGTTATACGTCTTCCACTTACCTCCTTCGTATCCACAGTCCACACTACGCCAATTTGCTCCGTGGCCTACACCTCTTACCCGCCCGATTCTACCTACATGATGATGAACAGGAATATACATTCATATTAAAAACACCCATGCCCTGTCCCTAGGTTGAGCCAATGCTAACAAATCAGACGGCCATATATCTATGTATGTTCTTACATCCGAGAAGTAGATGTTAAAAACCACATGTCCCAACTTATAAGAAATTAAGATACCCACGGGTGCACCAGGATATAGAACCATTGCCCCCGTAAGACTTAGACAGCCATGACTACAGATGTTAGCCGCCATGCTATAACGTAATTCTTACCCCAACCAGAGATTGTATAGATAACCTTGTTACCAGTATCTGTCATAAGTACCTCGAAACAATAACGAAGTACCCCTACGAACTGCCGCTTTTCTTGGTATATATTTCATAGAAAACGCAGTTCCCAGGGACAACTAGACGTGCAAAAACTTGTGCCAACTAATAGTATCCATAACCCCTCGTACTGACGAAGAATAATACACCATGTTTTTCCCCACTTTACCCACAGTCAAGCACACACCTACAGTTTACCTCCTTCTGCCCCCCCCCCCCCCCCAGCCCCACAGTCCACATAATTTTATCTTTTCCAGACTCATATACCACCCCATAGTTGCATTCCCCGGTAGCATTTGGCTAACGTACTTTCACTGCCTTTCCAAACTCCAATATCAACTGCAGCCTAATGCCATCCCCACGCCCAGAGACCTTAGGGTCAAATTTCCCTGTAGCCCCCTGAGTTTCCCCCCCTCTCATTAACATACCCCGCGCTTCTCGACTCTTGTCCGACCTAGCCTCTCTCTCATACCTCTTGAAGATCCTTGATTTTTCCGTTGCTAACGCTCTCCAACCTTTTATATATATACCCCTATCCAGCCTGCCTTCCCTTAGTAGGCCAGAACAACATTAGAACTTTACTAACCCCTTGCATGCCATCTATTCTCTTACAACCTATTCACAACTCTGCACCCAATGGTCGTCGGTGCGAGGCTAGCCGCCTCACCAGTAACTAACTTCTATTGCCATACTTCCAGATAAATGTGGCAGAGTTAGCAACCAGTCTCCACCACATCCAGCCAAACCTACGATTAACAACCAACCGATTAAAACCAGCTAGCCAAGGCACCTTCGGTTTGGATATTAAGAAGACCCGCATCTGTCTCATAAACAGAGGGTTATTACAAACACTGGTGATATGGCAAGCCCCTAGCCACAGCCGCCGGACGACCATCCCAGAGAGAGAGCGCCCGGCTACCCCTTTTTACCCACCCGAGGAGGGAGACCCCCACCCCGCGGAGGTATACCTGACCCCTGTTTTGACTTCCGGGTCATTGCCAGGTAGCCCAGAAATTCTTCCTATCAATGAACTAACCATGCATGTCTAACCCCCTTACTCACCTCTCTTTACCCACAATAACCCATTCACCTGTCTTGCATACTCGGATAGTCAAATTAGCACCTCAGCTATGCCATAGAATGAAGACTGAGCAATATAAGAGAGACGCCCCTATCACAGCTGTCCCAGTCCTCCCCGCAAAGTAGATCCAGTCTCCCTCCCATAAATACTTCCAGTATAGCCAAAATAGTACCTTTTACTAAGGCTCAGTTATATCACAATATGAAGGCTTCCTATAGCCATGTGCCACAACAGTAATCACCATCTTACCTAGTCCCCATATCTATTGAGAGCTCAAGTAAGTCCATAAGACTCGAGATCCCTATGGCCTACAGGGTCCAGAACCGAGCCTATAAACCCAGCTCCCACCCCCAGTAAAATCAGTTGAAAGTTAGACACCAACCAGTGGTCCCCACCCTGAAGTTAACCTCTAGCTCTGCCCTTGTGTTGTTCCTGAGTTGAGAGATTCCAGAGCCGGCAGACTCCGTGGCAGAGATTAAAATAGAAGCATCTGTCCACGTACAAGTACCGACGTGCACCTTATAACCTTCACACAAATTAGTGGGTATATAAGTGTGTAGCCAGCACCGATCGCCAAGAGATCCGACTTGAGAACTTCCTACATTTGGACCACCTGGACGGCCGAGGAACCAGTCGTTAGCCCCCAACATCACCGGAAGCAAGATAACCAGGACCAGACCAACAAATACTATTCAAGATTCATATAATTAGTACTAACGTGTTATAGTACTAGTTCGATTCACTTATTAACTTTTCTATGAAGTGGCTATAACTTTGCCCAGTGTAACTCATATTTAACCATTCCATTTGGGACGTACTAAGCGTATCAGTGTTCATTAATTAACAGGCGACATTGACTCTCGTAATTACCTTATTCAGTTATTAAAACCCTAGTGATATCTAACGTTCGCCCACTGATTTGTGTTCTACGTATTTCTGCCATAAGAATATAAATCTTAGATCAGTACCCCCTTGAGGTTACTAGAATTTCCGTGTTCTAAAATATACGCGTGTCTAATTCTAACTGTGAACTACTACTTGTGCACCCGACCTGCCAGTAAGAAATCTAATTAGTGAAATTGAATCCATAAGTACATTGAGGTCTTCCAGTATTATAAAACTTGCTAATTAAAACAGTGATCAGAAGAGTATACCTGAACGTTGGAAGTGGGAGACTAGGCTCCATCCAGATCCGCTAATGCTAGCAGTTCCCTTCTATTATTTGTTTTGTACGAGTATTACTATCTTTCTATGCTCCTTATTCACCTACTTCAATAAACGTGATCGTGTGTCGTGTTACCGTGTGTTTATTTTGTGTTCTCTATTCCTCATACCTTGTATTGTGCATGCAGCCTTATATACCCAGTCAGATAGAGCCCACATCACCCAAGTTAATCCTGTAGAAAAACAGGGCATAACAAGCAGAATAATGGCGGACGTGAGTAGATGGATGGAGTCCAAGCAGTTGAAACTGAATGAGAATAAAACAATGTTTAATTGTTGGAAGAAAAAACGATCTCAGAAGGCTGGATATTTCTAGACTTCAAATCAACTGTAATGTTATGGAAGTAAGTAACACAGTGAAGGACTTGGGAGTGATGATAGGCTACAATTTATCATTCAAAGGTCAAATTCATCAGGTTGTTGTTGTTGTTCCCTAAGCTGCCTGGCCGAACAGCCCCGAGTCCCTGAGGAAGGCCATGGCCGCGATCGGGCTTTCCCACAGAGCTCTCATTGAGTGTAGATTGTGTTGTTGGCGTAAGTGGTTGTGTGAAATGCAGTCTTCTAGGATGTGTTTGATGGTATGGGGTGCTGTGTTACATCCTGGGCAGGTGTCGACGACGGAGTCATCCAGTCTCTTCTGATAGCTCAGAAGAGCTGGATGGTGTCTGCATCTCAGCCTGGCCAGGTGGACTCTGTCCTCGCGAGGAAGGGAGGATTCGGAAGGATGGATTTCGGGAGGTCGTGCTTGCAGCTGCGTGTTGTCTATGAGTGAGTGGATGGATCGGCGAGAGATATGAGTATGGATGTGCTTCTGGAAGTTGGTTTGGGGTGGGCAGGGAGGGAGAGAGGACAGTATTTGTGTGTGATACCGTGTGCTGGGTGTTGTTTTGTTATTTTTTGGTGTATGTGGGTGTGTTGCCATGTAGTGTAGTGGCTGGTTTTGGTTCGTAGAGGCTGCTGCCAGAAATTGGGTGCCTCTCATGTCCAGATGGTCTTTGACTTTGAGGATTTTGGTTTCTTGATGTAGGTGATCTGTGGGTGTAGTAGCTGTGCAGCCTGTAATGATTTTTAGGGCTTTGTTTTGAATAGTCTGTAAGGTCTTGTGATGTGTTTCAGCTAAGTTAGAAGCTCAGGCTGGGCTTGCGTATTCCATCACTGATCTTATGTATTGTTTATAAACTGTGGTGGTGGTTTCTTTGGTGTGTCCAAATTTTGTGTGAGCAAGTGACCTGAGGGCGTTAAGTCATCAGGTTCATCAGGTTTTGAGAATATCTGGATATCATCTGAGGAACATTGCCTTTGTGAGAAAGTATCTCGATGAAAAAATCACCAAGATGCTCGTTCATAACCATGTTATAAGTAAGTTGGATTATTGTAACTCACTCTACTATGGTCTTCCAAATTATCTACTGAGGAAGTTGCAACTTATTATGAATAGGGCTACAAGATTAATAAAGGGTCTACCTCGTCGGGAGAGAATAACACTGACTGATTGATTTACACTGGTTACCAATTAAGGCAAAAATTGTCTACAAATTGTGTGTTATGACATATCAAGCATTGAAGTTTGGAAAACCAGGATATTTGGGTCTATTAAAAGATTTCCACTTAGATACTGCCATGACATTGAGACACAGTGTGGAGCTGCACAGGCTGAAAGAGCCACGAAGCAATTTTGAATTTGGATTTCGAGCCTTTGAAAAGAGTGCCCCACGGCTCTACAATACACTGCCTGAGAATGTCGGGAACATTGAACATTTTAAGATTTTTAACCCTTCCTGCCCGAGTGTCATTTTAAAATGACAGTGCGGCCAAGGGGCGGGAGCCCGGGTGTCATTTTAAAATCCATATGCTTGAAAGCATGCTTTGATATCCGCGTGGCGAAAATTTCCTTTGCAGGGGCGATCGCAGCGCCACCAAGCCTCAACTACTACCGTTATCAGTTCGTACGTGCCCGCCATAGCGAGTTATAGCAAAAAAATGTCTACCGTCACGTCCGATTCCCTGCAACCTCCTGCGCGCCCCACTGCTACCCCGCTAGCTACGTCGACGCCTGTTGCAAGCGAGAAAAAGCCTAAACGTAAGAAAGCAAAGGTTTTATTGAGTGATAGTGCAATAGAGAGAGAACTTTTTGCCATCGAAGAAAGAAGTGGCGAAAGCTTGATCGACAAAGAACAATTCATTAGTGCGAGTAAAGATGATGATTTTGTGGGGTTTGAGGGTGATGATAATGTTGATTTGTTTGAGGGAGGACACAGTAGTGAGGACCCTGATGTAGAAGTGGTGAAGGAAGGTGAAATAGAACTTCCGAGTGTGCTTGAGCCTAGGCCTACCCTGTAAAGTCAGTGAAAACAGGTTAGCCTAAAAACAGAATCAGATGCGGAAATACCTTGAGCCGACCAGGCCAAGTGGGATATCTCTATTGGTCTAACTGGTAAAGTGTCTGCCTCGCAACCCAAGGGTCAAGAGTTCAAGCCCCCACCAGGGTTTGATATTTTCGGGAGGCTATTCCCGCATCTAACGAAGTTTAGGTGTGCTGGTAAAATTGTTCAGATGGTTGAGAGTAAGATCGGAGCTCCATAAATCCTCTTTCGGGTATGGTGTAAAAACCAATTCCTACAACCCCGCCGCCATTGCTTGGTCAGCCTAGGCCTACCCCGGGAACTTTCCCTTCCCCCTTGCCTGCTCGTACGCCCTTGAAAGTGGGCAAATACTTTTATAAGAAAACATTGGTGAAAAGTGCAGCCAAAAAAGCACGCAGGGCAGCAGAAAAAGCAAGGGAAGGCGATAAAAGTGATAGTGACAGTGACGTCAACCCTGGTCTAGCGACCACCCGCATTCCTTTGTCCCGACGCCTTGACCCGGGACGCCGCGCGGGTCACCCACAGCCCTTGGCTTCATCTCTCCCTCAGGATGAGCAAAGGGCCTCTACTAGTGGTGCGGCATTGTCCTCCCACAGTGTGCCACAGCCCTCATCTCATCGAAGAGCATTATTTGGAGCGGAGAAGCCCTCGGCTCGCCGCAAAAGGAGTCCAACTCCCGAGGCTGAGGCTCCCATTGTTCCACCCCCCGCAGCTTCCCGCCCCCCACGCCGCCGACGCCCGGTAACTTCTTCGCCAGAATTGTCCCCCGAAGAAGATGTTGACGACCCCAACATTACCCCTGATGACCTAACATCACCTGAGGAGGAGGAGGAAGAGGATGTGGAAGAAGAGGAGATACCAACACGACGAGTTCGAGGGCGAGGTCGTGGGCGTGCGGCTCAGCCTGCCGATGCCGCTGCCCCTGGGCGTGGGCATGGGTGTCCGCGTGGGCAAGGGCGTGTGCCTGAGCGTGCGCGCTCATCGGAGTTGTTTGTCTGGACTGATGGGGCAGATTTTGAGCCAGATTGTCCTGCTTTTGACGAGGAGCAAATTGGCTCAGGGGTGACAGCAGCATATCCCTGTGGCCCAGATGCAACTCCCAGTGAACTTTTTTGTGGCTTCTATGACAACGAGGTCATGGAATACCTCGTCGAGGAAACTAACAACCACCACGAAATCTGTTCTAACTTTCTTGGCAGGAAGACCAGTGCCAAGATGGTGGCATGGCGAGCTGTCACTGTGCCAGAAATGTATGTTTTTCTGGCACTGACTATGCTGATGACACACATCAGGAAATATGCACTGGCCGATTACTGGATAACTGCGGACCTCATCACAACTCCAGCATTCGGAAAATACATGTCCAGGGACAGGTATTTTGACATCCTGTCGTATCTCCACCTGACCATGATCAACAACATGCATGTCCACCTTCCCGACACGCTATGGAAAATCAGGAAGCTGTATGACATGATACGTCATCGGTTTACCACCTACCTGATTCCATTCCAGAAGATGTGCCTCGACGAGTCTCTGGTCCTGTTCCGTGGGAGGCTGCATTTCCGACAGTACATCCCGTCGAAGAGACACCGTTTCGGCATCAAGCTCTTTGTCCTCTGCGACTGCAAGACTGGATATGTGCTGGACTTTGTGGTCTACAGCGGCAGTGGTGGGGAAATAATTACAGACCCTTACATCGGCTTTGGGGGTGCCGTTGTACAGATAGCTGGGTCCAGAACCTCAATTCCGTGACCATTCTCTGGCTAATATGTTTTGACGACTGATTTGACTTCTATGAACCTTTTATAAAAAAATTAGCTCCCAGCTCCCTCGCAAAAATTCCGTCATTTTTCGCCAGACGGCCAAATCCAAAATGGCCGCCGGCCGCCAGCTTGAAACATTAACAGCACCTAGAGTCATGTATAAAGACACTTTTTGGGGTAATTTGACCATGAGGATTCGGATTCTGACATCAGTTTGACGTTTTAACATAATTTTTACCCCAAAATCCAAGATAGCCACCATCCGGTAGAGCAAAAAACTTAATTTTTTAGTTATTTCCTTGTGCGATGAGGGTAGGGCCATATCAACTGGACATTTTCCATGAATTATATTTAGTTTCAATATGTATTGAATGTTACTTACTCAGCCAAATATGTGATGAGCGTTACAGACAGTGAGTGCAAGCTTTAAAGTGCAATTATAATATTTCTCTCGATACGATGGGGGTACAAAATATTTTAAGAACGCACACTTGCCTTTCAGGTAATAGAATTAATTATGTTTCTCTTTTCTGTATAATTTCATATTCTGAGAGATTTAAGTGCGTCCCAAGAATCTCGAGCAGCCGCTCATGCGACACTGCAGGATGATGTTGACCTCGAGAGCCACATCAACTAATTCAACCAGGTGGAGACCAGTGACATGGCAGATTATTGGAAGGACTTTTTGACTATGACGGACGCAGTCATGCAGAATGTTCACGCAGTCCATATTTGCAATTGGGACGAGTATGTCAGCTCTCTGCGTGCCATGCTGCCATGGATGGTAACATACGACAATAATAGGTACGGGAGGTGGTTGCCTGACTTCTGGGCGATGCTGACATCTCTCCCTGCTGATCAGGTAGCCTTCCTTCGTACTGACTTCACTCAGTCCATCACAGGAAACCCTTACTCCAACATCGCCTGGGACATGTGGATCGAGTGTACCATGAACAAGGGAAGCAAAATTAAGTCTGGATGGCTCTCCATCCTCCAGAATGAGAAGCAGTTGCTGGTACACTCCAGGAATGTGAATAATGTGGCCCAGATCCGGGCAGCTCACAATGCTCTGGGCAACAGAAAAGAAGCCAAGAGGAAGCGCACTGAATGTAGCCCAAAACGGATGCAACAAGATGAGCAGTGCATACAGAATCTGGTCGCATGCATGAAGGAGTTCGACTCGTTCCCATTCAAACCGGCCTCACCTACCCTTCGCACCCTACAGTCAACCATACCTGCCACTGATAGCTTGCTGCAGACTTCAACTCAGCCTATGCTGTGGGAGAAGAGAAGTTGACCTGGTGCTTGCAAGAGCGGGTGTTCAGTAAGAATACTTCCCTATATGCACCTGTCCCTCTGAGCAAACGCTTGACGTTTGCCAAGGGGGCAGGCAAGGAGAAAGCTGGAGAGGATATCAAAGTGAAGTTAGAAGTTAGAAAGTTAGAAGCTATAATATAGGGGAGAAATGTGTGAAATGGATAGAAGCCTTCCTGAAAGATCGGAGACAGAGGGTACTGGTGAATGGAATAGGCTCGGGGTGGAGGGAAATTACAAGTGGGGTACCTCAGGGATCTGTGTTGGGACCACTGCTGTTCGTTATATTTATCAACGACTTGCCTGAAGTTATAACTAATGGAAGTGAGGTATACCTGTATGCGGATGACACTAAACTGTATAGAAGAGTGAGGAGTAAGGAAGATATGGGTTTGCTTCAAGGAGATGTGGAGGGCATGAAGGGATGGTCTGAGCATTGGTTAATGCCTTTTCATCCAAAAAATGCAAGTACATGCGGATTGGGACCAGCAAGATAGACAAGGTAGGATACAGTATGTATGAAGCGATGGAGGAAGTGAGTGCAGAAAAGGATATAGGAGTAGTGATAGACAATAAGTTAAATTTCTCAGAACATTTAGCGGAAAAGATAAACAAAGCCAATAGAATTGTAGGGCTGATAAGGAGGACATTTGTGTCACTTGACGAAGAAATCTTCAGGAATCTATATACAGCGCTGGTTAGGCCGCACCTGGAATATGCAAACCAGGTGTGGGCTCCATATATGGTAAAGGATATAGAAGCAGTGGAGAAAGTGCAGAGGAGAGCTAGCAAGCTGGTACCAACGTTGAAGAACGCGGGCTATGAGCAGAGGTTGAGGACACTGGGGCTTCCGACACTGGCATATAGGAGAAAGAGAGGGGATATGATAGAGACTTTTAAGATAGTATCAGGAAAGTACGATGAGGATGTGTGTGAAGGTATCTTCTTGATGCGGGAGGGAACAAGAACGAGAGGACACTCTAAGAAAATTTACAAAGAAAGAAATAGGCTTGAGAAGGCAAAGAACTCATTTTGTGATAGAGTGGTAAATGAGTGGAACGCACTGCCCCAGTATGTAGTCGATTCCGAATCAATAAGGGAGTTTGAAAGTAATCTTGATAAAGCATGGGGAAGATAAGATTTGAAGTTTGATTATAAAACAAAAATACAGAATAGTAAAAATGTTGCGTCTGCTACCGCCGCCGCCAACACCGTGAACGACCGCAGCAGTGCAAGTACTGGTACTGAGCTGGATACACAGGCATAGTTTGCCTTTTTCCAGAGGATCTACTGTAAGAAACTGTAAGAAACTGTAAGAAAGTGAGAGCTGCTGAGATGGAGCGAAGCGCTTTCAAGGCAGTTATCGATCTGGTTGTGGTCAGTCAACTTGTGAACCTCCCTGAGTTATTGGAACATCGTGTTGTCGAGGAGTGTGTGGCCTTATTCAACTACAACAGCACATACAGGAAGACTCAGAAGAGCCATCTCATCCAGAAGTTCTCTCTGCAATTTGTAAATCTGCATGGATCCTACATTGCTCTCGTTGACATGAGAATAATCTGGATCTCCATCAGCAGAAGATCGACAAACGCCAGATGGCACCCCATACAAGTGGTAAGATTATATCCACAAGCTGGTATCCATCATCCTTTCCCGCCATGGTGATGCTGACCGTATCTTCTGTGTGAATGACCCATATGATGCAGCATACTCAACTAAAGATGACGAGAGAGATCTGAGGGCACAGGGTAAGGCACATGTTCCAAACACCTACATGAAATTGGATGACCAATTCCCCTCTGCCAAAACATTCAACACGCTGCTCTGTAGTGTTAAGCGGGTATCACACAGGCACTAATCTGGCCAACCAACTGGAATCTGGACAATCTGTTGCCGAGATTGTGTTGCTCCGACGTCAATCTGAGCAACGAACTGTCGTCGGTCATGAGCGAAAACCGTTGGCCAAGTCGGCAACCTGTAGTCAAATAAATCGGTTAGCATTGCTATTTACTGATATATTATGCTATGCTAAGCAATTCAGTCTTCACTTTAACGAAATAATGCTTAGTCTGTCGAAGTACACAGCGTAAATAAATATATCTAGTACGAACGTTCGGGAAAATATGATTAAACTCGTCACATCACGAAAGACAGCAAACATTGCCACAGCTGTCAGGGTAGGCCTATATTGTCTTATTTAAAATAATAAATGCTTTATTTTGTATGTGTGACCTTGGAGACATGTTATGGTGATATATAATGATATTATATCTGCAGCAGATGTCGTTAACCCGTAAACGGCGGCAAAGCTCTTAACCCGGGAGCTGCGGGGAGACTCTTAAGAGTTCCCCCGGCGCACTGCGGGAAGACTCTTAAGAGTCAGAGAAAATAAAAATCAACTTTTGACATCGAAAAAAAAAAAAAAATTTATATTTTTTTTTTTATTTTTTTATTTTTTTTTGGCCCCTGGGCCATGCAAAATCTCAGTCCTCTACCCCTCCTTCCCCACTTTCCTCCTCTCCTTCAGTTATCACCTATTTTCTCTGTTATTCCCTTATTCTGAGGTATATTTTCGTGCTAACATTAGAAATCCGATTGGAGGGTGTGGTCATCACTGATAGCAAGCGAGTGCAAGAGAGAGAGAGAGAGTATCGATCGACTGTGTCTCAGTGGCCTTGGGGGAAATTGGCGGGAAAGCAGATTGCCTCACCCATACATTATACAACTCGCGGGCTATATCTCCGATTTTGACCATCCAAACGCTGTTTTCACTCGTTTTATTGTTGTTTCAGGTTAATACCTTTATAATCAACCCATAATAGGCGGATATGGATAAATATTAATGCTATTAATGGCACAATGAATATTTTAGTGACGGAAACACCTCAAATACGTCAGCACAGGGGGACGTTTCCAATTACCCCCATGCGCACTTCAGAGGTTAAGAGGGAGGCCTAAAAATACCATTTAACCCGGGAACTGTGGGAAAACTCTTAAGAGTTCCCCCGGCGGACTGCGGGAAGACTCTTAAGAGTCAGGTGGAAAAAAAATCCATTTAAAACACCCCCCAAAAAAAAAAAAAATTGTTTTATTTTTTTATTTTGTATTGCACCTGGGCCATGCCAAATATCACTCCTCCACCTCCCCTCCTTCCCCACTTTCCTCCCCTCCTTCAGTTATCACCTATTTTCCCTGTTATTCCCTTATTCTGTGGTATATTTTCGTGCTAACATTAGCGAGTTGCAAGCAGGGCATTGTCATCACTGTTACCAAGCGAGTGCAAGAGAGAGAGAGAGAGTATCGATCGACAGTCTCTCTCCAGACGTGGAGAAAAGTGGTGGGAAGTGAGGTTGCCTCAGCCATACATTATGTAACTCCCGGCCTGTATCGCCGATTTTGATCATCCAAACGCTGTTTCCACTTGTTTTATTGTTGTAACAGGTTAATACCTTTATAATCAACCTATAATAGGCACATATGGATAAGTATTAATGCTATTTATGGTAAAATAATGATGTTAGTGATGGGAACAGCTCAAATACGTCAGCACAGGAGTGTGGTGTCTCTTACCCCCCATGCGCACTTCAGAGGTTAAACAGCACTAAACAATTTTTTGTTTTTTGTTTTTTTCCCTATACCTCATATCACTCCTCCACATCCCCTCCTTCCTCCCTTTCCCCTCCCCTTTCAATTATCACCTATTTTCCCTGTTATTCCCTAACTCCTTCAGACATATTATGTTCCAATAAGTCCGAGGAGGCGGGAGCCCCAAGATCATTGCCACTGCCTCGCACTACACTCATAACAACACTGCGGCCGTTAGAATTATCGGAGGAGGCTGAGGTTGCCACCAACGGTTTTATCGTAAGCTAACTTATCAGACTTACTGAGCTCATATGACGCAAAATTGCGTCATAAACTTATTGGAGAGGCATGGAGATAAGTCCATATGACGCGATCGCGTCTTATGAGTTTTTGGTTATAAGTTCCATATGACGCGATCGCGTCATATATGTCGCAAGGAGCTAATTTGTTGGTATATTTTTGTGCTAACATTAGCAAACTGTGTGGGGGATGTGCTTACGTGCCTAGCGGGTGTGATACACAACCGAGTGTGTGTATGAGTAGGCTCAGTGTGGCTTGAGGCCTCATGGAGGGAGGGGTTGCCTCAATTTTCTCCATAATTCATGAATGGGCTGGTCCATCTATATTCGCGATTTTGACCAGAAAAATTATATTTTCACTTGTTTTATTGTTGTTACAGGTTACTATCTTCATAGTGAAGGTAAAATAGGCTCATATGAATAGGTAATAACGATATTTATCGTAAAATGACGATTATAGGCCTGAATGGAGCCCATAATGCTCGCCCATGGGGAGCTAGTTCATTACCCCCCCTCGCCGTTCCCGGGTTAATTGACTTCCTATACAGTATTTTCATACATAATGCACTGCTTGTTATTAGGCTATAGCCTACTAGGCTACATGCAGCGGCAGCCTCTCTAGGGTTCACTCGCTGCTGCATTTCTTTTACACAATACCAGCAGATAAATTTAAATGTATCATAATTATGACAGTGTTATATTAGTTCATTCATTTTTATACATACATTCGTTTGACTTAAATAGTGTACGTTGTAATAGTAATTGTATAATGTAGGCCTACGTTACAGGATAGATTACCATAAACTGGGATAGCGGTTTCTCTAGGTTAGTTTGTATTTAATGTAATAGAAATTAAGAAACTATAACCCACATAGATATTATATAATTATAGCATTGGGTACAAATTAGTCTAGATAAGATGAATATGCATAGCGTTATTCTGTTAAAATGTGCAATTAGTAGTCTACCAAAAATTTCATCGCCGAATGCACACAGCTGTAGGCTAACCATCATCTTATATAGTTCATAATTATATGCATTTGTTATGTAGACAGAACCGAGTAATTGTTAGGCTATTTCTTATATATATATTTACAATATACCATATATATTACATAATAATTATAAGGCTTTGATATTTTATAAGCATTCCCTATGTAAGGAGTGACTAATATCGCATTATTAGGTCTATTATTCCCTGCCTTTGAGTTATCAGCATGTGTTTTCATGTAGTAGCCTACCTCTGGTAGACCTATTAACCATAATACGCTCTTGATCGACCAGTAGTAAAAGGATTATTACAAAATAATATAGTTAGGCAGGGTTTTTGGGCGATCAGTTAAACTCCATGAGTAGGCTATGCAAGCCTCTCGCAACAACAAAACAAGCATGTCTACGTCGCCGAGAACTCTGTTTTGTAATGCCATAGTTATCAATGTAGGATATTCAGATTGGTAAATAGTGTTAGGTGGTTATTCTAATAAACTAGTTTACTCATCCACAGCCTTGACTATTGAATTATGTACACACCTTATAAAATGCAATACATAGGCCAAGGAACCGTAGATGCGCAATCCTTCAATTTTTCAAACTCTGAATACTAACCTCCCGTAAGCGATATTTAACATTTAAATTTTAAATTTCCTCTATAATTTCATTTATTAGATATGATTATGTATAGTTATTACAATTACATAACAAAGTATTGCGTGTTTTAAGCAGGTTTTGAAGCTAGGAGAACACTGTGTAGTCTGCCGTTGGTTGGTGATAGTATGATGCCGTGTGCTAATTATTACCAACGTCGATCGCCCCGATGCTCGTTGGTTGGTCGGATTAGTGCTCGTGTGATACCCGCTTTAGTAACAAGGGGCGGCTTCAAAAATGTATATGCAGTTACCTGACTGACAGTGCACAAACTGTTGAAGCAGAGATTGTTTACTCTGTTGGATCCCACTGTACCAACTTGTCGACCCAGCAAAAAATGCAGAACTACAGCTTTGATCAGTCTGAGGCTGACACTGTCCTCTTCTCCACTTATGCAGTCCTGCGTGAGTCAGGCTATAGTGGGCCTGTCATCATTGTCACTGATACTGATGCCTATGTTGCAGCATCATTAATCTCAAAGCAGCTGCCTGGTATCTCTACATCAAGAGAAAGCAGGAGATGATCGTCTGCAGTGATCTGGTAACTGACGACATGGCAGACTGTATTTTGCAGCTGCACTGTATGACAGGATGCGATGCCAACTCAGGTTTCTACGGCAAGGGTAAGAAGTCAGTGTATGACCAGGTGGCGAAGAGCCCTGTGGCACGACAACAGCTTTTACGGTGTGGAAATAGCCTTGACCTTGAAGAGGTAGTGGTAGAGGAGCTCTTCAAGTTCACACGACATGTCATCTATGCTGACCACAAGAGAAGCACCATGCTGAGGCCCGTGCAGTGAAGTGGAAGAGCATGAAAAATAAATCATTCATCCGTCTTCCCCCAGATGCTGATAGCCTACGCCAACATTGCCTCCGTGCCAACTACTTAATTGTCATATCTAGTGCACCATCCCTTTCTGAAGCGCCACCCCTCGCCACTTGGACATGGATGGGAATTGGTGGATGTCCGCCACACACGACCTGCTCTTCCAATGCATCTACCTGCATCAAGGTCAGCTGAAGAGAGCGAGGAAGATGAGAGTGAGTATGATGATGAGGAGATGGAAAATGATGATGTACAGAGTAGGAGGAGGAATTCATCAGATTGTGATGATTCAGAATCTAGTGAGGCAGAATTCTCTGATTCAGACTGATCATGTGCCTCAATTGCATGCTTATTCACCAATTACAATATAAATTACAATGTCATGTGTTGGATAACACCAAAGCAATATTAAACTTAGATTTTGTCATTTAACCTGACAAGCGCGATATAGACCTAGGGGCTAGCTAGGGTAGTTATTTGTGTATTTCTAGCCTTGGATTCTGACAGAATTCGTTATATTTACAATATAGAGCATTATTTGTTTTCGGTATGCTTTTATTTTACATATATGATGTATATATGAACCTTCAAGAGTGCTAAAATAAGTGGGAAAAGCATTTGGGTGGTGAAAAACGAAGATATTGGCCACCCGGTCATAATCTCAGGCGAGAGAGAGCCACAGGCAACCCTCCTCTCTCGCTGTCTGTGAGGTAACTGAGACGAGCGGGGCGGTGTGGGCCGGTGTCTGGGTGTTACATAACGATCTTTTCTGTAACCCACTTGTGCTACATTATCGCGGGAGAGAAAAATAACCGATAAATGATGATAATAAGAGGAAAAATAGGTGATAATTGAGGAGGGGAGGGAGGGGGGAATAAGGTGGGGAAGGAGGGGAGGGGTGTGGGTGAGATTTACATGGATGAGTACTGGAGGAGAATTATCTCACCTAGAGACAAATTCCTTTGTTTTGATAGGCCCTTTTTTTTTTTGGAAGGCTTTTTTTATGGTCTTGCTTCCGTGAGGCCTATCGCGTTCCCTATAGGAAGCCTTCCGTGAGGCCTATCGCGCTTGCCGGGTTAATGACCAAAAAGTACAATTTTGAGGTACAATAATTTCTTATAATTATGTTTTCAGTGCCAGTGGTTTTCTTTGTTAACTTTTCAATTTACAGCTGTTAAATAAAAACTTATTTTTTACCTTCCTTGTTTCTGTCCTTCTTTACTTGATGTATAAAAAACATACCCCAAGCATCACATTTTCCCTGGGGATCTGGGTGTTAATTTTGTCTAAAAATTACGTTTTTGCTCTACCGGATGGTGGCCATCTTGGATTTTGGGGTTAAAATTATGTCAAAACGTCAAACTGATGTCAGAATCCGAATCCTCATGGTCAAATTACCCCTAAAAGTGTCTTTATACATGACTCTAGGTGCTGTTAATGTTTCAAGCTGGCGGCCGGCGGCCATTTTGGATTTGGCCGTCTGGCAAAAAATGCCGGAATTTTTGCGAGGGACCTGGGAGCTATTTTTTTTATAAAAGGTTCATATAGAAGTCAAAATCAGTTGTCAATACATATTAGCCAGAGAATGGTCACGGAATTGAGGTTCTGGACCCAACTAAGAAGATGGAGCAACACTTCCATAAGAACCACATCCTGTACACGGATAATATTATTATACGTCGCCCATCCTGACCAAGTACCTCTATGACCGCAAGACCGGAACTGTCGGCACAGTCAAGGCCAAGAGGAGGGGCATGCCAGTGTACCCTACCAAGACCAAGAAGACGGAGGTCTTCCACAAGAAGAGTACTGGCCCCATCCTCTCTATCCACTGGCATGACCAGCGGAAGGTCAACCTCCTCACCACATGCCACAAAGCCAAGATGGTCACCACAGGGAAGGTGGACAGGAAGACCAAAAACCCCGTCCAGAAACCAGCTGCTGTTCTGGACTATAATCTCAACATACGTCTCATCGATAAGTCCGACATGCAGATGGGCTTCATCGACTGCCTGCGAACATGTTGCAGGTGGTACAAGAAGTTTCTTCTGCATACGGTAGATATGTTGGCCCTCAATGCCTACAATATATACCGACTGAATAATTCCGGAGCCAAGAAGTACAAATCCCTGCGCAAGTTCCACAAGCAGGTGATACTTGAGCTCCTGGGAAAATATGCTACAGCCGGGAGACCACTACAAGGACCAGGCCGGCTGGATCGCACGGCATGTGCCGACTACTTCAGGAAGCACCATCTCCACCCCCTTTCCTCCCAAAGTACCAGGTGGTAATGCTAGGAGTCAGAAGAGGTGCCATGTGTGTAGCCAAACAACTCGCAGACCCCGTAAAGCCAAAAAAAAAACCCACATGGGAATGCCTCGAGTGTGAAGTGGCACTGTGCGCTGGACAGTGCTTCAACCAGTTTCACACTCTAGTCCAATATTGAAGTGCCCGTGACAATGACAGTGAAAGTGACACTAAAATGTAGGCTAATAATAATATAAAATAATTAGTAAAAGTGAAAGAGACACAAATAACTATTAATAAGTGCCTTCATAACAATATGAACAAGTGAAAGTGACACTAAAATCTATATTATAGCTTACCTAACAATAAATAAGTGAAAATGACAATATCAATTATCCTAGTCCAGTGAAAGTGAACTATAAATAATAATAAAGCTGAGTAAAAGTGAAAGAGACACTAATAACTAATAATAAGTGCCTTCATAACAATATGAACAAGTGAAAGTGACACTAAAATCCATATTATAGCTTACCTAACAATAAATAAGTGAAAATGACACTTTCAATTATCCTAGTCCAGTGAAAGTGAACTATACATAATAATAAAACTGAGTAAAAGTGAAAGAGACACAAATAACTAATAATAAGTGCCTTCATAACAATATGAACAAGTGAAAGTGACACTAAAATCTATATTATAGCTTACCTAGCAATACATACAAGTGAAAATGACACTATCAATTATCATAGTCCAGTGAAAGTGAGGTAAATCTACAGTTATACTACCCCTCCCCCACTACACCCCACCACCTCCCCCCTTCAAAACACGCCTTTTAGCGTGATTTTGGATGGTTCAGCAGACGCGGAAACTGGAAAAACACGTATTTTGATCAAAATTTATCACCAACCAGATACAAGTTGTTTAATACCGAGGACTTTAGTATTTTTAACATTAGCCTAACCTAACCTAACTTAACCTAACCTAACCGAAAACTAACCTAGCTAGCTGTCTCTGCGATGTACTTGACACCCCCTATTTTGGAAAGTTTCACGGCGAAAATTGACCTAAGGACATGTCGTTTCTACATAAAAAGGTGTTTAGACCACAAACAGGTAGACATTTTTGTGAAAATCTGTTACAGACCAAAAATATCTACGTAAATCACCTATAGACCACATTTTCACACACAATTATGGGCTAATAGGAAAATTTACCTATAATGTGTGAAGTGAGTTGGTCAGTTTTTGTCTTCATGTAAGTGAAAAAAACAAAATTTACCTATAAGAATAGGTAGCCTCGGGAAGCTGTGACATGTGTTCACATTGTGGTCTGTTGTGTGTCATAGGTAGAAAAAGTGTAATGTTTGGCCTATCTCATGTCTAGGTAAGCGTGAACTTAGCCGTGAAAATTTGGTCTGTATATGTGAAAATTACCTATTTTGACATTGGTGTCCCCTTCGTTCCCATTTTAATATCCTAAGAGCTTGTTTCCCTGTTTTCATCCACTTCAACTTGGAAAGAAACTTTCGATGTGAGCAGGCATCTGACTGTCACACAGCTCTCTGAGTTGGATTCTGCAAAGACATATTATTTAGAAACATGATTGGCATTTCTCCTTGTTTGGGGGATATCGGCTTCCGTATCACACTCAAAACATTTAGCATGATGCGGGGTTCCCAACGGAGCCACGAGGAGGCTTCCCCCATATCCGTCATAATTTTGGTGCTTACTTCATCATTTTGAATATTGCTTGCGAATATTCAAAGTCATGAAGTAAGGTTACTCCGAAAAACTTAACCATATGCAAAATATTGGGAAGGTAGCAAGGGAAACAGTAAGGGTGTGAAAGATAAGAATGGGAGAATGCTAGCCGAGAAGCAAGAGAGAGTCGAAAGATGGAGGGAGTACTTCAATGAGTTGCTAAATGTAAGGAATGAAGAGCCAGCAAACATAGTTGGATATGGTATGGGAGGGAGAAGAAGAGAAGTAGTGGAGGAGGAGGTGGGGATCAGGAGGTCAGAAGTGTGGGAAGCCATGAAAAGAGTGAAGTTGGGGAAAGCACCAGGAACAGATGGAGTGTGTGGGGAAATGTTGAGGTATGGTGGTGAGATAGTGATCGAATGGGTATGGAAAATGTGCAAACTAGCATGGGAGAAGGGGAGTGCACCCGATGACTGGAATACTGGCATAATAGTCCCCCTATATAAGGGCAAAGGGGAAAGAGGAGTGTGTGGTAACCACCGAGGAATATGTCTTCTAAGCGTAGTAGGGAAGGTATACAATAGGGTAGTGATTGAGAGAGTGAGAGTGAGAACGGAGAAATGGATAGGCGACGAGCAGGGAGGTTTTAGGAAGGGAAGAGGATGTGTAGATCAGATTTTTACCCTGAATTGTGTTGTGGAGAAATATCTGGAGAAGAAACAAAAGGTGTATGTTGCCTTTGTGGACTTGGAGAAGGCCTATGACAGAGTGGATAGAGAAGGTTTGTGGAAAGTACTTAGAATATACGGAGTAGATGGCAAGTTGCTGAAAGCAGTGAAGAGCATGTATGAGGGTGCAAAGGCGGCAGTACATGTGGAGAGTGAGCAGAGCGAGTTCTTTGACCTGAATGTTGGTTTGAAACAGGGATGTGTGATGTCCCCGTGGTTGTTTACTGTATATATGGATGGAGTCATGAAAGAAATACTATCAAGAGCAGTGGATGTTGGTGTATCGCTGAAAAGGGAGGGAAATGAGTGGAAGCTACCTATACTGCTGTTTGCGGATGATACAGTTCTGATGAGTGATAATGAATGGGAGTTGCAGGGTCTGGTAAATGAGTTTGGAACAGTGTGTGAAAAACGGAATTTGAAGGTAAATGCGGGGAAGAGCAAGGTTATGGTCTTCGAAAGGGGTGAAGTCATAGAGTGTGAGGTGAAGCTGAGCGGTCAGGTTATGGAGATCGTCGGCTCTTTTAGGTGTCTGGGCAGTGTGTTGAGTGGGGATGGGACTATGGATGAGGAGGTGCGGGAGAGGGTGCAACAGGGGAAGAGGGTTGTAGGAACGCTGAAAGCAGTAACAAGAAATAGGGTGGTCAGTATGGAAGTGAAGAAGTCCTTGCATGACAGTGTGGTAATCCCGACACTGACTTACGGAAGTGAAGCATGGACGTTGGTTGAGAGACTCAGACCAAAAGTGAGAGCAGTGGAAATTAATTACTTAAGAAGTGCGTGATGTCTCTGACTGGGGCGAGTTTGTGTCAGGGCCAGGTTCAAGAGTATCCTTTACAAGAGGGTCATATACAGTCACCTCTATTTCCACCTGCTGCTCGTCTACCTCTTCTAATTCTTGTCTTGGGTCATCCAGATCTTCCTCCACAGTTTTATCCTGTCGCTCATATTCAGTTTCAGAATCGGAGTGCCACGATTCTTTTGTTTTTTTAGAAACATCATGCCAGTGTGGATCTTGTTTAATTTGTTGGAATGATTGAAAAAGTGAACTGTCCGAAAATAATTGTGTACTGTCCAACTTTAAAAGTTAACTCTTTTCATAGTCACTTTATAGGTAAATTCGGTCTATACACCTGTCATTTACCAGTAACATGTGGTAAGTCCACAAAAATAGTCTAAACACATTCAATTTACCAGTTTCCACCAAAGAAATATGGTCTAAGCACTTATTAGGTAGAAATGCTTGGTCTGGACACATATCACGTTACCTATTAGGATTCGACACATGTCATAGCGGACTAAACACATGTTCCACTACTTAGCTCCTCAAAATGTGGTCTGTTATACTTTCACGGCTACCTAATAGAGGTCTATGTACATGTTTTTTTACCTATTATTCTGTGAACTTTTGCAACATGTAAATGAAGGTGGTCTGGACACATATCACGTTACCTATTAGAATTTGACACATGTCAACATGTAAATGAAGGTGGTCTAAACACATATCAATTTACCTAAAGATGGACTTAACTCTTTTCAGACCTACCTAATGTGGTCTAAACACATTTCACAAGGGTGAAAATACTCAACACACGTCAAGCTTACCAATTTATTTCAAGGTGAAGATGCCCTCTCACGGTACCGGTTCCGGGATTAAACAATAAAGGAACCAATCAAAAATTATGTCTGTGAATCCCAAAGCCCTAGCTTCTATGGTATGCCATGACCAAACAAATAACACATTATTGTTAAAAAAAACAGTGTTTAGACCCATACCCTAATTACACTATAGTGTTCATAATAATTAACAATAAAGGTAATCGATTATATCAGATGAGAGAGAGCATTCAGTTAATTAAGTGCCATATAATTCCTGTCCAAATTCCTCCATTCATTTCTGATTGGTGCACCAATCAGCAATTGGTCTGATTTCATTCAAACTCAGAAATTGTAGGTTATAATCTTCAAATTCTAAGATTGACACTTAAAATAAAGAGTTATAGAGAAGATTAAAATATATAATTACAGGCAATTTGTAAAGAAAAACGGCCTATACACATGTTACAGTAAAGAAACCTGGTCTAAACACATTCCAAGGGCAATTTTAATGTGTCATTTTGATCGGTCTTCCTCGGTACATTGAATAAATTAGATATTGAAGAATGCCATTGATAAATAGGAATAAATGTCATATTCTCTCGAAGTTACAAGCCCCTGTGATTATTATTTACTCCTCTACAACCAAAACAAAATTTCAATGGCCCACCAATTCCACCATATGGGAGCTGGGAAGCCTTAATTGCGAGAGGTAGTAGAGCTTAAAGCCATTTATCACATATCTGAAATCCAGATCCGAAAGCTTAAAACGAAAGTTGTTGCCGGAGGCTCGGGGCCTATGTTAAGTCGCCCGAGAACACCTAGACATGTTGGGTCCGAAAGTGCAACCAAATGGCAAAAGTTTTTTTCAAGTATATAAAAACATGAGCAGGGGTATGATAAGTGATATATATAATTGTTAGCCATTTACAGTATATATTAAATGATTTATACAAAATTCTTTGCTAATGGGTAAATGACAGTTTTTGTTCTACCTATTAGCTTTAAAATATTCATATTTTTTTTAGTTTTGCTCAAAAAGGATTTTTAACCAATTTTTCCCATAGGCTAGGCCCCATTATACATGCTAGATTTGTTAGACAGTAATTTTATAAGTGAACTCCACCCAAATTTACATAAATGCCTTGTGTTAAGTCACTGCGACGGTCTAAATCCAGCTCACGTTCCCTGTTTATGGGTGCGCGACGGTCTAAACCCAGCTCACGTTCCCTGTTTATGGGTTCGCGAAGGTTTGTAATACTTCATTGTATCTATTTCAAGTCAAATATACATTTCCGCGCATCATCAAACCATACTAAGTCTACTACTAATAATATTAACCCATTAGTACCAACAGAATAGTGACAAAATAGGGGTAGTATAACTGTAGATTTATCGAAAGTGACACTAAAAATTGAGTGGAAGCTACCTATACTGCTGTTTGCGGATGATACAGTTCTGATGAGTGATAATGAATGGGAGTTGCAGGGTCTGGTAAATGAGTTTGGAACAGTGTGCGAAAAACGGAATTTGAAGGTAAATGCGGGGAAGAGCAAGGTTATGGTCTTCGAAAGGGGCGAAGTCAAAGAGTGTGAGGTGAAGCTGAACGGTCAGGCTATGGAGATAGTCAACTCTTTTAAGTATCTGGGCAGTGTGTTGAGTAAAGATGGGATTATGGATGAAGAAGTGCGGGAGAGGGTACAACAGAGGAAAAGGGTTGTAGGAACGCTGAAAGCAGTAACAAGAAATAGGGTGGTCAGTATGGAAGTGAAGAAGTCTTTGCATGACAGTGTGGTAATCCCGACACTGACTTACGGAAGCGAAGCATGGACGTTGGCTGAGAGACTCAGACCAAGAGTGAGAGCAGTGGAAATGAATTACTTAAGAAGTGCGTGCGGAGTTACATGGAGGGATAGATTGAGATGGTTCGGCCATATGGAACGTATGGAAAGCGAGAGAATGACTCAGAGGGTGTATGAGAGCGAGGTGGCGGGACAGAGAGGGAGAGGTAGACCGATAAAGAGGTGGAAGGATGGAGTGAGGAAGTATATGAACGAACGCGGTGCTGGTTGGGGGGAGGGGCGTCGACTGACTGGGGACAGAGGTGCATGGGGCGGTTCGTTCGTGGCCACCCCTTCGGGGATCATGGCGTCAGGCAATAGATAGATAGATAGACACTAAGAATATAATAACAATAAAAGTACATGTGAGACAAAAATAACTTCATAAAAATAACTTTATTGAGTGAAAATAACATAATAATTATAATAAATGGCAGAATAAACATTAAAAACACTCAAATCGCTTCCCGGCATAATTGCGGGTGGGGCGACGAGTGCAATAGTGCGTCGTAGCCGGGGCCGCAGTTGAGCGTTCGGACGCGTCTAGGTAAATATGCGCCAATAGTTACCTCCACTAACATCGCCATAACTCCTGAACCAGTTAAGCTAGAGAGCTCTACTCAATGCCAGGCTACACAGCAAGGTAAGGAGTACATTTTAACATTTGTTTGAATAGTGTAGCTATTGTATTAACGGAGATAGGCCTTTGTTTACTTGTGTTGATTTTCAGCCAGATCACCTGGATACGAGCGCCGTCATTTAGAAAGGGCGGGAAGGGTTAAGAAGAGATTGAAGACGCACTTATTCACTGAGTGCTATGACTTCGAAGACAAAACCATAAAGCCTGAATTCAAGTGCTGGAATATGTGAGGGCGGCTGCGACGAGCGTCGTGAAAGCAATGGAGCGCGGCCGAGAATCATCACTACAAGTAAGTAGGTAAGTAACTGCGCTTATCGAGAGTGTGGGAAGAGAAGGAAAGCAAGACTGAGGGCTCAATCTGCCTTCAGGCCTCAGAAAGGGAGGGTATACGTCGCATTCGCCTCTGACCTCATGACTGGGGGGTCGGCAATGATTTGTCTTTTTCACCCCCCAATTACTATTCCCACTTATTTTATTGCTGTTATATGTTAATATCTTCATATTAAACGTAAAATAGGCGCATATGAATAAGTGATAACGATATTTATGGTAAAATTACGATTTTAGGCGGGAATGAAGCCAAATAGCCTCGCTTGGCAGGAGGATTTGAACTACCAATAGCGCGCCGCATTCGGGTTAACTGAGGTAACACTGCAGACAAGCCAGGCATGCTGCAGATATCAAGGAGTATTTAATTAGGAATAACCACTGGGGCCTTATGCTTATAATATTATGCTCCACGATAGTGCTGCTACTCCTATAGTCTATTCGCTCTAAGTAGGTGAGAAATCATGACCTCTATCCTCTGTATCTCAAAAAGGGCTAGAGCAAATTGGCTGTAAATATCCTCATTTATTCCTTGACTGCCTCTTCCCAAATGGTAGAAATATTAGCTCGATTACTCTAGTCGTTTTTGAGTTATAGAGGTTAGAGGTCAAGATTTCTCGCCTACTTACAGCGAATAGACTATAGTTCGCGCGAGGAAATAACCATGTGACGTCACGCTTTCACCTCTTTCCTTCTATCCTTTTTGCCGGGAGGGGATGTACGCAGCCACATACCTTACCCTCTACGCATGCGCGAAAATGTAAACCTCCCTTGGCCCCGCCCCCCGTTTCCCGCGTTTAAATATACCCTTCAAACCATCACTGCTAGCTCGCTCTGTAGCTCGGTCATAAGAGCTATCGCCTGGCACCCAGGAATCCAGTGTTCGATCCCACTCGAAATTTAGTGTATTTTTATATTTTTATTTTGTTATTTGTGTTATGTTATATTATATTATATTATATTAGGGTTAGGTTAGGTTAGGTTAGGTTAGGTTAAGTTAGGTTAATCTAATTAATATAATATTTGTACATTTTGGGCAGTGGGCGGGGCCGGGGGTAAGGTATGTGGCTGCGTACAGACCCTCCCTTTTTGCCTGTGACTTTTGTGGCCTGTGGCGGAAGGTGGTCGATCTGGGTACGGACAAAAACAAAACCAAAAAGAAGTGTCTAGTGATGAAAATAGTGGTGGAAGAGGCCGTAATGCAAGAATGAAGGAGTGTAGACGATGTGCATATACCGGAAAGGTTAATGAAGATAGACTCTGTGGCAGCTGTGATGAACATGTGAGGAGCAAGCGGGAGGTGTGCACCTCATGTGATCATTGGGTTGAGTCGGGGGGAGTTGAGTGTACAAGATGTGGCTACTGGCGACATAAGGCATGTGAGGGGCTTACAGAAGCTGGGATGAGAGTTGTCAAAAGCATGGAAGTGTGGTTCTGCAAACTCTGCAGTTCCAAGTGGATGAAGGACCAGCATGACAACGCCAAGATGAGGGAAGAGCTGGAGGAGGTTAAGAAGAAAAACGCCGAAATTAGCTGCAAAATGGAAGATATAGAGAAACAATGCTGGAGTAAGGAAGTGGAGGGCACTGAAGATTCCGAACTCCCTGGGGAAGGTGACACATCTACAACAAGAAGGTTGGAGACAGAAGGAAATCAAGGGAGTGAGACGGATATCAAAGGTATGGCTAAGGTTAAAGAGAAATTGAGAAAGCTGAAGGCTGTAAATGATGATCTTAAAAACATGATTGAGAATTTAGAGAGGAAGTGGGAAGCAAGGGAGGAGGCCATAGTGAGAAAGGTCACAGAGAAAGTAGTGGAAAACTTAGAGGAAAAGCAAGAGAGGGAGAAGAGAAAGAAAAACATTGTTATGTTTAATGTACCTGAGAGTAGGAAGACAGAGGTCAATGAAAGAGTGGAGGAGGACAAGCAGAGGTGTGAAAAATTGTTCCAAGACATATTGGGAGTAAAAGACGCAAGGATAGATAGAATATTCAGAATGGGGAAGGTGACAAGTGGGAAGGAAAGACCAGTGATTGCCGAGATGAATGAAGTGGGAGTGAAGTGGGAATTGGTTAAGCGGAGTAAGGATCTGAAGGAAAATGACAGCCCTGTAATCAAGGAAATCATCATTGCACCTGATCTGACTAGAAAAGAAAGAGAGGAGAATTATAGGCTAAGAGAAGAATTGCGAAATAGAAGGAAGGATGGGGTAAGTGGATAATAAAGAAAGGAAAAGTGGTTAGGCTGCCGCTCCAGACGCTTCATAGTGAAGCTGAGGAAGTGAAGCAGTGACAACCCAAGGTAAGGAAAGAAAACAAAAATAGGCCTATACGTAGTATAAGTAAGAAGAATGGAAGTAAATTAGGCTTAAGTACAAATAATAGTAAGGTAGAAGACAATATAGTTATTAAGGCAATTAATATACAAGGACTGTCAAAGGTAAAGGCTAATTAGGAGGTAGAGGATTTAATAGAAGAGAATAGTGTATTATGTCTAACAGAAACCCAAAAGAAAATTAGGGATATTAACTTTAGTAATAAAATAAATATATTAGAACAAATGAGAGAGATGAAAGATAGGAAAGGTGGAGGCATAATGATGTTATGTCAAAATAACAAGGACATACACTTTTACAAAGTGAATACAAGGAGTAAGGAAATTTTACATGTAAGAGGTAATATTAGAGGCTGGGAAATTATGATTGTGGTAGTATATTATTTCAGTGTAAATGAGAAAGAAAGAAACCAATCAATGAAATCAGAAATAGAGAAAATTTTAGACAATAATACGGAGGAGGCGATACTGATAGTGGGGGACTTCAATGGCCATGTTGGCTTTAAAGGAAGCCAGAAGCTGGACGAGAATGGGAAGATGATCCTGGAATGGATGGACGAATATAAACTTACTATGCTGAATGATGATATGAAATGTGAGGGGGAGTATACATGGTCGAGAGATGACCAAAGACGTGTGATAGACTTTGCACTAGCTACTGATTAATTTTATGATAAGTATATTAAAATGAGGATAGATGAGGAACAGGAAAAGGTAGACATCACAGACCATAACTTAATTGAAATCGAGTTTAAGGTTAAGCAAGATAAGAATGATAAGAAAAAGGATTGGATATCTAGGGAATATTACAAAACGGATAGAGAATCATTGAAACAGTATAAAGATAAATGAGAAGAAAATATTATGAGAGAGGAAGTGAAAGATATAAAAGATTTGGAAAATAGAATAATAGAAACTGCTAACAAAGTACTAAAGGGTAAATATAGAAGAAAGAATATAGGAGCACAGGAAAAGGAGGAAGAACCTGTGTGGTTCACAGAGGAGATAAGAATGCAGATCAAAGAAAGGAGAAGATTTAATAGGAGACGTAGGAACGCTGGAAATAAGGAAGAGGAAGAGAGATGGAAAAGGATGTATCTAGAGCAAAAATCAAAGGTACAGAAATTATTTAGAAAGGCCATGTGCATAAATGAAGAAAAGAAAGCAAAGGAAATAAAGGAAGATATGAGCAATGGGAAGAACATCTGGAAATATATAAGGATGCTGAGAGGAGAAAAAGAAAAGGAGAGGACATGCATATTGGAAAATGTTTATGATAATGATAAAAAAAACTAGGACTTGAAGGGGCAGCTACAGAGATAGAGACATTCTGGAACACTATTTATGGCAAACATGCTAATAACATTAGATACGAGTGGAATGCAGAAGAGAGGGAGAGCTATATCAAGGAAAGAGATACCATTAAGGAGAAGATTGAGACAGGTAGACAATGCCAGATAGTTAGAGAGGAGGAGAATGGAGGAGAAGCGGAGTATATAGAGACATGCAGTACAGATATTAGGGAACACCTAGACATGGCACTAGAAGTAAAAAGTGACATGACATATATAGAGGAGGAAGTGATCAGTGAGGAAATTGTAAAACGATGTCTAAAGAAAATGAAGGTAAAGAAGGCTGCAGGGCCAGATGGAATAAAACCGGAGTTCATCAAGGTGTTCTTAGAGAGTAAGGTATTGCTAGGAACATTAGTCAAAATATTTAGACAAACAATCCAGACAGCAGTAGTACCAGATGGATGGAGAGAGTCAAGAACAGTACTGATTCCAAAAACTAGGAAGCCAAAAGTAAGCAAATTTAGACCAATAGCGCTAGACATATCGAAAGCTTTCGATAGAGTCTGGCACAAATCTTTAATTTCTAAACTACCCTCCTTCGGTTTCTATCCCTCCATCTGTGCCTTTGTCTCTAATTTCCTTTCCGGCCGTTCCATAGCCGCGGTTGTGGACGGCCATTGTTCACTTCCTCGCCCTATAAACTCTGGTGTTCCTCAGGGCTCTGTCCTATCCCCTATTCTCTTTCTAATTTTTATAAATGATCTCCTTAACCCGGGAGCTGCCGGGAGACTCTTAAGAGTTCCCCCGGCGCACTGCGGGTAGACTCTTAAGAGCAGAGACTTTGAACATGTACCAAAACCGCGCGTTTATAGCCAGGCGGCTGAAAATTGGTGTGGGTATAGTACTACATGTCAACTCTCGATACCACCCCGCCAAACGCTCGCCCCGCACTCGTGCAAGCACCACCGCGCCAGTAACCACGCACTAGTCATGGAGCCTACACGTCCCTCATGCTCGCTCCCTGATGACACAACCAGCCCTCCTTCTGGTGGTGTTAGCCGCCGTGGAAGGCAGAGGGTGGCTGCCAAAGACCCTAGCTACCAGTACGACACGCCCTACAGCTCAGAGGACGAATCACCAGCACCAAAAGCACGTAAAACACGTGCAAGCAGGGCAATGGCACAGAGGTCATTGGTCTTTCGGGACACTGCCACCACGACCCAGGCCACTGCAACAACCACTACCACCACCACTGCCACCACTGCCACCCCTGCCACCCCTGCCACTGGTACCAGCGACGCAGGAGGCCGCCCTAGGGCTGCATTACCTGCGGGGGCAGGAAAAATGAAAGGCACGGGCGTAGGGAAAAGAACCCGTACGCCAGCCACAGTGCCCCTACCACCACCAACACCACCAGCTGCCCCTGGCCCGGCTGCCCCTGCCGCCCCTGCTGCCCCTGCCGCCCCTGCCGCCCCTGCTGCCCCTGCCGCCCCTGCCGCCCCTGCCCAAGGAACAGGGAAGGGGAAGGGGAAAGGGAGAGGGAAAGCGACTGGGAAAGCGACTGCTGGCCCTGGTGTCCCTGCCGGCCCTGCTGCCCCTGCCGCCCCTGCCGCCGCTGCTGCCCCTGCCGCCCCTGCCGCCCCTGCCCAAGGAACAGGGAAGGGGAAGGGGAAAGGGAGAGGGAAAGCGACTGGGAAAGCGACTGCTGGCCCTGGTGTCCCTGCCGGCCCTGCTGCCCCTGCCGCCCTGCTGCCCCTGCTGCCCCTGCCGCCCCTGCCGCCCCTGCCGCCCCTGCCCAAGGAACAGAGAGAAGGGCGACAGGCACCACCATCATCTTGCCATTAAGGCCACGCACCACTGCTGCCCCTGCCGCCGCCGCCCCTGCCGCCGCCGCCCCTGCCGCCGCCCCTGCCACCACCTCTGCTGTCCCTGTCCATAAGACTCCCGCACGTGCCAAAGTGACCCGGAAAAACTCTTACACCATCTAAGTATGCCGCCCTGCTGTTTGATGGTGATTCGCAGGACATTGGCAGCCCGGGTTTCGACGACGAAGCCCTAGCACGGGACCAAGGGTGGGGGGATTTGGGAGTGGACAGTGGGAGTGAGTCCGACGTCGGTGACGAAAACGAGGAAGGGCATCGTCTGTCGAGTGAAGAGGAGGGTAATGATGATGAAGTGCTGTATCGCGACCATGGAAGCGATATTTCAGACGCAGAAGCAGACGCAGACGACATTCCGATCCCTGGCATGCCTTCGTTCGATTGGTCTGACGGGGTCAATTTTGTACCTGACGTGCCCCAGTTCAATCCTGGGACGTCAGGAACAACTGACGACTGGCCCTGTGATGATCAAGCGAACGAAAGCGACTTCTTCCTCGCTTTTTTCGACATGGAGGTAATGACGTACATCGTTGCCCAAACAAACGCCTACTACAGGTGGGTGTTTGGCAGATTGGACGTCCTTTCTCCAAAAGCGAGAATACGAGGCTGGGTGGATACGACTGTGGCAGAATTTCTGACGTTCTTTGCCTTGTTGTTCCTCATGCCTCTGATCAAGAAGCATGTGTTGCAACACTACTGGAAGCACGACCCTCTCATCGCCACCCCAACTTTCAATAAGTTCATGACTCGTGACAGATTTTTGTTGCTGCTAAGATTTATGCACTTTGCAGACAACGAAAATCCTAACAGGATTGACAGGATATGGAAAGTTCGGGATGTGTTCACCATGTTGTTGGAGAGGTATAGGAAATACTTTTACCCCTTCCTCAATTTGGTGATTGATGAGTCGCTCGTGCTCTTCAAAGGACGTCTTGTTTTCAAGCAGTATATCCCCTTGAAGAGGCATAGGTTCGGAATCAAGCTCTTCGTGTTGTGCGACTGTGAAACTGGAATAGTGCTTGACATGATCGTGTATCCAGGAACTGACATTGACGTACCGAAAGCCGCTGCCAATGACCCCATGGGCATGTCAGGTGCCATCGTCAGGAAAATGTTGGCACCTTACCTGGGCAAAGGCCACATCATCTACACTGACAACTGGTATACTTCTCCTGCTCTCTGCCAGTTTCTTTATGACAACCAAACGGGGTCATGTGGGACTGTCAGAAAGACAAGAAAGTTTATGCCAAAGTTCACAGGTGATGTCATTCCTCTCACAGATGCCTCCTCCAGTGACACACCTTCAGAAGACGACCTGGCCCAGGAACACCGCGAGAGGCATGTGCGAAGAAGGCGACGAAAGGGGCAGAAATACAAGCAGCTCGAGAAGTGTGGGAAACTGATAGCCCTGAAGTGGAAGGATAAGCGAGACGTCCACCTGCTTTCCACCGTCCACACAGGTGCCCAGGTGGATTCTGGCAAAATCCACTACCGAACCAGGAAGACAATCTACAAGCCCGACATGGTAGTGGACTACACCAAAAACATGCGCCTGGTGGACAAGTCTGACTGTCAGCTGTCAGGTGTTGAGTGTCTGAGGAAGACTGTGAAGTGGTATCACAAGCTCTTCCTCCACCTAGTTGACATAACGATGCTGAACGCCTACAACTTGTGGTTGGTGAAGAAGGATATGGCCCCAAACCAGAAGCTGAAATTCCGGGAGTTCGTGTACAACGTCTCCTACCAACTCCTGGAGAAGTATGGCACCACCACTCACAGACGTACGGCATGGCGTGGGGATCACGTTCCTGACCGCATCCAGCTGGGTGTCGAAAGACACTACACAACCAACACCGAGCTGATTGGCACTCGTCACAGGCAGGTGCAGTGCACCGTCTGCAGCTCCAGTGTGAGGAAACCCCATGTGACCAAAAGAGTCACCTCAATGTGTGCCGAGTGCAAAGTTGCACTCTGCCTGGGTGACTGCTTCAGGGACTACCACACCTTCAAGAACTACTGAGTGTCGGCCCCTGCCCTGCCCTGCCCTGCCCTGGACTCGCCCCGTGCCCTGCCCTGGACTCGCCTCCTGCCCTGCCCTGCCCTGGACTCGCGCCCTACCTTACCTGACCTGACCTAATTGATCACGCTACCTCATAATGTAACATATATATTATATAATGTATAAGTTCCAAAGATGTCCCTGTGATATAGCTTTTACATTATATAATTGTATGTTTCATTATTTAGTTTATAAGTTTCAAAGATTTACATGTAATATGCCTTATTTTTTTAGTATATCAATATATATGTTTGTTATTAGCCTAAGTAATGTGTATATAATTATTTTCTTACCTCAAATGAATTGTACAAAAATAAATATGTTTCAATAAATCATGTCAAACCTACTATGATAATAAAATAAAACAATAAAAAAAGAAAAAAAGAAAACAAGGTCATGTCATTGTATTCTTACAATATGATATATTCTATGAATATTTCATATTGTTTGAATACAATGGCATGATCTTGTAAAAAAAAAAATTTATAAATTTTTTTCTAGACAATATAAAACCTTCCCCATAACCCCCTCCTGGATTCGATCCCACTACCCTACGACACTTTGAGTTTTCCAGTCCGCGACCTTACCAACCATGCCACAGGAGCTCATACCAAATATCACTCAAAACTTCGTGTCTACAATCGAAATGACAATATACAAAAAAAAATGAATTATCCCACCAATTTACGTTTGTAAATTGATGGGATTAACAATTATATCATGCCAAGGTTTATAATAGTTTGTCTCTGTCAAGAATTAGTAATTATATAACTTTATTCTGTCAAAAATTGCCCAAACACTCAGCAAAATTGCCCCTCTCAGTGTGACTCCACTCATTTTCACACGGTCAGGCGGTCACGAGGTGACCCTTGCCGCTCCTTGATTCTCCAGCTACAGCAGCTCTGTCTGGGAACAAAATTGGTATAAATACAATAATGGATAAAATACTCTTCACAAATACATTTGTATTGTATAATATTGTAAATAAAAATGAATAATAACTGTGTGGGTGTCGAAAATTGCTCAACCAGCTTTCTTATGTCTCGCCTACGCGCGTATATTGGATTATACATAGTCATGACTGTCATACAAATAATTGCAGTAGGTCTCGAATATACATTTAGATTGCATATTACTTCGAAATAAATAAGTAAACGTTTCTCTGGTGGCAATCTACCCTTTCGCAGGTGTAAGGAGACACCAGTCTATATTTAGCCCTCTATCACAACAGGCAATCTGCCTGTGTTGACTCAGCACCGTCGCTGGTGGTCTATAAATATAGTACTTTATTTACAGTCAATGGCCTACATGTTTCTGTGGTACTTCACATGTGTCTAAAATGCAATGTCTGCTTGCATAAAAATGCAATTCTGAAGTCCATTTATATGTACGACATACGCATGTCTCAGTTTCTCTCTCTCTCTCTCTCTCTCTCTCCATTCCTGACTCATGTTATTGTAGACCTGTTGATGGCAACGAACACCAGCCATCTGGTAGACATAAGGGTCAAAATACCAAACATCAATACGCCTGGGGCGCCTCCACAATTATCACTAAGCTGGTTATCTATCTAGAGATCTGCCTGACTTCCATCTCTCCACGACTCACTCACTCACTGCACCCCTGCATGCCTCCCTCCCACCCACCCACCCCCAAGCCCCCCATTCAGGCTTCCGTCTGCTAGAAACACATTCACAATTTGCGTAAATATCGCATCAATTGGGCTATATGCGGTATATTCCTTGTTATATGGGACGCCTACATATGTACACGTCTTTATTATAGCATGAGAGTGCTCTAAATACAAGATTGACGTGATATTTATGGCGTAACACACCCTCTCCCCCTTTCATTCCCACCACAACTCACTCACACCTTGGTTCACGCATAGAAACTCATTGATAATGTGCGTAAATATCGCATGAATTGGTTTATATGCGGTATATATTTTGATATATGGCACGTATACATACGTACAAGTCTGTATTATAGCGTGACAGTGCTCTACGTACAAGATATACGTGATATGTATGGCGTAAACCACACTCTCAGCTCATAAATTGCCGCCAAACCTCCAACACATCTTCATTCCCGCCTAAATATTCTCTTATAATTCCCTTATATATTGCAATTTTTGGTCACTATGAGGCATATTCATTGTTATATGGGTGCCCTACACATGTATACATACTCTAAATAGCCTAAAAGGGCTCGAAAAAGGAGATATACGTGATAATACGCGGTAACCCACCCCCTCCTCCCTCTCCTTCTATCCCCTGCGCGCGTAAATATTCGGCAGGGAAATCTCGCCGCTCGATGACAATCTAGCCGCGCGGTGCCATTCGCTCCACATTTTTCAACTACGGACCGTTCCCCTACCCCCCCCAGACATTTTTTGGGGGGTCAAATATATATGGGCCGATGCACGCAAACATTCCCTACACGATGATGTACTTTTTATCGAAATTGGCAATAGGTCCCAAAATCATCATAGGTGCGCACAGTCTTACCCTGTAGAAAACCCCCTGTGCGCCGCGGAGAGGTTAACTGTACCTTAATTCCCATCCATTCATACGCAGACGACTCAACCTTACACTACTCCATTAGTTTTTCAGAACGCCCCAGCCAGCAATCCCTTAACGACAAACGTAATGAAGCCATAGAACTCTTAAATTCTGATCTAAATACTATCTCCAATTGGGGCAGAGAAAACCTTGTTACCTTTAATGCTTCCAAAACCCAATTTCTCCATCTATCTACCCGTCAGGATCTCCCAGCGGACTATCCCTTATTCTTCAACAATACAAAAATCAACCCTTCATCTTCTCTCAATATTCTTGGTGTCTCTTTTTCTTCTGCTCTCATTTGGAAGGACCATATTACCAGTCTTGCTAAGGCAGCCTCCCAGAAGCTGGGTGTGCTCAACCGCCTTAGGGGGTTCTTTTCCCAGCACAGCTTCTTGCTCTGTACAGGGGCATAGTGCGTCCTTGTATTGAGTATTGTTCACATGTGTGGGGAGGTTCCTCTCACACCGCTCTCCTAGACAAAGTTGAAAGGAAGGCCTTTCGTATCATTAACTCCCGTCCACTCACCAACTCTCTGCAATCTCTCTCTCTCTCCGCCGCAATGTTGCATATCTCTCGCTATTCTATCGCTACTATAATAATCTGTGTTCCTCAGAACTTTCCCAGTGCATACCACCTCCTTTACGTAGGGCACGTGGTACCCGTCTTGCAACTCAATCCCACCCCTACTCTGTGCAACTCTCTAACCCAAGAGTGAAATGTTACTCTCAAACTTTCTTCTACTCAACAGCTGAGCTCTGGAACTCTCTCCCAGAATCAGTCTTTCCCTCTTCCTATGACTTAAATTGCTTCAAACTCCGTGTGTCCAGGCATTTTGGCTCGATCGTCCCTTGATTTTGGCCCTGTCACTCTTTCAACTATGGGAGAGGCACTCGCTATAGGCAATTCTGCCTTTTGCCTCCCTCAATCACAAAAAAACTAACATAGGGTATAAGTTGATGATGGCAGCACTTAGGGAGAAATTAGAAGAGCACCTACAAAGAAATTATATGGTACAAGACAATCAGGCAGGGTTTACAGTAGGAGGCAGGAAAAAGAACAACATTTTGATATTGAGATACTGTATTGAGAAATCATTTATTAACAAAAGACCACTAATAACAATATCCATAGATTTCGCAAAGGCCTTTGACAGTGTAAAAAGAGATCTCATGGTAAAGGTGATGAAGAACTATAAAATAAACGAAGAAACAATAGACATTATTACTAAATTGTACGAAGGGGATGTAACAAAGATTAAGTTAGACGAGAATAAAGAGATTAAAATATCGGTGACCAGTGGCATAAGGCAGGGATGCACTGGATCCACTACCCTGTTCAAATTGGTTACCTTTAACCCGTGGAGCCCCGGCTAGTTTTGTAATGTTTGTTCACCAGAACCCGGCCGGTTTTCAAAAAATGGTTTTATTCCAGAAACAATAGCGAATGGGTTAGGAATGAAGGTAAAACCACGAAAAAACGCTCAAAAAGCTTAAAGAATGGTCCTACAGAGCCCCCGAAAACGTATTTTACAAGAGTAAAAAATTGAAGGCAATTACCCCCAAAAAACAGGTTATTGCGCGCTCACGCGCACTCACGTGGACTTTGAGAGTTTTCAACCATCGGCACGGTTGCGTGGGATACGTACACAGTTCCCATACAAATCTGAGCCCTCTTGAGTGGCTACGCCTGAGGTTACGGTCGGCGCAAATAGGGTGACGCGTCTCTGGGGCTGTGCGTTACATACATCGCCGACGCGTCAGACGCGTCGCTGGGGCTGTACGGGTTAAGATAATAAAAACATTAGAAGAGTTGAATAGAGGCTTTAACCCGTGGAGCCCCGGCTAGTTTTGTATTGTTTGTTCACCAGAATCCGGCCGGTTTTCAAAAAATGGTTTTATTCCAGAAACAATAGCGAATGGGTTAGGAATGAAGGAAAAACCACGAAAAACCGCTCAAAAAGCTTAAAGAATGGTCCTACAGAGCCCCCGAAAACGTATTTTACAAGAGTAAAAAATTGAAGGCAATTACCCCAAAAAAACAGGTTATTGCACGCTCACGCGCACGAACGTGGACTTTGAGAGTTTTCAACCATCGGCACGGTTGCGTGGGATACGTACACAGTTCCCATACAAATCTGAGCCCTCTCGAATGGCTACACCTGAGGTTACGGTCGGAGCAATTAGGGTGACTCGTCAGACGCGTCGCTGGGGCTGTGCGTTACATACATCGTTGACGCACCAGACGCGTCGCTGGTGCTGGACGGGTTAAGGATGAACTGTTTAATATAACATCACTGTTCTACGCCGATGATGGGTTATTACTAGCAAGTAGTTTAGAGTATGCAGAAAGAGTGGTAGAGCAGGTGGTGACAGTAGGGAGGGAATGTGGACTGGAAATTAATAAGAATAAAAGCAACATCATTGTTATGCCCTGTTTTTCTACAGGATTAACTTGGGTAATGTGAGTTCTAAATGACTGGGTATATAAGGCTGCATGCACAATACAAGATATGAGGAATAGAGAACACAAAGAAACACATGGTAACAAGTTACACGATCACGTTTATTTATATACCACTGCAGAATACTCGTGCAAGACAATATAATAGAATCGAACAACACTAGCATAAGTGGATCTGGATGGAGCCTAGTCTCCCACTTCCAACGTTCAGGTATTAATCTTCTGATCACTGGCTTTAATTCAACAGGTTTATATACCGAAGACCATCAATGTTACTTATAGAATCATATTCACTGTTAGATTTATTACTGGTAGCTCTGGTGCACAAGTAGTAGTTCACAGACTAGATTAGACACGCGTCTTTTAGAGCACGGGAATTCTAGTAACCTCAGGGGGTACTGATCTAAGTTTTATATTCTTGTCTCAGAAATACATAGAACGCAAATCAGTGGGCGAACATTCAGATATCCTAGGGTTTCCTTCTAGGTAATAATATCTGGGTATATGGTTGATTACGAGAGTTAGTATCGCCTGTTAATTAATGAACACTGATACGCTTAGCACTTCCTAATTTAATGGTTATATGAATTATACTGGGGCAAAGAGATAGCCACTTCGTAGAAATATTAATTAGTGAATCTCTAAACAGCACTGTAACATGTAGTACTGATAAAGGGAATCTTGGGTAGTATCTGATGGGTTTGGTCCTGGTTATCTTGCGTCCATGATGTTGGGGGCTAACGACTGGTTCCGCGGCCGTCCAGGGGGGTCCATATGTGTGAAGTTCTCAAATACGTGGACAGGTCCTTCTATCCAAATCTGCCACGGAGTCTGCCGGCTCTGGAATCTCTCAACTCCGGAACAACACAAGGGCAGAGCTAGAGGTTAACTTCAGGGTAGTGACCACTGGTTGGTGTCTAGCTTTCAACTGATTTGACTGGGGGCGGGAGCTAGTTTTATAGGCTCGGTCTGGACCCTGTAGACAGTAGGGATCTCGAGTCTTATGGACTTATTTGAGCTCTCAATAGATATGGGGACTAGGTAAGATGGTGATTACTGTTGTGGCACATGGCTATAGGAAGCCTTCATATTTTAATATAACTGAGCCTTAGTAAGAGGTACTATTTTGGCTATACTGGACGTATTTAGGGGAGAGAGACTGGATCTACTTTGCGAGGAGGATGGGAACAGCTGTGATAGGAGCGTCTCTCTTAGATTGTTCAATCTTCATTCTATGGTATAGCTGAGGTGCTAATTTAGTGATCAGAGTATGCAAGAAAGGTAAATGGTTTATTGTGAGTTAATAGAGGTTAGTAAAGGTGTTAGTCATGCATGGTTAGTTCATTGATAGGAAGAATTCCTGTGCTACCTGGCAATGACTCAGAAGTCAAAACAGGGGCCAGGTATACCTCCGCGGGGGTGGGTGTCTCTCTCCTCGGGTGGGTAAAAAGGGGTAGCTGGACGCCCTCTCTCTGTGATAGTCGTCCGGCGGCTGTGGCTAGGGGCTTGCCATATCACCAGTGTTTGTAATAACCCTCTGTGTATGAGACAGATGTGGGTGTCCTTAATACCAAAACCGAAGGTGCCTTGGCTAGCTGGTTTTACTCGGCTGGTTGTTAATTGTAGGGTTTGCTGGATGTGGTGGAGACTGGGTTGCTAACTCTGCCACATTTATCTGGAAGTATGGCAATAGAAGTTAGTTACTGGTGAGGCGGCTAGCCTCGCACCGACGACCATTGGGTGCAGGGTTGTGAATAGGTTGTAAGAGAATAGATGGCATGCAAGGGGTTAGTAAAGTTCTAATGTTGTTCTGGCCTACTAAGTGAAGGTAGGCTGGATAGGAGTATATATATAAAAGGTTGGAGAGCGTTAGCAACGGAATATTCAAGGATCTTCAAGAGGTATGAGAGAGAGGCTAGGTCGGACAAGAGTAGAGAAGCGCGGGGTCTTATAATGAGAGGGGAGGAGTTCAGGGGGCTATGGGGAATTTTGACCCTAAGGTCTCTGGGCGTGGGGGTGGCATTAGGCTGCAGTTGATATTGGAGTTTGAAAAGGCAGTGGAAGTACGTTAGCCAAATGCTACCGGGGAATGCAACTATGGGGTGGTATATGAGTCTGGAAAAGATAGAGTTATGTGGTCAGTCCGAGGGGTTATGGATACTATTAGTTGGCCCTGGGAACTGCGTTTTCTATGAAATATATATATACCAACAAAAGCGGCAGTTCGTAGGGGTACTTAGTTATTGTTTCGGGGTACTTATGACAGATACTGGTAACAAGGTTATCTTATACAATCTCTGGTTGGGGTAAGAGGTGTATGACACGAAGCAAATTGGCGTAGTGTGGACTGTGGATACGAAGGAGGCAAGCTGAAGACGTATGACAATTGTGGAAAAGTAAATGGAAAAAGGTGAACACAATGGCGGATAAAGATACTTAACCTAAGGATTGAATACATTGATTTATGGGGCGATGGGTCTTCAGAAAGCTTAGTCTGGCAAGACAAGATGTTAGGGAATGTTAATATTAATACTTAAACTAAGGATTGCATACATCGATGAACGACGACATTATAGTCGTCGTCCTAATAAGGTGATGAAACCTGGTTGATCTGTACTTGGCACAATACGACACAAGGACAGTGCCGCTATGTCGTATCAATACTGGTGGCAGTTAATATTATAGAGACACTTAGTTACTAGAGGAACAATGCAAGGGGACGACTGAGCACGGGTTACATATATCTATACTCGTCATGGGAAATTATATACGAGGTCTAGGGACAGGTGTGGGTGTTTTAACTTCTAAGATATATAACATCTACTTCTTGGATGTAAGAACATACATAGATATAATTATGGCTGTCTGCTGTGTTGGCATTGGCTCAACGTCGGGACAGGGCATGGGTGTTTTTAATATGAATGAATATTCCTGTTCATCATCTTTGTAGTTAGGAGTGTAGGACACGAGGGGGTAGTGTACGTGAGGTGTGGAAAAATGGTCAGTTTAGAAGGGGTATCTAGGTGCGGCCTGGAGCTGCTTAGCCCTGCGGGCTTGGGCCTGTCTGAATTGGCTGGCTCGGTCAGCTGGTCCTTTCGTTCTGTGGACCTTTCCTTTGGGTGTTTCTGTGTGGTGTTCGTTCGTGGCTTCTGTGGTGGGCTTCTTGTTCTGGGGCATTTTACTTCACTCTCCTTCATTATAGGCTCGTCCTCGAGCCTCAAGGGTGAAGTAAAAAGAAGCATAGTCATGGTGGGTCATTTTGAGGGTATTTAGAAGGTTCCCCCAAGCAAGAGAGCGACGGTCAGGTTTCTTTTGTAGGTCAATGTATACCTGTAAGAATGTGTCATCTGTGTTGTGACGGGCGGTTGCTCGGGCTTGAGGTGGGCGTTGTAGACGTAAGTGTCCAGTGGGGGTTTTTACTTTAACCTTTCGTATGAATGGTTTGTAGTTTTCCCCCGTGGGGGTCGGAGTGAGGTGTGTGGGAAGGAGGGGGTGTGTGTTGTGTGGCTGAAAAGTAGTATGACTAAGGGAAAAAATATAATATATACAGTATATGGAAAACATGTAAATTTAAGAAAGAACAGATAATTAAGAACACAGGAAAATTAAGAAGAGGTAAAGTGTTTAACAATGTATAAAACAAATTTAAAAGATAGTCAGAAAAGTGTAGGTTAACAAGAAAAGTAGTATGACTAAGGGAAGAAAAATATAATATACAGTATAATAAAATTATGGAAAACATGTAAATTTATAGAATCATGCCCAATCGCTTAGGAATTGAAAACAATCAAAACAAAAAAAATTAAGTACAATAATATCCTCATCATCATCAGGGGGGGTTATTTAGGGTCGCCGTTAGTCTGGGTGACGGTCTGGTAATAGGGGTGGTTGTGGTGGTTGTGGCTTTGACCTTGGTGGTTCACTTTCACTTTGGAAGGGAGGGGTGGATATACCGTTAGGTCTGTCGTTAGGAATGTGGGTCGGGGGGCGAGCTGGCCCGGGGCCAGTTTTGGAGGGGGGTCTAAGTGGTTTCGGTCGGGGGTAGTGATAGGGGGGTTTTAAAGATGAAACGGGCAGGTCGAGTCGGGGTTGTTGTTGCGGAAGAGGTTGGTGCTGGGGAGGGGTTGAATTGTGTAGAGAGATGTGGTCGTGAGTGGGGTTTGGGGAAGGGTGAGTAAGGCTGAAGGTTGAGAGTTTACTATGATCGGGTGGTTTGGAGGTTTGGGGTGTGGGGATTTGATAGGGAGATGGTGGGGGGGGGTCTGGGCAGGCAGGGTTGTGGTTTGAGAGGGGTTGACTTTGGACTGATTTTATTTTCGGGAGAGACATGGATGGGATTTCGAGGAGTGGTTGAAGTTGAGGGGTTGATTATGTTGTTTGGGGCGAGAGAGAGTATTTTGGGGTTTAGCCAAGGTGGAAAAAGTTTTGTGGTTGGATTGGGGGAGTGGTATTTTGTCGAGCGGGATCTTTGGGGGTGGAATTTGGGGCGGGTGGGGTAATGGTGAAGAGGGGGTAAGATAGGGGGGAAAGAGGAGGTAGGGGTTATGTACGGGGGTGATTGTTCGTTCTGAATGTGGTCGTGAGAGGTTAGGCTGGCAGGGTGGGAATTGGTGGAGGTTGAAAGTTTAGCTGGGCTCATGATGGTGGGGGACCGACTGGTAAGCAGGTGTTCGGTACGCATGAGTGGGGGGAAATCACTTTGGGGGGGGGGTCACGCGTGAGGGGGGGATTAACGGCGCGTGTGGGAGAATCAGAGTGGGGGGGTGTGTCGGTGGCAGTGACGGTTTGTTTAGAGGTTATATGGGATTGGTGGGTTTGTCTGTCATGAGGGGGTGAATCAAGTGTGGGGTTTTGAAGTTTATTAGGGGTGTGAATTGTGGAGGGGTGGAAGGGAGCTACTGACGGAAAACTGTCACAAGGGAAATTTTGTTGGTGGGGGAATAGCTGAGCATTTCTGGGGGAAGGGGGGGAACATGGTTGGGTCCCTAGGTCGTCACGCGTGAGGGGAGGATTAACGGCGCGTATGGGAGGGTCAGGGTGGTGAGAGGTGAGCGAGTTAGAAAACGGGATTTGTTGGGAGGACTGCGGAGGGTTGGTGGGGGAAGAGTTAGGTGTGGAACAGGGGTTATTGGTAGTGGACTGATGTATTGATTTGGGGTTGTTAACAGGACGAATTTGGGGAATTTTCTTGGTGTCAGTCTCGGTCTGGTTAAAGGTTATGTGGGACTGGGGAGGATTAGTGGGGGCAGAGTTAGGCATAGGACATGGGTTATTGAGGGAGGAGTGATGTATTGATTTGGGGTTGTTAACAGGACGAGTTTGGGGAATTTTCTTGGTGGCAGTCTCGGTCTGGTTAGAGGTTATCTGGGACTGGTGAGTTTGTTTGACATGAGAGGGCGAGTCAAGTGTGGGGTTTTGAAGTTTTCTAGGGGTGTGAATTGTGTGGGGGTGGAAGGGAGCTACTGACGGAAAACTGTCACAAGGGGGATTTTGTTGTTTGTGGAATAGCTGAACATTTCTGGGGGCATGGGGAAAACATGTTTTGGTACATAGGTAGGCATAGCTAGAAAACGGGGCTTGTTGGGGGGACTGCGGAGGGTTGGTGGGGGAAGAGTTAGGTGTAGAACAGGGGTTATTGGTAGAGGACTGATGTATTGATTTGGGGTTGTTAACAGGACGAATTTGGGGAATTTTCTTGGTGGCAGTCACGGTCTGGTTAGAGGTTATCTGGGACTGGTGAGTTTGTTTGACATGCATAGAAAAAGGATGTGGTTTATGGGGTAACACAATTGATGGAAGATGATCGTTGGTGGATGGCTGGGTAGGGGAAAATTTAGGGATGGTCAGAGAGGATAGAGGCAAGGAAGAGTGCACTGGGGTTGGACTTTCACCGGAAGTCATTTTGGAAGGGTGCACGGAGTCTTGGATAGGGGCTGAAGGGTTGGATAGGGGATTCATCGAACTGAGTAGGCATTCTTCTCTGATGGAGAGCATATGTTCTTCGAATAAGCCATACGGGTCGAGATGGGCGGTGATGTGGGGTGGGAGGATGTTTAATAATGTGGTGAATAAGAGTTCATTTTGTTGATCGTAATCTTCATAGCTATACGTGGTCCTCCCGTATCTGTAGAGTTGTATGAGGGTCACATTTATATCCCCTTCATACTTGATCTCGTCGACTTTTATTATTTTGGGGGCGACGGGGGAACCCAAAACGGGATCTAAGGTCCGGATCACGAGGGATCGAAACTGGTTCCAGGTAAGCTCTGGCATACACTGTTTCATAATTTGGCGAAGAAAATCGTTCCAGGTAAGCTTATCAACAATTTGGGAAATGGCTTCTCCCAACTGTATAATGTGCGAAAATGCAACAGCGATTTTGTCGTGGTCATTTTGAAATGCCACATCGTACACTGGCTTTATTATGTCTAAATAAGTGGCGATATCATACGTGTTTACATCATACTTGGGAATGTGTGTGAGTAGCTGCCAATTTTGCGATGTTCCCATGCTTCTACTGTTCCAAACTTGCAGTGTAATGCAACCTTTTATCCGAATCAAGAACCACCGCTGCCGCCAATGTTATACCCTGTTTTTCTACAGGATTAACTTGGGTAATGTGAGTTCTAAATGACTGGGTATATAAGGCTGCATGCACAATACAAGATATGAGGAATAGAGAACACAAAGAAACACATGGTAACAAGTTACACGATCACGTTTATTTATATACCACTGCAGAATACTCGTGCAAGACAATATAATAGAATCGAACAACACTAGCATAAGTGGATCTGGATGGAGCCTAGTCTCCCACTTCCAACGTTCAGGTATTAATCTTCTGATAACTGGCTTTAATTCAACAGGTTTATATACCGAAGACCATCAATGTTACTTATAGAATCATATTCACTGTTAGATTTATTATTGGTAGCTCTGGTGCACAAGTAGTAGTTCACAGACTAGATTAGACACGCGTCTTTTAGAGCACGGGAATTCTAGTAACCTCAGGGGGTACTGATCTAAGTTTTATATTCTTGTCTCAGAAATACATAGAACGCAAATCAGTGGGCGAACATTCAGATATCCTAGGGTTTCCTTCTAGGTAATAATATCTGGGTATATGGTTGATTACGAGAGTTAGTATCGCCTGTTAATTAATGAACACTGATACGCTTAGCACTTCCTAATTGAATGGTTATATGAATTATACTGGGGCAAAGCGATAGCTACTTCGTAGAAATATTAATTAGTGAATCTCTAAACAGCACTGTAACATGTAGTACTGATAAAGGGAATCTTGGGTAGTATCTGATGGGTCTGGTCCTGGTTATCTTGCGTCCATGATGTTGGGGGCTAACGACTGGTTCCGCGGCCGTCCAGGGGGTCCATATGTGTGAAGTTCTCAAATACGTGGACAGGTCCTTCTATCCAAATCTGCCACAGAGTCTGCCGGCTCTGGAATCTCTCAACTCCGGAACAACACAAGGGCAGAGCTAGAGGTTAACTTCAGGGTAGTGACCACTGGTTGGTGTCTAGCTTTCAACTGATTTGACTGGGGGCGGGAGCTAGTTTTATAGGCTCGGTTCTGGACCCTGTAGACAGTAGGGATCTCGAGTCTTATGGACTTATTTGAGCTCTCAATAGATATGGGGACTAGGTAAGATGGTGATTACTGTTGTGGCACATGGCTATAGGAAGCCTTCATATTTTAATATAACTGAGCCTTAGTAAGAGGTACTATTTTGGCTATACTGGAAGTATTTAGGGGAGAGAGACTGGATCTACTTTGCGAGGAGGATGGGAACAGCTGTGATAGGAGCGTCTCTCTTAGATTGTTCAATCTTCATTCTATGGTATAGCTGAGGTGCTAATTTAGTGATCAGAGTATGCAAGAAAGGTAAATGGTTTATTGTGAGTTAATAGAGGTTAGTAAAGGTGTTAGTCATGCATGGTTAGTTCATTGATAGGAAGAATTCCTGTGCTACCTGGCAATGACTCAGAAGTCAAAACAGGGGCCAGGTATACCTCCGCGGGGGTGGGGGTCTCCCTCCTCGGGTTGGTAAAATGGGGTAGCTGGACGCCCTCTCTCTGTGATAGTCGTCCGGCGGCTGTGGCTAGGGGCTTGCCATATCATCAGTGTTTGTAATAACCCTCTGTGTATGAGACAGATGTGGGTGTCCTTAATACCAAAACCGAAGGTGCCTTGGCTAGCTGGTTTTACTCGGCTGGTTGTTAATTATAGGGTTTGCTGGATGTAGTGGAGACTGGGTTGCTAACTCTGCCACATTTATCTGGAAGTATGGCAATAGAAGTTAGTTACTGGTGAGGCGGCAAGCCTCGCACCGACGACCATTGGGTGCAGGGTTGTGAATAGGTTGTAAGAGAATAGATGGCATGCAAGGGGTTAGTAAAGTTCTAATGTTGTTCTGGCCTACTAAGTGAAGGTAGGCTGGATAGGAGTATTATATAAAAGGTTGGAGAGCGTTGGCAACGGGAAATTCAAGGATCTTCAAGAGGTATGAGAGAGAGGCTAGGTCGGACAAGAGTAGAGAAGCGCGGGGTCTTATAATGAGAGGGGAGGAGTTCAGGGGGCTATAGGGGAATTTGACCCTAAGGTCTCTGGGCGTGGGGGTGGCATTAGGCTGCAGTTGATATTGGAGTTTGAAAAGGCAGTGGAAGTACGTTAGCCAAATGCTACCGGGGAATGCAACTATGGGGTGGTATATGAGTCTGGAAAAGATAAAGTTATGTGGTCAGTCCGAGTGGTTATGGATACTATTAGTTGGCCCTGGGAACTGCGTTTTCTATGAAATATATATATACCAACAAAAGCGGCAGTTCGTAGGGGTACTTAGTTATTGTTTCGGGGTACTTATGACAGATACTGGTAACAAGGTTATCTTATACAATCTCTGGTTGGGGTAAGAGGTGTATGACACGAAGCAAATTGGCGTAGTGTGGACTGTGGATACGAAGGAGGCAAGCTGAAGACGTATGACAATTGTGGAAAAGTAAATGGAAAAAGGTGAACACAATGGCAGATAAAGATACTTAACCTAAGGATTGAATACATAGATTTATGGGGCGATGGGTCTTCAGAAAGCTTAGTCTGGCAAGACAAGATGTTAGGGAATGTTAATATTAATACTTAAACTAAGGATTGCATACATCGATGAACGACGACATTATAGTCATCGTCGTGATGAAACCTGGTTGATCTGTACTTGGCACAATACGACACAAGGACAGTGCCGCTATGTCGTATCAATACTGGTGGCAGTTAATATTATAGAGACACTTAGTTACTAGAGGAACAATGCAAGGGGGCGACTGAGCACGGGTTACATATATCTATACTCGTCATGGGAAATGATATACGAGGTCTAGGGACAGGCGTGGGTGTTTTAACTTCTAAGATATATAACATCTACTTCTTGGATGTAAGAACATACATAGATATAATTATGGCTGTCTGCTGTGTTGGCATTGGCTCAACGTCGGGACAGGGCATGGGTGTTTTTAATATGAATGTATATTCCTGTTCATCATCTTTGTAGTTAGGAGTGTAGGACACGAGGGGGTAGTGTACGTGAGGTGTGGAAAAATGGTCAGTTTAGAAGGGGTATCTAGGTGCGGCCTGGAGCTGCTTAGCCCTGCGGGATTGGGCCTGTCTGAATTGGCTGGCTCGGTCAGCTGGTCCTTTCTTTCTGTGGACCTTTCCTTTGGGTGTTTCTGTGTGGTGTTCGTTCGTGGCTTCTGTGGTGGGCTTCTTGTTCTGGGGCATTTTAATCATTATATTCAATATGAAAGAGAAACCACAGCAGATAGCCGGAATAAAGATAAGTGACAAGCTGAAATACCTAGGGGTAACAATAAATGATGGAAGGAATATGTTTAGAGAGCAGAAGAAACCAATGATAGAGAAGGCTGTAAGGATGGCAAACTTGACATATTCCATAGTAGCTAGGAGTTGCTCTAGAATACTGGTCGGAAAGACTTATTGGAAGAGCATAGCTCTTCCAACAGTAATGTATGGGTCTAACATAATGCACTTCACAAAGCAGGAAATAGAAAAACTACAAAGGATAGAGAAAAGTGTGGGAAGAAAAATACTGGGAGCTCCAAGCTACACACAACAAGCAGCAATAAGAGGGGAGATAGGAATTTCAAGCATGAAGGCAAGAATCATGGAAGGACAGTTAAAGTATTTGCAGTATGTACTGAGGAGAAGGGAGTGAACTGCTTGGCAGAGTGGTAGATGAAATGAGAATGGAGTTCAAGAAGAATAAATGGATACAGGGACTGATGGAGGATAGGAAATTAATAGGGATAAGAGGAAAGTTAGTGAGATATGATGAAATCAGTAGAAAAGTGAAAGAATGGGATACAAAGGTGTGGAAACACGAGATGCAAGAGAAAACAAGTCTGAAGATGTTTAGAGAGTGGAGAGACAGTATTGGGGGGCAAGATCAGGTGTACGACAATAGAGAGGCAGCAGTTATACTCTTCAAATGCAGAACCAACAAAATGGACCTGGGGGATAGGAGACGATTCTACAGTGAGACGACAGAGTGCAGCATGTATGGCGACCCGATAGAAGACCTGAGACATTTTGTGATGTTTTGCCCGGCTTACGACGAGGAAAGAGGAAAAATCCCAGCCCTGCAACATCCCTTCCCGGATGATAATAATAATAATAATAATATTTATTCAGTTAGCAATTTACAGAGTTGGTACCACATAGTATGTTACAAATATATATGACATGTACCAGCCTTGCATAATTCCAACTAAGGATAGCCCAATAAGGCCGTTAGGCGTATTTCCATTGGGGTCCTTGTGGGATTAGGTTAGCTGGGGAAATGGGGAGGATAAAGAAATAGATACTTTAGAGAAAGTATTTCTAGGGGGCTACTTTAAGATACCTTACATCCTATAGTAAATATCAGTAATCCGTAATCAGTAATCATTTCAGTTTGGTTTGTCTATCTCTTATGTCGTATTTAGTAGTAGACATAAGCTTGGTGCTCCCTTCTCGCAGCTGTCCGGTTCAGGTGTTCCTTCAGGCTACGTCTGAAGGAATACAGTGTTCTCTTTTCACGGACTGACTGGGGTAGGTCGTTGTTGTTGTTGTTGTTGTTGTTGTTCCCCAAGCTGCCTGGCCGAACAGCCCCAAGGCCCCGAGCAAGGCCAAGGCCATAACCGAGCGCCCCCACAGAACCCTCCCCGCCGACCACAATAAAGCCTGGGTGACCGAAGCCACTCCATGGCGGGGAGCTTGAGGAGGGTGTGGAAACGCCCGGGAAACCAAAGCCCCACCCACGGCCCTGTGCCCCTCAGCAATTATGAAGAGAAAGTTGAGGGGCAAGGGAAAAATGTGACGCTTTGGCTTCCAATTGGAATCCACGTTAGAGATGCCGTCACTTGAGATCTAGAAAATATATAAGTAAAAGGAACAGTCAGAGTAAGCTATGGGTATGGCAGAGATCGCTCAGTTCTCACTCTGATAGACCAGCCCATCAGGGCCCATCAGGGTAGGTCGTTCCAGTCTTTGATGGCAGTGAAGAAGAATGTTTGCTTACCCTGTCCTTGGATTCTCGGGACCTTAAAATTAAACATCCTGTTTCTTGTATTATGTCCACTCCTCTCATTTGCTTTAACAAAATCATTCTTTAGATACTCTGGAGCTCTGTCATAGAAAATTTTGAAGGCATTAGTGAGCCTGATTTGTTTGGCCCTGTCAGAGACATTGAGCATACCTAGTGACTGAAGTTGTTCCTGGCCAACATGTGATCTGGGTCCTAGGTTCAGCATGAACCTAACCATTTTATTTTGAGTGACCTGAAGTTTGTGCTGTGCTGATTTAGATGATGCAGAGTACCAGGATGACACAGAATAGTCAAAATGACATTGAACAAGCGCTTGGCAGAGGGTCTTTTTGGTCGCCGCGGGCAAGCATCCCACCTGTCTATACAGGTATTTTATACGTGCTCTACACTTACTCAGGATAGATTCCAAAATTGTTTCACCTGACAAAGTCGCGTCCAGTTTCAGTCCGAGATATTTAACTTGTGACACTGTTGTTATAGGAATATCATTACAGTTGACCGAGAAGCCCACAATGTCTTTCAGTTTGCGTTTTGTTCCACATAAGATGGCTTCCGTCTTGCCCAGGTGAAGAGATAGTCTATTGTCCACTAGCCATTCACTACATGATGCTAGTTCTTTGGAAAGTGAAGCGGCAATACTTATTGGGTCTTTTCCTGAAACCAGAAGCACGCTGTCGTCTGCATACAGTAATAATTTACATGAGACGCTCAGTTCCATGTCGTTCACATAACAGAGAAAGAGTAAGGGACCAAGGATGCTTCCCTGCGGGACCCCACAGTTAATTGGCATAGGATCAGATATATTATCATAAATTTTGACTCTTTGGGTTCTACCACTAAGATAAGATTTAAACCAGTTCACAGACCCTATGCCCATTGCTTGTAGTTTATTACATAGGATATCATGGTCTACTGTGTCAAACGCTTTTTGTAGATCAAGAAGAACCATACCGGTGTAGTTACCTTTAGACATTTCTTTACGAATGTGATCCGTTAAGTGGATGAGACAGGAGTCTGTCGAGTACATGCATCTGAAACCTGATTGAAACTTATAGAATAGATAATTTTGTTTGAGGTAGTGTTCAATTTGGGTGTATACCGCTCTTTCAAGGATTTTAGATACAATACATAATATGCTAACTGGTCTGTAGTTGCCAACTTCTAGTGTATTTCCTTTCTTGAATAGAGGGGTTACAATAGCTTCCTTCAGTTCAGCAGGTACTGTGTTGGTGTTAATTGACAAGTTGATGATGGGGGTTAGGGGGCCTGCTATACCAATGGCTCCATCTCGTAGAAATTTGGCAGGAATTTTGTCTGGTCCTGTGCTCTTATGTACATTTAGGTTAGACAGCTCGTCAAAAGTGTATTTTGGTGTAACATTTTGCAATCCAAATGTGTTCGGGTGTATGTCTTTATCTCTGTAGAAATTACGAAAGGTGGCCGTTGTTGTCATGTTTTTATTGAGAGGTTGAGGTAGGTTCTGTGCAAGTGTGTTTGCTATGGAAGAGAAGAAGGAGTTGAAGTAGTTTGAAATTTGTTGTTTATCGTGGCAAACCTGATCATTAATGGTGAGAGCAATATTAGTGTTAGACGAATCCCTTGTCTTGTTGCTGTAGCCTGTTGTTTTTAGGTGCCTCCATAGTTTCTTTGAGTTATTCTGATATTCCTCTGCCTTATTGTGAAAATAATTAGTTTTCGCTGATTTCATTTTCCTACTTAGTTTATTCCTGGCCCTGTTGAACTCATGTTTCAGACCTTGATCCTGTCTATGTTTCGCTAGCCTTTTTAACAGATTGTCTCGGTGTTCCAGATGGTGTAGTATATCATTGTTGATCCATGGGTCTGACCTTGCTTTAATTCGTATGTCTTTCAGAGGAGCTATTTCGTCTAGGATGTTTGTGATGATGGTTCTGAAGCCAACCCATGCGTCATTAACGTTTGTACTCCCAAACACTGGAGACCAGTCTGTATTCCATAAAATGTCCAGAAATGTTTCCTTATTGTAGTTTCTGAGTGACCTTGTTTTGATAAGCTTGTGATTCTCTAGGGTAATTTTTGTGGTTTTCCGTGTGCAATATGTGACGAAGTGATCACTTATCCCAGTCTGTATAACCCCTGATTGGGATATTTTGTCCTCTCTGTTACAGTTTATGTGGTCTAATATTGTGGCAGTGTTCTCAGAGATACGTGTGGGGGTTGTGATGAGTTGTTTGTGATTGTGCATTGTCAGTATATGCCTATATTCTCGTACAAGCCTATCATTTCGTTGTTTGTAACACAGGTTAAAATCCCCTAGTATGACGGATTCATTCCGAGGGTCTAGCGATGACAAAGTTCGTTCAAATTTGGTCAAGAATTGTGGGTCGGCTGGTGGCCTATAGCATACCCCAATTGTGATGGGTCTTGTCCTCGGCAGGTGTAGGTCGATCCACAGAGCTTCGTGATTTTCTACATTGAGGTCGGTCCTAGTTGTGTGTGTGAGGTTGTTTTTTACATACAGACATACTCCTCCCCCATGCCTATTGCGATCATTCCTAACCATATTGAAACCTTGAATGTTTATTTCACCATCGTTTATACTTGAATCCAGCCAGGTTTCTGTGATTGCAATTATTGAAGCTTTGGCCTTATTAGCTAACAAGTTTATTTCTGACACTTTATGGTACATTGATCTGGCGTTAATGTGGATAAGATGGAGCCCTTTGTTGGTGAACACTCTGTATTCATCTTTGATTTTGAATGTGTCCTGGCTGGATTCTGAGTGTGTTAATACTTGGATCATTTACATTAATATTCGGTAATGAATGCAAGGCACACTTATTGCAAAGGAATTCCCGTTCTTCACTGTTGGTCTTCTTATAGATGCACTTCATGTGAGCTACATGTTTACACTTTACACAGTTTTGGATCTTCTGATGTCGTGTTATGAGTGATTCACAAATAAAACAAATGGTTTCGCGATGTTGTACAGCTGAGTTCCTACATTTAACACATTCAACTTCGTTTCTACTGTTAACGTAAGTACATCGGTTATGAACAATTTCATTACAACTGTTGCATTGTAAAAGTGAACTCCTATTGTTGAAACCAATATTACAGACTATACATAGTTTTTTCTTACTGTTTATCATACGACTGGAGGTGTGGTTTGGTCCGCGTCGATCAGCTGTTTGTGCGGGAGAGGGTAGGGAATACTCGCGGTCGGGCTGTGGTTGTTTGCTGTTGTTGTTGTTGTTGTTTTCATTGTCCGTTGATGCTGCTTCCCTGTTGATGTATTTGCGAGTGCTACCTGTTTTTATTGTTGTTCTTGTTGCATGTTGTGCTACTTGGGTTGCCGATATCTGTGGTATTAATAGTAATGCTGTGGGTAATGTAGAGTTGGTGGAGTGGGTAATTGCTAATTCCCTGCATTTATCGCATTCCATTTCTTTTCTGCTGGTAACATAAGTACATCGATCGTGTACTGTTTCATTACAAATACTACATTGTGATGTTGGACTCCTTTTGTTGAATCTAATATCGCACTCTGTACATAATTTTGTTTTATTGTTCGTCGTACGTCTGGCGGTGTGGTGATCAGCTGTGCTGCTAGGGTGGGGACTGTCTGTGGCTATGTCACCCCCTGTGACCCCTCCCTGCCCCACCTGTATTTGCTGTTTGATGATGTTGTCCTTATTCCTGGCTGCTAATGCTGCTCCATTGTTGATGTTGTTGCGACTGATGCCTTTCTTCCTAGCTGCTCCAGTTACATGTTGAGCCACCGATAGTGTTGGGTTGGAAGTAGATGCCATAATTGGAAACTTACTATTTAATAACAGTATTATAGAAACCACCAAAAATACATTGCACATTTTTTGGACGATAAGACAAATCAAGAAAAAACAACTACAAGAATAATTTAAAAATTAAATAAAACCCAGATAGCAAGAGACCACATCGGGAAGTGCCGATACCAAGGCGCTACTTCCGCCATCTAACTGAACTGAACTGTGGCAGGGTTTATTGGGCTTTCTCTGGGCTTATGCAAACAGCCCTTCAATCAAAATAAGAATAATATGATTTTACTCTGTCCCATCTAAACGCCTGTGCAGTAATCTGGAGACACCCCTCTAAGCAAACTGCACATTTAAACAATAAGAAGAAGAAGAAGAAGCAGAATAATGGGAAAAAAGAAAGATAAAGATGGACATGGTCATGATCAGGCACAAATGAATGCAACGGAAGTTCAAAATGTAGCTCAGGGTAAGTATAGGCTAAATGATTGTCCTAGCCTTAGCCGTAAGATTTTACGGTGTGAACCAGAGAGTCAGAGACCCATCGATTTTTGTGTGGCCTAGGCCCTACAGCATTGTACCCAGAATTATTACCGCTAGGCTATAGGCCTAGCCTAATACATTGATATGTTGGGTACAAATTGAGGAGACCCCGGACAGCCTTTTTACTAGGCCTAGGCTAGGCTAGTTAATTTTTGTTTTTTTTCTTTGATAACCTAGGCCTAGCCTAGTTCTAGGCCTATAGGCCTAGGCTAGGCTAGCCTACAGTGTTTGTGAATACCGAGGACCGTCGCATTTTAGTATTTTCAACATTAGGCTAGCCTAGGCCTAAATCCCCCCGCTAGGCTAAATCCATTAAATCCGAGCCAAGAACCTAACCTAGCCTATCAAAATTCACAACGGCTGTTATAACGTGTGCACAGTACTGCCATAGCCTACTACAGGATCAGTATTAGACCTAGTAATAGGTGACAGGTCTCCAACTCCATCTAGGCCTAGGCTAGCCTATTTCCTTATTTTTTATATTAGGCCTATCACATTTCGCCGGCGTTCGGGGGGGCTTCGCCCTAGGGTGCCAAAAGGGAAAAAAGGGGATGGACGTAGAGTTCGGGCGTACGGTCGTCATTGTTTACATAGGGCGATCGCCGCGGTCGCATTTACGTTCCCGTCTATTTCGACGCTAGGTCTAGCCTATATTTTCTGCTATTTGCCCCCTGTCATTACTACATGAATACTAGGTTAGGTTAGGTTAAAATAGATGGGAACATGATGGGAAAGGTCCGACGCCACTACGCGTAATGTAAACAAAGATGGCGGTTCGCCCGCTCACTACATCCTACCCGAAAAAGTTATGTCAGTAGTAATTAAGGATTAGAGGAAAATAGAGTTTAAGGAATTAATACGAGGGGGGGGTCCGGGTGGCTATGCCCCCCGGGCTCTATAGTGGGGTCCGGGGGCATGGCCCCCGGGATTTTTTTGACATATTAGGGTGTCAGAGAGGGCATTTAGCGACTTTTCAAGGCCATAAAATTACTCAGATAGGCTACTGTTAAAAAATAAGTTTATCTAGCCTAGACAAATTTTGAAAAAGATAATATTAGGGGGCTAGCTAGCCTAGGCCTAATAAAAAACAAAAAAACAAAAATCTTAAGTCGTTAGGCCTATAGCCTAGTATGCGCAGCTTTTCCTACATTCCGTTGCTGATTGTATTGTACCGGTACTTGGAAGTTGGGAAATATAATTGAAGAACTTGAAATAGGCCTAGGACCTATTTGTTTTTATTTTTTTATTTTTTTATTTATTTTTATTAACCCTTGTCTAGCGGGGTGTTTTGGGCTCATTTGGGCATATTCAGGCCCTCCTGCATGATAAATCAAGCATCTGCATGAAACAAAAATATTTAGCATAAAACTAGGCGCTAAAAGCTTCAAAATGAGACCAGAACGAGCTACGTAGCACTCGTGGTTCTCTTGCAGTGATGACTCCGTTGTCGACGCCTGCCCAGGATGTAACACATCATAGGGCGGGTGCCCAACCCCGAAAGGGGTTGAAATAGGGGAGCTATCCCCCCGCCAAAGGCGGCTTTCTAGGGCCTTTTCTAGCTGATGCTGAGAGGATTGGGTTCTAGTCATGTGGTGATGGGCTGGTCTATCAGAGTGAGAGCTGAGCAATCTCTGCCATACCCATAGCTTACTCTGACTTTTCCTTTAACTTATATATTTTCTAGATCTCAAGTGGTCTCTTCCGTGGATTGACCTCCCAATCTACCAAGATTGGAAGCCAAAGCGTCACATTTTTCCCTTGCCCCTCAACTTTCTCTTCATAATTGCTGAGGGGCACAGGGCCCTGGGTGAGGCTTTGGTTTCCCGGGCGTTTCCGCACCCTCCTCAGCCCCCCGCCATGGAGTGGCTTCGGTCACCCAGGCTTTATTGTGGTCGGCGGGCCGCGGGGAGGGTTCTGTGGGGGCACTCGGTTATGGCCTTGGAATTGCTCGGGGCCTTGGGGCTGTTCGGCCAGGCAGCTTGGGGAACAACAACAACACATCATAGAAGACTGCATTTCACACAACCACTTACGCCAACAACACAATCTACACTCAATGAGAGCTCTGTGGGAAAGCCCGATCGTGGCCATGGCCTTTCTCAGGGACTCGGGGCTGTTCGGCCAGGCAGCTTAGGGAACAACAACAACATATATTACAGCAAAAACTTCAAAGCCTATAGGCCTAGGCGGCTAGACCTATGATAAAATCACCGAGCTGCCTGCATTGGAGGGTAAAAGTAACCTTGTCCATACATAGGCTAGGCTATTACCTGGCTACTGGTAAGTTATGTAAGTATGCTAATAGCCTAACAGGCTAACACTGTCAAATGACTGTACAGTACTAGGTAACGACAATGTAAATTTAATCATGAAAGACTCGTTAGTATAGTAGGCTATAGGCTAGCCTAAACTTAAGTCTAACTAATATAATTCTATTCTAGGCCTTAGGCCTAGCCTATATAAAATATAATTTACAAGTAGACCTAGGGCCCTAGGCTGGCTAGGCTAGGCCCTAACTTGGCGACTAAACTGATAAATTAGTTCAAACACTGTAGCTTACTGTAACACAATAGCCTAGCTTTAAAAAATCCAAAATTGCCTAGGCCTAGCTGTTTAGGTCACATAATCAAAGAGTCAAGTAGCCTAAATTAGGCTAGGTTTAGCCTTTAGGCCTAGGAATAGGATAGCCTACTTACACTTTTCATGAAATCCTGGCAGCAGTTTCAAGCTGGAATCTGATTAGCCTATCTGGAGGATGAAAGTCCAAGGTTTCAATGTTCAGACACCGTGTAAATGTGTGCACTGTGTTACACTTAGCCTAGTCCTTAGATGATCTACTCACTACTAAGAGTATAAAAATATGGTGATTGACTAGTACTGTTACTTCTCACTGGGATTTATGTGACTTAATTACAAGCCAGCCACCTGTGGCTGAGCAGCTGATTGCCCAGATCACATATCTCACATTTGACATACATATATAACAATAAGACACTACAGTACTTATGAGTGACACAAGTGACTTGACAGATTGTTTCAGCTTTTAAGAGGTAAAATTTTCTATATATTGAGTTATTTCCAACTGTAATGTTACTAATAAACATTAGAATCCAGTCACAGTGCAGAAAAAATGGCGACTAGAAAGATTTCTCAAAAAATCTCGCTCTTAATTACTATACAAAAACAGTAATTAACAGGTGTCACCAGGCCTGAACCACCTCATATTTAACACTCTGGAAAACACTTAAAACGGCGTTGATACCCAAATCCAACGTGCGCATTCTTATCTATACCCTCCTACCTAACCTATAACCAATTCTGGGCCGTCAGCTTATAATTTTAATGGGTTTTTCAGACTTCACAGTAATTAAGGAAGACCGATTAGAGTATGAGATAAGGTCCGAACTATTGGCGGGAGGGAATAAGGACAATGAACTCTCATAGGGGGATCATGTATAGTATTGGGTATCTTAGGATTCAGTACTATAATTTTTGGATCTGGTAACATCTGAAACTTGTCTCTGATATTAAATATTTTGTCACTTATAGTAAATTCGTTCGTCTATAATTTGGTATGGTTACTTCGGCGCTTGTTGCCATTTACGAAATATGATAATGTGGCTAATTACGTTGTACTTGGATTGTTTATGTGTTGAAAACATATAATAAGCAATTCTATATTTTTTTAATCATCCTTTAGTTACAGTTGTTGTCTATACAACAAAATTATATTTTAGTGCAGTATATGTCGAGATGTCGTAAGGACCGAATGCTTCAATCACATATCAAAACAATAAGATCGCATACAGAGTCACAGATAGGGAGGTCCGGAGCTAATGTGTGTGATTAAAAGCTTTTCACGACTCCAAGCTTAATTTAACTATTTGTAGGTAGGTTAGTACATATACTTATTAGTTAATGTTCATTGATTTATTTAGCTATAAATTGTACCAAGAACGCGTGTGTTGTCCACTGCTGGGCTGCTCAGGCAGCTCAGCTCCTCCAGGGTCCAAACGATCTCAAAATAGTTGTTGTTCCCCAAGCTACCTGGCCGAACAGCCTCAAGGCCCCGAGCAATTCCAAGGCCATAACCGAGTGCCCCCACAGAACCCTCCCCGCCGACCACAATAAAGCCTGGGTGACCGAAGCCACTCCATGGTGGGGGCTGAGGAGGGTGCGGAAACGCCCGGGAAACCAAAGCCCCACCCAGGGCCCTGTGCTCCTCAGCAATTATGAAGAGAAAGTTGAGGGGCAAGGGAAAAATGTGACGCTTTGGCTTCGAATCTTGGTAGATTGGGAGGTCAATCCACGGAAGAGACGCCGTCACTTGAGATCTAGAAAATATATAAGTTAAAGAAAAAGTCAGAGTAAGCTATGGGTATGGCAGAGATTGCTCAGCTCTCACTCTGATAGACCAGCCCATCACTCAAAATAGTAATTAAGAACATTTTCCTTCGTCGGTAGTAAGATATATAAAACAACCTATTTTGGCACACTGCTTTGCCCCCCCGGAACGCCCCTCATACAAACTTTATTTCATACATCAGCCAATTTCAATAATTCATACCTAACTGGAAAAATCTTATTTTGACACCCTGCCCTTAACTGTTCTCGTTCTTCTACACTTAGGTCCTTTTTTACCCTTATATGCTTCAGCTCTGTCAAATTTAATTTCCAGCTTACATTGGGTACTGCTTCTGCCGTTGACCTAGACTTAAGTTCTACTCTTAGTGGTCTCATCTCGCCCTTCTTATACTTTCCTAATCTTCTCACCTCCTCCACTTCTTTCACCCATCCATGACCATCATTTAAGCACTCCAGTATCCCCTCAACTTTCTTTTCATCACTTTCCTTTCTTGCCTTCATATCTGCCAGGTGCTCTTCTACATCTCCAAAAATTATTAAACATTTACCTCTATCTATTGTCTCTCTCACTACCTTCTCTTTCTTCTTTAAAACTTGCACTACATTTTTTTCAAACTCTTTCTTTTCCTTTTCTCTCTCTTCCTTCTGCTCCTTCACAATTTCTTCAAGGGCTACCACCTTTGCACTCTCTACCCTCGTCCACTAATTTTTTACTTCATTAATTACCCTGACTTCCTCACCCAGGTGGCCCTCATATTCCCTAAGCTGTGCCTTGAGTTCCGCGTTCTCCGCCACTAACTCATCCACCTTCGCCATCACAGCCTCTAGGCTGTCACTCACTGGCATATCCACTCCGCCACTAGCGCCACAAATCTCGGTCAATGCCTCCACCTTCACCCCCAACTCCCTTCTCCAATTCTCCACCACTCCCCTCCACCTCACCAGACCCATCAACTGCTTTTTAATAAAGACCAACTGAGGAGCTCCTCATTATCATCGGTGGAGAAACCCTCAAACTCAAAATCCTCCTCGTCTCCCACCAGGCTCTCTCTTTTTCTCTCCATCGCCGTTTTCGGTTAATGAAATAATAAGCTTCTCTTAAAAAAAAAAAAAAAATGAAAACTACCTGGGACAGGCCCCAGGTAGCGCCGCCCCCGTCTGTGTCACCCAAAATGAAAAAAAGTGAGATGGAAAAAGGAAACAAAAAACTACTGGGTGTCTGTGAGGATACCACGGGCAGGTGGGGTGCGACTTGGCTACCCTTTGGGGGGTAGCCCAACCGAGGTGTGTGTAAAGAGATGGTAAATTTGTCGAAAACTTTAACCAATATTTTTTGTTTCGAGCCTTGTTGCAGAACCTTATCCTCATTGGTTACGATACTGCCACTGCGCAAAGTGGTAAATGAGTGGAACGCATTGCCCCAGTATGTAGTCGATTCCGAATCAATAAGGAAGTTTGAAAGTAATCGTGATAAAGCATGGGGAAGACAAGATTTGAAGTTTGATTATAAAGCAAAAATACAGAATAGTAAAAATGTTGCGTCTGCTACCGCCGCCGCCAACACCGTGAACGACCGCAGTAGTGCAAGTACTGGCACTGAGCTGGATACACAGGCCTAGTTTGCCTTTTTCCAGAGGATCTATTGTAAGAAACCGTAAGAATAGATTCCATCACTTTACAGATAATGCATGTTAAACTCACTGGTCGGTAATTTTTTACATCGGATTTATCCTCTTTCTTGTAGATTGCGCTTACATTCGCTGACTTCCAGTCCTCGGGTAGTCTCCCTTCAGAAAGCGAAGTTTCATATGGATCTGCTAGTACTGTACTTCACTTAAGTTGTCCTTGAGTTCCTTCAGGATTCTCGAACTTATACCGTCCATTTGCTATCAACATCATCTGGCTTAACACCCATTCTCCTTTCGATTTCCATAATTTTGTTGTGGAATCTGTCTCTGTACTCCTCTTTTTCCAACAACCATACTTTCCTTTTTGGCAAAATAACTTTCTTTCTAACAGGAACTCTACTTAGGCACATGTCACACACTAAGAGCTTGTGTTGGGGGATGCATTCTTAACATGGCATGTGAGAAAATGACAAAAATAATGTATGAGAGTGAGGTGGAAGAGCAGACTTGAAAGTGATTGTAGAGGGGTGGAGTTGAGAGATATCTATCTATCTATTGCCTGACGCCGTGATCCCCGAAGGGGTGGCCACGAACGAACCGCCCCCATGCACCTCTGTCCCCAGTCAGTCGACGCCCCTCCCCCCAACCAGCACCACCTTCGTTCATGTACTTCCTCACTCCATCCTTCCACCTCATATTCGGTCTACCTCTCCCCCTCTGTCCCTCCACCTCGCTCTCATACACCCTCTTAGTCATTCTCTCGCTTTCCATACGTTCCATATGGCCGAACCATCTCAAGTTGTTCCTTTTCACACTTTCCAGCACATCTACCTCTACACCACACCTCCTTCTTACTTCCTCATTAGTCTGTCTATCCCTCCATGTAACTCCGCACGCACTCCTTAAGTAATTCATTTCCACTGCTCTCACTCTTGGTCTGAGTCTCTCAACCAACGTCCATGCTTCGCTTCCGTAAGTCAGTGTCGGGATTACCACACTGTCATGCAAGGACTTCTTCACTTCCATACTGACCACCCTATTTCTTGTTACTGCTTTTAGCGTTCCTACAACCCTCTTCCCCTGTTGTACCCTCTCCCGCACCTCTTCATCCATAGTCCCATCTTTACTCAACACACTGCCCAGATACTTAAAAGAGTTGACGATCTCCATAGCCTGACCGTTCAGCTTCACCTCACGCTCTGTGACTTCACCCCTTTCGAAGACCATAACCTTGCTCTTCCCCGTATTTACCTTCAAATTCCGTTTTTCGCACACTGTTCCAAACTCATTTACCAGACCCTGCAACTCCCATTCATTATCACTCATCAGAACTGTATCATCCGCAAACAGCAGTATAGGTAGCTTCCACTCAATTCCCTCCCTTTTCAGCGATACACCAACATCCACTGCTCTTGATAGTATTTCTTTCATAACTCCATCCATATATACAGTAAACAACCACGGGGACATCACACACCCCTGTTTCAAACCAACATTCAGGTCAAAGAACTCGCTCTGCTCACTCTCCACACGTACTGCCGCCTTTGCACCCTCATACATGCTCTTCACTGCTTTCAGCAACTTGCCCTCTACTCCGTATATTCTAAGTACTTTCCACAAACCTTCTCTATCCACTCTGTCATAGGCCTTCTCCAAGTCCATAAAGGCAACATACACCTTTTGTTTCTTCTCCAGATACTTCTCCACAACACAATTCAGGGTAAAAATCTGATCTACACATCCTCTTCCCTTCCTAAAACCTCCCTGCTCGTCGCCTATCCATTTCTCCGTTCTCACTCTCACTCTCTCAATCACTACCCTACTGTATACCTTCCCTACTACGCTTAGAAGACATATTCCTCGGTGGTTACCACACACTCCCCTTATATAGGGGGACTATTATGCCAGTCTTCCAGTCATCGGGTGCACTCCCCTTCTCCCATGCTAGTTTGCACATTTTCCATACCCATTCTATCACTATCTCACCACCATACCTCAACATTTCCCCACACACTCCATCTGTTCCTGGTGCTTTCCCCAACTTCACTCTTTTCATGGCTTCCCACACTTCTGACCTCCTGATCCCCACCTCCTCCTCCACTACTTCTCTTCTTCTCCCTCCCATACCATATCCAGCTATGTTTGCTGGCTCTTCATTCCTTTCATTTAGCAACTCACTGAAGTACTCCCTCCATCTTTCGACTCTCTTGCTTCTCGGCTAGCATTCTCCCATTCTTATCTTTCACACCCTTACTGTTTTTCTTGCTACCTTCCCTAACTTTCTTGACTTCTTTCCAGAACAGTTTCTTACTCTCCCTCCATTTTACACTCAGATTCCTTCCAAATTCCTCATCTACTCTTCTCTTACTTTCCTTCACTACTCTCTTCACCACCCTCTTACTCTCCACGTACCTCGCTCGTTTCTGTCTCTCGGAATCTTCATTCCCTCTGCTACCCAACCACTCTCTATATGCTTTCTTATTTTCTTCCACAGCTATTCGTACCTCTTCTGTCCACCATGCTGTACCTTTCACTCCCCTCCCTCTTCTCCTCACTCCACACACCTCCTCACATGCTGCACAGATCTCATCCTTAAACACCTTGCTCATCTCCTCCACTTCCTCCATAACTTCCAGGTCGAACCCACCTAGTCGTCTTTCCACTGCTCTCCTGTACTCCTCCCTGATTTCCTCCTCCTGCAACCTCTCCACCCTCCTCACCATTCCACCCTCCTCTCGCCTCCCTCCCGCTCTCCTCACCCACTTCTTTTGTATTGAGAGATATATATGAGTTAAATAGTATTGGGTAGGAGGGATCACACATAGAAAAAATAAAATAAAATAAAAGGGGTACCGACTGACAGGTGACAGGTGCATAGACGCGATTAGTTCATAGCAATCCCCTCGGGGATTGAGGTGTGTGGTTATAGATAAATACCGGTACATAGAAGAATGATTTACCATTATTAGTATAACTCCATTTATTGGTCACCAATTATTTTGACATATTTGAAGACAGATATGGAATCTATATGCTCTAAGCATCATATTAAAATTAGTTTCAACCCTCGGCAAAACCTATTAAAAAAAACGGTAACAACATGTCTACCTACCGTAAAACGGTTGTCAATACTCTCTTATAGACGGCGCGGCTTTCAGCGACGCCATTTTTTCGTGAACTGGAGAGCTTTATCCTTCAACTTTTGTAATACTATCACGCCATCTGCCAATCCTCATTGGAAATACTGAGTTTCATTTCCTAACTCCTGCGCAATACGTCACGAGACACTTCTGGATTCTTATTGAGTTTTTTTTCTGACCACGTCATTAAACTCATAGATTCCGTCACGCATACAACCAGCAACCTATCAGGTGAGTTTATTGACCTTGATTACGTCATTGCACTGAACCAATCACAGATACACACCTTCATTTAAGTCTCTCCTCACTTTAGTCATGGACGCCACTTGTAATGGTTGTTCACCCCTCCCACAATCAGTGATTATTGACACTACAAGGAACAATAGTGCAGCCCTTAAGGTTTTTACTGACCATGGTTGTTTGCCTACCTCTGTTTCCTGCAAACTCTGCTCAAACGAATGTTACTATTATGAACCGGCAGACCAGTGGCGATGCGGTCATTATTGGTTTTGAAATAAAACCACTACTCGTCGTAACTCCTCGTCGAAAACGTGGACGCATCTCTTCCCCACCTACTCCCTCCACATCTCAATAAGGTATGCAATTACGCTTTTTTTCGCGGGTTTAAAAACGGCGAAAACAAAATTATGTAAGCAAAACTTGGCTCGTGTTTTAAGGTATTTCCGTAATTGTTTAATCGAAGTCTTCTTTTTTTCTAGTTATTAAAAACGTATTCTATGGTGTATTATATGCTACATAGAAGCAATAGAACTGTTCAAATGACCTGGGAAGTGTATATTAAACCAAATACAAAACTTTGAATAATGAGGTAAGAGATATGTGTTTTCTATCACTTTTCATCCCAAGACCAGTGGGGGTCTGGGGGCAGCAGCCCCCAGGATGCCCAGGTTACCTTAGGTTAGGTTAGGTTAAGTTAATGACCAGCTATGTAAATACAGTAGTGAACATTTGGTTTAGTCTGTGCTCAAAAATCCATTTTCTTTAGCAGGCCATACACTAAACAATTACCCCCTTTTCACAGACAAATACACAAACAATCTGTCAAAGATGCAAATAGCGGGGGTGTGGGGGCAGCAGCCCCCACCCATAATACAGTACTAGGATAGGTTAGGTAAGGTTGTTAGGTTAGGCTAATGTCCTTTCAAAGGGGTATAGGCTTGCAAACACTATGATAGATTAACATGAGCCAAAAATCGAAATTAGGTTAGTGTAATTTGTTTACTCTTAAAACTCGCAAAATCAGAGCCAACTTTTCCCAAAACTTGGCTCGGGTTTTCCAATATTCGGGTTTTATGGCTTTGCAATTTCGGGAAACCTGAGCCAAATTTCTAAATGAGGTTACTGTCATTTGTTTGTCTACAAACTCGCAAAATCCGAGCCAGCTTTGGCCAAAACCTGGCTCGGGTTTTCCAATATTCGGGTTTTATGGCTTTGCAATTTTGGGAAACCTGAGCCAAATTTCTAAATGAGGTTACTGTCATTTGTTTGTTTACAAACTCGCAAAATCCGAGCCAGCTTTGGCCAAAACTTGGCTCGGGTTTTCGAAATATTGGGTTTTAGGCCTTTGAAATACCTTCAAACCCGAGCCAAGTTTTGCTTGAATACGTTTGTATCGCCGTTTTACGCATTTAACCCCTCATTTTCCCTGTACTTCATAGCCCTCCCCACTATCGGGTGGCGTGTCTTAAGATCGTTGTATAATGGGGAAAACGGTTTCGCCAAGGGTTCTAATTATTTCTAAACACTATATATTGATGAAAACTAGCAGGGAAAAATAAAAAAATCCATGGGAAAATTGGTGACCAATAAATGGAGTTTTTCCCCATTATTATTATGTCTATGAAAGTGATAAATGGCACATATTCTTTCCAATCTTAAAACCAAATTATCCCTGTTTAACACCAACACCTTAGTAGGCTATTACCATTACAATTACTGGTATTCCTTCAGAGCCAGCCATGGAGCCAGTGAAGAAAAGTAAGAAGCACAAACACAAGAAGTCATCCCGGAAGGAGGAGGTGGAGCGGATCATTAACGTGGAGGACTCCGAGGACGTGGATATCTCGGTGGACGATGATGTGGACTCTCCCACCCACAGCCTCAAGCTCAAGATCAAGATTCCAGAGTCTGGATCCCCCGAGAAACCGTTAGTAGATGTGTTGCTTATATCAGTATTGTTTATTGTATGGTGCTTTGATTTTGTTTTATTCGGCACTTTAATATATATTTATTGTAGATGAAATTCAAAGCAGTATACAGTACTGTACTTTTCTTATAGTTTGTATATTATAGTAGCTACTCTAAGCCATTTTTTTTTTATATATTGTGACTGCAGCAAACTGTAACTAATTATTGGTATTTTGTTTCTCCTTTAGTCTAGTACAGTAGTCCCTCGAATTTTGCGTCTTTCAAATTTGCGAAATTTCGATTTTGCGAACGGGACCCAAGAATTTACCTTTTTTGCGGGACTTGATATGTGCGATAAGAGTTTTGCGGGTGGCGCCAAATGATACGGTGTTTCCGCACTAGTTTTCAGGGGGGAGTAGCAGGATCGTGACGTCAGGCCACCCTGCCGCCCATTGTTTACTGTTTATAGATTCCCTCACGCTCTCGCATAATCGACTTCCTTGGGCAAAATTGAAGTGTTACCTGTGCCCTGGGTCCCCTGAATCTGTATTTCTGTGTTTTTCTTTATTATAGGATGTATAATTAAGTGTATGTGTCATAATGTGTGTACAAACAAGGACGAAAATCACCAAAAAATAGGCCCTTGATGATAAGATGTCGACCATATTCAATTAATCCCATAAGGTTAGTTATTTGAAATTTGCGATTTTGAATTTTGCGGCCTGCAATGTCGACCATATTCTCGCAAAATTCGAGGGAGTACTGTACATGTATAACCTTGTTGTTGTTGTTGTTTTTCCCCAAGCTGCCTGGCCGAACAGCCCCAAGGCCCGAGCAAGGCCAAGGCCACAACCGAGCGCCCCCACAGAACCCTCCCTGCCGACCACAATAAAGCCTGGGTGACCGAAGCCACTCCATGGCGGGGAGCTGAGGAGGGCGCGGAAACGCCCGGGAAACCAAAGCCCCACCCAGGGCCCTGTGTCCCTCAGCAATTATGAAGAGAAAGTTGAGGGGCAAAGGAAAGATGTGACGCTTTGGCTTCCAATCTTGGTAGATTAGGAGGTCAATCCACGCAAGAGACGCCGTCACTTGAGATCTAGAAAATATATAAGTAAAAGGAAAAGTCAGAGTAAGCTATGGGTATGGCAGAGATCGCTCAGTTCTCACTCTGATAGACCAGCCCATCACCACATGACTAGAACCCAATCCTCTCAGCATCAGCTAGGAAAGGCCCTAGAAAGCCGCCTTTGGCGGGGGGATAGCTCCCCTTTTGGGGTTGGGCACCCGCCTATAACCTTGTTGTTTACTGTATATATGGATGGAGTCATGAAAGAAATACTATCAAGAGCAGTGGATGTTGGTGTATCGCTGAAAAGGGAGGGAATTGAGTGGAAGCTACCTATACTGCTGTTTGCGGATGATACAGTTCTGATGAGTGATAATGAATGGGAGTTGCAGGGTCTGGTAAATGAGTTTGGAACAGTGTGCGAAAAACGGAATTTGAAGGTAAATACGGGGAAGAGCAAGGTTATTGTCTTCGAAAGGGGTGAAGTCACAGAGTGTGAGGTGAAGCTGAACGGTCAGGCTATGGAGATCGTCAACTCTTTTAAGTATCTGGGCAGTGTATTGAGTAAAGATGGGACTATGGATGAAGAAGTGCGGGAGAGGGTACAACAGGGGAAGAGGGTTGTAGGAACGCTAAAAGCAGTAACAAGAAATAGGGTGGTCAGTATGGAAGTGAAGAAGTCCTTGCATGACAGTGTGGTAATCCCGACACTGACTTACGGAAGCGAAGCATGGACGTTGGTTGAGAGACTCAGACCAAGAGTGAGAGCAGTGGAAATGAATTACTTAAGGAGTGCGTGCAGAGTTACATGGAGGGATAGACAGACTAATGAGGAAGTAAGAAGGAGGTGTGGTGTGGAGGTAGATGTGCTGGAAAGTGTGAAAAGGAACAACTTGAGATGGTTCGGCCATATGGAACGTATGGAAAGCGAGAGAATGACTAAGAGGGTGTACGAGAGCGAGGTGGAGGGACAGAGAGGGAGAGGTAGACCGAATGAGAGGTGGAAAGATGGAGTGAGGAAGTACATGAACGAAGGCGGTGCTGGTTGGGGGGGAGGGGCGTCGACTGACTGGGGACAGAGGTGCATGGGGGTGGTTCGTTCGTGGCCACCCCTTTGGGGATCGCGGCATCAGGCAATAGATAAATGTATAACCTTCTGATTTGTAAGTCTACACCGAATACTATGAATCCTATTCCAGTGTTTATTTAATTTCTCACAAGTATATCTCATCTGGTTGGTATTCATATTTGTTGTCACCAACCCACCAATTAATTTACAAATAAACCTAACTAATGAAATTAATGAAAGTAATGAATACATGTGGTACATCCCAGATCCTCAGACTACACAACTGAGGAAAGAGTCCACAAAAGTTACACACTTCTAATGCACCAGTATATGATAGAGTATCTCTATCTAGCTACTGCCAGATTCGTTAATCCCTGAGGGGATGACCACGAATGAATCGCCTCCATGCTTCTCTGTCCTCTGTTGCCCCTCCTCATCCTCCCACCCAGCACCACTTTCACTCATATACCTCTTGACCCATTCCTTCTATCTCACTCTGATACTCTCTTTTAGCCATTCTCTCACTTTCCATATGCTCCATATGACCAAACCACCTGAAGGTGTTCCTCTTCACACTCCAGCACATCCACACCCACACCACATTGCTTTCATACTTCCTCATTTGTCTGATAGAGTAAAGGAAAGGAAGTTTTGGATCTGTTTACTGTATTATTGGCTGGGTGGTGCATCATATGCAGCTTGGGTGTAATGATATGGTGACAACAGTTAAGGACAAGTCCGGATGGCTGGATAAATGTCCAAAACAGAATGCTCTTCGGGAAGTCATGGGTTTCAGGATGGGCGGGTTTTACTGTACATACAGGTATTTGTATATTGTATTTTATTCCCTCCAAATTCTCCAATACATACATATATATACTGTATATACCACTAGATGTATAGGGTTGTAGTCTTCAACATTCTCAAGACAAAGGTTTGTTTCTACATTTAGACATATTAGATACCTAGATTAGAATAGAAATAAATAAAAATAGGCCTAGAATTGAAAATCATTGATTCTGGCAGCCAATCACAGCGCTTGGATGGAGTGACATATTTTTATATGGACCAGAGTGAATCACTTAGGGCTGGCTTGGGTCCCTATGAACCCTATTTTGCAGTCTTTGTATGTTATAAAGTCTTATTTAGGTAGGTAAATGTCCTTAAAAAATCTTGGAAACAAATTTGTGAAATATGGTGTGGCTTGGGTCCCCAGAAACAATCCCTATAACTTATAAACATATGGTTTTATAGCGCGTTTATATTATAAAGCGGCGTTTTCTGGTTACCATATTTCCACGGAATACAAACGCTGACTATAATGTACTCCAATAAAGGCTAAACTTGTGATGTAAATAGAGGGATCATGAAAGAGGACTTCAGGAAGTTCAGGATACATATACTGTATACTCTTTGAATATTTAGATATACAGTACTGTACTGATGAAATATATTACTATAGATTCCTGGGTATGGTTATGGTAGCTTCAGTAATGTATGGCACAGTTGCCAAGACATAAACCTGGGACCAATGCTGTGGAGAGCTGGAACCACCTTGAATTGTTAATTCACAGTACAGTATTAATGAAAGTAAATGGTCTTATCCACTTCTAACAACATTAATGCAAAAGTTTAAACTAATAAATTGGCCTTCAAAGTTCAAACTACGCGTGTATAAGTTTGGGAAAGCTTTACATTCTGTCCCTCACTCACAATACTTACCTCAGTTTTATTTACACAATATATATTTTAATGTCTTAGGACTACACCCAAATCGTCGAAGGTGAAGGGCGACAAAGCTAAGGGTTCCGGGAGCAAGAAGAGTGGGAAGAAGAAAGATGGTAAGGGAGAAGATGACACCGACAGCGAGGAGGAGCGTTGGCTGGATGCTATCGAATCTGGCAAACTGGAGGAGGTACTGTATACAGTATTATATTATTCCCTTCATCGCACTCTCGCACACTTGCTTACTCTCTCTCTCTGGCATTAGTGTTCATCAAATTTGGTTTAGCATCTTCTGAATGAGACTATTAAGACTTCATTCAGCAAGGAACACCGCTGGCTGGATGCTATTGAATCAGGCAAACTGAAGGAGGTAAAGTACTCTACTAACCCCTTCAGCTCTCTCTCTCTCGCAAGCATTTTTGTTTCGTCCGTTTTGATGTGGCAGGTTCTGAATTATGCTTTTATAAGTCAGAGACAGCAAAGAAGAGCATTGTCTGGATGTTAAGATTCATTGAAGCTGCATTACGTAGACCCTTTTTACATTACTTAAGTGCCTAATCCATTCCAATTACCAAGTACAGTATAAAACGTGTTCACATAAAACGAGTCTCGATTAAAACGAGCGACCTAAAATATTAATATTTAATTTTCGATCAGAACGAATGTGATTACATAAAACGAGTCCGCCGCCAAAGTGGGGCAAATCCGAGGAGTTTTCATATAGAGCGCCGAAATATCGTACAAAACGTACGCTTTCATATAGAACGCCGAAATATCGTACAAAACGTACAAAATATCGTACGCTCCTGACGGAAATTTACGCTTCCAGTGAACATTGACGATATTGGGCCACCAAAATGCCGTGTTCACATAAAACGAAATCGCATAGAACGCCCTCGTTTATCGACCAATTACTCTTTTTATGTGAGACCCTACTGTATGTGTCGCTACCACAATGAGCCACAATCTTTAGGAGTCGACACATCGGACGTGTTATGATGCCTGCAGATCCAGACAATTTACTGTATATGTTCCCCCCTACTGCTGTCCTAACACCTCACTGAAAAATGTACCAATAGAGACACCATCTCCCATTACATTGTTAGTTGCCTCCTTTCCACCCCCCCACCCACACCATAACCACCACCACTACCACAATGCCAACCACCACCACCACCTGCCCTGCCACTCTCACCCCATGCCCACCGCCTCAGCCTCAATGGAGGTAAACAAAAAAACACAAAAAAGTGAGCCGACCGAGTCGTGAGCCCACTTGAGTGTTTAAGAATTGGCGGTAATTTCACATTCACAGAGGGAGCTCCTGACCAACGAAATATCTGTCATTTAGATATGATAATTGTCTCGGTGTGAGTTTTTGAACAAGATAAATGTGAATATGAATGTAGGGAGCTGGGGCTTATGAGGGTAGACTAAAAGTAATGGGATAAGGTCTTTACAAAAGAACCCTGGGGCCCATTTTTTTTTTTTTTTTTTTTTAAATAAAGTATGTAGGGTAGGATCGTTAGTATCCAATCAAAAAGGGCTATTTACTGATTTTGGCTGCCAATTTCAACAAGAATTAAATACAAAAACACGTTTATTTACCCTTTAACACCCACACCAGTAATGAAAGTTTATATTAAGAATAATGTCAAGTGTCTGTGAAACATATTTTTTTTATATTACCTGATTGGACTTAATGGTAATACCGCTAAGTCCAATCACTTGACAGCTAATTCCAATCACGTACCATTAATAATCAAACTATATATATTATACCTATTCCCTTTAGTATATTATTGTGCAACATAAAACCTACATTTAGTCTAATTTATTTCAAAATATAACCTTTATTTTGCCCTTAACCCTCTCACCACGGAAGGGCTCTTGAACGCCCATAAAAAAGCATATAACAGGTACCCGGAAGGCCTCTTGAACGCCCAGTGGTTGAAAGCCTGTGAGCTTCGTGTGCGAGGCGTCGGTCCGACGCATGTAAACAACAGCCGGCTGGACCGACGCCCCGCATCTCCGGCCACAAGAAGGAGAGCGTCGCTTGTTCGTGTGTGCCTGTATGTTGTTGTTAAGTATCGAAAAGTGGTGTAAAGTGGCTGTTTTGGCCATAAAGTTATCTCCAATGAAATCATCATCACAGCTCAACCAGTTGACTTAGAGAGCTCTACTTAATGCCATTCTACAGGTAAATAACACAGCTACGCTTGGGGATGCGCGGGAATGCGGGAAGCAGTCTGATTAACGAATATACGGTAGCCTAGCCTAGACGTTTTTCGGCCAAAACACCCGGGTTTCGAGGAATATATATATAATACATAGCCGGGGCTATGTAATTAAGCAAAAAAAAAAAATTTTGGAAAAAATAAATAAAAGATGAATAAAGATGATATTAATTATTTATTAACCCTCTCACATCCTTATGATGCAGAGGTTGCCAGATTAGCAATAAGAAATAGATTACTCTCACTCTTATAATTACCTCTCCAAAATTAGTTTTCTGCCCACAGCTAACTCAAAGTCAATGCAGAGGTTGAAGTAAATAAACTAAAGGTTTATAAATACCCCGGACGGTAACAAAGGCTTTAAAGTATCCCTAATAGGCTCAAAAATGTTGTCAGGACGTGAGAGGGTTAACTTGTAATGATGATAACAAATAGAAAACTATCAGTATTAGTACTGTACCCCTTTACATACAAATAATGATTTATTGGCTAGGATACTTTATTCTGATAAACCCTTTCAGACTCAATATATCGCAATTGTAATTTTTCTCCCGTTTCTTACGGCAACCCGTAAGGAAATTACTTTTTTATCAGCTTACAAAATATCTCTCTTTATTTGTCCTTTTTAAATATATGATAATATATTGACAAGGAGAGGTGATTGAATACTAAACCCAAAATCCTTGATGCGTTAGTATCCGATCACAAAATATTTTCCTTTCAAAATGCTTCACTTTATGTTACATATTATTATTTTTAATTTTACATGTCTTGCAGGATTAATAATTTCCCTAGCACCTATATTTTGTTATATAATGTGGTGTGTTAGTATCTGATCACTGATCCACCACTGTGGTCGACTGGTTGACCACTGTGGTCAACTGATCCACCACTGTGGTCAACCGATCCACTATCAGAAGAGACTGGATGACTCCGTTGTCGACGCCTGCCCGGGATGTAACACAGCACCCCATACCATTAAACACATCATAGAAGACTGCATTTCACACAACCACTTACGCCAACAACACAATCTACACTCAATGAGAGCTCTGTGGGAAAGCCCGATCGTGGCCATGGCCTTCCTCAGGGACTCGGGGCTGTTCGGCCAGGCAGCTTAGGGAACAAAAACAACAGCAACAACCGATCCACCACTGTGGTCAACCGATTGACCACAGTGGTGGATCAGTGATCGGATACTAACACACCACATTATATAAAAAAATATAGGTGCTAGGGAAATTATTAATCCTGTAAGACATGTAAAATTAAAAATAATATGTAACATAAAGTGAAGCATTTTGAAAGGAAAATATTTTGTGATCGGATACTAACGCATCAAGGATTTTGGGTTTAGTATCCAATCACCTCTCCTTGTCAAACTCATTTGCAATATAATCAACTATCTTCATTTTCCATGTGTTATTCCAACATTCCACTACAATATATTATCATATATTTTGAAAAGAATAAATATAGAGATAATTTTTAAGCTGACAAAAAAAGTAATTTCCTTATGCGTTGCCGTAAGAATCGGAAGAAAAATGACAGTTGTTTACATTCGGTGTACGGTAGAAGCTAAGCTATTTATCCATTTAATTTCTTTTTTCACACAATACTTAGCTTTCATAGCTCTATATTCTGTATATAAGGTTAATACTGTATCTTTTATAGTTTTGTTAGTAGCATTTTTTTTGCACTAAAAACTGAAAGTGATTGGATACTAACACAGTGATCGGATACTAATGCTTCTACCCTACAGTATGTAACTATGTACTGTATGTACTGTATATACTCAGGCACATACCCCATTGCTAGGGGTGGCCGACACGAGACAGAGCCCGAACAGAAGCACAATATTTAAAGTTCCTATTCTCAGGGTCCGGGACCACTTTCGCATTCCCTCGCCCCTTTCTCTGTCTCGTTGAGTAGGAGAATTGTACAAGGGGAGGAGGATTCCTAGCCCCCTTCCTCCAGAAGGAAACATAGGACAGTATAAGAAACAGAGAGAAACCGCTTAGGTTGGGTAGAGGATGCCAAACCTCACTCTGGATAAGACCAGCCTGTTGGAAATTGATAAAATGGTATAATTACATTTAACTTATCTTCTCAGGTTGATGACGAGCTGAAGAGAATGAAGAATCCCCGACTGATGACGGCGAGACAGAGAGCGATGTTGGAGAAGGAGAAGAAAGGGGAGGGAGCAGACGATGCCTTCCCTGTCATTCCAGCCGAGCCTCTCCTCTCTCTGCCTTCCGGTATACCTAACATTTTTAGCGTTCTTCATATATACCAGGAACAGATGGAGTGTGTGGGGAAATGTTGAGGTATGGTGGTGAGATAGTGATCGAATGGGTATGGAAAATGTGCAAACTAGCATGGGAGAAGGGGAGTGCACCCGATGACTGGAAGACTGGCATAATAGTCCCCCTATATAAGGGCAAAGGGGAAAGAGGAGTGTGTGGTAACTACCGAGGAATATGTCTTCTAAGCATAGTAGGGAAGGTATACAGTAGGGTAGTGATTGAGAGAGTGAGAGTGAGAACGGAGATATGGATAGGCGACGAGCAGGGAAGTTTTAGGAAGGGAAGAGGATGTGTAGATCAGATTTTTACCCTGAATTGTGTTGTGGAGAAATATCTGGAGAAAAAACAAAAGGTGTATGTTGCCTTTATGGACTTGGAGAAGGCCTATGACAGAGTGGATAGAGAAGGTTTGTGGAAAGTACTTAGAATATACGGAGTAGATGGCAAGTTGCTGAAAGCAGTGAAGAGCATGTATGAGGGTGCAAAGGCGGCAGTACGTGTGGAGAGTGAGCAGAGCGAGTTCTTTGACCTGAATGTTGGTTTGAAACAGGGGTGTGTGATGTTCCCGTGGTTGTTTACTGTATATATGGATGGAGTCATGAAAGAAATACCATCAAGAGCAGTGGATGTTGGTGTATCGCTGAAAAGGGAGGGAATTGAGTGGAAGCTACCTATACTGCTGTTTGCGGATGATACAGTTCTGATGAGTGATAATAAAGGGTCTGGTAAATGAGTTTGGAACAGTGTGCGAAAAACGGAATTTGAAGGTAAATGCGGGGAAGAGCAAGGTTATGGTCTTCGAAAGGGGTGAAGTCACAGAGTGTGAGGTGAAGCTGAACGGTCAGGCTATGGAGATCGTCAACTCTTTTAAGTATCTGGGCAGTGTGTTGAGTAAAGATGGGACTATGGATGAAGAAGTGCGGGAGAGGGCACATCAGGGGAAGAGGGTTGTAGGAATGCTGAAAGCAGTAACAAGAAATAGGGTGGTCAGTATGGAAGTGAAGAAGTCCTTGCATGACAGTGTGGTAATCCCGACACTGACTTACGGAAGCGAAGCATGGACGTTGGTTGAGAGACTCAGACCAAGAGTGAGAGCAGTGGAAATGAATTACTTAAGGAGTGCGTGCGGAGTTACATGGAGGGATAGACAGACTAATGAGGAAGTAAGAAGGAGGTGTTGTGTGGAGGTAGATGTGCTGGAAAGTGTGAAAAGGAACAACTTGAGATGGTTCGGCCATATGGAATGTATGGAAAGCGAGAGAATGACTAAAAGGGTGTACGAGAGCGAGGTGGAGGGACAGAGAGGGAGAGGTAGACCACATGAGAGGTGGAAGGATGGAGTAAGGAAGTATATGAACGAAGGCGGTGCTGGTTGGGGGGAGGGGCGTCGACTGACCGGGGACAGAGGTGCATGGGGGCGGTTCGTTCGTGGCCACCCCTTCGGGGATCGCGGCATCAGGCAATAGATAGATAGATAGATATATCAGTATCCACCCTCTGCAGTATATCATGACGCATTCCTCCTTGTTGTTCTGGCTATTATTAGACAATTTTACTGGGTTTATTAACACCTAACGAGCGGCCTAGGCGGTAAATAATATGTAGCCACCAGCGGGGTGTTTTTACCCAAAATAGGGCTGTTTACGTGATCATTTTCATGCCTAAATAAGACCCAGAGCGTAAAACAAGTATCTATCCCTGAAAGGGCATAAACAGAGCTTTCCAATGACACCCCAACGATCCTTGTATGACCGCTAGTTTTCTTGCAACAATCGCGCAACACGAGTGCAAAAACCATGTAATTCGGTACTTTCCCCACACAATTCACATTGTAGCGAGTGTGAGAGGGTGGAGGAGGGTGGGATTCATGTCAGTTGGTCCACCGCGGTGGTCTGGAGCAGTCATACGCTCGCTACTCTCCTGCCACCACTTGTCTCTCTCTCTCAGCAACATTACGTGCTGAAAATGCCACACGACTTATGTTGTGAGCCGCCACATAGTCGAAATTTCTTTCACTCGACATATGATGCGCGCCGCCAAAGAAGGGTTAAGGGTGTGTGTAAGTCAAAGCTTTAATTGAGAGCATCTTCCTAAGCTGATTATATTCATCTACTGTTAGACAGTATAAAATACAGAATAAGCCATGGTATATTGAAAGGGTCAATTCAATTGAATCGTGAGTGTGTAATAAAGTCTCTTGCAGTATTCCAATGTGTTAATGGAATACCACAATGATTGATAATAGTTTTCTATGTACGGTACTAATTTGTTTTGTTATTTATAATGCTACTCTAATCTCAAATCAGATAATACATTACTACCCTGGAAGGCACACTATGAACGATTGCTAAATGTAGAGTTTGAATGGAATAAGGAACAACTTACTAGCGAGGGCGGGTGCCCAACCCCGAAAGGAGTTGAAATAGGGGAGCTATCCCCCCGCCAAAGGCAGCTTTCTAGGGCCTTTCCTAGCTGATCCTGAGAGGATTGGGTTCTAGTCATCTGGTGATGGGCTGGTCTATCAGAGTGAGAGCTGAGCAATCTCTGCCATATCCATAGTTTACTCTGACTGTTCCTTTTACTTATATATTTTCTAGATCTCAAGTGACGGCATCTTTTCCGTGGATTGACCTCCTTACTGCCAACCTAGATGTTGACAGATTGGGAGCCACAGTGTCACATTTTTCCTTTGCCCCTCAACTTTCCCTTCATAATTGCTGAGGGGCACAGGGCCTTGGGTGGGGATTTGGTTTCCCGGGCGTTTCCGCACCCTCCTCAGCTCCCGGCCTTGGAGTTGCTTTGGTCACCTGGGCTTTGTTAGTGGTAAGCAGGGAGGGTTTTGTGGGGCTGCTCAGTTATGGCCTTGGCCTTGCTCGGGACCTTGGGGCTGCTCGGCCAGACAGCCTGGGGAACAGCAACAACAACAACTTAGTAGCGAAACACCAATATCTGGACCCCCTCCTTTGATAGCACCAGCTGCAGTGAGCGGCGCAAGCAATAATATGAAGGGCGGTAAAGCTCCATTGCTCTGACATTGTCGCTGAGATTATAAAAGCCTCAGGGGAGACTGGTGTTAGCTTATTCACTGAAATGATAAACACCATTATTAAAGAAGAGACAATCCCCGAGGATTGGCACAAAAGTGTAATAGTAAATATATACAAAGGAAAAGAGGATATGCTAGATAGAGGTAATTATAGGGGCCTGAAAATGCTTGACCAAATCATGAAGGTCTGTGAGAGAGTCTTTGAGGGTTTGATCAGGCAAAGCATCTCCATTGATGATATGCAGTTTGGTTTTATGCCAGGACGTGGTACAACCGATGCTATCTTCATAGTTAGGCAGATACAGGAAAGATACTTACTAAAAGGCAGGGATCTTTACTTTGTGTTTGTAGACCTGGAGAAGGCCTTTGACAGGGTACCTAGAGATGTTGTGCAGTGGGCTATGAGGAAACTTGGTGTGGAAGAGTGGCTGGTGCGTGTGATAATGAAGATATATGAGGATTCGCGAACTGTAGTGAGGGTGAAAGATGTACTGAGTGAGGAGTTCATCAGGGTTCAGTGTTAAGCCCCCTCCTCTTTATTATGGTCCTGGAGGCACTCTAGAGATTTTAGATCCAGACTCCCGTGGGAACTGCTTTATGCAGACGATTTAGTCCTAATAGCTGACAATGTGCAAGATGCTGAGGCCAAATTCAGAAGATGGAGAGAGGGCATGGCGAGCAAGGGTTTAAGAGTCAATATTAACAAAGCCAAGGTTATGCATTGTAGATTGAGACGAGGCAATGTGGAAAAGAGCGGTGCATACCCATGTGCAGTATGTGGAAAGGGTGTGGGCGCTAATTCGATTCGGTGTAGCGTCTGTCGATGTTGGGTGCACCATGGGAGTAAGCGCTGTAGTAGAATAAAAGGACCCCTGCCGAAGGATGAGTCAGAAATAAAGAAATTTGAATGTGTAGGGTGCAAGGGTGAGCTTGTGTTAAATGATGATCCTGTGGCTGCGAATTTTGGAAATGAGTAGTCATTGGAGCTGGTGGACAAGTTTTGTTACCTAGGAGATACCATCTCTGCCGGTGGTGGGGCCGAGGCTGCCACTGTTGCTAGAATTAGATGTGGCTGGGGGAAGTTCAGAGAACTGCTGCCAATTCTGACCATGAAAAGAATGCTTTTCCCCCTGAAGGGAAAGGTGTATGCCTCATGTGTTAGAAGTGCAATGACGTATGCCTCAGAAACATGGGACGTTAAAGTAGAGGATGTTAACAGAACGGAACTTAATTGAGCTGAGGAGACGCTTACCGGTATCTCAATTAACCCTCTGAACTGTGGTGATGGGCTGGTCTATCCGAGTGAGAACTGAGCGATCTCTGCCATACCCATAGCTTACTCTGACTGTTCCTTTTACTTATATATCTTCTAGATCTCAAGTGGCGGCATCTTTTCCGTGGATTGACCTCCCTACTGCCAACCTAGAAGTTGGCAGATTGGGAGCCAAAGTGTCACATTTTTCCCTTACCCCTCAACTTTCCCTTCATAATTGCTGAGGGGCACAGGGCCTTAGGTGGGGCTTTGGTTTCCCGGACGTTTCCGCACCCTCCTCAGCTCCCTGCCTTGGAGTGGCTTCGGTCACCCGGGCTTTGTTAATGGTAAGCAGGGAGGATTTTGTGGGGGCGCTCGTTTATGGCCTTGGCCTTGCTCGAGACCTTGGGGCTGTTCGGCCAGACAGCCTGGGGAACAACAACAACAACCCTCTGAACTCCATATACTCTTCCTAATCTGAATATAATCATCTAAAAATAGCTATAAAGCAGAAAAGAAATGAGCATTGAATCTTTTCTAAGGGTAAATATATTGAGGTGATGTAACCAAGCCAACAATGGCCAACCTGTGGGAAGGCACATTCTTGTACTCGGGTCCTGAATGCACTGTATGGCTGCGTATCACTTTATCCTTCATCACTCCAACCTTCAACAATTCAGTCACCTTCTCTGTCCTCGTGAAGATCTTGCCATATCGAAAATACTGTACAGGTTCCTCCTAAATTGCAGGCTCCCTATCTCTCGCCAGGAACAAAAGAACACCTAAATGGCATGAAAGGGTCATAAAATCACCAAACTAATTGGGCGAATGTCTTAAAACCTCAAAACTAATGGGCTGTACTGTATATATTCTCAAATAATTATCTCCAACAGTATCTCCAGCACTACACTCTCCATAACTTTCCTCACTGCCCTCTATACCACTCTTTTACACTCTAAATCAGTGCCCTTCACCCATCAAGATAAATTCAAAACATCCAGTAATAATAAAAATTATAAACAATGAAGGTTTGGTGATTTATTATGTTGCCTCCACCAACCGACTTTACTCCTAAACTCAATTAATTAAATCAACAAATACATGTGGCAGTCCAGGGATTCGAACCTAGGATGCTCACACCGAAATTCAGTGCATTTATCCATTGCGCTACGAAGACAGTTAAGAATGGTTGACAAGCCTACAATTTATTATGCAGTTTGGAATCCTGCATATTAATCTAAGCATGGACACACTTTCCAACTGCGCTATCATAGGCTATGGACAGATGAATGGAAGGAGTAATTAATGGGGCCTTAACCCTTAGGGAGGCCTCTCTATAAACTACCCCTGAACCTGAATGAATTTTTATGTTACCTCCACCAACCGACTTTACTCCTAAACTCAATTAATGAAATCAACAAATACATGTGGCAGTCCTGGGATTCGAACTTAGGATGCTCACACCGAAATTCAGTGCATTTCTCAGGCTTGGAGTATCCTAAGCAGCCAGGCAGTTTAACATTGTTTCAGTGGCTATATTAATGCTGTGTTTGTCCATGTTAATAGTGCTTGTGCATTTTTTGTGCTTGCCACGTAATTCACAATCGTGTTAACAAAACGTGCGTTAGTGGAGACCTGACTGTTATTATATTTTTCTAATTAAGCAAAACACTTGTTAGTGGAGACCTGACTGTATTATAATTTTCTAATTAGATTAAATACTTTTCAGGATTCAAAGAGAAAGTTGTAACCAAAGAAATGTTAGCCAAAAAAGCCATTAAGACCCAGAAGAGGAGAGAGCAGGCCCAAGAGAAGAGGGAAGAAGATAAGGTGGGTTATTTTTTATAGTCTTTTTTTTTAAAGTTTTGATGCCTCAGATAAAACTAAAGAGGATTATGTGAGATGTGACTTGGAAAGATATGAAAAGAACCTCTTGGCAAAGAGAACAGGAAGTTAAACTTTATATATGATTTTAGAATTAATTCAAAGTTAGGAGATTTGTGTGAATGAACTTGGAAACTGGTATAGCCATATGAAAAGGATGAAATATGCATGTATAGAACATGTAGCTCTAATACAAAAAGGATTTATACCTTGTTAATTAACCCATACTGTACCAGAGGGTATTACCATAAATGTACCCTCCAGTACCAGGCAGTGTGGATAAAATGGCTTCAGAGGCTAGAAAGATCACCCTCCCACCTCAAAAGTTGAAGGAGCACTGACCCAGCTAGCCTGTGGAAGCTTGGAACCAAACTGATAAGTGTTGCCAATGCCTCAGAGCAGTGCCTACAAGTCATGGTACCAGGTACCGCTTGATACTGGCAGTTACAAGAACCGCATATTACTGATGGCTGAGAGCCGTTGCTGTTACTGGCGAGTTACTTTTTTACTGACGGCTCTCTTCCGTCACTGGTACATTTTTTTTTTTTTTTTAATGATTAGTTTAACCAGACCACTGAGTCACTGCAAGAGACTCTTATAGGGCTGGCCTTAGCTAATGCTAAGGTAGCTGGTAGAGTAAGGGTTACAGTAATTATCTTGTAATATCTTCATCATAATTTTGTTAATTCTGAAGCAATTTTTTTGAAAAACTTGTGAACATAACATCAAGGTAAAGTCAAAGTTATACCGGTAGTAGGTCTAATGGATGACAGGGTGAAACTATTGGGAACATTTACTAAAATTAGGGTATTACTAGGAAAGTGGGGATGCCCATCATCCAAATTCTGTGGCCAATGTTTGATTAGAGAATGCATATTTGCTGGAAACTATAATTATCAGGTCAAGTGATCAATTATGTTAATATATTAGCACAGTCACGCCAAAGTGGCGCAGGTTGACTGGCTCGACCTGCACTAAGCTCGTCCGCCTCGAGCCAATGGCAGGCCGCCGAGTCGTAGGCTGGCTGATGACGTCATCGGCTGGATGGACGTATGGTTGGCTGGTCTATGCGGACGACCAGTAGTTGTCTCCAGGATTTCAGTGAGTGCGGTTGCTTCCGTGTATCTATTAACATTGGTAGCAGAGCGTAGTTCGGGCATTATGGCGTGCTCACTGAAGTGGCCTCCGAAATTAGAACATGATGAAGAATACGAAATATGGAAGGAGGATGTGGGTGTTTGGTGTCGACTTACAACGATTGATAAGAAAAAGAGGGCATTGGCGATCCATCTGTCACTTTCTGGGAGGGCTAGAATTGCCTCTTCTGAAATAGATAAGGCCACATTGGAGGCCGACGATGGCATGGAAGTGTTATTGAAAAGGCTTGATGCCGTATTCCTGGTCGATGAAGGTAGAAGGAAGTTTGCAGCATTTGAGGCCTTATATAGCCTACGGAGGAAGGAGAAGGCAGAGATAAAGGAATTTGTGTCAGAATTCGAACATGCGTACCACGGGGTTACCAAACAAGGATTGCAACTTGATGATTCAGTGTTGGCCTTTATGTTATTGGCCTCCTGTGTGTTGGAGGATAGGGAGAAGCAATTAGTCATGTTGGCAACCCAGGTGGTATCGTACGCAAATATGAAGGCGACGCTCGACCGCATCTTTTCGAGTGGTGCGATGGGACTTAGCGCCCACATACAGGTAAAATCGGAACCTTTATTTGTGGGATATGATGGCAATGTTGGTGAAAATGAGGAAGCCCTGTATATGAGCGGAAACAGTCGAGGTAGACGTGGTTGGCGTGGACAGCAAGGCTATGAACGTGTGCGTGGTAATAGAGGACGTCAACGACAGGACAGGAGGAAGAAAAACCCAGTGGGGGCACATGGTAAAATATCCAAGTGTGCTATTTGTGAATCAATATATCACTGGGCACGTGATTGCCCTGATGCCTACAAGAACAGAGGGGGACATGGTGGGTACGATGAGGAACCAGTGAACTTATTCGTGGGCTATGTGAATGATAATGAGAGTGAAGACAAATTACTGAAACTAGTGAGTGAATCAAAAGGGTGTGCTGTCCTAGATACGGGTTGTACAAACACTGTGTGTGGTTCACGTTGGCTCGACGAGTACATACAGAGGTTGACTGACCATGAGCGCAGACTTGTGAAAGAGGAATGCTCTAATTCCAGCTTCACTTTTGGCAATGGTATTTCCGTGTCTTCCTACAAGAAAGTTACGTTTCCCTGTTGTATAGGGGATATGCGTGCCAATATTACTAATGATGTGGTGAGATGTAATTTACCGTTGTTACTGAGTAGGGCTTCTATGAAAAGCGCCAAAATGATAATAAATTGTGAAACAAATCAGATCAAAGTGAATGGAAAGAAAAAAATTGTCAATTTGAAAACCTCATCATCAGAACACTATCTGTTGCCGCTATCGGCTTGACTAGACGGGGCAGTTGGTATCACTGTGGCTCTGGCCTTATCCAAAGACGGGGACCTAGAGAAGAAAGCTTTGAAACTTCATCGTCAGTTTGGACACCCTACAGCAGAGAAATTGAAGAAGCTTGTAAGGGATGCCGATATCAGGGACTCAAACCTGGAACGGAGGATCGATAAAGTGACAAATGATTGTTCAGTGTGTAGAAGGTATAAGAAACCGAGCCCGAGACCAGTGGTAGGTGTCCCGATGGCTAACAGATTTAATGAGGTGATTGCTATGGACCTTAAGTCGTGGGGCAAGAAGTATTTCTTGGTGATAGTGGACCTGTATACAAGATATTGTACATCTGTGGTTATTCATGACAAGAATGCGGGCACTATTATTCGTGGGGTATTTCTCAGTTGGGTTGGGTTTTTTGGTGCCCCAGGAAAAATATTGTCAGATAATGGCTGTGAATTTAATAATTCAGACATGAGGTCTCTGGGTGAGGCATTTAATGTTAAGATACTGACTACGGCAGCTGAAAGCCCTTGGAGTAATGGTGCTTGTGAGAGGCTCAATGCTGTGTTGGGTGGAATGGTTAGCAAGATTTTAGCGGATTGTGCTGGCTGTAGTCTGGATGTTGCTCTGGCTTGGGCTGTGGCTGCCAGGAATGCACTGTCAACCTTCTCAGGTTTCTCACCTAACCAGTTGGTGTTTGGCCAGAACCCTGGGATTCCTGGAGCCTTTTATGATAACTTGCCAGCGCTAGACAGCGAGGCCACACCTGCTGGTATAGTTAAGGATAACCTGACTGCCCTTCATGCAGCAAGAAGAGCATTTACCATAGCGGAATCTAGTGAAAGGCTGACTAGAGCACTTCGTCATAATGTGCGGGAAAGCGACCCTGGAGACCTACACTACGGAGATGATGTTTACTACAAGCGTCTAGACAGTAATAAGTGGCGCGGACCTGGTACAATAATAGGGAGAGACGGGAAGCAGTTTTTGGTGAAGCATGGTGGAATGTGTGTTAGGGTACACACATGTCGAATTGCCATGGCACCTACCAGTGTTGATACTGCTGCCGTGTCAAATGATGAGGATGTGCCTCATTCATCTCCCCATACTCTGGACGTACCTAGTGAACGTGGTAATGTGGTGCCTAGATTCGTAGATTCAGACCTAGACTCGGATGATGACGAACATACTGGTAACATTGTTGATGTTGTGGGTGGTGGAGGTCCCCCCCGGTGACATACGTCAGACGGATACCGGTGCAATCGCCTCTGGTGTGTCTGAACGTAATGTAGTGAAAGTTAAAGTGGGTCAAAGGATCAAGGGTATTGATAAAGCGAGTGGTGAGTGGATATCAGGCAAAATTGTTAGTCGTGCTGGGAAGATGACTGGTAGATACCCCAACTGCTACAACATGGTGGTGATGGGCTGGTCTATCAGAGTGAGAACTGAGCGATCTCTGCCATACCCATAGCTTACTCTGACTGTTCCTTTTACTTATATATTTTCTAGATCTCAAGTGACGGCGTCTCTTCCGTGGATTGACCTCCCAATCTACCAAGATTGGAAGCAAAAGTGTCACATTTTTCCTTTGCCCCTTAACTTTCTCTTCATAATTGCTGAGGGGCACAGGGCCCTGGGTGGGGCTTTGGTTTCCCGGGCGTTTCTGCACCCTCCTCAGCTCCCCGCCATGGAGTGGCTTCGGTCACCCAGGCTTTATTGTGGTCGGCAAGGAGGATTCTGTAGGGACGCTCGGTTATGGCCTTGCTCGGGGCCTTGGGGCTGTTCGGCCAGGCAGCTTGGGGAACAACAACAACAACAACAACTGCTACAACATTAAGAGTGACAAAGATGGTAACATTAATTGGATGGATCTGGACAGAGATCTTACGTCGTGGGAGACTGTGGACGAGGCGACAGAAATGCTTGTGTTTTTTAATACGGATGAAGTGGTGTGTGCTAAGGAAAGAGAAATTGAGAATTGGAGGAACAATGAGGTGTATGACGAGGTGGATGATGTGGGTCAACGTGCCATATCTGTACGTTGGGTGGTCACAGAAAAGCTGAAGAATGGGAAGACTATTGTGAAGGCACGTTTGGTGGCCAGGGGCTTTGAAGAGGACACTAGAGCTGCAGAAGAATTCTCCCACTTGCTCAAAGGAGGTCCGTTTGGCGATAGCCCTCACCTCAGCTAATGGTTGGTTGTGCCACACCATGGATATACAAGCTGCGTACCTACAAGGGAACAATATAGAGCGTGAAGTGTACCTGCGACCTCCTCCCGAGTTCGACAATGGTTTATTGTGGCGTCTGCGGAAGACTGTGTATGGTTTGTGCGATGCGGCCAGGCAATGGTACATGAGGGTGAAGGACCAGCTGATATGTCTAGGTGCCAAAATCTCACCCCTGGACCCTGCATTATTTTCGTGGAGCCGAAGTGGTGGAACAGAAGGTATCATTTGCATATATGTGGATGACTTTTTGTGGGCTGGTACTGTGAATTTTGAGCAGCAAGTCATAAACCAGTTGCGCAGGACCTTCCAGGTCGGGTCTTCAGATTCCAAGTGCTTTAAGTATGTGGGGCTCAACGTAGTTACCACAGAGGATGGCAGTGTCACAATCGACCAGTTTCAGTATGGAGCATCATTGACTCCGGTTACACTGAGCAAGCTTCGAGCATTAGAGAAGACTAGTGATTTGTCAGACCAGGAGAAAACGAAATATCGTGCGTTGAAAGGGCAACTGAATTGGATGGCTACTCACACTCGCCCAGATATAGCGTTCGATGTGTGCGAACTGAGTGTTTCACTTCCAAAGGCTACGGTGTCTGACATATTAAGACTAAATAAGGTGATTGGGCGTGTGAAATCGGATAATGTACGATTATTTATTCCGAAGATTGGACCTTTAGAAGAGTGCCACATTGAGTGCTATGCTGACGCATCTTTCGCCAACCTGCAGGGCCATGGGTCTCAAGGAGGCTTTATCATCTTTCTGTGCGACACTGATAATGTGAGAGGCCCTATTTACTGGCAATCAAGGAAGGTTCGACGGGTGGTCAAGTCAACTCTTGCTGTGGAGACCCTGGCACTTTTGGATGGTGCTAGTACTGCTGTGTATGTGGCGAGTATTCTGCAGGAGATCTCCGGATGTGGGAGTATCCCTATCAAGTGTTGTAGACAACCGTAGCCTAGTGGAAGCTCTATACTCCTATAAATTGGTGGACGACAAGCGTCTGCAAATTGATATATCAGTGCTTAGAGATATGTTGGAACAAGGGGAATTAAAGGAGGTAACATGGGTGGAAACATCAAAACAACTGGCAGACTGCCTTACCAAGAAGGGCGCGTCGACGGAGCGGCTGCGGGAGGCAGTCAGTCGGGATTAGGTGTTGCCCGCAAGCAGCAACATGTTAAGAAATGTAAATATGTACATTGGCGAACTTACGAATGTACATAGTTATATGTACTTAAGGGGACCCGCAATGTCAAGGTAGTTTGCGTATATTCCTTGGTGTCAGTAAGGCTATGTAGCCCTGCAGCAGGGAGCTGAGTGATGCTCCGAACACTTTCCACATGAATCTTAAAGGTGGCAAGGTGGTGCTGGGCCTGAGTGCTCCAAAATAACTTCCACGTTACAGTAAAGGATTTGATGACCAACTCTTACACAGGTATGCATGAATCTAAACCTTTTGTCATACTGTAGGTGGGTAAGTCAGCCTGCAAAATATTGGTAATTGGCTCTATACTACCCCGGAGGCAGTCCCCGGCATTCACAATGAGGACCACAATACGAGACGAATATTCCCAGTGGAGGAGGGTGACGAGCGGAGTACCACAGGGATCAGTGTTGGGTCTGATAATGTTCCTACTTTATGTAAACGACATGCCAGAAAATTTGAATAGTCATATGAATATGTTCGCGGATGACGCTAAGATCATGAAGAATATCACCTGTATAGAGAGAGAGTTGTCAGGATCTTCAGAAGGACCTAGATAAGTTGCACAGATGGAGCCAAACCTGGAAAATGAGTTTCAATGCAGATAAGTGTCATTGTTTTGGAAGTGGGAACAAGTGAGATAAGGCCAAGCTGTGAGTACAAATGAGGAATTGAAAAAAACGGCAAAAAACGACATGAATTACCTTGGAGTAATAATACAAGATGATTTATCGGCGGAGAAGCATATTAACATGATCATTGGAGGAGCATATGGAATAATAACCAATATGAGATTGGCATTTAACTATTTGGACGAAGAAATGTTAAGAAAACTTATAACGACTATGATAAGACCAAGATTAGAATATGCAGCAGTGATATGGTCACCACATTTGAAAAAAACACATCAACAAATTAGAGATAGTCCAGGGATGAAGATGATCTCAAGATTGAAGGAGTTGACATATGAGGAACAACTGCCTACCTTGAAAGAGAGAAGGGAACGAGGCGACTTAATAACAATGTTCAAGGGAATAAAAAGTTTGGAGCAAGTAGATAGGGAAGATCTATTTGTGAGGGATGATGGAAGGACAAGAGGACACAAGCTTCGTCCAATTAGCTTAACCTCAGTTGTATGTAAAATGCTAGAAATAGTCATAAGAGACAGACTCGTAAATCACTTAGAGGAAAATAACATACTTAAAGATACTCGATACGGCTTTCGTAAAAAACGTTCCTGTTTAACAAACCTCTTAGACTTCTTCCACGATATCCTCAACCTCTACGATGAGAGTAAAGCTGTAGATATTATATACCTTGATTTTCAAAAGGCCTTTGACAAAGTTCCCCACAAACGTTTACTGCTAAAACTAAAAGCGCATGGAATACAAGACGGTGTGTTGAAATGGATAGAAAATTGGCTCAGCGACAGAAAGCAAAGAGTAGTCATAAACGGTAAGGCATCTAAATGGACCAATGTAAGTAGCGGGGTACCCCAGGGATCGGTACTAGGACCAATTCTCTTTCTAATTTACATCAACGACATAGATGAGGGTCTCACCTGTACAATCTCAAAATTTGCTGACGATACAAAAATTGCAAATAGCGTACTCTCAAAAGAACAAGTTGACGATATGCAACACAATCTAGATAAATTGTCATTTTGGGCCCAAATTTGGCAAATGAGTTTCAATGCGGATAAATGTAAAGTACTACATATCGGATACCTAAATGAGAAAGCAAACTATTCGATGAATTTCACTCAGCTTAAGAATGTAAACAGAGAAACCGATCTGGGAGTAACAATATCGAGTAACCTAAAACCGAGTCAACAATGTTCAGAAGTTGTTAAGAAGGCAAACAAAATAATTGGCTTTATAGGCAGGTCATTTGAGCATAAATCCAAAGAAGTTATCCTAACCCTTTACAATTCCTTAGTCCGCCCTCTTCTGGAATACAGTGGTGCACCAACTTTCGCTACATCTCGATTCGCGGCAGTGTCTAAATATCCCACCGATTTGAGTTTGGCAGTAAAAACTTCGCATTTTCACGCCCGAGCTTCGAAATTGAAGGCCTATTCAGCCACAATCAAGAGGATTCGGTAGAGGAAAAATAAATGTTTGTGTCGAAACACGACCCAATACCAGTATATAGTCACCCAATGACTATAACTAATCAATACACATACTTACATATACTCAATAAAATTATTTGTACTTACAAATAGGCCTACTCATGTTGAACGTACCTAGCCTAGTCACCCAATGACCCAGAATTGCTAAACCAACTAAAACTGGAATTGGTACACTTACTTACAGATATTCAATACTTTAATGAGTCTATAATGCTGGTTGGCAAAGCATTATAATAGGTTACAATACTTAGACATAAGGTTGTTGTTGTTGTTGTTGTTCCCCAAGCTGCCTAGCCGAACAGCCCCAAGGCCCCGAGTAAGGCCAAGGCCATAAACGAGCGCCCCCACAGAACCCTCCCTGCCGACCACAATAAAGCCTGGGTGACCGAAGCCACTCCATGGCGGGGAGCTGAGAGGGTGCGTAAACGCCCGGGAAACCAAAGCCCCACCCAGGGCCCTGTGCCCCTCAGCAATTATGAAGAGAAAGTTGAGGGGCAAAGGAATAATGTGACGCTTTAGCTTCCAATCTTGGTAGATTGGGAGGTCAATCCACGGAAGAGACGCCGTCACTTGAGATCTAGAAAATATATAAGTAAAAGGAAGAGTCAGAGTAAGGTATGGGTATGGCAGAGATCGCTCAGGTCTCACTCTGATAGACCAGCCCATCGCCATAGATTGTAGATGTATAACATAAGGTTATAAGGTTAACCTGTGCCACCGCCATAGGCGCCATTTGCAAATGCACTGTTTTGGACTTTTGGGTTCAAGCGGCGCCATGATGCCATCTAGTGGCCTTAACTGAAACTGATGTCTTGGTCCAAATTATAGGCACATTTTTGCTCGAGTTTTGGCTCGAGCCAAAATGCGCCTCATAGTATCATATACGGTTGGAGCATCAGTATCGTACCGTAACGCTAAGTTCGCTAACTGAACTCTACCAAAACATTGCATAGGCCTATGGCGGGGTACAATTCCTTAGTCCGCCCTCTTCTGGAATACTGCGTTCAATCCTGGTGCCCTTATTACCAAAAAGATATAAACAAGCTAGAATGAGTTCAATGTAGAGTTACCAAAATGATACCTAGCCTAAAGAACAAACCATACGAAGAGCGTCTTAGAGAATTAAATCTATTTCCTTTAACCCAGTGCAGATTAAGAGGTGACTTATTTCAAGTGTTCAAAATCATCAAAGGCATCGACAATATGAACTGTAGTAAGTACTTCACTATCGACCAATCTAATTACACGCGGGGAAACGGTTGCAAATTATTGGTACCGGTATATCTTTTAACTCACACGAATCTAAGAATTTCTTCTTCAATCGAGTTGTCAACTTGTGGAATGGGCTTCCCCGAGATGTTATAGACTGCAGCACCGTTGATTCATTTAAACTCCGCCTAGACAAATATCTCACATCAAACCCGCGACTGACTGCGTTTGTAAATGAATAACTCTATTTTATCCCCCCCTCAGTTACTAACCCATCTGTCCCCTACTACCTTCCTAATCCTGCCACGGACATTAGTTCCAGGGCAGTAATTCCCTTTCCAATGTTCCCTTACCCACTCTAAACCACTGTTTGGACACTTGATCCTCAGTGTTTTGGAGGACAAGCAGCCTAGAAGGGTCACTAGATCTGTTGTTGCTTGATTTCCTTTGTACTCCTGTGTAAGTTTAAACTGAGGAAGGGCAGATGTCGTAAGGACACAAAGAATTTCAGCTTCCCATTTAGAAGTATAGATATTTGGAATAACTTGGAGGAGGAGGTGGTGCGAGCGAAGAACATTAACATGTTCAAATCTAGGTTGAATAAAAGTAAATATGGAAATAGGACAACATAAGCTATGATATGTTAGTCCAGGATATTGGGAATTGGGAATATCCATTACGATACTTTATAGGTAAAATGGATTGATTATAAAGTAACTAAGACAGGACAACACGAGCGCTGCTCAATTCCTGTAAACTACAAATAGGTAAATACACCCAAGAATTTATTTAAGGGATAGGAACCAGTGACCTCGGAGCATCCCACCAGAAATGATAATTCACTTCCATGTATATTCTTACACCTCCATAGTGGGAATTACTAAAACATATCTTCCTGTAGTATCCATTATATTCACTTAGAAGTTGACAAATTCAAATGATACAGTTCCTTCCAAAATGTCTCTCAGCTGACTGCCAGTTACCAAAACAAAAACAAATGAGCATCTGAACAGAACATTTAAATTCAAATCTATCCATACAGAGATATAAGGTAAACTAGTATATACAGTATGTATATGTAACACAAATAAATAATAATAATAATAATACAAAATTAATAATTGTTAAAATTTGTATAGCATATTGGTAATGTATAAATACAATCATAATAGTAAATGAAAATAGTAATTAAGAAAGCAAATATCTTAACAAGAAATTCCCTCTGGGATGCTCCTCGTACACAGCACTACGGCTGGTCTGATGTTATGTGCCTCCTGGTGTTCTACCACCAGATTTGGGCCCCTTTATTTGTACATGGGGAGTGTCAGACTGAAGAATTGATACACTTTGTGCCCTTTGTATCCCTGCAGCCGGGTCGGACCCCGGGAACCAGAACCAGAACTAGGCCTGGGCCTGGTCCTATGGGGAAAGGGACCATTGTCAGAGGCTCTCATAAATGTTGGGCTTTTCACCCCCCACCTCCTGTTTAAATACCTGGGATACAATGGTATAATTTAGGTAATTTTGTGCCTATTGAAACTCAACCTTGGATGCTTGAAATCCCTTGAATATTATAGACTGGCAAAGTTTATATGAAATACTACTGTACCTTTGTCAATGCTCAACATTATTATAAGTGTGGAGTTGAAAGGATGCTTAGGCACTTTGTGTACATTATTAAAGTTTATCTTTGATATTCATTTGCAGTCAATCATGAACGTTCAAACTGTACGTTTAATTTGCAGAAAAAAACAGTTGACCGGCTACTGAAGAAACAGGACTCCAAGGTGGGTAAAGTGAACCGGAACAAGTCATCAAGGAAAGAGATCCCCATTTACTCCTATGTCAACATAAAGGACCTGGTCACCATATCAGTACCGGCAAACTTCGCCTTCCCTATGGAGGCCCAGACTGAAAGGTCAGTGTTCAGTTTTGGTGTTATTGTAGGCAAGATATATTTTATGCATGCGTGTATCTAGGCCTTTAAAGTTAATTATTATTTTTTCCTAATAGAGTTTGAGCAGAGTGTCTGAAGTGTGTTCCTCGCCTGATTAACTTCAGGGGTAGTTTTTTGCCTTGGAACTTGACCATGAGGGGATTGCATTTGTGGCTGGGATTGTATCAAGACTACATACATACACATACATACAGGTTTAAAGACCGCAACCGTCCACAGTGAATGTTACTTACTGTGTTTATTTTAATTCACAGTATGTAGGCTATGTACTTTTATAGAGGATTCCTTTTTATATACAGTATACATTTTAGATATACAGAAAGTATTGGAGACTTTTCATGTGCAGTTTGCGGGAAGGGGTGGGGAGTAACTCCATTCAATGTTCCGTCTATTGACTGGGTGCACAAGCGGTGTAGTGGGGCGAGAGGAGCTTTGACGAGGGGAACAGATTTTTAATGTGCAAGGGAGAACTTGTGATGAATGACTTGCCTGATACTACCGGTATCGATCTCGGCAGTGTATCGCTGGAGTGTATGAAAAATTTTTGCTACTAGGGTGATACAGTTTCTGTCGGTGTATTTTATTTTTTTATTTATATTTTAATGTCTCAACCTCGGGACTGTAGGCTGTTCAGTAGCCCTGTAACTCTTGCCAGGCCCCGAGATTACCGATTGAGGCTTGGAGATGTTGGGTACTTCATATGTGTCGCACTATGTTCTTATGTTCTTATACATACATACTGTATACATGCACAAATTTCAAGACCGAGTGCTCCACACTAAGTGCGGTTCCGGTCTCATGTCCTAATGACCGCGTTCCAGGCAGCCCTGTTCAGAGTGGCCTCACTTGTCAGGTTCTCCGATTCAAGATCAAACCGCAAGGTCTGGTCCCACGTCTTTCTTGGTCTGCCCTTTGGTGCAGCTCCCTCTACGTTCATGGACTTGTATCTTTTCACCCAACTTAGTTCATCCATCCTCTCCACATGTCGAAACCATCCAAGCCTGCTAGACGCATCTCATCACTGCTGCTCTTGATACTTAACCGTCTCCTCAGCTCTTCATTAGATATCCTATCTTGCAGTTTGGCCCTACACATATGTCTCACTATTCTAATTTTGTTACATTCCATGATGTTCATATCATCCGCTTTCACAGGCCACGTTTCTGAAGCATAGGTCATTGTGCTTCTAATACACAAAATGTACACCTTTCCCTTCAAGGGAAATGGGAGTTTTCTCATGGTTGGAATTTGCAGTAGTTCTCTGAACTTTTCCCAGCCACATCTAATTCTGGCGATAGTGGTAGCTTCAGCCCAATCACTGGTGGTATCTCCCCAGTACCAAAACTTGTCCACCAGTTCCAGTTCAAACTTTCGGGTCGGCCATTCAAATGTCTCATTTCTGGTTTGTTCTCGGCAGAGGCCCTTTTATTCTAGTGCAGCGCTTCTTCCCATCGTGTACCCAGCAACGACAGACAATACACTGATTTGAGTTTGCTCCCACCCCTTTCCTCCATACTGCACTACTTTTATCTACATTTCCTCATCCTAATCCACTGTGAATAACATAACCTTCTATCTATCTATCTATTGCCTGACGCCGCGATCCCCGAAGGGGTGGCCACGAACGAACCGCCCCCATGCACCTCTGTCCCCAGTCAGTAGATGCCCCTCCTCCCAACCAGCACCACCTTCTTCCAAATACTTCCTCACTCCATCCTTCCACCTCTCTTTCGGTATACCTCTCCCTCTCTGTCCTTCCACCTCGCTCTCGTACACCCTCTTAGTCATTCTCTCGCTTCCCATACCGCGGTTGGCGGCACACCATGGCGGAAGGCGGACGCAAGTTTGAGGCTCCGGCATATGTTATGGGAATGTTCAATTAATTCACGGATATCGAGTGCATACGGGGCTAACAAGAAGAGGAAGGATTTAGTGAAGTGTTTGGAGGATATATTGGTGTGGTGGAGGGGTGATATATAGTGTAATAAGAGTGTGTAGTGACGGGACAGCGGTAGGGTTGTGAGTTGTTGAGTTTGTAAACAAACATGGCAGAGGGAATTTCGGGTATGACGGAGGCGGAAGGAAGGTTACAACGTTTTCGGGGATTTAAGAGCACAGATAAGAAGTTAGAAGAGGTTAGTATTGTTGTGAAGGATTTGGAAAAGTGGATGAGTGATACAGAGAAATGGAAGGGGGATATTGGTGAGAAAGTTAAGGCACTGTGGGTAATGTGTGGTGTGACAGGTGGGGAAGGGAATAGGCCTAGCGAAGGAAGTGAATGCAGGCCTATTTTGGCAGTTAATAAGAGCCTAGAGATGGTATTGAAAAGGGTAGATGAACTGGGAGCAGAGAATATGGCATTGAAGGAGCAGCTGAAGGAATACGAAGGACGTTTCACGGAAGTAAAGGAGTCGACTGCATGGACGGTGGTAGGTAAACAAAAAGTCAAGGATTTGGAGGATATTATGAAAGAGCAAAAGGAAGAAATGAATATGACCAAAAAAAGTTTTGAGAGTGCAGTTGTAGGGGTCATGAAGAACAAGGAGAGTGTCGTGAGGGAGGCCATGGACAGGGATAGGGGTGTAATCTTGTATGGAGATATAGAGACTCATATGAATGATAATGGAGTGAGAAAAGTGAGGGAAATGGAGACAGTGAAGGAGGTCTTGAAAGGTGTGGATGAGGACGAATATGGATGGGAAGGGCAGGTGGAGGAGGTCAGTAGGATAGGTAGATATAAAAGGGGAGAGATGAGACCTATAAGGGTACAGTTTAAAACTAGGGTAGTGGCGGAGACTGTGACAAATTTTAGTTGGAGGCGAAATACAAATGATAAACTGAAACACATAAGACTAAAGAAGGATTTGAGTATAGAACAAAGGAAAAAAATTAAGGAATTACAAGAAAAGGCTGATGAAAATAATGGGAAGTTGGATGAGGAGGATAAGAGAAAGTTTTACTGGAGAGTGAGGGACGGAAAAGTGAGGAAGTGGTTTATAAGAGTAGAAGGGAGGGGGAGATCAGGGAGGGGAGAGAATGTGATGGGAGTTGTGACGGAGGAGGAGAACGGGGTGGAGGTGTCACAGGGAGAGACAGGAGACAAAGAGGCAGACCCAGTAGTGCTAACAGGGGTGTAGGGTACGGACTGGAGGAGCGGGATGGTGTAATTGCTGAAGGAATGGTAGATGGATTAAGGATTATGTTTAGTAATGTGGATGTGTTTACCCAGGACAAGAAAAGAGAACTGATATGTAGGTTGCAGGATGAAGGGGAAAAACCTGATGTCATAGCCCTACAGGAAGTAAGACCAAAAAATGTTAGAATTGAAAGGGAACTGGTGGAATATAGTTTGGAGGGTTTTGAGTTATATGAGAGAAATGCTATTAGAGCAGAGGTTGGAAGAGGACTGTTTATTTATGTAAGAAAAGAGCTCAAGGTTAATGAGGTGGATATGAGACAGCAGTATTGTGAGTATTTGTGTATTGAAGTAAAATGTGTAAGAGGATCAATTCTAATTGCCTCTATATATAGAAGCCCAAATAATAGCAGGGGAGAGGATGATAACCTACTGAAAGCAATGGAGGAGATAGATAATAGAGAGAACAAATATAAATTTTTATTGGAGATTTCAATTTGCCAAGGATCAACTGGGCAAATTGTACTACTCCAGCGGGACAGGGTAGCCTGGAAAATAAGTTTATAGAGAAAGTGAGAGATTGTTTTTTAACGCAACATATTGTAGAGATGACAAGATATAGAGATGGGACACAGGGGAGTGTACTTGATTTGATTTTTAGCAATGAAGAGGATATAGTGGAACATGTTAATGTGGATAGCCCTATAGGTCGTAGTGACCATGCCTGTATAAGCTTTAGTTGTAACATTAAATCAGAGAGGGATAATAGAAGCAATAGAAAAATATACATGTATGATAGAGCAGATTATGAGCTGCTGAGACGGTGTTTGGACATTGACTGGGGGGAATACTTGAACGGTGAAGACGCTGAAGGAATGTGGAGGAAAATTAGAGCCAAACTGGAGAATGCTGTATCCAAAAGTGTACCAGTAAGGGAATATAAGGATAAAACAAAATTGAGGAAAAGAACTAACCCAGAATTGCCAATGAAAAGAAAGCTTTGGATATTGATTAGAAGAAAGAAACGATTGTGGGAAAGATTAAAATTGTTAAAAAAGAACAGGGGGACTAGTATAGAGGCTAAGGAAGTGGATCTGGAACGCAGACAAATAAACAATAAAATAAGGTGGGAAACAAGGAGGGGGGTGAAGGAGAGGGAGAGAGAGATAGCTAGAAATGTGAAGGATAATCCAAAAATATTCTGGAAGTACATTCAGGAAAAGTTAACAAGAAGAGTAGGGATCCCAGAGCTGGTAGGGGGGTTGAATGATGGGAGTAGAGTGGAGACTGATAAGGAGAAAGCAGAGGTGCTGGGGAAATACTTTGGGGGGGTACTAACAGTGGAGTCGGAGGATGCAGTGCCTACTATTCCCATCAAACAGGCACCGGCACTAGAACTAATAGAGTTTTCCCATGCTAGAATAAGAAGGGCTATAGAAAAAATGAACAGAAGTAAGTCACCGGGACCGGATGGGATACACCCAAGAATCATAAAGGAAGGAGGGGAGATGTTAGTAGAGCCATTGAAAATGTTATTTGAGGTATCGTTTAATACAGGACAAATCCCGATGGACTGGAGAGAGGCGAACATAACAGCTATATTTAAGAAGGGAAAGAGAAATGACCCAGGGAATTATAGACCAGTCAGTTTGACAAGTGTTGTGTGTAAACTAATGGAAACGGTAATTAGAGAAGGAATAATGGATCATATGAAGTCAAACCAACTTTTCAGTGGGAGACAGTTCGGATTCTTGCCGGGGAGGTCGACGGTACTACAGCTAATTAAGGTGGTAGATGATTGGATGCAAATTCTAGAAGATGGTGATGTAATAGACGTGGTATATTGAGATTTTATGAAGGCCTTCGATAAGGTCCCACATAAAAGGTTAATAGAGAAAGTTAGAAGCTATAATATAGGGGAGAAATGTGTGAAATGGATAGAAGCCTTCCTGAAAGATCGGAGACAGAGGGTACTGGTGAATGGAATAGGCTCGGGGTGGAGGGAAATTACAAGTGGGGTACCTCAGGGATCTGTGTTGGGACCACTGCTGTTCGTTATATTTATCAATGACTTGCCTGAAGTTATAACTAATGGAAGTGAGGTATACCTGTATGCGGATGACACTAAACTGTATAGAAGAGTGAGGAGTAAGGAAGATATGGGTTTGCTTCAAGGAGATGTGGAGGGCATGAAGGGATGGTCTGAGCATTGGTTAATGCCTTTTCATCCAAAAAAATGCAAGTACATGCGGATTGGGACCAGCAAGATAGACAAGGTAGGATACAGTATGTATGAAGCGATGGAGGAAGTGAGTGCAGAAAAGGATATAGGAGTAGTGATAGACAATAAGTTAAATTTCTCGGAACATTTAGCGGAAAAGATAAACAAAGCCAATAGAATTGTAGGGCTGATAAGGAGGACATTTGTGTCACTTGACGAAGAAATCTTCAGGAATCTCTATACAGCGCTGGTTAGGCCACACCTGGAATATGCGAACCAGGTGTGGGCTCCATATATGGTAAAGGATATAGAAGCAGTGGAGAAAGTGCAGAGGAGAGCTAGCAAGCTGGTACCAACGTTGAAGAACGCGGGCTATGAGCAGAGGTTGAGGACACTGGGGCTTCCGACTTTGGCATATAGGAGAAAGAGAGGGGATATGATAGAGACTTTTAAGATAGTATCAGGAAAGTACGATGAGGATGTGTGTGAAGGTATCTTCTTGATGCGGGAGGGAACAAGAACGAGAGGACACTCTAAGAAAATTTACAAAGAAAGAAATAGGCTTGAGAACGCAAAGAACTCATTTTGTGATAGAGTGGTAAATGAGTGGAACGCACTGCCCCAGTATGTAGTCGATTCCGAATCAATAAGGGAGTTTGAAAGTAATCCTGATAAAGCATGGGGAAGACAAGATTTGAAGTTTGATTATAAAACAAAAATACAGAATAGTAAAAATGTTGCGTCTGCTACCGCCGCCGCCAACACCGTGAACGACCGCAGCAGTGCAAGTACTGGTACTGAGCTGGATACACAGGCATAGTTTGCCTTTTTCCAGAGGATCTACTGTAAGAAACTGTAAGAATACGTTCCATATGGCCGAACCATCTCAAGGTGTTCCTTTTCACACTTTCCAGCACATCTACCTCCACACCACACCTCCTTCTTACTTCCTCATTCGTCTGTCTATCCCTCCATGTAACTCTGCACGCACTTCTTAAGTAACTCATTTCCACCCCTCTCACTCTTGGTCTGAGTCTCAACCAACGTCCATGCTTCGCTTCCGTAAACTGCGAAGCTAGGGTAGTTCAAACCCTCCCGCCAAGCGAAGGTATTTGGTTCTATTCTGACGAAATCCATCATAGTACCATATATATAATTATTACTTATCCATATGCGCCTATTTTGCTTTTATTATGAACATATGAACATTTAAGAGCAATAAAAGAAGTGGGAATAGCATTTGGGGGGTGAAAAAGACGTATTATTGCCGCAAAGTCGTATCTGGAGGCGAGAGCTGGGAGGACATATGTCCACCCTCTCCCAGCTCTCAAACAACACTAATGACTCTGAGTAGAAGTCTCTGTGTTGCAAGGATCTCTAGCTGCCTCACCCGTGTTAAAGAGACCGGGTGGGGGAAATTTGTGCCAAAAATTACCCGACAAACATACAGTAAACTTCCGTTAATCCGAAGGGCAGCGGACCGGCCCTCGTTCGGATTAGTGGATTTTCGGATTATCGGACTTTACCCCTATGAACCTGTGGCCTGACGAAAACATTGAGGCATTAGGCCACCCAAATGACACAATGGTGCACACATATCGGCTCATATGTTCATGAAATAAATTCAAAAGTTTACCATTGTCATTGTAGCCTATTACCTACTTCAAAACATTCAGATTAATGGTCAAAGGAATCTGCTGATATAAATGTAAACACCTTCTTCTTCTTCTTATTGTCACATGTCCGCATCGTCTACTAGCGAGTTTGTCTTGCTCTTGAAAGCGCCCTTGGGATGCTCCGATCACTGAACTATAAATAGTAGCGTATCTGAACGTCCAAAGGTGCGTTTTCAAGCGCAAGACTGAATGCGCTTGCAGACGATGCGGTGCAAGCCAGTAGCGCATCGGAGCGTCCCAAGAATGCGTTCAAGAGCAACACAAACGCTCTAGCAGACGATGTGGTGTTTACATTTATATCAGTAGCTTCCTTTGACCATTAATCTGAATGTTTTGAAGTAGGTAATAGGCTACAATGACAATGGTAAACTTTTAAAGTGAATTCATGAACATATGATATGTGTGTGCTCCATTATGTGTCATTTGAGTGGACTAATGCCTCAAAAAGGGGACTTTGGGACTTCTTGAAATTCGGACCATCGGGTGAATTCGGATTTGGCCTCAAATTGAAAAATTCGGACTATTGGGAGATTCGAATCATCGGTCGTCGGATTAAAGGACTTTTACTGTACAGTACATACATACATAACATTTTTAAGACTGAGTGCTCCACACATACATGCAGTTTTAGTCTCTTGTCCTATTGGCGGCGTTTCAGGCAACCCTGTTAACTCTTTCAGACTTATATGACGCTACCGCGTCATATGACAGTGTGAACCAAAAACTCATATGACGCTACCGCGTCATATGGACTTATCTTCATAATTCTAGAATACGGGTTTGACAACCTGAAGGGAAGGAAGGAAAACTAACTATTTAGTAATGGTTCCGTAGTCAATGACGTGAGAGCCTTATATATATAAGGGCTCCCCGGAGACCCCTGTGAGGGTCCCGGAGAAAGCATAACGCGACCCAAATATATAAAAAGTACATCCTAGGGTGTACCCTTTACAGTACTTAGTTACTAGGGAACGTCATTAAAAAAGGTAACCATTAGAAAAAGAAAGAAAATTTTTATGAGTAAAGATTAGAAACTATGAATGTTGTCTTACTAAATCAACTAGTGCGCCGTTATACAGTCCTTCCCTTGCACGCGTCCCCCAGCTGGTCACGCTGGGTTTATACGTCCTTCATAGTACAAAGGTATCAAGGTAAAGTTGCGCATGTGCATGGGAAGAGGGAGGAGGGAGGGCCGCTTTACGTCATTGACTACGGAACCATTACTAAATAGTTAGTTTTCCTTCCTTCCCTTCGGGTTGTGAAACCCGTAATTTAGTAATGGTTCTCTCCGTCAATGACGTGAGAGCCTAAGAATACCAAGATCGGTGGTTGGGACATCCCATGCTCAACGTCAAAGACTGAAGAGAACCAAAACTAACGGCTCGCGCTGTTGTAATTAAATAACTAGAATTAAGAAAAAGTGTAATGTATAAAGGCAGGGTTTCTAAGTAAGCCTTAGGAAGCGATAGAAAGGTAGATAAAGATAAGGATGCAGTAAAAATTAATAAAAGAACCACTAAATATTGTAACACATAAGAATTGTACATACTATAGTACTAGAATGATTTGTAAAAAGGAAAATCTATTCATACTTATTAAACTTACCAAAAAAAAGATTTACCAAAAAAAAGAATATTGTGTATTTATTAATCTAATATCCTGTATTAGAAATTAACCCTTAGAGATTATCAATCTTACTAATATTAACATTGAACAACACTTGTGAGAGGTTCTCCAGTTCAGAACACATTCCCCCCCCCCCTCTGTTTTGTCCAAAACTCCTAAAAGTAAGTCAGTACTTGGTGAACCTCACACGTACTTGTAACATAAAACATGTCATTATTGCAATAAACAGAGATCAGTTATGCTTATGCCTAATTCTCATGGCTATGCATGGCACAGTGGGTCTCTTCAAATGAACTGAAAGATATTTGGATAAAAATGTGTGGTGAGATGACCAGACTCTTGTTTGCTTAATGTCTTGGATAGAGTAATTGTTAAGAAATCTGACTGTCGTGGCCCACTTTCTCACATCATGGGCCCTTGTTACTGTTGACGGTACGGCTGTTTTGATAACGTCCACTAGAATTGAAGCAAGCTGTCGTTTAGATAACCTTGATTTGCCATGTGAAGAGATCCATAAATGAGAAGGGTGTAAGGGTGTAGTTGGTTGTACATACTTATACAAAGCTAACACTGGGCCTAGTGCCTGATGTTTATTTTTTTGTTTGAGGGCCATTATATCAAAAGGTGAGAACATATGATCTTCTCTTTCATTCTTGGCTATGAAATCAGGAGTTGGTGTGAGGGTAACAGCACTCAGATCTTTAAATTGTAAGCAGTTCGCAGCTCTAGCCATGGCCGCAAGTTCGGACACTCTATGTGTTGTTGCTAACGAAATTAAGAAAACACATTTAGATAATAACTTGTCATAAGAGGGGTTGACCGTGTAAGGTTTAGTACTTAATAGATTTAACACTTTGCCCAGAAACCACTGAGGTAGAATCTGTCTCGCTGGAGCTTGTAATTTAAAACAGGCCGTAATAAAAACCTCCTTCATACTTAGGTGGAAGTCTAAGGCCAGTAAGGTCATAGAATGGTTCTTTAATGGCTGAGAGGTGATTGCGAAGTGTGTTAACTGATAGGTGTTTGTCTTCGAAAAGGTAATTTAAGTACTTTAAAATTAAACTTACTGAGGCACTTTGTTGGTTGGATTCTACAATCCACGTTGTAAATTGTTTCCAATGTGACTCATACTGTCTAATTGTGGAAGGTGTAAATTGTTTGGTTAATTTGTTGTGAACGGCTTGGTCATAAGAATTTAGCTATTTGGTTTTGAAAATATTTCGTAACTAAAACCAAGTTGTAAGAAAAACTCCTTTGAACTTGTTGAGGGGTAAGTCGGAAGACAGTGGAATCAAAGAACGATTCTTTAATGGCTAAGAATTGATTGTATAGTGTGTAAATTGACAGTTGTTTGTCTTCAAAAGAGTAATTGAAGTACTTTAAAAATAAACTGACTGAAGGTATGTGTTGGACAGACTACAATCTACGTGGTAAATTGTTTCCGATGTAATTCCTACTGTTTAATAGTGGAAGGCTTAAACTGTTTGGTTAATTTGTCGTGAACAGCTTAATCATAAGAGCTCCGCCATTTGACTTTGAAAATATCCATAAAGATAAATGTAGACCAGTCTGTAGGTTGCTAATCCGCTCTAAGTGGAAACAAGACGTTGGAAATGGTATTGGAATGGAACATTCGAGAGACAGATGAATGAACTACACATGTGTTGTTGTTGTTGTTGTTGTTTCCTAAGCTGCCTGGCCGAACAGCCCCGAGTCCCTGAGGAAGGCCATGGCCACAATCGGGCTTTTCCACAGAGCTCTCATTGAGTGTAGGTTGTGTTGTTGGCGTAAGTGGTTGTGTGAAATGCAGTCTTCTATGATGTGTTTAATGGTATGGGGTGCTGTGTTACATCCCGGGCAGGCGTCGACAACGGAGTCATCCAGTCTCTTCTGATAGCTCAGGAGAGCTGGATGGTGTCCGCATCTCAGCCTGGCCAGGTGGACTCTGTCCTCGCGAGGGAGGGAGGATTCGGAAGGATGGATTTCGGGAGGTCGTGCATGCAGCTGCGTGTTGTCTGTGAGTGAGTGGATGGATTGGCGAGAGATATGAGTATGGATGTGCTTCTGGAAGTTGGTTCGGGGTGGGCAGGGAGGGAGAGAGGACAATAATTGTGTGTGATACCGTGTGCTGGGTGTTGTTTTGATATTTCTTGGTGTCTGTGGGTGTGTTGCCATGTAGTTTAGGGGGTGGTCTTGGTTCGTGGAGGCTGCTGCCAGGAATTGAGTGCCTCTCATGTCCAGATGGTCTTTGACTTTGAGGATTTTGGTTTCTTGATGTAGATGATCTGTGGGTGCAGTAGCTGTGCAGCCTGTAATGATCTTCAGGGCTTTGTTTTGAATAGTCTGTAACGTCTTATGATGTGTTTCAGCTAGGTTAGAAGCCCAGGCTGGGCTTGCGTATTCCATTACTGATCTTATGTATTGTTTATATACTGTGATGGTAGTTTCTTTGTTGTGTCCAAATTTTGTGTGAGCAAGTGACCTGAGGGCGTTAAGTCTGGGTGTCAGTTTCTTTTTAATGTTTGTGGTGTGCTGTTTGAATGTCATATGAGTATCATATGTTACTCCTAGGATTTTGGGTGTGTGTGTATGTGTTAGGGGTGTGTTGTTTATGGTGAGTTGAGGGATGTATTCGTGTTCACCTGTCCAGCTTGTGAGCAGGGTTGCGGTGGATTTGGCTGGGGCTAGATTAAGTCTGTTTGTAGTGCACCAGCCATGTAGTGTGTTGAGATAGGGTTGAAGGAGATCTGTTGCTCTTCTTGGGTCATGGTGTGTGCATGTGAGTGTTATGTCATCTGCATAGGAGGCTAAGTTTATTTGGGGAGTATTGGGTGTAGTTATATCGTGCATGTACAGATTGAAGAGTGCGGGCGATAGGACGGATCCTTGTGGGACTCCGTTTGGAAAGTTTCTGATTTTAGATGACTGACCGGCAAAAGATACGTGTGCACATCTGCCTGCTAGGAAGTTGGCCAGCCACCTTTTTGTGTTGTTGTGCATGTTTGTGTTGTAGATTTTGTTTGTTAGGTTGTGGCGGGGGATGGCATCGAAGGCTTTACTAATGTCGAGTGTGGCTAATAGTGATCTGTGTGGTGGTCTAGCTGAGTTGATGCCGTCAAAAGCTCTTTGTGTAAGGTCTGTGAGAAGAGTGTTTGTGGAGTGCAGTGGCCTAAAGCCATGTTGTGTTGGAGCTAGGGGTAGGTCGGGTGTAATTAGTTGTAATACTAGGCGTTCCATGACTTTGGAGGGGGAGCAAAGGAGTGTGATGGGGCGGTGCGAGGAGGGTAGCGTGGGGTCTTTGTTGGGTTTGGGGAATGTGATGATGATACCATGCTTCCAAATGTCTGGTATTGTGTTGTGTGAATAGCTGTAGTTTGATATGTTAGAGTGTTTGTATGCCTTGTGGTCCCAGGTGTCTGAGGTGTATGTTGCTTATGTTGTCTAGGCCACAGGCGGGTGAGTGCTTGAGATTGTTGATGATATGCTTTGTCTGGTGATTGGTGAAGGGTGTATAGTCAGGGTCTGTGGGGAATTGTCTCTTACGTCGGATGACACGTCGGTCGTCTTTGTGAGGTTTTAGGTGGCTGACATGTGAAAAGTGATTGATGAGAGTGTTTGCTTGTTGTTTACATGAAGGAGTAGAGTCTGTTGTTGTGATTGCAGCATGTGATTGTGTTGTGTTGCTGTTGGAAAGTGTGATGCTGTTTAGTGTTTTGTAGAGTTTTTTGGGATTTGTTTTGTGATCAAGTGTTTGTAGGAAGTTATTCCAATTTAGTTTTTGTTGTTCTTGTATTTTGTTGTTAGTTTGGGTGTTGAGTGCTTGAATTTGTTGTATGATGTCTTGTGTGTGGGGTGCTGGGGAGTGTTTCAGTGTGTCGCGTTGTCTGATGAGGTTTTGAATTTCTGGTGTGAAGTTGGGGTTGTGTCTTTTTCTGTTACCTCTTGGAATGTGTTTCTTGTCAGCATTTTGGATAGTTTTATTGAGTATGTGTACAGCATTGTTGATGTTAGTGATGGGTGTACTGTTTAGAGTTGTGAAGTGTTGTTCTGTCTCATTTGTAAATGCTTCCCAGTTAGCTTTTTTATAATTGGTGTATGTGTGTTTGTGGCTAGCTGGGGTGAGTCTGGTTTTGGTGGTGATAATGATCGGGAGGTGGTCAGAGCCTAAGGTTCTGACCACACTCCAGGATGTTGTGGGGGCGAGTTCTGGGGAGCAAAAGGTGATGTCTGGAGATGATGGGTTATAGAGGGCTTGGTGAGGAATATGGGTATGTTGATGGATGTCGTTAAGGATGATGAGGTTATCTGTTTGGTTTTGTAGTACCAGCCCTCTGTCTGTGTCGGGGTTGTCGACAAACCAGGCCGACGTCTTGGCGTTGAAGTCACCACCCAGGATGATGTGTGGGGTGTTTGTGATGTGTTGTAAGTGTGGTCTGCATTCATTTGGTACTGTAGGGGATGTTTGGGGAGGGATGTATGTGTTTATGATGGTTATGTTTGATTTGTTGCCAGTGCGTATTTTAATTGATTGTATTTCTGTTGTGTTATCATTTGGGGGGAGGAGGGATTTGGTTTGTACACTGGTTACTATGTATGATATTTCATTGTGTACCAGGGTGATGAGTCCACCGCCCCCGCCGACAGCCCGGTCTTGTCTGATGGTGGTGAAATTATGAAATGTGGGTGTTTTTTGTGATGTGCGGAGTTTTGTTTCTTGTAAGATGGCAATGTGTATTTTGTGTTGTTTGATGAAGTGTGAGAGTTCGTGTTTCTTTGTGTTAATGCCATCTATGTTCAATTGGAGAATGTTAATGTTATGTGCACGATGTATGTTGGGTGCTGCTGCACGAGGATGGGGTGGGGGTGAGGGAGGGGCTGGAGGTTGGGATGGGTGAGGTGTGGGTGGGGATTGGGGAGCAGGAGATGGGGGTTGGAATGGATTAGGATGGGGTGTGGTGTGTTGAGTTGAGGATGTGGATGGTATGGGAAGGTTAGGTGGGTTAGGGAGGAGAGGTGGACGGGTTTTAGGGGGGGGAGTGGATGATATGGGAAGGCTAGGTGGGTTGGGGAGGAGAGGTGGACGGGTTTTAGGTGAGGGATTTGACTGGGAGAGGGAGGGGCATGAGGAACAGGTCCAGGTGTTCGTGTAGTGTTTCTTGGAGGCAAGTGTTGTACAGGTGAAGTGGGTCCAGTTCCTGCATGAATTGCAGAGAACTGAACCCTTAGTGTGGCGACTCGAGGTGATGGGTTTTGAGCAAGTTGGACATATGTATGTGTACGTGGGTCCTGGGTTGCTCTCAATGTCTCCGGCTAGAAGAAGTCTTCGAGAAATGACAGCGAGTCATTTCTCGGTGTAGGGAAAACTGTGTGATGTGTGTGTGTGGTGTGAGAGGTGTGGAAATTCCCGGCGCGACCAAAGCCACTCCAAGGACCCGTGCCCCCAGGGGGGGGGCAGGGGATAGTTGTGACGGTTTGGCTCCCGAAACTGCTCCCCGCGGCCGGCATCTGGTTGTCCTCCACTGGTCGATTGATCTTGTCTCTGGCCGTGGAGGGTCGGCAGCCATCCGCGGTTGGCAGCTCCGGGAGGTGGTCCCACGGCGTAGACGCCGCCACATCAGGACCACTACACATGTGTTGACCAGACTGGTGTTATAAGGCACCCTTGACCCTGAATTAAGTGGATATGTTGCAAAACTTTGGATATTCGTGTGTGTCCGGAGGAGGAAAGAGGTATATCGATAACCACTTGTTCCAAACCTCTGAGAACGCATCTGTTCCGCTCGCTTGGATCTCGTGCCAGAAGGTCAGAAGCCGGAGGAATTTTGTCGATTGGTGTGAATTAACGAAATTTACCTGTGGATGGAACGGCATTATCAAGTTGTGGAATACCGTCTGAGTGATTGTCTATTCGACTAGGGTACCCTTCTCCCGAGATAAGGTGTCCGCCTACAGATTCGCCTTGCTTGGTAGGTAAACTGCTTGAATTGTGATATGGTAATGAAGAGTAAGGACAAATATTAACTCCGATAATCTCAGGGGCGTGTGAAATTTCGTTGGGCCCTGCCTGTTGATACAGGACACGTCTGATGTGTTGTCCATGTGAAAGGCTATTATTGTACTCTGTGTTGGAGCGCAAGGGCATGATTTTTCAGGAAAATCGAGGGACAACTAGTTCCTTTGTATTTAAGTGATAGAGATTTAGAGAGGTCTAGCGACTTTGTGTCTGGCGACCGTCGGACGATTGGTAACTCCAGCTCGGAGCTCCCGCTTTGTCCAAGACGACCCCCCCTGATGGTGGCGGTTCTGACTAGAGGGCTGTCGGGGAAGGGGTCTCAGGTCTTATCCAGAAGCTTAGAAGTCTGATGAAATGCTGAGGGAATGTAATTAGGGTATGAGGTTGATTGACTCGGAAAAGCTCTGTTGTCCAGCCTGATGTAAGGATTCAGGCGAAGTTTGTCCAACGGAACAGGTAGCTGAACCCAATATTTTGACCCTAATAACCCTCTCACGTCCTTGACGCAATATTGAGCCTATTGGGGATACTTTAAAGCCTTGTTACCATCAGGGGTATTTAGAAACCTTTAGTTTAGTTACTTTAACCTCTGCAGTTGTCTTTGAGTTAGCTGTGGGCAGAAAACTCATTTTGGAGAGGTAATTATAAGAGTGAGAGAACTCTATATCTTATTGCTAATCTGGCAACCTCTGCATCATATGGTCGTGAGAGGGTTAACGACTCCCACAGCCGTTTGGAATTGTTTTTTGTATGTACTGTCTTGCATACTTGTAGTAGTCAAGTATTTGATGTTGTATGTTGTGTGATAGAGTTTCCCAACTGAGGTAAACCTAGGGTTCCCACTTTACTATTCAGACGTAGGGCTGTGATATTTGTTGTATTGTTATCATCTCGAAAAAGTGGTTTACCATAAACTTGTTGAGGATTGATAATTCTATGACTGGTCTGAACTGTAGGCTATCTCGTTTTGGTACTAGAACTAAGTGAGACAGAAAACTTTTAATGTGGGAGGAATGTTCACTCGAATTCCTCACTGAAGCATCGCTTTTACGAGTGTTGGCACCTTTACTGGTATGAGACGTTGTATACGTACTTACGAAAGAACAGTCGTCTATCCCAGTCCCAAAACAGACTATGCTTTATTAAATGTCTGGACCAAGGTCCTTTCGGTCATGCTGTGTAACTGGCCTGGAAAGAACCGGTTGTGCCTTGCGATATAATGTGATGCAAGGCTAAGATGAACTAAGTTAGGTCCTTGAACCGGTATGTGCTCTTGAAAGGTCAGACTGTTGCTGTTGGTGTGTCTGAGTCTGTCTAATTTGTTGTCTGGGGATGAATTAACCAGTCTGTCCCGACTACTGTGGCCTGTTGAGTGTCGTTGAGATCTGAATCTAATAAAGTTAACACGAGAGAACCTTAGAGACGGTTATAAAAAGTAGTGCTGATACTTTAGACCAAGTATTTGTGGTTGTTAATCTGTTAGAATAGATGGAGAGATCAAGATTCTAGTCTTGATGTCTTTGGGCAGAGTTTTTTAGATAGAAAGATACGGAGGTCTTGACGTGCTTTGGACGTCATGAAAAGGGCTGTTCTGACCTCTCCTACTGTCCGAAGGGTTTTGCAAAGATAGACTTCTCTTATGTGTGATAATGTTGCCCTAGAGTATGTGTCATGAATAGGATCTGCTACTCCTCATTAGTGTGAGTGAGTTGTCTTGTAAAACTGTCTTTGTGGTGCAATGCATAAGTGTGGTGATTTTCAGTGTGAGCAGCCTAGGTTCGAATCCCCGGACTGCCACATGTGTTTGTTAATTTCATTAACCGAGTTTAGGAGTAAAGTATGTTGGTGGAGAGAACATAATAAACCAAAAGGTTGGATAATCGCCTATGGGTTGTTTATCTGAGAGTGTAAAGTCCTTCCCCAACCTTTTGTTCTTAAGAAATATCCTCGTCAATTATGGGGACACGGAGTCAAGGATCTGACTCAGCCAAATTGCCAGAATAACCCTGTGTGATTAAGAGGTGTATGGGGAAATGGTTGATTGAGCCCCGTGAAAGTTATTCTGTAATAAAGGATAGATAAAATTATCTATCTGGAGAATTCTGGTATGTGAATGTGGAACTCCGGCGAAGTAGGCAATGAATAGTTATCTAAGAGACCCCCTTCCTCAGCCTACTTTCTCTGCAACCCGGACTCATAGAGAACGCGGGGAACTCCTACTGACGAGGTCATTATTAGAGCTCCGGACTAAGTGTTAGCCGACCCAAAGTGGTCACCGGAACAACCAGTTGTGTAAAGGTAAGATAGCAATTGACTGTATCGGTTCTGTCAGGTTTTTTAAAACAGACCCTAGTCGAACAATTTATTAAAAGGAATGGTTGGTGCTAGGGATACCCAGAACTCTAGCATGTTGTGCTGAGGTGTGCGTAAGGAAAACAAGCTAATGAATCATTACTATACTGGTTAAGTAGACCCTAAAGAAGTGACCTCTGTTATAGTGGGGACTTGGGGAAAATATTACTTGGGAATTGCCAGACGGAAAATTAATTCCCAGTGTTGTCCTTTGTAGTATGAGGACTCGGGGTAAAGAAATTACTCGGTAATGACTGACTGAATAACTCTGTGTTGTTTAACCCGGGAACTGCGGGGAGACTCTTAAGAGTTCCCCCGGCGGACTGCGGGAAGACTCTTAAGAGTCAGAGAAAAAAAAATCAACTTTTGACATCGAATTTTTTTTAATTTTTTAATTTTTATTTTTTTATTTTTTTATTTTTTTTTGGCCCCTGGGCCATGCAAAATCTCAGTCCTCTACCTCCCCTCCTTCCCCACTTTCCTCCTCTCCTTCAGTTATCACCTATTTTCCCTGTTATTCCCTTATTCTGAGGTATATTTTCGTGCTAACATTAGAAAGCCGGTTGCAGGGTGTGGTCATCACTGATAGCAAGCGAATGCAAGAGAGAGAGAGAGAGAGAGTATCGATCGACTGTGTCTCAGTGGCCTTGGGGGAAATTGGCGGGAAAGCAGCTTGCCTCACCCATACATTATACAACTCGCGGGCTATATCTCCGATTTTGACCATCCAAACGCTGTTTTCACTCGTTTTATTGTTGTTTCAGGTTAATACCTTTATAATCAACCCATAATAGGCGCATATGGATAAGTATTAATGCTATTAATGGTACATGATAATGATAATGATGTACATGATAATGATGTACATGATAATGATGTACAAATGTACCCGGGGGCTGGAGAGGCTGGATAGGGAGGATATATTAATTATGGATACAGGAATAACTAGAGGCCACAGCTACAAAGTAAAAAGACCTACCTGCAAGAACGATATCAGGAAGTTTAGCTTCCCCTATAGATGTATTGACAAATGGAATGGGCTGGAGGAGGAGGTGGTAGGGGCAAGGAACATCCATATTTTCAAGAAAAAATTGGATAAAAAGTAGACTGAGAGACGGGACAACACGAGCTTAGCTCAACTCCTGTAAACTACAATTAGGTAAATTAGGTAAATTAGGTAAATACAATGAATATTTTAGTGACGGAAACACCTCAAATACATGCGCACAGGGAGAGGTGTCTAATTACCCCCATGCGCACTTGTTAGGTTAATAGGTGCGGGGGTAAAATTTACTAAGTACCTAATAGTCTTCTCGGACTGGTATGGAGGACTCAAGATTCGGACGTAAATAAAGTGAACAAAACCTATTCCGTAATAAATGGTAGAGAAAAATATCTAATTGGAGAACTCTAGTATGAGACTTGTGGAACTCCGGCAGCGAAGGTAAAGTTATAAATATCTAAGAGGGTCCCTCTCTCAGCCTACTCTTCTAAAACCCTGACTCAGAGAGAATGTGGTGGTCTTCTAGTGATCGGAGATATGTAAAAGAGCCCCAGACCCAGACACTCGCCGACCCAAATTGGGACCGGAGGGAGGTTCAATGAATCATTAATAATAATAATAATAATAATATTATTTATTCAGTTAGCAATTTACCGAGTTGGTACCACATAGTATGTTACAAATATGACATGTACCAGCTTTGCATAATTCCAACTAAGGATAGCCCAATAAGGCCGTTAGGCGTATTTCCATTGGGGTCCTGCCTAAAATATGAAATGTTTATTGTCGAGTTGAGTAGTCAAGCGTTAGCCTTGAATGATACTGATTATACCATAGTATCCTTATTGGAGTGGTAACCTGGGAATCTTTGTGAATCAAAATTATTGATTTACTACTAGTAGTTATACGTGAACGACAATATCATAGTATCCTTTATTGAAGGAGTGATAATGTGGGATTCTTTGTAAATCAATTTTTTTTATCTACTAATAGTAGGTAAAACAGTAAAATCTGTGTAAAACGAATGGATGACAACCAACCGGTTAATCGTGTCCATGTACAGTAAAAGTCCGTTAATCCGACGACCGATGATTCGAATCTCCCAATAGTCCGAATTTTTCAATTTGAGGCCAAATCCGAATTCACCCGATGGTCCGAATTTCAAGAAGTCCCAAAGTCCCCTTTTTGAGGCATTAGGCCACTCAAATGACACATAATGGAGCACACACATATCATATGTTCATGAATTCACTTTAAAAGTTTACCATTGTCATTGTAGCCTATTACCTACTTCAAAACATTCAGATTAATGGTCAAAGGAAGCTACTGATATAAACGTAAACACCTTCTTCTTCTTCCACATCGTCTGCTAGAGAGTTTGTTTTGCTCTTGAACGCATCCTTGGGACGCTCCGATGCGCTACTGGCTTGCACCGCATTTTCTGGAAGCGCATTCAGTCTTGAGCTGGAAAACGCACCTTTGGATGTATTAGTCTTGAGCTTGAAAACGCACCTTTGGACGTTCCGATACGCTACTATTTATAGTTCAGTGATCGGAGCGTCCCAAGGGTGCTTTCAAGACAACAAGACAAGGGTGCTTTCAATACAATATAATATAACAGAGCACGTCACAAAAGGAAAATCACAAAAGGAAAATTACAAGAACCTCTCAGGGAAGTGCCGTTGTTAAGGCATTACTTCCCGAACCACATCTGATCTTCAAGAGCAAGACAAACTCGCTAGTAGACGGAAGAAGAAGAAGACGTTTATATCAGCAGATTCCTTTGACCATTAATCTGAATGTTTTGAAGTAGGTAATAGGCTACAATGACAATGGTAAACTTTTGAAGTGATTTCATGAACATATGATATGTGTGTGTGCACCATTGTGTCATTTGGGTGGCCTAATGTCTCAATGTTTTCGTCATACACAGGTTCATAGGGGTAAAGTCCGATAATCCGAAAAATCCACTAATCCGAACGAGGGCCGGTCCGCTGCCCTTCGGATTAACGGAAGTTTACTGTATATACTGTTGTGACGTTAACCACTCCGTTAGAACCGCATGGCTTGTCCTACAGTGACTCGCTAGGATCGCCAGGGCAGTGGATGGGGCTACAGTTTGTGTATTAGAGTGTGCTTTATTTCATATGAAAGCTTGTGTCATGGGCAGTCCAGAAAGGCTCTTTGTTTTCACCCATGTCAAGGCTTTATATATTTAATTGTAAAGTATATGTTTTATCATTAACTAGTAATGATGGGATCTGGGAGAGAGAGAGAGAGTAGAACAGAGTGAGAGGGAGCGCGCAGTGTTTTTGTCCCGCTCGATGACGTCACGGCTGGCTGCCTCGCGGGGGTTGGTGGAGAGAGGTCCTTACCATGCTGCAAGCTCTTGCTAGTGGCTAGAGGACTTGTAACCGCTTTTTTCCCACGCGGCTCGAGCTGGTGCGAGTATATATACAGTTCTTCGCCACTCTCTCCCTCAGATCTGGTTTCTAGAACGCACCCATCTTTTTCCCTTGCTACCTGTACCCCGCTCGCACCTGAGAATCTTTTCCTCTGCCTATCTCTCTCATTTTCCATATCTTTCACCACCTTTTATTAATATTATACCCCCTCTGGTTAACTCTGCAAAATCAGCTTCATGCTGGCCATTTGTATTGTGCGTTAAGGTCTGATATAACCCATGTATGTTAGTTGTTGTTGTTGTTGTTGTTCCCTAAGCTGCCTGGCCGAACAGCCCCGAGTCCCTGAGGAAGGCCATGGCCACGATCGGGCTTTCCCACAGAGCTCTCATTGAGTGTAGGTTGTGTTGTTGGCGTAAGTGGTTGTGTGAAATGCAGTCTTCTATGATGTGTTTAATAGTATAGGGTGCTGTGTTACATCCCGGGCAGGCGTCGACAACGGAGTCATCCAGTCTCTTCTGATAGCTCAGGAGAGCTGGATGGTGTCCGCATCTCAGCCTGGCCAGGTGGACTCTGTCCTCGCGAGGGAGGGAGGATTCGGAAGGATGGATTTCGGGAGGTCGTGCATGCAGCTGCGTGTTGTCTGTGAGTGAGTGGATGGATTGGCGAGAGATATGAGTATGGATGTGCTTCTGGAAGTTGGTTCGGGGTGGGCAGGGAGGGAGAGAGGACAATAACTGTGTGTGATACCGTGTGCTGGGTGTTGTTTTGATATTTCTTGGTGTCTGTGGGTGTGTTGCCATGTACAGTAGGGTCCCGCATAAAACGTGTTCGCATAAAACGAGTCTCGATTAAAACGAGCGACCTAAAATATTAATATTTAATTTTCGATCAGGACGAATGTGATCACATAAAACGAGTCCGCCGCCAAAGTGGGGCAAATCCGAGGAGTTTTCATATAGAGCGCCGAAATATCGTACAAAACGTACAAAATATCGTACGCTTTCATATAGAACGCCGAAATATCGTACAAAACGTACGAAATATCGTACGCTCCTAACGGAAATTTACGCTTCCAGTGAACATTGACGATATTGGGCCACCAAAATGCTGTGTTCACATAAAACGAATTCGCATAAAACGCCCTCGTTTATCGACCATATACTCGTTTTATGTGAGACCCTACTGTAGTTTAGTGGGTGGTCTTGGTTCGTGGAGGCTGCTGCCAGAAATTGAGTGCCTCTCATGTCCAGATGGTCTTTGACTTTGAGGATTTTGGTTTCTTGATGTAGATGATCTGTGGGTGCAGTAGCTGTGCAGCCTGTAATGATCTTCAGGGCTTTGTTTTGGATAGTCTGTAAGGTCTTATGATGTGTTTCAGCTAGGTTAGAAGCCCGGGCTGGGCTTGCGTATTCCATTACTGATCTTATGTATTGTTTATATACTGTGGCGGTAGTTTCTTTGTTGTGTCCAAATTTTGTGTGAGCAAGTGACCTGAGGGCGTTAAGTCTGGGTGTCAGTTTCTTTTTAATGTTTGTGGTGTGCTGTTTGAATGTCATATGAGTATCATATGTTACTCCTAGGATTTTGGGTGTGTGTGTATGTGTTAGGGGTGTGTTGTTTATGGTGAGTTGAGGGATGTATTCGTGTTCACCTGTCCAGCTTGTGAGCAGGGTTGCGGTGGATTTGGCTGGGGCTAGATTCAGTCTGTTTGTAGTGCACCAGCCATGTAGTGTGTTGAGATAGGGTTGAAGGAGATCTGTTGCTCTTCTTGGGTCATGGTGTGTGCATGTGAGTGTTATGTCATCTGCATAGGAGGCTAAGTTTATTTGGGGAGTATTGGGTGTAGTTATATCGTGCATGTACAGATTGAAGAGTGCGGGCGATAGGACGGATCCCTGTGGGACTCCGTTTGGAAAGTTTCTGATTTTAGATGACTGACCGGCAAAAGATACGTGTGCACATCTGCCTGCTAGGAAGTTGGCCAGCCACCTTTTTGTGTTGTTGTGCATGTTTGTGTTGTAGATTTTGTTTGTTAGGTTGTGGCGGGGGATGGCATCGAAGGCTTTACTAATGTCGAGTGTGGCTAATAGTGATCTGTGTGGTGGTCTAGCTGAGTTGATGCCGTCAAAAGCTCTTTGTGTAAGGTCTGTGAGAAGAGTGTTTGTGGAGTGCAGTGGCCTAAAGCCATGTTGTGTTGGAGCTAGGGGTAGGTCGGGTGTAATTAGTTGTAATACTAGGCGTTCCATGACTTTGGAGGGGGAGCAAAGGAGTGTGATGGGGCGGTGCGAGGAGGGTAGCGTGGGGTCTTTGTTGGGTTTGGGGAATGTGATGATGATACCATGCTTCCAAATGTCTGGTATTGTGTTGTGTGAATAGCTGTAGTTTGATATGTTAGTGAGTGTTTGTATGCCTTGTGGTCCCAGGTGTCTGAGGTGTATGTTGCTTATGTTGTCTAGGCCACAGGCGGGTGAGTGCTTGAGATTGTTGATGATATGCTTTGTCTGGTGATTGGTGAAGGGTGTATAGTCAGGGTCTGTGGGGAATTGACATGTATGTTAGTTGTTAAGATAAGTGGATCACGAAGCATTGGTTGGCATTTATATTGTTTAAGTACTGCATTCTTTAATTATTAGTGTTCTGCTGGATTAGATAATGCTAGACTAGGAGTCTGATATTATAAGGTATTGTTTCCTATGAGTGCTGGCTTTAGTTAAAAGCTGCACGACATACCTGAGAACTGGAGTTGATTGAGTAAATTCTAGTCTGTGTGCCATTGAGAGTAGAGCATGCACGAATGAGGGCTTTTTGCCTATACCATTCTGCACTGTTCTAAGCTCGTTGTTTGTCTTTGAGGTACGCCAGGAGAACGCTTAATACTTCGGTATTAAGGTTTCTCAAGAGAGCTACTCTTCCCTATAACGTAATATTTGACGCACAGACTTGAGATTTGCACTAGGCTATGCGGCATGCCATGCGCACCAGTATCTCGTATCATTGACTTTATCAATCATAGTAGACATTAAGTATATTAACCTAATTACTCTTTTTATGCATACCCGTTTATGATTACACAAGCATTTCGCAGCCTAGTTTGATGTATTGAGACACAAACGACTTAGGCTCTTTTTGTTGATAGGAATACTGCATTGTCGTGGCGATTATTATTATTGTTGTTGTGTTTAGGATATTCTTGGCTCCGACGGCATTATATATGTTCTGCCTTTTTGTGTGCATAGCCTGCACGAGCATTGTTCCGCTGCCTGCCTTTTTGGGTTCCATTTCCGATACGAGCATCTTTATAGCATCTAACATTTAAAGAAGATTCCTTGTTAGTGTTGAAGGACTTTAGTGCACTTTCTTTCATGCAGGAGTGCCTGACATTTATTGATTAAAGTAACGTAAGCTGTAACTTCTCTTACCACCTTACTTTGCATACCATAACCAAGCACCTTCGGTTATAGGTAGTAATAGGCTGTTTTCACATAACATTAAGCCTAGAGTAGACGCACATTTATTGAGAGTTTGATAGCCTATTATTGCATATAGAACTCTGTAGAGTATTTGTGTTCTTTGTTCGCTGGGAATATACATCAGAGGTTGGAGCTAGCGCTTTCCGTTGTAACATTTATGCCATTACTAGTCCAATGAATAAGAGCCCTGATATATTTGAACCCCAGTCGTAACACTGTACTTGGTGTAAGGAAAGAGAGATAATATCTCTTAATTTTGTACGCCTTTGTTTGGGAATAAAAGTTAATAATAATAATAACAATAATAATCGTCAGGTTACTTATATAGCGCCCGTTCTCCTCCTTCGAGGATTCACCAGCGCTTGGCTTTCTTTAGTCTACCATTGACTATTACCCATCCCCCTTGCTCGCGGAGAGATGGTAACCGCCAGCTATATCCCTGAAAACTTTTCAATCTGAGAGGGGATTGAAACGCGAGACCTGCCAGATGGTTATCAGGCACGCTATCAACTAAGCCAGCCAGACGGCTAAATTATTAATCCTCCTAACCTATATGGCTATGCATGAATGAACAGGGTAACTATGGTATTGAAATACTGTTCTTAATAAAGGGTAGGAATAATCCTACAACCTTGTACCATAATTTAGGATTGGAAAGTGTAGTGCACCTTTTGTCCCACTCTGAATGAGTATAAACATTATCAGTAATACTGAGTGAATGAAGTTTTACTCGGGACTTTGTTAAAATTGAGTTCTCTCTAGTACTATGCTAAGCATATACAAGTATTGTAAAAAGTTCTTGAAGGTGATTCTATTAATTACCAATTTGAACTTCGTCATCTAGGACTGCCAACTTGAATAATAATTGAATAGGCCTACTTGGAGTGCGCTAGTAGGACTCGGTAGGCCTATTGGTATAACTCGGTGTCTGGAACCGGAAATAAGTTAATATTGTTTGAATACCCGGAGTTGGTTGACAGAACTCGGTGTCTGGGAACCGGAGTTAATTGACAATATTAGACTACTCGGAGTTTTCTGGGACTCGGAGTGAAGTCACTATTGTTGTATACCCGGAGTTAGAAGTTATATAGGAACCGGAGATATGTTCTCACTAAGGGATACTCGGAGTTATGTTGGTAGAACTCGGTGTTTGAGAACCGGAGTTAAGACGCTTTTGTTGAATACCCGGAGTTAGAGTGGTATAAAACTCGGTATATGGAAACCGGAGTATGTATTCTCTTTAAGGGTTAGAGTACTCGGAGATACTGTCTGTAGTGAACCGGAGTAAAATATGAATTTTGACCTAATTGCACTCGGAGCTATAGTAGCACTCTATGTTTGTGAACCGGAGTTAATAAAAACTGGTGAGGGAACAGGTTCTTAACTCTGGAGCCCCGGAGATAAGGCTATGACAGTGTACCACCGGAAAAAACTCCGAGTGAGAGAAAGGGGTGAGGTGTATGACAAAAGCACCTTGTAGTAAAAGCAAAATGGTAGGTATAAATACCCGGAGCCTCGTAGATATAAACTAGAGAACTCCGGCAGAGTAGGCACAAATAAAAGATATACAAATGAGGCCCCCAACCTCTGCCTATACTCTGCTACCCCCCGGACTTCAAATAGTACACGGGGATCTCCTAGTGACCGGAGATATAATTAAGCCCAGTCTAACACTAGCCGACCTAAAAAGGACCGGAGCGAGACTCTAAAAAGGGGCCCAACTGAAGGTTGGTTCGTAGCTTAAAATCATATTTTTTGAAAAGGGAGGCTACGGTGGCAAGTATCAAAAATAATTACAGGCAAAAGTATCATAAAAGAATAACATTTATCCGCTCTGTAACAAGACAGAAAACCTGGAAGGTACATAGACTATGAAGATGTATGACATAAAAGTATAATAAATTGTTTATATACAGTGCAAAAGGAAAATATTTCGTAAAAACTTTATTAAAATTTAAAGAGAAACGCTCAATGTCACGAAAACATCAAAAGGATGAAATTCGAAGCATCTGGAATTTTCGATAAGAAATAAAAGAAAATGTGATAGCTGCTAGATCGCCATTATTTTTTTTGTTATCGAAGCGCGACGTTCAGAGAAAAAGTTAGGCTATCAGCAAGAAAAGTTGAGATGAATAGCATCAACGATTAATTGAAAAAATTATAAGAATGGATAGTTATAATTAAGAATATTGAATTTCGGAGCTTATAAAAGCATTGATGGAAAAAAGGCAAAGGCCTAGCCTATCCCTAAAACTGGCATCCGCTAGCTAAACTAACGAAGCCTAAAAACTGAAATAGAGGCATTCTAACTAACCTGGTTTACATAACATAATGTAATAATATAAAGAGGAAAAAGATAGAAATACTGTACAGAAAATAAAAATAATATTCATATAATATTCATATAATAATAATGGTCGTAGCATGTGGCGCGTCCCGTGGAATTCGTCAGCTCTCTGGAAATGTTCAATATACATACATATCTATGATGCCTCCTTACTATAAAGTAACATATACTTCCCAGAAGAGGTAGCAGGAAATGTCTAAAGATGAAAAGTAGCACATCCTGAGAGCACAAAATTAGTCCAACCTGTCGCACGGGACGCGACCACAAGAAGGACGTATAAACCCAGCGTGACCAGCTGGGGGACGCATGCAAGGGAAGGACTGTATAACGGCGCACTAGTTGATTTAGTAAGACAACATTCATAGTTTCTAATCTTTATTCATAAAAATTTTCTTTCTTTTTCTAATGGTTACCTTTTTTAACCCCTCCAACCCGGAAGGGCTCTTGAACGCCCATAACAACCTCGGTCCGCACAACCCGGAAGGGCTCTTGAACGCCCATTGCTTGCATGCGTGCTTTCGAATGCCGCGCGTACATTTTTGGTATCATGGGACGGTAGGTGGCGCCACCCGGCGTAAATGACGCCACAGCAACAGTATCTACCCCGACGCCATCATGGACAGTACGCCAAATAGTGATTCCGCTGTGTCCGATACCGTGCTTCCTACGACGCCCTTGCTAGTTCGTCGCGCCTTACCCTGACGCCATCGCCTAAATGTGTTATCTCCCGGAGGTATTGAGACGACATTGAGACTATATGAGCGTGCTGATGCCAAGTATAGTGTTGATGATATAGTCAGTGACGACTCCAGTAATTATAAGTCGAGTGATTATGGCCATGAGAGTGAGAAAGAAGAGCAATTCCTGGGATTTGCGAGAGAACATGACAGTGATGAGAGTGATGAAGGTGATGTACCAGTTGTTGAGGAAGCTGGTTTACCTAAAGACAGTGAACTTGAGAGAGTACAAAGGAGTACAAAGGAAATCAAGCAACAACAGATCTAGTGACCCTTCTAGGTTGCTTGTCCTCCAAAACACTGAGGATCAAGTGTCCAAACAGTGGTTTAGAGTGGGTAAGGGAACATTGGAAAGGGAATTACTGCCCTGGAACTAATGTCCGTGGCAGGATTAGGAAGTTAGTAGGGGACAGAGGGGTTAGTAACTGAGGGGGGGATAAAATAAAGTTATTCATTTACAAACGCAGTCAGTCGCGGGTTTGATGCGAGATATTTGTCTAGGCGGAGTTTAAATGAATCAACGGTGATGCAGTCTATAACGTTTCGGGGAAGCCCATTCCACAAGTTGACAACTCGATTGAAGAAGAAATTCTTAGATTCGTGTGAGTTAAAAGATTTACCAATAATTTTGCAACCGTTTCCCCGCGTGTAATTAGATTGGTCGATAGTGAAGTACTTACTACAGTTCATATTGTCGATGCCTTTGATGATTTTGAACACTTGAATTAAGTCACCTCTTAATCTGCGCTGGGTTAAAGGAAATAGATTTAATTCTCTAAGACGCTCTTCGTATGGTTTGTTCTTTAGGCTAGGTATCATTTTGGTAACTCTACGTTGAACTCGTTCTAGCTTGTTTATATCTTTTTGGTAATAAGGGCACCAGGATTGAACGCAGTATTCCAGAAGAGGGCGGACTAAGGAATTGTAAAGGGTTAGGATAACTTCTTTGGATTTATGCTCAAATGACCTGCCTATAAAGCCAATTATTTTGTTTGCCTTCTTAACAACTTCTGAACATTGTTGACTCGGTTTTAGGTTACTCGATATTGTTACTCCCAGATCGGTTTCTCTGTTTACATTCTTAAGCTGAGTGCCATTCATCGAATAGTTTGCTTTCTCATTTAGGTATCCGATATGTAGTACTTTACATTTATCCGCATTGAAACTCATTTGCCAAATTTGGGCCCAACATGACAATTTATCTAGATTGTGTTGCATATCGTCAACTTGTTCTTTTGAGAGTACGCTATTTGCAATTTTTGTATCGTCAGCAAATTTTGAGATTGTACAGGTGAGACCCTCATCTATGTCGTTGATGTAAATTAGAAAGAGAATTGGTCCTAGTACCGATCCCTGGGGTACCCCGCTACTTACATTGGTCCATTTAGATGCCTTACCGTTTATGACTACTCTTTGCTTTCTGTCGCTGAGCCAATTTTCTATCCATTTCAACACACCGTCTTGTATTCCATGCACTTTTAGTTTTAGCAGTAAACGTTTGTGGGGAACTTTGTCAAAGGCCTTTTGAAAATCAAGGTATATAATATCTACAGCTTTACTCTCATCGTAGAGGTTGAGGATATCGTGGAAGAAGTCTAAGAGGTTTGTTAAACAGGAACGTTTTTTACGAAAGCCGTGTTGAGTATCTTTAAGTATGTTATTTTCCTCTAAGTGATTTACGAGTCTGTCTCGTATGACCGTTTCTAGCATTTTACATACAACTGAGGTTAAGCTAATTGGACGATAGTTACGGGGTAGGGATTTGCTGCCTTTTTTGAATATCGGTGTTACGTTGGCTAGCTTCCACTGATCGGGCATAGTTCCAGACTGCAAGGATTTATTGAATAGTAATGTCAGTGGTTTAGAGAGCTCATCCTTAGCTTCCTTTAGAACTCTAGGCGAGATTGTATCAGGTCCAGGCGTTTTATTTACCTTGAGTTTATCTAAACAATTCAATACTTCTCTCTCTGTAACGGTGATATTGCTTAGAACATCTGAATTATCAATCTGAATCGGCGATGGTGTAGGGATATCACTGAGGTCTTCTGTTGTAAAAACTGATGCAAAGAAGGTATTGAGGGCATTACTCATTTGTTCTTCGTCTTTGGTGTATTCTCCATTTTCATCGACTAACGGTCCAACAGTTGAAGTAACGACTTTTTTCTTTCTGATATAACTATAGAATTCTTTCGGGTTTGTTTTACTTTGATTCGCAATATGTAACTCTAAGGTCTTTTTACTTTGCTTAATTAACTTTTTGGCTTTGCGTCGTAGCTCTACAAATTTCAGCCGTTCTTCGTCATTTTGTGAGGATTTTAATCTATCATTAGCAAATTTTTTAGCAAGCAGGCAGTTTGAAATATCTTTATTCCACCATTTGGGCTTATTATTATGGCCTGGACGCCGAGTTTTCGATGGTATGCAGTCTTGCACTGCTTTTAGGTAAGTGGCTTCGAATAACTTCCAAGATGTATTTATGTCGTTATTGTGAATTAAAAAGCTCCAGTCAGTTTCTTTAAACATAGCTCTAAGTTTATGGAAGTTTGCTATCTTGAAATTAGGGACTTTTTCGATGCTACTATTTGGTTCGTTACTAGTAAACTTTAAAGTGAAAGTTATCGTACGATGGTCGCTGTTACTGAATTCATCACCAACATTCAAATTCTCTATTAATTCTTCTTTTGTTGCAAGTACAATGTCAAGAACGTTATTACCACGGGTCGGCGTTCCAACAAATTGATAAAGCGAACTCTCTTGCAAGTTCGTATACAAGTCATGTCCGGAGTGTGAAGTAAGAGTATCGCCCCACTTGGTCACAGGTAAATTAAAGTCACCAAAAATTACGGTATCTTGTGAGTTACTTACATCTGCAATTTGTTCGTAAATTTCTCGGTCAGTTTGCACTGATTGAGCTGGAGGTCTGTATATTAATGCAAGTATTATTTTGGTACCTTTATTATTCTTTATTAGCACAAAAGATGCGTCGACGTTCACAATTTGAGGTTTTGACAAGAGGGTAGGGTTAAGACTTTCTTTGATATAAAGTAAAACGCCACCTCCATTTCGATTTATTCGGTTTTTCTCAAACATTACATAACCGGGAAGTGAATACTCTGCTAAAAAGTCTCTATCTTCTGTATTGAGCCAAGATTCTGTTATGCCAATCACATCATAATTTTCTGTAAACACTAGCTCCTCTAAATCTGAAAATTTATTGCGTATGCTACGAGCGTTTGCATAGAAAACCTTTAAATTTGTTATTTTAGAACTCACGGAACGCTCTTTAATAATATTTTTGGTTCTTGTCGGATCTACATTTATGTTCATGGCTGTCCTCGGTCCTCGCTGTCTTCGGTCCTTATTGCTGGTGGTCCTCGGTTGCCTCTGTTTTTTTCTTGGCGTTGGATGATTTATGTCACTGCTGCTTCTTCTCGGATGGCGTTTTTTGATCCATGGCTGCGGACTGCTTCGTGTAGGAGACGACCCATGCGTGCTGAACCCACAGGGTTTAGATGAGTGCCATCCTTGCGGAACAGAGTAGGCTGGTTGTAGAAGTTGTCCCACAGGTTGATGAATTCAACTTCTTCCCTCAGACACAAATGTTTTAGTCGGCTATTTGTGCTGAAAGCCTTGTCGTAGAATTTGTCAGGTGCGTCGATCTTGGGGAGAATGCCTGAGATGATGATATTCCTTGACTTGTTTTTGTAGTGCTGGATCATCTTGCGATATTTCTCCATCAACTCTTCGGATCTGGTGCGCATGACGTCATTTGAACCAGCATGGATGACAGAGAGTGAGTGAGTGGGAGAGTTCAAGGTCACTCACCAAATTTCACATAAGTGACACGACTCCAAGCCCTTCCCCAGGTAAATCGCCTTTCAAGCTACACTTGTATAAGCAGAAAATACTTGAGAAGGCATCATGGGACGGTAGGTGGCGCCACCCGGCGTAAATGACGCCACAGCAACAGTATCTACCCCGACGCCATCATGGACAGTACGCCAAATAGTGATTCCGCTGTGTCCGATACCGTGCTTCCTACGACGCCCTTGCTAGTTCGTTGCGCCTTACCCCGACGCCATCGCCTAAATGTGTTATCTCCCGGAGGTATTGAGACGACATTGAGACTATATGAGCGTGCTGATGCCAAGTATAGTGTTGATGATATAGTCAGTGACGACTCCAGTAATTATAAGTCGAGTGATTATGGCCATGAGAGTGAGAAAGAAGAGCAATTCCTGGGATTTGCGAGAGAACATGACAGTGATGAGAGTGATGAAGGTGATGTACCAGTTGTTGAGGAAGCTGGTTTACCTAAAGACAGTGAACTTGAGAGAGTGAGTGAGTGGGAGAGTTCAAGGTCACTCACCAAATTTCGCATAAGTGACACGACTCCAAGCCCTTCCCCAGGTAAATCGCCTTTCAAGCTACACTTGTATAAGCAGAAAATACTTGAGAAGGCGGCCGCGGCAGCTAGGGAACAAGCAAAAATACTTGATGAGGCTGTGAGTGAGGGTCAGCGTGGTGACCCTTCTCGTCCGCCATTGTCTCCCTTATCTACCCACGCCACCCAAGATGACCCGGATGCCCCGCATTCTTCCCCACCACCCCCACCATTGCCAAGGGTTGAGGACCCCCCACTTTCGGCCTATTTGCCTCCTAGGTCCCCGACAGGAGACATACTGCTGCCGAAAAGGGGAAAGGTAGGAAATATACCAAAAAAAATAAGAAAAGTAAGAAAGTTTTGTTCGAGGCTCCCGCGGCGTCCACCCCTGCCGGCCCCAGCCATACGTCCCCGCAACTTTCCCCACGGTCCTCCCCACCTCTCCCGCCTTCAACATGTCTTCCTGAAGAAGTCTTTGAGCTCGCATCACCAATACCTGGCCCTAGTGACAGTGAAACATTGCTTTCTGTCACTCGTCGCAGGCCAAGGAGCCCAGGACCTCGGGGGGACACAGCCTCACCTGCCACTCCTTCCCCACCTCGCCCACCCGCACGCCGCCCACGCATCACTGGTTCCCCGCCAGATTATGTGGGGGCCACTGATGATGAAGGGCACCTCTCTGAAGACTCTGGCCATGATTACATAGGTCCACCGTCAGGGCAAGATGACCACTCTGACGATGACTATATGGACATCGACGACCCTCGACCCATCCGCTTGGCCCGGCGTCGTGCTGGCCGCCGCCCTAGGGTGCGCGCCTCCCGAGTTGGCCGTGGGCGTGCTGGGCCACCAGCTGGAGCTCCTCGTCAGCGTAGACAAGACCCATTCTACGTTTTTCAGTGGCAAGACGTAGTTGATGGGGATGGATACAACCCTGATGTGCCAGCTTCTGATGAGGTACTGGAGGGTTCAGGCATTACCCCCAATTTTCCTGCAGGCCCCAATGCTCCACCACACGAACTATTTGAGGCCTTCTTTGATGAGGAGGTGGTAGGCTATGTTGTCAAAGAGACAAATAAGCAGCACCAATTCCAGGTCCACTTTTTGGACAAGGTGACCAAGGGCCACATGAGGCAGTGGACCCCAGTGACTCATAAAGAGTTCATGGTGTTCCTGGCACTCACCATGCTAATGCCTCATGTCAAGAAGCATAGGTTGCCTGACTATTGGATCACCAATGATCTGATATCCACCCCTGCCTTCGGGAAATATATGTCTCGCGACCGGTACCTTGATATCCTCGCAGCGCTCCATCTTGTCACCAACACCGACGTCCACCTCGGTGACAAGCTGTGGAAGATTAGGACGTTGTACGAGATGATGCGAGAACGCTTCACCTCCTACTTCAAGCCCTTCCGCAAGGTCGTCATTGACGAGTCTCTTGTGCTGTTCCGGGGAAAACTCAGCTTCCGGCAGTACATCCCCTTAAAAAGACATCGCTTTGGCATAAAATTCTTTGTGTTGTGCGACTGCCAAACTGGCTATGTCCTGGACTTCCTGGTCTACAGCGGGAAGGAAGGGGACTTGTTTGTGGACCCCCTCATTGGCTTTGGCGGAGCAGTGGTGCAAGCCATGATGGACCGCTACTTTCACAAGAATCACGTCCTCTACACGGACAATTATTACACGTCCTCCACTCTCTCACAGTACCTGCATGAGCGCAAGACGGGGACTGTAGGCACAGTACGAGGGAAAAGGAAGGGCATGCCACCTTTCCCTCCAAAGACCAAAAAAGGTGATGTGTTGAAGAAGAAGTTGGGGCCCATTCTGGCTATCCACTGGCACGACCAGCGGAAGGTCAACCTCCTGACCACCATCCACAAGGGGGAAATGGTGGAGACTGGCAAGGTGGATCGCCCCACCCAGGCCAGGGTGACCAAGCCCGATGCTGTCCTGGACTACAACATCAACATGAGGCTGGTGGACAAGTCCGACATGCAGATAGGCTTCATTGACTGCCTGCGTACCTCGTGCAGATGGTACAAAAAGTTCTTTCTGCATATGGTGGACATGTCAGTTCTGAATGCCTACAATATATACAAGCTTCGGAATGTGAACACACCCATGAAGTTCAATAGCTTGCGGAGGTTCCAAAAGCAGGTGTTGACGGAGCTCCTGGAGAAGTATGCTACGCCACAGAGGGCAGTGGCACATCCTGGGCCCGCCGTTATTGACCGCTTGCAGTGTGCTCAATACTTGATTAGGCACAGGCTTGGTTCCCTGCCTCAGAATGAATCAGGAAGAACACAGCAGAAGCGGTGCCATGTCTGCTACAACAGCAGGGGGAGGCCGAGGCCAGGTAAAAAGTCCACCATGGAGTGTGTGGAGTGCAAGGTGGCACTCTGTGCTTTAGAGTGCTTCTTTGATTACCACTCCAAGCTGGAGTTCTAATAATCATAGTGAAAGTGCCAAAGATAATGACAATATGTACAGTATATATATATAGGCAAAAAGTGGAAGTAAACCAATTTATTGTTATACAAAAGTCATGTATTATGAAAACATTTATACAAATACAATTACACCATAATAATATGTGAAAGTGACACATATGTATATACCAAGTGACATTCATATGATTAGAACCTATAGAAATATATAAATCAGTGAAAAAAGACACAATAAATTGTATATAAAACGTTTACAAATCATATAACTAAGTGAAAGTGACACAAGACCTAATATTTGATGGCCAAAGTATAATAAACACCTGTGATAACGAATAATCAGTGCCTAATACAACAATAACCTACCTCAATTACTAATAAAATGTACGGTATCGAGTGAAAATGAGCATTATCAGTGACAGTGACACTCTCTAAAGCATATTTGTCAAAGTGAAAGTGACACAAGACCTAATATTTGATGGCCAAAGTATAATAAACACCTGTGATAACGAATAATCAGTGCCTAATACAACAATAACCTACCTCAATTACTAATAAAATGTACGGTATCGAGTGAAAATGAGCATTATCAGTGACAGTGACACTCTCTAAAGCATATTTGTCAAAGTGAAAGTGACACAAGACCTAATATTTGATGGCCAAAGTATAATAAACACCTGTGATAACGAATAATCAGTGCCTAATACAACAATAGCCTACCTCAATTACTAATAAAATGTACGGTATCTGACAGTGACACTCTCTAAAGCATATTTGTCAAAGTGAAAGTGACACAAGACCTAATATTTGATGGCCAAAGTATAATAAACACCTGTGATAACGAATAATCAGTGCCTAATACAGCAATAGCCTACCTCAATTACTAATAAAATGTACGGTATCGAGTGAAAATTAGCAATATCAGTGACAGTGATACCCTAATAAACATATTTTATATAATTGGCCTCAAAATAACTAGAAAATATCAAATAAACATCACATTCTCAATATCAAACACTAAAATCGTCTAAGGGAGATAAATACTTTGGCGCGACGAGCGGCTAGGTGCGTCGTAGCCATGGCCGGGGCGACGCGTCCGAACGCGGGAAGAATTTGCCGCCGAAAAGCACTCGTCTTCCCGCGCTCACCATTATGCAACCAGAGGGGCTAGAGACCTCTACTCAACGCCATTCGACAGAGGAAGGTTTGTGGAACATTATTCTTTTTTATTCACAACATTACATGCCATATTCATTGACTTACAGAGTATTTAACATACCATAGCCCAAAGATCGTCAAAACACCCGGTACCGCAGCACAGTCGCAAGCTATAGCCCCCGGGGCTGGAGGGTTAATGACGTTCCCTAGGAACTAAGTAAAGGGTTTCACCCTAGGATGTACTTTTTATATATTTGGGTCGCGCTATGCTTTCTCCGGGACCCTCATGGGGGTCTCCGGGGAGCCCTTATATATATAAGGCTCTCACGTCATTGACTGAGAGAACCATTACTAAATTAAGTTATATGACGCCCTAGCGTCATATGGAGCTCAGTAAGTCCGGTAAGTTAGATGAAGATCTGTCGGTTGGTGGCAACCCCAGGTTTCTCCGACAATTCTAACGGTCAGCAGTGTGGTTTTGACAGTTGTGTGGTGCAGTGGCAATGATACCGGGCTCCCGCCTCCGTAGACTTACTGGAACATAATATGTCTGAAGGAGTTAAGGGCTGCTTCACTTGTCAAGTTTTTGGATTTGAGATCGGCACGTATAGTCCGATCCCAGGTCATCCTCGGTCCACCCCTTGGTGCAGCTCCCTCCACAATCACAGACCTGCATTTTTTCACCCAATTTTGTTCATCCATTCTCTCCACATGTCCATACCATCCCAGTCTACTTGTACGCATCACCTCGCTAATACTCTTTATACCTAAACGTCTCGTCAGCTCATCATTTGTTATTCTATCCTGCAGCCTGGCCCCACACATCCATCTCACCATTCTCATCTCATTACGGGAATCTCTCATCTCTCAATGGGAATAAGAGGACAAATAGATGATAATTGAGAAGGGGAGAAAGGGGGGGGGGGGGCACATATGTAGGAGTGGTACGGTAGCAAGTAATGGAGGGGAATTATCTCACCTAATCACTAATTGCTTTGTTTTGAGTGCCACTTGGGTGTTTTCGAAAGTTTTTTTTATGCTCTGGATCTATTGAGGACGGTCGCAGTGCACCAGAAAAGCCTCTATTGAAGACGGTCGCCATTTTTGTGTTAATGACTTCGTCTCTATATCTAATGTATGTATTTCCATCCCCGAAGGGATGGCCATGAGTGAGTCGCCTCCATGCACTTCTGTTCTCTGTCAATCGAAGTCCCAAATACATACATACATACATAAAATTTTAAGACTGAATGTTCCACACATACGTGCAGTTTCAGTCTCTTGTCCTAATGGCGGGGCGTTCCTGGCAACCCTGTTAAGAGTATTGGAGTATTTGCCCGAAAACAACTCGCCCCGACATTATCACGCCCATTTTGTACAAATGATGTGGCCGAGGCTATGATAATATTTATCATAATTTTTTTAACCTAACCTAACCAAAATGGGGCAAATTCCTCGTACAAATGCGGGGCAAGTTGTTTTCGGGGCAACATCTCCAGTAATCTAAGCTAAACGGTTTACGTTCGCAGATTTGCATTTGAAAACCGAAAATGTCACAAGGTTTGCAGATTTGTGTTTGGGGAAGTTATGTTCTGGATTTGCAGATTTGAGTTTGTGGAAGTGATTTTTTGTTTTTGGTGCCCAGCTCTGTTATTTTCCCACAACATCCCTACTGTCATCTTCAACTCGCCTAGTTAGGTTGATCCCATTGAAATTTTCAGTGGTATACACTTGTTCAATCACTAATTCCTATATACTTTTCTTCGCCATGTATATCTATCTTTTTGCAATTTATTTAGTTGCCAGATATTCCTCCCTGCTGCATTCTGTATTTCATGCTTTAAAACATCTTCTTTTCTCATTTATTGCATCTTCAACCTTATCATACCACCACCAAGAAATCTTATGCCTTGGGGTACCCATAGTTTTGCCACAGACTTTCTGGCTATATTCAAGGAGGTTTCAGTGGCTACATACAACATTCAACCTAGTGCCTCCATTCATATCCATTTCCTCCAGTTTGCTATAAAACCTATCCTTATATTCTGTTTTATTCAGCAATTTAAATTTTTTAGACATGAATACCTTCTTGCGCACAGGATCTCTACAGTACTTAAACTAATTTCACACACTAGGAGCTTACGTTGGGAGATACATTCTTCGCTCGGGATGAACTTTACATCCCAAGCCCTCTTCCAGTATTTTCTGTTCACCAAAATATAGGTTTGATTCCCAGAGGGAAGAAATGAAAACCTAATATTTAGTAGTGGCCCCGAAATCATTGACGATATGCCTTATATAGTAATGGCTCCTTTCAAGCCCTTGCGTTAGCTGTTTGAAACGACCGCCGCAGGGAGAGAGAGAGAGGAACACATCGTAAGGGTACGCTTATTCTCTTACGGAATCGTCCTTATGATTTGGTACTCACTACGAAAAAACTTTGTAAAAAATAAAAGAAAATAAAGTATTAGAAATACTATAAACCAAGCTTCCCAGAACTTGTGGATGTTTTGCCGTGCAGAGTATCCTTCGTGAGACGCTGCTTTATGAAGCGTCATTCTGTCTTCAATGATATATCAAGATACACTTAAAAATATCAAAGAATGGAAAGGGGATGGACGGGAGGGCCCTACATCGTCAACGATTTCGGGGCCACTACTAAATATTAGGTTTTAATTTCTTCCCTCCAGGAATCAAACCTATAATTTATTAGTGACGATATGCCTGATATCTCAAGACTGGACGGGGACATTCGTGACAATATCAAAACCACTAACAAATCTAATGGATAAATGCACTGAATTTCGGTGTGAGCATTCTAGGTTCGAATCCCTGGACTGCCACATGTATTTGTTGATTTCATTAATTGTGTTTAGGAGTAAAGTCGGTTGGTGGAGGTAACATAATAATTCATTCAGGTTCAGGGGTAGTTTATAGAGAGGCCTTCCTTAGGGGTAAGGCCCCATTAAAGGCCCCATTAAAAAAAAAAAAAAAAAAAAAAAAAAATTACTCCTTCCTTTCATCTATAGGCTACATAGCCTATGATAGCACAGTTGGAAAGTGTGTACATGCTTAGATTGATATGCAGGATTCAAAACTGCATAATAAATCGTAGGCTTGTCCACCATTCTTTAACTGTCTTCGTAGCGCAATGGATAAATGCACTGAATGCACTGAATATTTGTTGATTTCATTAATTGAGTTTAGGAGTAAAATCGGTTGGTGGAGGTAACATAATAATAGGTTGAAAACCACATCCAATATAGCAATCTAATCGTCATTTTGTGCATACAAAATATTGAAAAATGGAAAAAGGAAATGCAGGTAGTGTACCGGTACTTCGAAGAAGGCCTGCATGTACATAACCTTGCAGGTTCATGTAACAATTGATAAGAAATGTGTTCCACATTCTACCTCAAACTTAAACTTATGAATAAATTTTTTTTAACCAAAATTTTGATCCTAACTCATGACTCATAGTCTGTGAGTTGTTGTTGTTGTTGTTGTTCCCCAGGCTGCCTGGCCGAACAGCCCCAAGGTCCCGAGCATGGCCAAGGCCATAGAGCGCCCCCACAAAACCCTCCCTGCTTACCACTAACAAAACCCAGGTGACCGAAGCCACTCTAAGGCAGGGAGCTGAGGAGGGCGCAGAAACGCCCGGGAAACCAAAGCCCCACCCAAGGCCCTGTGCCCCTCAGCAATTAGAAGGGAAAGTTGAGGGGCAAGGGAAAAATGTGACGCTTTGGCTCCCAATCTGCCAACTTTTAGGTTGGCAGTAGGGAGGTCGATCCACGGAAAAGACGCCGTCACTTGAGATCTAGAAGATATATAAGTAAAAGGAACAGTCAGAGTAAGCTATGGGTATGGCATAGATCGCTCAGCTCTCACTCTGATAGACCAGCCCATCACCAGTAATGTCTGTAACAGTAACAGTCTGTGAGTAATGGCTTGTGCCTGCGTAACACAAAAAAGTTGTGGTTATGTAAAACCATAAAAGATATCAAAGACTGCATGTAATCTTTGTAGTCATTAATAAAACTTTGGAAAGAAACATTCGTATACCAATTAAAACTAACTCGTGACTTTGGAACAGTCCTGGAGTCGAGTGGAGTACCTGCATATCCCAACATATTCGGTACGTATCCAAAGACAGGAATCATTCAGATTCCTGATTCCTTGCCCTTTGCTAAGGAACCTAAGATACTTGCAGATCATCTGAAGTACAGTATGTGTCTTTGTATTTCAAAATACAATAAATGAAACTTCATTTTACTGGACTGAACAATCTGTCCTGAAAAATGATCCAATTTTTTTTTTTTTTTCATTTTGCTAGTGTACGTTGCTCAAGCATTTACCACCTGTCCGGCGGGGCTGAGGATCTTGGTCTTTCAGTAAACCTTACCCATAACCCCCCCCCCCCCCCTCTTTTAAAACTCGTAAAGGTAACCTTAACCCGCTGAGCCCCGGCTAGTTATAATATTTTGTTCACCCCAGTCCCAAGCCATTTTCACTTCTTTTTTTTGTTTGCTAAAATGGAAGACAAGGATGAGAAATGAAAAAAAAAAGGAAAAAAAAATCACCTCGGACATTTTTTTTTTTTTTTGGGGGGGGGGGGGCCTCAAAAAAATTTGTTGAGCCAAAATGGAAGAGAATGGTGAGAAATGAAGACAAAAATAAAAAAAAACTCATTTCGGTCATTCGGGGGGGGGGGGGGGGGGGTTCAATAGTTCGTCTCCCCCGCATGACCACCCGCCCGGGAGCACTAGGGTAAAAACTGAGTATGGCATTGTACGGCATACATCCTAAGGAGTGTCTCACATAAATCTCAAGCCTCTAGCTCCCATACGACCGGAGTAATGAAGGTTCAAAGTGGCGGTGAACTAAGGGTGTAAACTATCCCCACTAAGCCCACCACCACCAGCCGCGCGGCTGTCTCGGCCCGCTCACACCTACTGGCCCGGCTCCCACACATACTACGGTACCTCCCCCTCCTATTCTCCCGCCATTTCCTACCTTACGAGCCACGTAAGTGTTTTTTATATGTCGGACGCACGTGATGCGTCGCTGGGAGTTGGTGATCAAATACTGCCGACGCAACACGTGCGACGCTGGGTCTCACCGGGTTAATACTAAAGAACCATATCAACAGACCCGTTGCCACTCCGTGACACTGGATCGCTCCGGTTGATCGAGAGTGAGAGGGTAGAGACAGTCGTGAGAGTGTCCGGCTGGCTCTGGGACACTCCCTTAAAACCGCCTGAGATATAGCACCCGGCATCCAAGACGGTGATTAGTTCCAACGAGCGCCGTAACCTGAAAGGCGTAAGCAAACTCAGGGTTAGTTTGTGGAACTTGCACCCAAGAGACCCTTTATCTTCGTTCGCGGAACGGAGATCAAAGAACGGGGAAAAACCCCAGATTTCTGTCTTGTGAATCTAAACAGTCCTGATTGAATCGGTTGATGAGCCATCATATTCCAGATTTTCGAAACTGAACGTTACTGAAGCTTCAGTTCGAATCAGTTTCCTCTATACCTGTGACAACGCAAGCCCAGTCTGAACGACAGAGGAAAAACTAGTCGAAAAAGGGGGCTTACCCCGAACTGACTAATTCCGAGCCTGGTTGGTAACCAACCACATGCTAGCACTAACAACAAAAACTGGGACCCATCACTGACTAGGTCAACACCAGGAAAGAGCGATACTCCGTGGGTGTAGTAAAAGGTCGGAGAGGGAGAGACGGAGCTCCGTTCCTTTCCCTAAGTCCAGGCCAACGCCGGGATATAGTGAAACCTGGCGGGCCAATACCGCAGACTTTGTACAAGAGAGCATGTTCCGGTCCACGCCGAGATGAGAGCCAACTCCGAGGGGTTGTACAAGCTAGGAGTTTAAGACGAGCACCGAATTCCTTCGGTTTCATCGAAATAACTAATTGCTTGAGCCCCATGCTAAGCCTTGTAACTGCTCAGACGTAGGTGACGTCCGGCAGCCCAGATTGTCTGAAGATAAAGGTTTAGCTGATCGGCGAACAAAACTTCTCCGACCACTCTAACAGCAAGTCGAGACCTTGTTGACCCTCGTGTCTGAGAGCAAGGAGTTGCAGTCAGAGAGGACCTTCGTAAAGCTATCACGTCCAGAGCTGGAAAGCATCAAAGGGAAAAGGGGACTCAATTGCATTGAAGTGAACCTCCGTGGAGTCGGGCCGAAGTCCTTGATCTGGGGTTTGTCTAACCCCCAAACTACACGTTTCCGAAGCCTTGGGATCACAACATACCGTAGGCAGAGGGAAAGACCACGTCCGAAAAACGCAGTGTTGCAGGTTCAAACCTCGAGTTCTTGTTGTTACCCAAGCTGCCTGGCCGAACAGCCCCAAGGCCCCGAGCAATTCCAAGGCCATAACCGAGCGCCCCCTCAGAACCCTCCCTGCCGACCACAATAAAGCCTGGGTGACCGAAGCCACATCATGGTGGGGAGCTGCGGAGGGCGCGGAAACGCCGGGAGCACCAAAGCCCCACCCAGGGCCCTGTGCCCCTCAGCAATTATGAAGAGAAAGTTGAGGGGCAAGGGAAAAATGTGACGCTTTGGCGCTTCCAATCTTGGTAGATTGGGAGGTCAATCCACGGAAGAGACGCCGTCACTTGAGATCTAGAAAATATATAAGTTAAAGGAACAGTCAGAGTAAGCTATGGGTATGGCAGAGATCGCTCAGTTCTCACTCTGATAGACCAGCCCATCACCACATGATGTCATTCAAACCTCGAGTTATAGCAAGTGGTGGGGTAAATACCAAATTTGCTATTATTGTCTCGCTATTAATAGCGGTAACCGCCCGTTTCCCTCCAAGATTTAAACTCTGGCCTTCAACCTGTCCGACTGACTAGGAAGGTGAATCCAGATAAACCTACTTGAGGCATGGTATCTCTAGTTGTGCTACCCTCATGAGCCAGACGGCGAGGGACCCCATTGTCGTGATCCTTTGTATTAAACAACAAGAAAAGCCGACCCTGTCAGACTAGTTTGTACAGGATGCACAGAGTCATGTTCAGGTTAAGAGGGATTCCATGAAATTCCCCTCGGCCTGAGACTAGATCCTCATAGCAACAAATCGTTGGAACCTGTCATGTAATGGAACATGCCATCCACGACGGTACGGGACAACATAGACGAGGTAGTCAGAGTCAACCCTTCACGGACGCCATTGCTTATCGCTAATCGTGCTTAAGTTTGGTGGCACGTCCGAAAAGGCCCCTTCCTGTAACAGGGTGTTTCCGGCATAACTACCTCCAGATCCCCTTTTTCCAGTACTGGAACCGGGATTGAGAGATCGTTTTGGAAGGTGGGAATTAGACTTGTGAGTTGGTCGGGGTCAGCGGGAGGCTGACAAAAAGTGAAACTGACTTTAGTCTGGCCCCCTCTAAGGCTGACTATAGCACTAAACGCCAGGATATCTACCCGGTCGTTCAGTTTATTCAGTAAGACCGTGTCACAGTATGGGAGTCTAGACTACCGGAACTTATAACTCATTTAGGTGACTCTTACGACTAAATTTGAAGTTTAGTGTACGGCTTAGAGTTTTTATGTGACTTCTCCTGTACCGGGAAGGCAGTCAATGTTAAAATCTACGAGACAACCCCTAGTCTACCATGATTCCTGACGTAACAGATTGGATGGTAAGGAACGGGGAAAAGGAAAAGACGTAAGACTGCTCCTGTATCGGGGAGGTCGTCAGTGTCAAAATCTACGAGGCTACACCCGGTCTACCAGAAAGCATGATATCATAGCCACCGGTAAGAACGGGAAAAAATAAAGACTGGGCCCGTTCTCCGCCTGTAACTGGAGAGGGGGCCCTACGTAGAGTGAAAAGTAGTAAGTGCTTAAGTCGTTCCAACTGGCCCTGGACGATCAGGTGAGGCCGCCAGACAACAGCCAGGGGTTCCCCAGCCTGACTGCACGTCTGGTGGGGCTTAACGGTTTAAGCCGTTTCGTATCTATTTTCTTTTCACCCTAAAAAAGTTTTAAAACGAAAAGTCCTCTATCTATCATACCCGGTGTCGTGATGCTTAATCAGCAACTAAGCGGCGTATGTAGGGCAAAGGGAAGACATCTTGTTCAGGAAAGTCAGGCTAAAGACCACAGATGAGATGCGTCGATACTCGTGACTAAAAAAGTATCTCCTGCTAAGCCAGGAAAAGGATGAGCAGGGGTCCCGTTCATCCTCCCTTGGTGTCAAAGCCAGGAGATAGTGAACCCTGGAGGGCCACCTCCGTGAAGTGTGGACAAAACCATCTCTCATGGGAACACGGGAAAACCCGAAGTTCGTCCATCCTATACTTTCCAAACGTGTATCGATGTACTCTTCCTTGTTCCGTACCTATCCACAGGGGAAGGGAGAAAACGGAAGCTAGAGGTCATCAAAGTAACGCAAAGCACGTGCACTGTGACTAAAGTAAAGTACTTGTGTCTGGGTTGTTACCCTTTATCACCTTTCCTACTTAACCCTTCCCGCCCGGGCTCGCCTTCTTAATGACAGTACAGTAGAACCCCGCCCATCCGGCCCCATCCCATCCGGAATCCCAAGGTTTCCGGACAGGCATTCGGGTTCGGGCACATGTCTCAGCCATTCGGACAAGTCCGGATGGCAGAGAAAAAACCCCACAGAGTTCGGACCGAACAGCATTGTGGGTAAGAGTCTATTCGCGCAAAAGTATTGTTCACGTCTAGTCAGGTGGTCCGCCCCAAGCGTCGTGCGTCATCTGGATACAGTATTATCCCCATGTTTGTGCTATTATTTCTACTCTCCTGCCCCACCAAGATGGATAGTGATGTTGTGATGACTTCCAAGGAAGTGGAGAGTGGAGAAAAGAGTGGAGAGAAGGCTGGTGAGGCTTGTGAGAAGGTTGTTAACCCCTTCACCACCAATACGTAATTTTCAACATAGAGTATTCTGGTTAACATTAGACGATTTTCTTTAGCTTATAATCTACCTCTATGACTGAAATAGGTACGGTAATTACGATCTCAATAAATCCTCTGAATAACATAGGTCCTTCTGAAACTGCATAATATCGTCTAACTTTACCCAGAATAAAGGTAAAATTACGTCATGGTGCTGAATGGGGTTAAAAGTTGATTAGGCTAAGTTATGCCTCAATATATTACAGTATTGCAAAAATAAGAAGGTAAAAGTTGATTTACTGTGGTAAGAAAATAAAAAGTTCAGTTCTGTTTTTAAGTGGCAAAAAGTGTTCAGTGTTCTAATGTGTTCAGTACATGAAAAATGTGCTACAGTTGCAATCATTGTTTTTGTATGGCACCTCCACTACCACCCACTCCACCCTACACTCTACTCCACCTTCACTGTCCACTCCACTTACAATACAGGTCAGTAAGAAAGAGATAGGTTCTTATATACTGTACATTACACTAATTTCTTTTTTCAGATCCAGTTTATTTAGATTAGGAAGGTACTGGACAGTACAAATTTAGCAATCCGGATCTCATTATATCTGACATCCGGAGTAGTCCGAATTAGAGAACCGGACATAATTATCTCTAACATTTGGAATTGTCCGGTTCGTATGGGTTTGTGTGGGACCTATCCGGACCCCGCCAGATCCGGAATTTTGGCACTTCCGGTCAGGGTTTTCCCCCAATTAGTCCGGTTGGGCGGGGTTTTACTGTATTGAGAAAAAACGCCTTTAATAGGCTACCCGTATCTTTGTTATTTTAACTGCTAGAGAATTCCCACACATCTCTAAACGTAGGTGTGTTTCGTATCTGTAGACTGGCGTTCAGTAGAGCTCTCTAGGTCAACTGGTTCAGTTGTGATGATGATTTCCGTGGAGAGAGTTTCGATGTAATGTTAGCAATATCAGACACTTTTCAACACTAAATCTGTTCTAGCAGACAACACAATAACAAGCTCCGACTCTTCTTCTTGTTTTCGGAGGTGCGGTGTCGCAAAGACAGGCTTTGCTTACATACGTCAGATGCACGGCTTTCAAAACACGCTTAATAGGCTTTCAAGCTTACGGATTTCAAGGGGTCACCCGGGCTCCTGCCCTTCGCAAGGGGTGTAATTTTAAAATGCTTCCCGGGCGGGAAGGGTTAAATGGGTGAACGCCCCAGTCGTAATCGAGACCACCTCATTTACTGAACGTCAAGAGCGTTCGATTGAGTAGGCCGGGACCCTCTCCTAGAGGCAAAAGAGTTCACCGAACAAAATGCAAGGTGAATATCTCGTAAAGAGCACTGGGACCATGAAGCCGGAAAAAAACAACCCCCTAACCCCATACTCGCGCTGAAGCATCAGGGGGCGTAAAAGGAACCCTAACGCGTCGCCGGAAATAGAGACTGTTAGGTTCGTCGGTCCGTGCACCTGCTCAAGTACCCGGATACCAGGTCAGAAGGACATTGTCTACCTTCACCAAAACTCGAAAGAGAGATGGTAACGAAATGACTGAGAAGGCAGTGACGATAAGGTCCTGTAACCTGACCCAGAGGTCATAAGTTGACATGCTGGGAGATAGTGAGAAAATTTTGCCAGCAGGCCAACATCTTCCACTACCGGCGAAAACCAGAGTCCATTTAACCCTAAACAATGGGAATCTGATTGCTGTCACAGGTCAAAAGTGTCCGGTTGTCTGCCGCAACGGGACACACCTTACCTATCCGTATCGTCGTGATCGACCTACCATTGACCACGGTTCCAACCCAAGTAAAAACTTGATGATAGTCCCTGAACCTCATGGTTTACCGTACACCTATTGTCGGTGAATTTTCGAGGTAGTGGACAAGAACTTTAAGACATCTTGTTCAGGAAAGTCAGGCTAAAGACTACAGATGAGATGCGTCGATACACATGACCAAAAAAGTATCTCATGCAAAACCAGGAAAAGGATGAGCAGGGGTCCCGTTCATCCTCCCTTGGTGTCAAAGCCAGGAGATAGTGAACCCTGGAAGAGAAAAAGAAATCAGAGAGGTGTGGAAGGAGCATTACAAAATACAAAAATCAATCCTTCATCTTCTCTCAATATTCTTGGTGTCTCTTTTTCTTCTGCTCTCAGTTGGAAGGACCATATTACCAGTCTTGCTAAGGCAGCCTCCCAGAAGCTGGGTGTGCTCAACCGCCTTAGGGGGTTCTTTTCCCCTGCACAGCTTCTTGCTCTGTACAGGGGCATAGTGTGCCCTTGTATTGAGTATTGTTCACATGTGTGGGGAGGTTCCTCTCACACCGCTCTCCTAGACAAAGTTGAAAGGAAGGCCTTTCGTATCATTAACTCCCGTCCACTCACCTACTCTCTGCAATCTCTCTCTCTCCGTCGCAATGTTGCATCTCTCTTGCTATTATATCGCTACTATAATAATCAGTGTTCCTCAGAGCTTTCCCAGTGTATACCACCTCCTTTACGTAGGGCACGTGGTACCCGTCTTGCAACTCAATCCCACCCCTACTCTGTGCAACTCTCCAACCCGAGAGTGAAACGTTACTCTCAGTCTTTCTTCTACTCAACAGCTGAGCTCTGGAACTCTCTCCCAGAATCAGTCTTTCCCTCTTCCTATGACTTAAATTGCTTCAAACTCCGTGTGTCCAGGCATTTTGGCTCGAACGTCCCTTGATGTTGGCCCTGTCACTCTTTCAACTATGGGGGAGGCACTCGCTATAGGCAGTTCTGCCTTTTGCCTCCCTCTATCACATAGAAAAAATATGAAAGACTGCTTAATGTGGAGTTTGAATGGAACAGGGAACAGCTTAGCACTGTAGTCCCAGTACAAGGCCCTCCGCCTTTGATAGGGTACGATGCTGTTAAAAGTGCCATGGATAAAATGAAGTCAGGAAAAGCCGTTGGGAGCTCCGGCATTGTCGCTGAGATGCTAAAAGCAGCTGGAGATATTGGGGTAAAATTGGTCACAGAGCTGATTAATGCTATCATAAAGGAGGAAAAAATTCCCGATGCTTGGCAGGAAAGTGTTATAATAAATATATATAAAGGCAAGGGTGACTCCTTAGACAGGGGAAATTATCGGGGTTTGAAAATGCTCGATCAAGTCATGAAAGTCAGCGAAAGGGGCTTTGAATGCATGATCAGGGAAAGTGTTGCTATCAGCGACATGCAGTTTGGATTTATGCCAGGACTTGGCAAAACTGATGCTATCTTCACTCTTAGGCAAATGCAAGAGAGGTACTTAGAGAAAAACAGGGAGTTATACCTAGTTTTTGTAGATCTGGAGAAGGCCTTCGACCGGGTGCCCAGGCAGGTGGTGCAGTGGGCTATGAGAAAACTTGGAGTGGAAGAGTGGTTGGTGCGTGTGATAATGAGAATGTATGAGGGGTCACAGGCAGCAGTTAGAGTAAACGGGGGCCTGAGTGAAGAGTTCCCAGTGAAAGTTGGAGTTCACCAAGGTTCAGTTCTGAGCCCATTACTGTTTGTCTAGTCCTGAAGGCTCTGTCAAGGGAATTTAGGACAGGACTCCCATGGGAGATGTTATATGCGGATGATCTAGTTCTTATCGCAGATAGTGCGCAGGAAGCAGAGGCGAAGTTCAAAAGATGGAGGGAAGCTATGGCAAATAAGGGTCTAAGAGTTAACATAGATAAAACAAAGGTCATGATTAGTGGAGTAGGGCGTGGAGCTATGGAAAGAAGCGGCGACTATCCATGCGCAGTATGTGGGAAGGGGGTGGGAAGTAATTAAATTCAATGCTGTGTCTGTAGTGACTGGGTACACAAGAGATGTAGTGGAGCTAGAGGACCTTTGACAAGAATCATAGACTTTGAATGTGCAGTGTGCAAGGGAGATCTTGTTTTAAATGACCCACCTGTCAGTGTTGATTTCGACAGTGTAACGCAGGAGTGTGTGAATAAGTTCTGCTACCTGGGCGATACAGTTTCCGCTGGAGGTGGCGCTGAAGCTAGCTCCATTGCTAGAGTCAGAAGTGGCTGGGGAAAGTTTAGAGAGCTGCCACTCCTGACCATGAGAGGGCTCCCACTCCACCTTAAAGGGAAGGTGTATACCTCGTGTGTTAGGAGCGCGATGACCTATGCCTCTGAGACGAGGCCGGTTAAAGCAGAGGATGTCAATAAAATGGAACGGAATGAGAAGAGAATGGTGAGATGGATGTGTGGGGTTAATCTTAGGGACAGGGTATCGAGCGAGGAATTGAGAAGGCGTCTGGGCATTAGGAGTATCGGTGAAGTGATGCGCACGAGCCGACTTGGTTGGTTTGGACATGTGGAGAGAATGGATGATCAGAACTGGGTGAAGAAATGCCGGACTGTGAACTTGGTGGGAGCTGCGCGTAGGGGTGGACCTAAAATGACGTGGGCTCGGGTACTCCGGTCCGATCTCAAAATAAAGAACTTGACAACAGAGGCAGCCCTTGACAAGGCCGCCTGGAAAGCTGCCATTTAGGACGTGAGACTGTAACCACAGTCTCTGTGGACAAACGGTCTTTAAACTTGTATGTATGGAGGGCCACCTCCGTGGAGTGTGGACATAACCATCTCTCACGGGAACACGGGAAACCCAAAGTTCGTCCATCCTATTCTTTCCAAACGTGTATAGATGTACTCTTCCTTGTTCCGTACCATTAAAGAATAACACCTTGATATAGGGCCGTTTTATTAAACCATGGTAAGAGCTTTCCCTACAACATTTCCCGACCTGATTGACCCTTATACAGATAAGCGATAAGGGTCAATCTGGTCGGGAAAGGTCGTAGGGAAAGCTCTTACCATGGTTTAATAAAATGGGACATACAATCTAAATTGTTTATCAAGAACATTCTTTTAATCATGTCCAACATTGTAAAGGCACAAATAAATCATGTGATTATATCTTGGCCTAGCCTTAACCCCTCCAACCCGGATGGGCTCTTGAACGCCCATAACAACCTCGGCCCGCGCAACCCGGAAGGGCTCTTGAACGCCCATTGCTTGCATGCGTGCTTTCGAATGCCGCGCGTACATTTTCGGTATCGTGGGACGGTAGGTGGCGCCACCAGGCGTAAACTCCGCCACAGCAACAGTATCTACCCCGACGCCATCATGGACAGTACGCCAAATAGTGATTCCGCTGTGTCCGATACCGTGCTTCCTACGACGCCCTTGCTTGTTCGTCGCGCCTTACCCCGACGCCATCGCCTAAATGTGTTATCTCCCGGAGGTATTGAGACGACATTGAGACTTTATGAGCGAGCTGATGCCAAGCATAATGTTGATGATGAAGTCAGTGACGACTCCAGTAATTATAAGTCGAGTGATTATGGCCATGAGAGTGATAAAGAAGAGCAATTCCTGGGATTTGCGAGAGAACATGACAGTGATGAGAGTGATGAAGGTGATGTACCAGTTGTTGAGGAAGCTGGTTTACCTAAAGACAGTGAACTTGAGAGAGTGAGCGAGTGGGAGAGTTCAAGGTCACTCACCAAATTTCGCTTAAGTGACACGACGCCAAGCCCTTCCCCTGGTAAATCGCCTTTCAAGCTACATTTGTATAAGCAGAAAATACTTGAGAAGGCGGCCGCGGCAGCTAGGGAACAAGCAAAACTACTTGGTGAGGATGAGGCTGTGAGTGAGGGTCAGCGTGGTGACCCTTCTCGTCCGCCATTGTCTCCCTTATCTACCCACGCCACCCAAGATGACCCGGATGCCCCGCATTCTTCCCCACCACCCCCACCATTGCCAAGGGTTGAGGACCCCACACTTTCGGCCTATTTGCCTCCTAGGTCCCCCGACAGGAGACATACTGCTGCCGAAAAGGGGAAAGGTAGGAAATATACCAAGAAAATTAAGAAAAGTAAGAGAGTTTTGTTCGAGGCTCCCGCGGCGTCCACCCCGGCCCGCCCCAGCCATACGTCCCCGCAACTTTCCCCACGGTCCTCCCCACCTCTCCCGCCTTCACCATGTCTTCCTGAAGAAGTCTTTGAGCTCGCATCACCAATACCTGGCCCTAGTGACAGTGAAACATTGCTTTCTGTCACTCGTCGCAGGCCAAGGAGCCCGGGACCTCGGGGGGACACAGCCTCACCTGCCACTCCTTCCCCACCTCGCCCACCCGCACGCCGCCCACGCATCACTGGTTCCCCGCCAGATTATGTGGGGGCCACTGATGATGAAGGGCACCTCTCTGAAGACTCTGGCCATGATTACATAGGTCCACCGTCAGGGCAAGATGACCACTCTGACGATGACTATATGGACATCGACGACCCTCGACCCATCCGCTTGGCCCGGCGTCGTGCTGCCCGTTGTGCTGCCCACCGCCCTGGCCGCCGCCCTGGCCGCCCTAGGGCGCGCGCCTCCCGAGTTGGCCGTGGGCGTGCTGGGCCACCAGCTGGAGCTCCTCGTCAGCGTAGACAAGACCCATTCTACGTTTTTCAGTGGCAAGACGTAGTTGATGAGGATGCATACAACCCTGATGTGCCATCTTTTGATGAGGTACTGGAGGGTTCAGGCGTTACCCCCAATTTTCCTGCAGGCCCCAATGCTCCACCACACGAACTGTTTGAGGCCTTCTTTGATGAGGAGGTGGTAGGCTATGTTGTCAAAGAGACAAATAAGCAGCACCAATTCCAGGTCCACTTTTTGGGAAAGGTGACCAAGGGCCACATGAGGCAGTGGACCCCAGTGACTCATAAAGAGTTCATGGTGTTCCTGGCACTCACCATGCTAATGCCTCATGTCAAGAAGCATAGGTTGCCTGACTATTGGATCACCAATGATCTGATATCCACCCCTGCCTTCGGGAAATATATGTCTCGCGACCGGTACCTTGATATCCTCGCAGCGCTCCATCTTGTCACCAACCTTGACGTCCACCTCCCAGACAAGCTGTGGAAGATTAGGACGTTGTATGAGATGATGCGAGAACGCTTCACCTCCTACTTCAAGCCCTTCCGCAAGGTCGTCATTGACGAGTCTCTTGTGCTGTTCCGGGGAAAACTCAGCTTCCGGCAGTACATCCCCTCAAAAAGACATCGCTTTGGCATAAAATTCTTTGTGCTGTGCGACTGCCAAACTGGCTATGTCCTGGACTTCCTGGTCTACAGCGGGAAGGAAGGGGACTTGCTTGTGGACCCCCTCATTGGCTTTGGCGGAGCAGTGGTGCAAGCCATGATGGACCGCTACTTTCATAAGAATCACGTCCTCTACACGTACAATTATTACACGTCCCCCACTCTCTCACAGTACCTGCATGAGCGCAAGACGGGGACTGTAGGCACAGTACGAGGGAAAAGGAAGGGCATGCCACCTTTCCCTCCAAAGACCAAAAAGGTGATGTGTTCAAGAAGAAGTCGGGGCCCATTCTGGCTATCCACTGGCACGACCAGCGGAAGGTCAACCTCCTGACCACCATCCACAAGGGGGAAATGGTGGAGACTGGCAAGGTGGATCGCCGCACCCAGGCCAGGGTGACCAAGCCCGATGCTGTCCTGGACTACAACATCAACATGAGGCTGGTGGACAAGTCCGACATGCAGATAGGCTTCATTGACTGCCTGCGTACCTCGTGCAGATGGTACAAAAAGTTCTTTCTGCATATGGTGGACATGTCAGTTCTGAATGCCTACAACATATACAAGCTTCGGAATGTGAACACACCCATGAAGTTCAATAGCCTGCGGAGGTTCCAAAAGCAGGTGTTGACGGAGCTCCTGGAGAAGTATGCTATGCCACAGAGGGCAGTGGCACATCCTGGGCCCGCCGTTATTGACCGCTTGCAGTCTGCTCAATACTTGACTAGGCACAGGCTTGGTTCCCTGCCTCAGAATGAATCCGGAAGAACACAGCAGAAGCGGTGCCATATCTGCTACAACAGCAGGGTGAAGCCGAGGTCAGGTAAAAAGTCAACCCTGGAGTGTGTGGAGTGCAAGGTGGCACTCTGTGCTGTAGATTGCTTCTTTGATTACCACTCCAAGCTGGAGTTCTAATAATCATACTGAAATTGCCAAATAAAATGACAATATGTACACTATAATTATATATAGGCAAAAAGTGGAAGAAAACCAATGTATTGTAATACAAAAGTCATGTATTATGAGAACATTGATACAAATACAATTACACCATAATAATATGTGAAAGTGACACATATGTATATACCAAGTGACATTCATATGATTAGAACCTATAGAAATATATAAATCAGTGAAAAAAGACACAATAAATTGTATATAAATCGTTTACAAATCATATAACTAAGTGAAAGTGACACAAGACCTAATATTTGATGGCCAAAGTATAATAAACACCTGTGATAACGAATAATCAGTGCCTAATACAACAATAACCTACCTCAATTACTAATAAAATGTACGGTATCGAGTGAAAATGAGCATTATCAGTGACAGTGACACTCTCTAAAGCATATTTGTCAAAGTGAAAGTGACACAAGACCTAATATTTGATGGCCAAAGTATAATAAACACCTGTGATAACGAATAATCAGTGCCTAATACAACAATAACCTACCTCAATTACTAATAAAATGTACGGTATCGAGTGAAAATGAGCATTATCAGTGACAGTGACACTCTCTAAAGCATATTTGTCAAAGTGAAAGTGACACAAGACCTAATATTTGATGGCCAAAGTATAATAAACACCTGTGATAACGAATAATCAGTGCCTAATACAACAATAACCTACCTCAATTACTAATAAAATGTACGGTATCGAGTGAAAATGAGCATTATCAGTGACAGTGACACTCTAAAGCATATTTGTCAAAGTGAAAGTGACACAAGACCTAATATTTGATGGCCAAAGTATAATAAACACCTGTGATAACGAATAATCAGTGCCTAATACAACAATAAGCTACCTCAATTACTAATAAAATGTACGGTATCGAGTGAAAATTAGCAATATCAGTGACAGTGATACCCTAATAAACATATTTTATATAATTGGCCTCAAAATAACTAGAAAATATCAAATAAACATCACATTCTCAATATCAAACACTAAAATCGTCTAAGGGAGATAAATACTTTGGCGCGGCGAGCGGCTAGGTGCGTCGTAGCCATGGCCGAGGCGACGCGTCCGAACGCGGGAAGAATTTGCCGCCGAAAAGCACTCGTCTTCCCGCGCTCACCATTATGCAACCAGAGGGGCTAGAGACCTCTACTCAACGCCATTCGACAGAGGAAGGTTTGTGGAACATTATTCTTTTTTATTCACAACATTACATGACATATTCATTGACTTACAGAGTAGTTAACATAGGCCAAAGATCGTCAAAACACCCGGTACCGGAGCACAGTCGCAAGCTATAGCCCCCGGGGCTGGAGGGTTAAATTGTACATACCCTATACTCTGTACAATTTTTTCTTAACCCTCCAGCACCGGCTATGTATTATATATATATTCCTCGAAACCCGGGTGTTTTGGCCGAAAAACGTCTAGGCTAGGCTACCGTATATTCGTTAATCAGACTTATTCCCGCATTCCCGCGCATCCCCAAGCGTAGCTGTGTTATTTACCTGTAGAATGGCATTAAGTAGAGCTCTCTAAGTCAACTGGTTGAGCTGTGATGATGATTTCATTGGAGATAACTTTATGGCCAAAACAGCCACTTTACACCACTTTTCGATACTTAACAACAACATACAGGCACACACGAACAAGCGACGCTCTCCTTCTTGTGGCCGGAGATGCGGGGCGTCGGTCCAGCCGGCTGTTGTTTACATGCGTCGGACCGACGCCTCGCACACGGAGCTCACAGGCTTTCAACTACAGGGGTGTTCAAGAGTCCTTCCGGGTACCTGGTATATGCTTTTTTATGGGTGTTTAAGAGCCCATCCGTGGTGAGAGGGTTAATATCCTATAGTTGCAACTATGATAGATATTTTAGAGTAAAATAGGAAAAAAAAAATCCGTACAATCAGCTCGACTATCGGGTATCACAGCTTGTGAACTTATCACATAGTCCGGCGGAGGGTCTAGAAGTCCTGAGCTCTCCAGCACCCCCCCTTTTCTTTTCCCAATTAAGATAGAACTTGACTCGGTAGCTCATAGACACTAGAACCTCTGACGTGTGAATAGTTAGAAGAGTGTGTCTTGATTACTAATAGCCTTAATAGGGCCACTAAACCTAGTGTTTCATAGGGAAGTTTAGCACCAAAACCACCACTTGGATAGTCTAAAGACCACTTCGTTAACTAATCAGGGAAGTAATCATGAAAAATGATTCCACCAAGCCACAGCGTCGTACAACGAACCTGGGCTGCCTCTTTTGAAAAGTTATTGAAGTTAGCCTTCATAATCAATCGTGCCCCCTGGCCTAGTGCGTCATCATGACTGCTAGTACATACACCACTTAACTAGGAAATAGCAAAGGTGCATAATTGCTGAGGGGCACAGGGCCCTGGGTGGGGCTTTGATTTCCAGGGCGTTTCCAGCACCCTCCTCAGCTCCCCGCCATAGAGTGGCTTCGGTCACCCAGGCTTTATTGTGGTCGGCAGGGAGGGTTCTGTGGGGGTGCTCTGTTATGGCCTTGGCCTTGCTCGGGGCCTTGGGGCTGTTCGGCCAGGCAGCTTGAGGAACAAAAACAACAACAACAACAACTAGGAAATAGCTAAAGATCACTAGAGCTAACCAGCCACGGTACACATAATCCACTTCTGATGACAGAAAGGAAAGTACATACCTGTAGGTGCAGTATGGAGGGTAACAGCCGCATGGCGAAACCCTTTACTAGGCACTGCCCCTCACCTTGGGGTGCACCGTCGAGATCTAAGAGTGTAACTTGGAAATAAAATTTCCAAGAGTCAACGCTCATAAGTATAAACCGAGACATTAACCCTCTGTTCCCGGAAGGGCTCTTGAACGCCCATAAAAAAGCATACACGAGCTACCCGGAAGGGCTCTTAAACACCCATGACGTCAAAGCCTGTGAGCTTGGTGTGCGAGGCGTCGGTCCGACGCATGTAAACAACAGCCGGCAGGACCGACGCTCCGCATCTCCGGCCACAAGAAGGAGAGCGTCGCTTGTTCGTGTGTGCCTGTATGTTGTTGTTAAGTATCGAAAAGTGGTGTAAAGTGGCTGTTTTGGCCATAAAGTTATCTCCAATGAAATCATCATCACAGCTCAACCAGTTGACTTAGAGAGCTCTACTTAATGCCATTCTACAGGTAAATAACACAGCTACGCTTGGGGATGCGCGGGAATGCGGGAAGCAGTCTGATTAACGAATATACGGTAGCCTAGCCTAGACGTTTTTCGGCCAAAACACCCGGTTTTCGAGGAATATATATATAATACATAGCCGGGGCTGGAGGGTTAAACACTCCTACTCGTGTTTCGAATACGCCGGAAAATCAGACCTAGCGCACTTGCTACTCTAATTTTCCTTCGTATCCTCCTAGAGAAAACCCCGCTGGTTTTCACGATGGTTTTCTCATGGAATGTATAAATTAGACTTAACCCACCGGCGACTCTAATTGACCTTTGTAATCTTAATGAAAAATCTTGATGGTCTTGTCATGGGAGGAGAAAAGACTACTTATCAATGATACTCTGTATCACTGACCTATACTGATTCATTCTATCTATCTATCTATATGCTCAGGCCCAATCCCCATTTTGGGGGTAGCCGACTCAAGACAGAGCAAGAACAGGGAAAACACAAAAATAACATAAAAACAACGAATAAACACAGATAAAAAGCACTAACTCACACACATCCAGGTCACCCAGGAGAAGACCCAGAGACCAGGGTCACCAAGGTCGCTCCAGCACTCCCCCGGCCCCCGACCACCCGGAGAGGTTCCGATCTCGGCAGGCAGACATGCAGCGGAGCCAAAGCCACAAGCCCTCCCACCACACTTCCAGGCGCACCCTTCATATTAATCGTCTCCCCGGGCCAGGCGCCTGATGGACTAATATCTAGTCCAACTTGCGCCCGACCCCTTACTCCAAATGACCACGTGTTCACTCAACTATTCACAAGCATTCTCCATTCACTCCTGTCCACCACCACTTCCCCTGCCTGATCTATAGTCATTCCTCTATCATCCAAAGCTTTTCTTACACAGTCTCTCCATCTCAATGGGGGTCTTCCTGCCCTTCTATCTCCCCTTGTACCTGACTCACATATTCTCTTTGTAAGCCTTTCATCTCCCATTCGTTCAACATGACCATACCAGCTCAGCACCCTTCTGTCCACTCTGGCTGACAAATGTTCCTGCTGCCCCACTCTCCTACGTATCTCTTCATTCCTCAATCTGTCTCTACGAGTAACGCCACACATACTCCTCAAGCAGCTCATCTCCATCACATCCAGCCCTCTTTTCTCCTTTTTCTTCCGAGCCCATGTCTCAGCCCCATACATCACTGTTGGCACAACAATTTCTTGATACAGTGCACTTTTTACTTTCACTCCGAGATTTCTCGTCTTCCACATGTACTTCCCATTGCTCCGAAAACCTTCCTTCCTTCACACACTCTCTGTTTTACCTCCATTTCCATACCTCCACTCCTACTTATCGTTCCTCCTAGATATTTAAAACTCTACTTGTTCCAATATTTCCCCATCCAGCCTCACATCTAGATTCACCCTATGCTCTCCCCTATTACACACCATTACTTTACTTTTATTGACGTTCACCTTCAGTTTCCTCCTTCCACAAACCACACCAAACTCTTTGACTACCCGCTGCAGTTTCTCATCAGAATCCGCCACCAATGCTGTGTCATCAGCGAACAGCAACTGATTCAACTCCCAATCTCTACCATTCTTTCCTACTAAACCCAATCCTCTTCCCATAGTTCTCCTTTTCACCTCCCTCACCACACCATCCATAAACATATTAAACAGCCATGGTGACATTACACAACCCTGTCGCAAACCTACCTTTACCTCAAACCATTCACTCAACTCACCATTTCCTACTCTCACACATACTCTGCTCCCTTCATAAAAACTCTTAACTGCTTCTAACAAATTTCCTCCTATTTCATAAATCCTTAACACCTTCCACATTGGTTCACGGTCCACACGATCATACGCTTTTTCCAAGTCCATAAAAGCCCAAAATATCTCCTTATGCTTCTCTAAATACTTCTCGCATAACTGTCTTACTGCAAACATCTGATCCACGCACCCTCTTCCCCTCCTAAAACCGCACTGTTCTCCTATTGCAACTTCCGTACACTTTATTATCCTCTCTATCAACACCCTGCCATACAGCTTTCCAACCACTGACAATAAACTAATACCTCTATAACTTGAACACTCCTGCCGATCTCCCTTCCCCTTGTACAACGGCATAATACATGCACTCTTCCAGTCTATTGGTACCATTGACACAGCAAAGCACACATTGAAAAGTCTCACCAACCAATCTATTATCACATCTCCACCCTTCTTTATACACTCCACAGCAATACAGTACCATCCAAACCTTCTGCTTTTCCCGCTCTCATTTGTTTCACTGCTTCTTTCACCTCATTTTCCTCAATCCTTTCATTCATTCCCTGCCACCTGGGTGGCCTGGGTAACCTATCTCCATCCACCTCTGCTTCAATCACTGGTTCTCTTCCATCTCTTGTATTTAACAATGATTCAAAATACTCGGCATATCTTTTCCTCACTTCAACTGGTTCCACTAGTAATTCTCCATTTGCATCTTTCACTGACTCTTCCCTCTTTTGTCCTCCTTTCCTTACTTTATTTACCTCCTTCCAGAACATCTTCTTTCGTTCTTCAAAATTCTCACTCAACCTTTGACCCCACCTTTCGTTTGCATCTTTTTTCGCTTCTCTAATTTTCCGTTTTGCCTCTCTCCTTTTATCCTTGTACCTCTCCCATACCTCAACACTACCATCCTGTAAAACCCTCTCAAAACACTGTCTCTTCTCCTCAACTGCCTTTCTCACCGTATCATTCCACCACTCGCTTCCCTTCCTGATACCTCTGCCTCCTACTTTCCTTTTGCCGCATACTACCTCTGCACTTGCTTTCACTCCTTCCTTAAACTGTTGCCATTCAACCTCTACTTCTCTCTCTTCCATCTCTCTCACTTCCATCCACTTTTCATTTAGTCTTTCCTTTTACTCCCTCTCATTTGCACTCTTCTCTAACTCACTAACTTTTATTACCTCTCTTACTTCACGCTTGTCTCTTATTCTCCTGTAACTCTTAGCTTTCCCTCCACCAGGTAATGATCTGACATACCCTCCACCTCACCTCTCATCACATTCACATCCAGCAGTCTACACAATCTTTCCCTTGTCACCAGCACATAATCCATCAATGCCCTCTCTACAATCTCTCCCCTCACAAGTCTATGCCAGGTGTACTTGTGTATACGCCTTTTTTTGAAGAACGTATTACCTACACTCAATCTGCACTCTTCACATACATTTTTCAGTCTTTCTCCACTCTCGTTGTTGTTGTTGTTGTTGTTCCCTAAGCTGCCTGGCCGAACAGCCCCGAGTCCCTGAGAAAGGCCATGGCCACGATCGGGCTTTCCCACAGAGCTCTCATTGAGTGTAGATTGTGTTGTTGGCGTAAGTGGTTGTGTGAAATGCAGTCTTCTATGATGTGTTTAATGGTATGGGGTGCTGTGTTACATCCCGGGCAGGTGTCGACAACGGAGTCATCCAGTCTCTTCTGATAGCTCAGGAGAGCTGGATGGTGTCCGCATCTCAGCCTGGCCAGGTGGACTCTGTCCTCGCGAGGAAGGGAGGATTCGGAAGGATGGATTTCGGGAGGTCGTGCATGCAGCTGCGTGTTGTCTGTGAGTGAGTGGATGGATCGGTGAGAGATATGAGTATGGATGTGCTTCTGGAAGTTGGTTCGGGGTGGGCAGGGAGGGAGAGAGGACAATAATTGTGTGTGATACCGTGTGCTGGGTGTTGTTTTGATATTTCTTGGTGTCTGTGGGTGTGTTGCCATGTAGTTTAGTGGGTGGTCTTGGTTCGTGGAGGCTGCTGCCAGGAATTGAGTGCCTCTCATGTCCAGATGGTCTTTGACTTTGAGGATTTTGGTTTCTTGATGTAGGTGATCTGTGGGTGCAGTAGCTGTGCAGCCTGTAATGATCTTCAGGGCTTTGTTTTGAATAGTCTGTAAGGTCTTATGATGTGTTTCAGCTAGGTTAGAAGCCCAGGCTGGGCTTGCGTATTCCATCACTGATCTTATGTATTGTTTATATACTGTGGTGGTAGTTTCTTTGTTGTGTCCAAATTTTGTGTGAGCAAGTGACCTGAGGACGTTAAGTCTGGGTGTCAGTTTCTTTTTAATGTTTGTGGTGTGCTGTTTGAATGTCATATGAGTATCATATGTTACTCCTAGGATTTTGGGTGTGTGTGTATGTGTTAGGGGTGTGTTGTTTATGGTGAGTTGAGGGATGTATTCGTGTTCTCCTGTCCAACTTGTGAGCAGGGTTGCGGTGGATTTGGCTGGGGCTAGATTAAGTCTGTTTGTAGTGCACCAGCCATGTAGTGTGTTGAGATAGGGTTGAAGGAGATCTGTTGCTCTTTTTGGGTCATGGTGTGTGCATGTGAGTGTTATGTCATCTGCATAGGAGGCTAAGTTTTTGGGGCGTATTGGGTGTAGTTATATCGTGCATGTACAGATTGAAGAGTGCGGGCGATAGGACGGATCCTTGTGGGACTCCGTTTGGAAAGTTTCTGATTTTAGAGGACTGACCGGCAAAAGATACGTGTGCACATCTGCCTGCTAGGAAGTTGGCCAGCCACCGTTTTGTGTTGTTGTGCATGTTTGTGTTGTAGATTTTGTTTGTTAGGTTGTGGCGGGGGATGGCATCGAAGGCTTTACTAATGTCGAGTGTGGCTAATAGTGATCTGTGTGGTGGTCTAGCTGAATTGATGCCGTCGAAAGCTCTTTGTGTAAGGTCTGTGAGAAGAGTGTTTGTGGAGTGCAGTGGCCTAAAGCCATGTTGTGTTGGAGCTAGGGGTAGGTCAGGTGTAATTAGTTGTAATACTAGGCGTTCCATGACTTTGGAGGGGGAGCAAAGGAGTGTGATGGGGCGGTGCGAGGAGGGTAGCGTGGGGTCTTTGTTGGGTTTGGGGAAATGTGATGATGATACCATGCTTCCAAATGTCTGGTATTGTGTTGTGTGAATAGCTGTAGTTTGATATGTTAGTGAGTGCTTGTATGCCTTGTGGTCCCAGGTGTCTGAGGTGTATGTTGCTTATGTTGTCTAGGCCACAGGCGGGTGAGTGCTTGAGATTGTTGATGATATGCTTTGTCTGGTGATTGGTGAAGGGTGTATAGTCAGGGTCTGTGGGGAATTGTCTCTTACGTCGGATGACACGTCGGTCGTCTTTGTGAGGTTTTAGGTGGCTGACATGTGAGAAGTGATTGATGAGAGTGTTTGCTTGTTGTTTACATGAAGGAGTAGAGTCTGTTGTTGTGATTGCAGCATGTGATTGTGTTGTGTTGCTGTTGGAAAGTGTGATGCTGTTTAGTGTTTTGTATAGTTTTTTGGGGTTTGTTTTGTGATCAAGTGTTTGTAGGAAGTTATTCCAATTTAGTTTTTGTTGTTCTTGTATTTTGTTGTTAGTTTGGGTGTTGAGTGCTTGAATTTGTTGTGTGATGTCTTGTGTGTGGGGTGCTGGGGAGTGTTTCAGTATGTCGCGTTGTCTGATGAGGTTTTGAATTTCTGGTGTGAAGTTGGGGTTGTGTCTTTTTCTGTTACCTCTTGGAATGTGTTTCTTGTCAGCGTTTTGGATAGTTTTATTGAGTATGTGTACAGCATTGTTGATGTTAGTGATGGGTGTACTGTTTAGAGTTGTGAAGTGTTGTTCTGTCTCATTTGTGAATGCTTCCCAGTTAGCTCTTTTATAATTGGTGTATGTGTGTTTGTGGCTAGCTGGGGTGAGTCTGGTTTTGGTGGTGATAATGATCGGGAGGTGGTCAGAGCCTAAGGTTCTGACCACCCTCCAGGATGTTGTGGGGGCGAGTTCTGGGGAGCAAAAGGTGATGTCTGGAGATGATGGGTTATAGAGGGCTTGGTGAGGAATATGGGTATGTTGATGGATGTCGTTAAGGATGATGAGGTTATCGGTTTGGTTTTGTAGTACCAGCCCTCTGTCTGTGTCGGGGTTGTCGACAAACCAGGCCGACGTCTTGGCGTTGAAGTCACCACCCAGGATGATGTGTGGGGTGTGTTTACACCATCCACACCAAAACTATCGATGACTCCCTCAACAGGCTCGTTTCCTACCCTAGCATTTAGGTCCCCTAAAACTATAACATTTTAATTTTCATCAAACCCTTGTAGACAATCTCTCAAATCCTCCCAGAAACCCTCTACCTCGTCTAACTCTCTTTTACTTCCTGGTCCATACGCACTTACAAAAACCCACCTTTCACCCTTAATTCATTCTATAAGACTGATAAAGGTCAAACAATCCCACCGCCTTACTGACGATCGATTGTCTCATTCTTAAAGAATGTCACCTATCACAACTCTACCGTTTACTTACGGACGATTGCTGACATCCCCAACATTAGGTCTCTCCGTCGTAATGATGGAAACCCGGCCGGAGGGATCTCACACGTATAGGCGAGTCATATCAGCTGAGCTGAAAACACCTTTTTATCCCGTGAAGGTACAAAGACTGCTTGTCGATGATACTCAGCATTTCACACAACCACTTACGCCAACAACACAATCTACACTCAATGAGAGCTCTGTGGGAAAGCCCGATCGTGGCCATGGCCTTTCTCAGGGACTCGGGGCTGTTCGGCCAGGCAGCTTAGGGAACAACAACAACAACAACTCAGTATCCATGACCTAAACAACCGATTATCCCTTTAGGAATAAGTAACGTAACTATTCGATCTTAACCCGTACAGCCCCAGCGACGCGCCTGACGCGTCGGCGATGTATGTAACGCACAGCCCCAGAGACGCGCCTGGCGCGTCACCCTAATTGCGCCGACCGTGACCTCAGGTGTAGCCACTCAAGAGGGCTCAGATGTGTATGGGAACTGTGTACGTATCCCACGCAACCGTGCCGATGGTTGAAAACTCTCAAAGTCCACGTGCGTGGGCGCGAGCGCGCAATAACCTGTTTTTTTGGGATAATTGCCTTCAATTTTTTACTCTTGTAAAATCCATTTTCGGGGGCTCTGTAGGACCATTTTTTAAGCTTTTTGAGCGGTTTTTCGTGGTTTTTCCTTCATTCCTAACCCATTCGCTATTGTTTCTGGAATAAAACCATTTTTTGAAAACCGGCCGGGTTCTGGTGCGCAAACATTACAAAACTAGCCGGGGCTCCACGGGTTAAAAGAGTGATAGATAGAGGATCTGACTTAGGCTCGTCCTCCGTGGTGACGGAAAATAGGCTAAACCTGCCGCGTGAGGATATCCGTATAGGCTAGGCTAGAGGGCTGGGCCGAAAAACCTCCAAAGTAGTTAGCCCATCCGCCGGGGGATGGAAAGGTATGATAACCAAACTGGATGTCTTGGATCGATTCCAAGCCCGCCGAGGCGAGTCTCTGGCACCAATTGCTGACAAAAGTGCGCCGGAGGGAAAAAACACCCCTTTTGTGGACGAACTAGACCGGGCCAGCTAGAACCACACAAAACATACTAGATAAGTCAGGAAACAGCCTGACACTTATCACAATTTCAAATAACATCACATGAGAGTGAAAATAAGTATAAAGGGCTATTCTTATTATTTTAATTCAAGAATCAATAATAAAGCCTAGTTACCGACACAAACCCCTACCACGAGGCTAGCAGCGAGGCATAGGGCAAGCGACACGAAAAAACACGTGAAGCCTAGCCCCCCACGACGTCATAGCAACTGGCTACCACACGTCGCCTCGCGCTACAGGGGCTCCCGAACGTTCCACACCCCGTGGGGCCATACGTGGACGAGAGCGTCAGAAAGACGCCCCAAAACACCAGAATTACCATCAGATAGATGGCTAAGCCGAGGAGCCCCGCATCAACACAGCCTCCTAACCAGCTAAAAGGCAAAGCTAATGCTGAAAAGGAAAAGTTAACATTAGGCGCCCAGGTCCGACACGGACCGAATGGACGTCACAACACAATAGTACCCTAAATTAAACACACTTCCTGCGACCGTGCCAATGGGGACGACCGTTCTCACTAATCTAAGCCTATTCTATAACGTCTCTGATAGATACAAATGAGCAAGGACTCACTACGAGGCGGACGAACGAAGAATGAAGAGAGACGGTCCTGCACGTCCACTCGCCACGGACGTCGGGAGAGGAAGACTGGAATGACGTTTCATAAAGCAGCGTCTCACGGAGGATACGCCGCACGGCAAAACATTCACAAGTTCTGGGAAGCTTGGTTTATAGTATTTCTAATAGGGCCTACTTTATTTTCTTTTATTTTTTACGAAGTTTTTTCGTAGCGAGTACCCAATCATAAGGACGATTCCGAAAGAGAATAAGCGTACCCTTACGATGTTTTCCTCTCTCTCTCCCTGCGGCAGTCGTTTCAAACAGCTAACGCAAGGGCTTGAAAGGAGCCATTACTATATAAGGCATATCGTCAATGATGGAGGGGCCACTAATAAATAGTAATCTATCTTTGTAGCACTCCAACTAATATCCCTTTACAGTTGCCACCATTGAACAACCTCAACATTTGGCACAGGACTATTTTTGCTGACTTTACACTATTTTTACTTGCCTATTTACAATTTTACCAGCATACCTAAACTTCATTAGATGCAGAAATTGCCCCCATCAAATGTTTTTTGTGTGGAGCTACCACTGGCACTGGGCTGGGCCAGGATTCGAACCTAGGACCCCATACTTACGAGTTGAACACTCTATTATTATACCAAGAGAAAGAGAAGTACCGGTACTCCATTTAGTCTGATGGCTCAAGTGATTTTTCGCATCTCTGTTTAAGCTTTTTGCCACTACTGCTGGATTACACTAGTATAATACAGTACTGTTGTATCATGGTCAGAGAGGCCCGAAACGACACTTTTTGTTTTGTTTTCAAGAAATTAGTTTAACCAGACCACTGAGTTCCCCAATTGAACTCTCATAGGGCTGGCACGAAGGACTAGATCAAGATGGACAACTAATCAAGACGAGATAGATAGGGACGGGCAGGAGGTGAACAAATCTAAGAAGGTGAAGACACGCAGACATTTCTCGCCATGTAATCAGTTCAGCCAAACCACATGAACTCCACAGCAGAACTCTTATAGGGCAGGGCAACAGGATGAGGCAAGAACTGCTACACTGCAACACCAACCAAGAAGTGATCAAGGGCGAAGAATGAGAGATCAGAACTAAGGAAGAAAAAATCACAGCGAGATGCCCCAAAAAAGCACTACTGAAGGGAATCGAGTCAGTTCGGCCGCATCAGCGACCGAGAGACAAATCAGGTCAGGAGCCAACAACCTAGCTAGGCCAACTAAGAGGGCCTAACAGGGCCTAACAGGGTGGCATATGCTATTGGCCGCCCGAAGGACAACCTGATGAGGCATAATAAGAACAGAAGGGGAAAAACATAGAAAGAGGAAATAAAAAATGTTTAAAGCCGACGTCAAAAGCTTGAGGGGAGAGGGTAACAACCTTGCCCCAGCAAGCTCCAGTCGCTGGCCCCGAAGCCCCTCTACCGCAAAAAGGAACGTAGTACTAGGGGGGCGAAACGACACTAATCAAAAGGCCTCTTTCAGTTCCTACTTAGACCAACCTGTGAAGCATATGCTGATATCACATTCACAATTCTTTCACCAACTTTAAGTTTCGATACAATCAATCTTCTATTTACCCTCTTGATTTCAAGTACATTCTTCTCCCACTCCTTGGCTACCAGAACACCCAGTCCTCCTTTCGCTTTTCCAGACTCATCTCCCTTCCAATAGCTCCTGTATCTCTTGTTTTTTTCCCAAATATTCACTGTGCACCACACCACTTCCAGCGGGTTTCCTGGGCACAACACACATCCACTTTTCTTCTTTCAAGCACTTTGACAGCTTCATTCGCTCTGCCATCCATACTTCCTACATACATACATTCATACATAAAATTTTAAGACTGAGTGTTCCACACATAAGTGCAGTTTCAGTCTCTTGTCCTAATGGCGGCATTCCAGGCAACCCTGTTAAGGTCTGCTTCACTTGTCAAGTTCTTGGATTTGAGATCGGCACGTATAGTCCGATCCCAGGTCTTCCTCGGTCCACCCTTTGGTGCAGCTCCCTCCACAATCACAGAACTGCATATTTTCACCCAATTTTGTTCATCCATTCTCTCCACATGTCCATACCATCCCAGTCTACTTGTACGCATCACCTCGCTAATACTCTTTATACCTAAACGTCTCCTCAGCTCAACATTTGTTATTCTATCCTGTAGCCTGGCCCCACACATCCATCTCACCATTCTCATCTCATTACGCTCCATTCTGTTGACATCCTCTACTTTAACGGCCCATGTTTCTGAGGCATACATCATTGCACTTCTAACACATGAGGCATACACCTTTCCCTTCAGGGGGAGAGGCATTCTTTTCATGGTCAGGATTGGCATCAGTTCTCTGAACTTCCCCCAGCCACACCTAATTCTAGCAACAGTGGCAGCCTCGGCCCCACCACCGGCAGAGATGGTATCTCCTAGGTAACAAAACATGTTAATCAGCTCCAAAGACTCATTTCCAAAATTCACATCCACAGGATCATCACCTAACACAAGCTCGCCTCTGCACACTACGCACTCAAATTTCTCTATTTCTGACTTATCCTTCGGCAGGGGTCCCTTTATTCTACTACAGTTCTTACTCCCATGGTGTACCCAACATCGACAGATGCTACATTGAATTGAGTTAGCGCCCACTCCCTTTCCACACACTGCACTTGGGTATGCACCGCTCTTTTCCACATTGCCTCGTCTCAATCTACAATGCATAACCTTGGTTTTGTTAATATTGACTCTTAAACCCTTGCTCGCCATGCCCTCTCTCCACACTGAATTGTGCCTCAGCATCTTGCACACTGTCAGCTATTAGGACTAAATCGTCTGCATAAAACAGTTCCAACGGGAGTCCGCCTCTAAAAACTCTAGACAGTGCCTCCAAGACCATAATAAAGAGGAGGGGGCTTAACACTGAACCCTGATGGACTCCAACACGGACTGCGAACTCATCACTCAGTACACCCTTCACCCTCACCGCACTTCGCAAATCCTCATACATCTTCATTATCACACGCACCAGCCACTCTTCCACACCAAGTTTCCTCATAGCCCACTGCACAACATCTCTAGGCACCCTATCAAAGGCCTTCTCCAGGTCTACAAACACAAAGTAAAGATCCTTGCCTTTTAGTAAGTATCTTTCCTGTATCTGCCTGACTATGAAGATAGCATCGGTTGTACCCCGTCCTGGCATAAAACCATACTGCATATCCTACATTCAAACTGGCAAACCTGAACATAAAGGAAGCTGCGACCCCTCTCCGGTGCGATTTTGTGTCATCAGAGTTGCGTTGTTTTATATGTTGTTCGTGCGTCCAGGCATTTTGATCCAAACATCCCTTGAATTTGGCTCTCTGTCACTCCTTTGGCTTTGGGGGAGACACTCGTTACAAGCAGCCTGCTTTTTGTTTCCTTCATACACATAGAGAAAAAAAAAGTTAAGAAAGCTGGCAAGGAAAAATTACCATCCCTAGGACACTGGCTCCAGAGTGCCCCGGAGGCCGTCCCTCGCACATTTACCCAAGCATTGTAAGAGGTAGGATCTAATGGCCTCGGTGCATCCCACCAGAACCAGCCGCAGGGATGCATCTCGTGCGTGTTCACGGCACTACGGTTGGTCTGGTATTAAACACCTAATGACAGGGCAGTTTCCTGGAATGCTGCCACCAGGTTAGGGTCTTGTGATATTAGGGTGTAATGTAAAGTGTCTGTAAAGACACTGCACTTTACTCTCTGGATCCCTTCGGCCAGATTGGCCCTAAGGCGCCAGAACCAGGTCTGGGGGAGTAACATTCGGTGCCAGTGAACCACCATTAGGTAACTTGGTATGAAGTTTTTGTTTTTTTTCTTTTTCTTCCTGTGGAAAGTGTTTCAGATCAGTTGACAAAAGTCACACTTTCTAGCATCACTTTAGGATGGTTAACCTATAACCTTGTTTGGTTTTAATGTTTATAACACAAATAGTGAAACAAGGTACAGTACTAATTTTTAGTTATTGCTTGGTCTGTTTTAGTTTCATATTAGAGAACCTCAACTAGGCAGTGAAATAACATTGGAATATTGCTGATGTTTTATCTTTTCCAACAGAGAGAAGCCAGCAGTGAAGCTGTGTGGTGTGTCTGGGTGCTCCAACCAGAAGAAATACTCCTGTAGTCAAACTGGCATACCTCTCTGCAGCCTCCAGTGTTACAAGCTCAACTTGGCTCAATCACAACATACTCTTCTTACCACGTAGATCTCAAATATTCAATAAGATGCAGTTTTAAATGCCATGCACTCTCTTTTACCAGGGATAGGGCATGCCCTTGTTACAAGTAGCAAGGGGCTTAATTTGGACAGTTGCCACAAATCGCTAGACCGAGTTGTCCAAACCCTGACGTCTACCAATACCACTGAGTGGGATTGAACTGCCGACCCTTCAATCAGCAGCCAGACGCTCTACTGTCCATGCTACGGCTCTTGGCAATGAAGTTTACAATTACTATCACTATCATTTCAAATGGCATTTCCATGTATTGCATGTGTGTATGTCTTTGTCAATTGATTGCCACTCTTCATGTTGCAGAGTCCCCTGCAGTTTCCATGTTGAGTCCCATAGCCTTGAGATCCCTCCTCAGGACCTCATCCCAGGGCCTCCTGGGTCTATTGACTGTTGTCCTTCCTCCCACTTCCAAACATGCCTCATCCAATCATGCTCATCAATTCTCTCCATATGGTCAAATCATTGCAGTTTGCCAGTACGCATCACCTCATTGATACACTCTTTACCATGTCGCTCCATCAAAGATCTTGATGGTCTTTCTGTCACTGTGGCATTACACATTCATCTTGCCATACTTATTTTGGGACGCTCAAGTCTTTGGGTGTGTTCCTTTTTATCTGTCGGTCTCACTACCATACAGCAGCACAGTTCACACATGCAGCATATAGCTTCCCCTTAGTGCAGAAGGAGACTTCTTTCCATCTTAGGCGCAGCTTGCAGTTCTCATGGCATATATATCACAGGTAAATTCAGCCATATTAATTGGTCTGCCTTTCACACCACTACACATCTTATCGGTATTGGTTGAAAGACTGTTCCTTGTTTTTATTGAGTAATGTCTGCTCTCCATGCTTCACAATCCACTGCAGCATTACTGTCAAATCCCTTACCCCTGAGATCCTTGCTCAGGACATCCTCCCAGGTTTTCTTCAGTCTTCTGACTGTCGTTCATTCAATTATTTACGCTTCTAATGTGGAAAGCCTAATGTAGTTAGGCTCAAAGTAGTGCATGTCTTTGTTCATATTTGTTGAGAATATTTTCTTGTATCAAAAGAATAAAGTTTAGGTTGTGAAGGTCGAACACAACTTTTAATCATTGTTGCATACTACAGTTGCCTTCAATTTTCAGAAAATCCTTCTAAGATTTGTAAAACTTTTTGGTAAGTGAGGATGCCCATCATCCACATTCTTTGGCTAACTTTTTTATTAAAGAATGTATCTTTGCTGGAAAGTGTGTGAGGTCATTTGACCAGTCACACTTTTCCATTATAGCCCGGGGTAACAGTAAGGATGTACGTTCCTGTATATTCGTTCCAAGCTGCTTGTTAGACTAAAACCATACTTCATATTGATCCCTTAGTCTTTAACACCTAACTGACGGTGAACATCATATGACGGGCGAGAGAATATTAGCAACCCCTGCAGTGCCCATCATATGACGGGTGCCATTTTGAAGACATTATGGGCTCTGAGAGAGAGTCCGCGCGTTGGGAGGACGATAGCTGGCCTTCATCCACTCGGCACCTCCGCGGGGCCGTCTCTGACACGTACTATGCCTCCCCACCATCGCCGAACCATGCGAGACAAGGAAAAAACCTTGAAAATTACCTTATTTTAGGGTATTTTCACCTCCGGTTGCGCGATCGCTACATGATAACCCGTGGTCGTACAAGGATGATTCAGGTGTCATTGGAAAGCTCTATTATCGCCCTATCACGGATATCCAATTGTATTACGCTCTGGCTCTTGTTTATGCATGAAAAAGAGCATGGAATGAAGCTCGTTTTCAGTAAATATACCCGCCCAGCAGCTAGGTCATGTCAACAAACATGCCTGCTTTTAAAGAGTTAAAGTATATGTATGTATTGTTACAACCCAAAGTTTGGAGAGACTAGTGGAACTAGCTTAGTTAAAGATTTGGCCCCGAAGGAGTCTAGAGGGTGACCTTTAGGTTGAACACAAAGACTGAACTTTAGTTTAAGGGTGTTCAGTATGGATAAGTACTTTTATTAATTTAGTACTTGTATTAAGGTAAAGTCTCTTTAAGAGTAGTTCTCGTATTTTAATATTTATTACTAAGATGATATTTTAATTTAAGAGTTGTTCTTGTATTTTAATCAGATTTCAAAGTAGTCTTCTGAATCTTATATAGGGTTAATCTTCCTCACTTCATTTAATCATTAGGGTATAAATATATATGGATAAGAAAAGAATACACAATTTTTTTTAATATAATAAAATCAAATTTAAGTAATATAACAAAACCATTATGTATTATATAATTATAATTTAAAGTTATAAAACAAAATAAAACAAATACAATGGTAATTAATATTAATGCAAAATATTAAATCTATACAAAATGAAAACAAAAAAGAAAATGAAAATGAAAATATAAGTTATAGTCACGATATCTCCCGTAGTCAAACCGAAGGGGGTAGTTCCTGGAGTTTTAAAACAACGCTTTCTGGAAGCGATATTCCCGAGAACGTTGCACCGAGAAAGTCTAAGATAACACTGACCCCACCCATTATTCCCGCCCCGTCATTGACTACGGTAGTTTTAATGTGACCAGAAAAGAAACTTCCACCCCCTGGTGTTCATGAGCAGAGATAGCATTGAACTTTAATTTGAATTACATATTTATTGAGTGAGACTTCGAAACTCTGCTCGATCAAAATGAGAGGGATAGAAGTAAGAAGGATATTGGGATGCGAAGTTTCGGGCCTCTGTTGGTTTGGTTGCTTGAAGCCCCGACCCCGATCTCAGACTGGTTGATGCGTTTGAAGGGTGGAAGTGAACCCGTACAGTCAGAGCCTATAGGTCCGTGACACCTCCCCCCTTAAAGTCCTCGAAGGGGAGCGAAGAGGACTAGGTAGCGAGAGGAGGAATAGGCTCCGCTGTAGGTGGAAGATCTCTTGACAAGGCGTCTGCAATCCGATTGTCTACCCCACGAATATGGCGAACAATGAGATGGTACTCCTGTAACTGCAGAGCCCACCGGAGAAGTCGTTGGTTGTTGTTCTTCATCTTGTGCAGAAAAGTAAGAGGGTTGTGGTCAGTATAGATGATGATTGGTGAGGGAGATAACATTCGAACTTCTTCACCGCTGACACCATCGCCAAGCACTCCTTCTCCACTGTGGAATAACTCCTCTGGTGTCTCTTCAGTTTGGTGGAGAAGTACGAGACAGGATGTAGGACGCCAGTTGTCTTATCTGGTTGCAGAAGTACTGCCCCGACTCCTCTATCACTCGCATCAACCTGAAGATGGTAAGGCAATGCGGAATCAGGAGCATGAAGTACCGGGTAGGATGAAAGGAGGCACTTCAGTTGGTCAAAGGCAGCAGTACAGGTGGGAGTCCAGACAAACTTAATTTTAGGGCTTGTAAGATCTGAGAGGGGCGCTGATATGGCTGCAAAGTTCGGACAGAATCTGCAGTAGAATTCGCACATCCCTAAAAACCGCATGATGGATTTGCGGTCAGTTGGCTGGGGAAAGGCGGTGATTGTCTCTACGTTAGCTTCCTTGGGACGTGCAGTACCCTGACCCACCACATGGCTGATCCTCGTCCAAAGCAGGACTTGGCCAGGTTGATGGTGAATCCAGCAGCAGCCAAGCGCTCCATCAGCCCGTCCAGTCTGGAAAGATGATCCTCCCAAGTATCTGAAATAATCACGATGTCATCTAAGTAAGTGTCTACACCTTCTAAATCCTGAATAGTATATGACATGACCCTTTGAAATGTGGCAGGAGCATTCATCATGCCAAAAGGCATGACTCTATATTGGAAGAGCCCAAAAGGAGTGGTGAAAGCCGAGATGATTTTAGCTCTATCGGTCATCCCAATTTGGTAATACCCCTTCTGCAAGTCTATGGTTGATACTACCTTAGCAGCCCCTACTTTATCTATTAGGTCATCAATTCTAGGTAGTGGATATGCATCAGGGACTGTCACCGCATTTACTTTCCTGTAATCAGTACACAGCCTACTACTACCGTCTGGTTTTGGGACTAATAAAGAGGGTGACGCCCAAGGGGAATGACTTGGTTCCACTAAGGACTTCTCCAACATAAAGTCAATTTCCTTTCTCATGATCTCTTGCTTCTGAGGGTTTAGTCTGTATGGTGATTGTTTGATAGGTCTTACTTCTGGTGAGGTCAAGATAACATCGTGATGATGGTCCTTGCAAAAGCCAGGGACATCCAATGTGACTGAAGGGTAACTTACAAGCAATTTCCTAAGATCATCTCTACGTGATGGCGACATTTTTTTTTTTTTTTTTTTTTTTTCTATGTGATTGAGGGAGGCAAAAGGCATAACTGCCTATAGCGAGTGCCTCCCCCATAGTTGAAAGAGTGACAGGGCCAAAATCAAGGGACGTTCGAGCCAAAATGCCTGGACACACGGAGTTTGAAGCAATTTAAGTCATAGGAAGAGGGAAAGACTGATTCTGGGAGAGAGTTCCAGAGCTCAGCTGTTGAGTAGAAGAAAGTTTGAGAGTAACGTTTCACTCTTGGGTTCATGTCCGACAAATATTGATCTAAGGTACATAATAGTTCGCTGTTCTTTGGTCTTCCACAAGGTGAAGGAAGATCACCAAACTCAATCACATCAGAGTCTCCTACCTTTTACAATTCCCACGAGTCTGGTACAGTATATACAGCTAGTATTGGGGTATTCTCCTCAAGCGGCCTTTCTATGTACGCCTTCATCTGGTTTAAGTGAACAATCCTTTGATCCTTCCTTCGATCAGGAGTGCGAACAACATAGTTTAGCTTGGAAAGTTTCTGAGAGACGACATATGGGCCACAAAATTTGCTTTTTAATGGACTACCAGGAATGGGCAGGAAGAGAAGGACTTTGTCTCCAGGACTAAATGTTCTACTTTCAGACTTGCGATCGTAGTGGGTTTTCATTCTTGACTGACTCTTCTCAAGGTTGGCCAGTGCTAGCGCTCTTACATTTGACATCTGAAGTTTTAACTCATTTATGTACTCTGCAACTGTGCGAGAAGGATGATCAGATACTTCCACAAACCAAGAATCTTTCAAGACCTTTAGAGGGCCTCTGATCTGACGCCCATATAGCAACTCAAAAGGGGAGTATCCTAGTGACTCTTGAGGGCACTCTCTAACGGCAAAAAGAAGCCAGTCAATGTTGGCATCCCACTCTTTCTCAGTCTCAAAACAAAACTTTTTTATCATGGATTTCAGAGATTGATGATGGCGTTCTAGGCAACCCTGGGTCTGAGGTCTGTACGCAGTGGCTATCTTCTTATCTACCTCTAACTCCCTCAGTACTGCTTTCATTAGGTTACTTGTAAAATTTGACCCCTGATCACTCTGAATTTCTTTAGGAATGCCTACTTTTGTGAAAAGATGCAACAGATGGGACACAATAGTCTTAGCCTTGATATCTTTTAAAGGGAAAGCCTCAGGATACCTAGTTGCAGCACACATTACGGTAAGTAGATACTGGTTCCCTTTCTTAGTTTTGGGAAGAGGCCCTACACAATCAATTACTATTTTCTCAAAGGGCTCTGTAGTGACAGGGATAGGAGCAAGTGGAGCTTTAGGGATGGTCTCATTTGGCTTTCCTACTATCTGGCAAGTGTGACAAGACTTTACAAATTTGGTTACATATTTTTTCATGTTAGGCCAGAAGAAATGAGCTAGGATCTTTCTGTATGTATTTCTCTGTCCCAAATGACCAGAGTTTCCGTCATGAGCTAATCCCATTACAGCAGATCTGATGGAGGTAGGGATGATTACCTGATGTACTATAGACCAAGTATCTGAGTCAGGCCTATCAGGCGGGTGAAAACTACGCATAAGGACCCCTTTGTGATAGTAGATGTTAGGGTTTTTCCCATTTATGGGTTTGTCATCAGCAATGTGCCTGAGCTTAGCAAGTGAAGTGTCTGCCTCTTGAGCTTGTATGAGGTTTTCCCTAGACATGATCTGGGTGAACAAGGTATCCTGACCTGGGGGTGAGAGAGAGTCATTAGACACTGCAGCAGTTTGTGAACGGGTGACAGCGCAAACCGGGAAAATATGTGGTTTCTCCTGATCTAGCTTTGCAGTAGGACTGTATAACATGGGTTTGTCTCTCACTATCATGTCAGGAATCATCCATGTCCAGCCAAGTCATTTCCTAAAAGGAAAGTTACCCCCGGAATAGGAAGATCTGTATCCAAGACGGCTACTCTAACTGACCCCTGGATCAGGTCACTGCCTATCTGTATATCAGCCATGTCTGCAGTATGACCAGAGCTTAAAGATTTAAGTGTAACTTTTCCCCCAGTGTAGTGGTTCTCAACTGAAGGCAAGGCAGTCTTACACAACAAGCTTTGGGCTGATCCAGTGTCTCTTAAGATGGTAACTGGGTAAGTCTGTGAGTCATCTGGAAGAGAGACAGTTCCAGGTACCTTAAAGGCAGAAAAAGGATCAGAAGAGGCATTCTGGGTATGTATACATGTTATAGGTGCCCAGAAGGTTTTGTTTGTTTTTGAAGTCTTTGAGAAGTGGCAAGTGTGAGTTTGTATGCAGCAGAGGTCTTACACTTAGGATGTGTACACTGCATGATGTTATGCCCTGTCTGTTTACAATATGAGCAGAAATCTTCAGACTTTCCTTGACTTTGAGATGGGCTTTTGGGAGCATTTGTTTGCGACATGACTTTAGACACAGGGTTATAGCTTGAGGAGAATCTCACATTTGGGTTTTTTGTCCTATCATAGCTTGGTACAACCCTATGGATTAAAGCATAGCTGTCAGCTAATTGAGCAGCCTTGGTAAGGTCATTCACTCCCTTCTCCTCTATATATACTAGCATACTGGGCGGTAACCTACGCTTCCACTCCTCTAGAACAACAAGGTTAACTAACTCTGTGAAGGTGGTGACTTTTTTAGCAGCTAACCATTTTTTAAGCATCCGTAGTTTATCCATGGCAAACTCCAAAAATGTATGTTTTTCTGGCTTGATGTAGTTCCGAAAAGTTCTACGGTAATGATCAGCGGTGATAGCATAAGCATCTAATATAGCGCTCTTTACAAAGTCATAGTCATTAACGTCCTCCAGGTGATTGAAAGTTTTCTGAGCTCTTCCTACGAGTTTGGGTTGGAGAAGCCATGGCCATTCCTCTTTTGGCCATTTAAGGTGTTCAGCAGTTTTCTCAAACGTGGAGAAAGATTTCTCTGGGTCACTCTCGTCAAAGGGTGGTACTAGGGAGATGTTTTTAGATAGTTGGAATCTTGGCTTCTGGGCTTCCATTTCGGTCTTCTGCAACTGTAATTTCTCTTCTTTGAGGCGTTTTGTTTCTTCCAAGTTTTGAATTTTAGCAATTTCTAGTTCTCTGTCTTTCTCCCGTTGTTGTGTCTCAAGTTTCAAGAGTTCTAGTTGCCGATCTTTCTCTTTCTCCTGTCTGTCTTTCTCTTTCTCCTGAACCTCGTGTAGAAGCTGCTGGCGAAACTTCTCCCTTTCAAATCTAGTCTGTCTTCTGACCACGGCTCAGGAGATGGAGAGTGTTTCCCCTGGGAGTTTTCCTGTATGGTACTCTGGGAATCTTCATCATTATCAGCCATTATCATTGAACTACTCATGGGAGTAAGTGAATCTACAGCTTCAGCAGGTAAGATTTCTCTATTTGTCAGTTCTTCTATGACTGTGTTTTTCAGGATTTCCTTAGTGTGTGAACTCTCATAGCTTATGTCAAAGGAATAAGCTATAAACTTCCAATCATCCTTGGAGATCACCTGACCTTTAAGTTTGTCTATAGAGGGCTCTCGACAAAATTGTTTAGCATTAAACTTTGCCATTTTGATTTTACTTAGGACTAGATGAGGTAGAGAAGATTACCGCTCAATTTATACTAGACTGACAGCTAATGTATAGAGGATGGGGTTACTATAGCTTCACATACTGTATACTATAATGACTGGAATGAACGGCAATATTGACTAATATGGACTCGCTTTATAGTTACCGGTAATGGTAGATTACTAACCCTGGATAACTATTAACAAGTGCATACTATATGGACTAGGGATATTCCTAGTAGAGACGGGTTACCTAATAGTCAGGTTGACACTAATATCCCAAATCAATATGATTAGTGTGAGTAACTCCCACCTGTTGAGCGAACTATGGTCGACAACAACAGGAGGGTTGATAAGTAAGGAAGACAGACAAGAACCTGACCATTAGTGAACCTCGTGAGACACGATCCCTTGATAACGAAACTAAAGGAAGAAGGCATGAGATTTATGTGCGTTAGGAGATCCTACTTCTAGTTACAGATATATGTTAGGTGATCGTGGATGGTCTCCTATAGTTTTGATTTGCTATAATACGAGTTTACACTGGTCATTCATATTCTGAAGAGATTCTACTTAAAGAGGGGTGACTCAGATAGGTGACCGATGTGCGAAAACGCTAATTTCGTCACATAAAAGATTAAGAGATTGATACACAATGTCTACCACCGTCTGCCTAGTGTTAATGAACATGGATGAATATGAGGATTTGAGATGACGAGTGATCCTGACTATCTTGTAAACCACAGAACTTCCCCAACTTATGACCAACCTGAGCTATTACCTCTAAAATGCACAAACCGACTAAAGGGAAAGGAATGTATTTAAGCATCAGGAGTAATATAATAATTCAAGCTAAAGATATCGTGACGTAAAGATAAATAATTAAATTTATGAATTTACTATGAACATTAGAAAACCCAATTCATATAATGAAGTGCAGAGATTAATCAGAAAAGATCCCGGTCAGGCCCCCAATATGTTACAACCCAAAGTTTGGAGAGACTAGTGGAACTAGCTTAGTTAAAGATTTGGCCCCGAAGGAGTCTAGGGGTGACCTTTAGGTTGAATACAAAGACTCAACTTTAGTTTAAGGGTGTTCAGTATGGATAAGTACTTTTATTAATTTAGTACTTGTATAAACCCTCTCAACACGGATGGGCTCTTAAACGCCCATAAAAAAGCATATACCAGGAACGGAAGGACTCTTGAACACCCTGTAGTTGAAAGCCTGTGAGCTTCGTGTGCGAGGCGTCGGTCCGACGCATGTAAACAGCCGGCTGGACGACGCCCCGCATCTCCGGCCACAAGAAGGAGAGAGCGGCGCTTGTTTCTGTGTGCCTGTATGTTGTTGTAAGTATCGAATGTAGTGTAAAGTGGCTGTTTTGACCATAAAGTTATCTCCAATGAAATCATCATCACAGCTCAACCAGTTGACTTAGAGAGCTCTACTTAATGCCATTCTACAGGTAAATAACACAGCTACGCTTGGGGATGCGCGGGAATGGAAGCAGTCTGATTACGAATACGGTAGCCTAGCTAGACGTTTTTCGGCCAAAACACCGGTTTCGAGGAATATATATATAATACATAGCGGGTGCTGGAGGGTTAAGGTAAAGTCTCTTTAAGAGTAGTTCTCGTATTTTAATATTTATTACTAAGATGATATTTTAATTTAAGAGTTGTTCTCGTATTTTAATCAGATTTCAAAGTAGTCTTCTGAATCTTATATAGGGTTAATCTTCCTCACTTCATTTAATCATTAGGGTATAAATATATATGGATAAGAAAAGAATACACAATTTTTGTTAATATAATAAAATCAAATTTAAGTAATATAACAAAACCATTATGTATTATATAATTATAATTTAAAGTTATAAAACAAAATAAAACAAATACAATGGTAATTAATATTAATGTAAAATATTAAATTTATACAAAATTAAAACAAAAAAGAAAATCAAAATGAAAATATAAGTTATAGTCACGATATCTCCCGTAGTCAAACCGAAGGGGGGTAGTTCCTGGAGTTTTAAAACAACGCTTTCTGGAAGCGATATTCCCGAGAACGTTGCACCGAGAAAGTCTAAGATAACACTGACCCCACTCATTATTCCCGCCCCGTCATTGACTACGGTAGTTTTAATGTGACCAGAAAAGAAACTTCCACCCCCTGGTGTTCATGAGCAGAGATAGCATTGAACTTTAATTTGAATTACATATTTATTGAGTGAGACTTCGAAACTCTGCTCGATCAAAATGAGAGGGATAGAAGTAAGAAGGATATTGGGATGCGAAGTTTCGGGCCTCTGTTGGTTTGGTTGCTTGAAGCCCCGACCCCGATCTCAGACTGGTTTGATGCGTTTGAAGGGTGGAAGTGAACCCGTACAGTCAGAGCCTATAGGTCCGTGACAGTATGTAGGCATTAATAAAGTATAAAAGTATGTCTTGTTAGTATTTGTCAGTGTCATACTAGTGTCCAAGGATTACTAACGGGAATTGTACTTTAATTTGCTTGTATTGTATATAATGCACTTGACCGGTTTAGATAATATATTATTTTTGGTAAGTGGCGAAGCCGATTACCCACATTCTGTGGACAATGAGTTGGTCAGAGAATGCCTTTTGCAGGAAAATGTATCCAACAGTTTGCCATTTATAATTTCCATTTTACGCCAAGGTGGTTGACGTATATACAGCCTGAGGCCTCAGTAAGGCTATACAGCCATGTAGTTGAGAGCAGCATGCTACTCTCAACACTCCCATGTGGATTCTAATAATAATAATAATAAGCATGTTACTTATTTCTCATAAGGGATGACAAGATGCTCCTGGGGCTGAGGACTCCCGTATAACTGCTGTGTGCAGTTGAGGATTCCTCTTTCCTAGTGTCTAGTACCAAGAGTGCCACCTCTGGGTGACCCGGGCTCACATATATGTGTGTGTGTGTGTCTTACCTGGTTATCTTACATGATGGGGCCACCCGATCCGGCATCCAGCCAAAATCCTGACTGGAGGGAGGGGTGTGGCCCAAAACAATAGTTAAGTACGCCAGTCAAACGTGCAATTAAAAGACTAGAAAATAATGGTAATGGTTGACTGATTTAGTGTACAGTACCTTACACAAGAGTTAAATTCAAAAGAAATTCATGAGTCCAAATAATAGAGTACAGTACTAGATAAGGACTACCCCCCTGTTACTACTCTACTTGACGCGGTTGGAGGGCTTCCGGGGCCAGGCGAAACTGGGGCTTGAAATGGGGGAATGGTTTTTGTTGTCATTTCCCTTCCTATCTCAAAAAAACCTCGAGCCTTTCCCCCCCCCCCCCGTCGTCAGCTTGACTGATTTTGATTAGTTTTTCCATTTCTCTTTCTATTCTATGTTTTTTTTTTTCCCTTTCTATTCTTATTCTGTCCCATTCGGTTATCCTCGGGCAACCTGGAATCTCATGTCCTCCCTGGCAGGTAGCAGACTCCTTGACCTGATTTGTCTCTTCGTAACTGCTTGTTGTGACCAGACTGACTTGATTGCCCCTTCGGTAAATGCATTTTTTGCTTCTCGATGTGATTTTTTCTAACCTTCGACCTGCTCTCGATCATTCTTCGCCCTGATCACTTCTTGGTTGGTGTTGCGGTGTAGCAGTTTCTTTGCCTCATCCTTCGGCCCCTAGCCCTATAAGAGCTCTGAGGTGAAGCTCATGTGGTCCTGATGAACCATGGTGAATTGGCGAGAAATGGGTCTGCGTGTCTTCGCCTTCCTTCGATTTGTTCCCCTACTGGCCCTTCCCTCTCTATCTTGACTCGTTTATTTATAATTTCTTGATCGAATCCTTCGGGCCAGCCCTATGAGAGTTCTTTTGTATGGAGCTCAGTGGTCTGGTTAAACTAATATTAAAAAAAAAAAACAAAAAAAAAGGACAAACAGGGGCTTAACAGCTTTAGAGGACATAGGGGATATGGAGGTTTGGTTTGTGTTTACTTTATAATAAGTATCAATATAGCTTGCACAAGGACCTACTCGCAAAGCATCGTGGAGTCTGGATTTAAATGAGTTTTAACCCCATAAAGATCGGGGTCGGACTTAGAAGTCCGACACGACAACATTGAAACTACTATGGCTGGATCGGACTTAAGTCCTGTGGGCGTATTCCGGCGCTAATTTAGGTGAAAAGAGAAACTTGGTGTTCAGGAGGTGTACTACAAGGTGCCACCCACACATGCCCACTGCGTGACCGTGACTCAGTGACCCTCACCAAGCATCCATAATGGCAGTTCAAGATTTGCCCGTGTTCGATTCTTCTAGTGCGTCGAGCCACCCTAAACTAACTACGCCTGGCTTACCGACCCATGTAACAAGATATCATTCTGAATTCGTTCATAACTTTCTAATAAGCTGTTGGATGAAACCGTCGAAGGTCTGGGTGAGAGTTTTGGTAGTGTGGATGACTCGGAAGAACTAAAATAACCCGATCATGAGCTTTCACCCCAAGCATAATTTGCGTGGGGTGTATGTTGTGGTTGGATATTGGACAGACCCTTGAGCAAGTTTGGAGACGTTTCCTGACGAAGAACAAACTGGTGTGCCAGGTGTTTGTAAGTCCACTTTACATTTTATAATTGCTTGAAAATGTGATGGCATCATTTTATGATCACCTTACGAGCCGTAGCTGGTGGAGTATATTTCACTGTGCCGCCAGGCGTTTTTATTTTTTTATCCTAAATGGGGTTGTTTCCGTTCTCTTTTTTTTCATGCATATACAAGACCCAGAGCTTAAATCCAAGTAGGTATCACCTAACAGGGCATAAATTTAGCTTTCCATTGACACCCGAACCATCCTTCTACTATCCATTGGTTGTCTTTCAACGATCGAGCAACACGAGTGCAAAAACCCTAAAAATAACGGTAAATTTCCCATATATAAAATTCCCGGTGTGGCTAGCGTTCTTGAGGTAATTTTATGCTCCTAATCACCGCTCCGCTCTCTCTCAGAGCACATTACGTCCTCAAAATTGCCCTCTACAAGAAATTTTCCTTTGCATTTTATAGCGTCTTATTTGCAGGCGTTCAGTAAATTTCTTACGGTAATACAAACATGAAAGATTG